>CM062820.1:335005500-335688048 GCA_031772625.1 Pinus tabuliformis
CCCCGTCGTCCTCGGAACCACCTATCCATCAAGATCATGTGAGGTGGACGGCCATGACCCTGCCACACCAGGAACCAAGCAATGAAAGCCATATTGGTGGGGGGGTGGGTTGTCAACCTCGTTGCCCCTCCACCTTACCTACATACAACAACGACTAGCAGGAGATGGTGGAAGCAGGCCATCGAGACCAGCGAACCCGCCCCCAAATAAAAATGCGTTAATATATATGGTAAAAGAGGAGGGGTGGTGTTATCACTTAAGAAGCGATTACCAAATTGTTCACATCAGTTTGTTTGTGAAGGTTAGGTGTTAGTCCAAGTTCAGTTTTTCCATGTTTACTTTAGTATCTAAGTCTTAGTGTCTTAAGAGTCTTGGTAGGATGGTTAAATAAAGGTCAATAGTCTGTTCTCATTCACCATTGGTCCCATAACTTACATAGATTCTCTGTATCAAGATTGTTGTAAAGGTTCTTATGTGTTATGAAATGCTTTGGTGTTTTGTTTTTTCGTAGCGCAACGCAATTTAGGTGATTTCGTAGTGCATAACCCAGTTTTACACTGGCTGCGCTACGAAATCGGAAATTCATGCGATTTGTAGAAAATCTTTCTTAACTATCATATTTTTCAAATTCCGTTATGGTTGCATCATCCACTGTCAGCTTATACACTTCACCTATCATGTCCAACCACTTATCTTCATCATTAGAATCGTTAGGTACCTTGGTACACTCGGTTTGCAAGTTTCAAGAAGAGCCAGGTATTCACAGTCATAATTATGATTGTATTCATTGCACGAAGAACAAATCAGCAAATGTTAAATTTGAATTCCCTGAATGTCAAGCGAGGCAGAGATCAAAGGTTGAGACAGTGCCAGTCTATCAAGTTTTCATTACGCTGAAGTCTCATGGAAGGGTCTACAGAAAAAAGGAGCATAGGTCAGGTAGGTGTTTGAGGAGTGAACCTGAAGGTTTAGACATTATCTTGAAGAACAGAGAAATTGAGCATGCATTCAAGCAAGTTGGATGTTGGAATTTTTGCGAGAAACTCCAGGGAGGTCATGCGCAAATCACCAAGGAATTTGCCTTGAATTTCACAGGGCTGAATTCAAAAGTTGGGGTGCTTGAATTGCAAGTCTCACCAGAGGTAATTTCCACAGTCTCTGAGATTCCAAGGGGACAAGAAAGATGGTTTAAAAATTTCAAATTTGATATGATCCCCTGCAAATAATTTCTGAAGCCAGAGTTCATTGACTCAGATTTAAACAAGTCTGTGCCCAGAAATTATGTCAAGGACTCATATGCCAATCTACTTACCTGCATACAGAGGTACTTTACCTGTGAGGGAAGATATCATAAGGTGTATTCATATCATTTCAAGCTTCTGCTGCATTTCACAGGAAATATATCTCTTGATTTACCCTTCTACTTATTTCGTAGCCTAAGCAAAATGTGTGACAAGGTGCAGCTAAAGAAAGAAGCCTGTGAGACCTCATTGTTTCACCACGGCTTGGTTAAGTTGATTGTTCTGCATGAACTCCAGAGAGTAGGTAGAGACTGGTCCACCTTCATGTTTATGTCCAGCTTCAAAAATGAAGCTGGCCTCAGTCCTCAAGCGGCGAAAAATTCTCCACCAGAAACTGGTCATCGTATAGAAACAAGATCCAAGAGATTTACAAAATTAAAGGCAAGGAAACAAGTAAAGGAGCCCGCCAGATCAATGGTTATCCAAGACACACCCCAGCAGTCCCTGAAAGAGAAGAATCAGATCAAAGAAGGTGTACATGAATCATACACAGGTGAAGTAGTTCAGAGAAGAAGGACTAGGAGCCAGATAGCTAAAGAAAAAGGCAAGACAGTGATTACTGAGGAGAGCCCTGTTTCAAAGGGAAACTTGAATGACTTACTGCAAGCCATTGATATTGAAGAATCTCCCCTGGTTCAAGCAGATTTGATAGAATCAGGTAAAGACAAGACTAAAAGAACCAAAGCCTCGAAAAAGCTCAAGTTTGATGATCAGGTTGCTCAATTTGTCTTTAAGCCAAGAAGACCCATGACGAGGAATTTCAAACAGATACAGGAGATGCTGCCAGAAGCAGGTGAAACAGAGGAGAACGTAAAAACTCATGACAGACCTGTGACTTCATTAGAAACATCATCACAGCTGCATAAAGAAGATAGAGGAAAGGCAATTATCCCGCAAGAGGAATATAGTGTTGAAGAATTGAAAAATAAGTTGAGGTTAGCAAATCTTGAAATTGCTAGATTGAAGAAAGCCTCTAGGAAGCATGCAATCAGGGAAGCTCATTTTGACAAAATGCAAGCTCTGTGGGAAGACAAAACATTTCAAATACCCGAGGTGGTCGACTGTAATGCACAATATTATACCTGGACAGTCCCTGCAATAAAGGAAGCAATATTCATCAGAAGGGTTAACACGAAGCTGAGAGCTGGGATCAGAGTTATGAAAAAGCAAATTGAAGATCTGAAGATGCAGCTAAGCCAACAGGAAAGACTTCCTTAGCTAAGGAAAATCTCACAGCAGGTAAGGTTAAGTTCCAAATTTTGATGATTTACCATGTTCAATTTTGGATAGCTTCAAGGCAGTTGAAAAGGACATGTCAATTCAAAGAAACCCAAGACAGTCAAATTTTGGCTTGAAACTGTGTTTTGGTGATTACACAGCAGTTTCGTAGCGCGCTACGAAACTGCTGAAGATGATGCCTAATGCACAGCAGTTTCGTAGCGCGCTACGAAACCGCTGTAGCTGCGTAATTAAAACTCAGTCGACCAATTTTGAGGGACCGATGGGAAATTTTTGAAAGGAAGTCTCAGAAAAAGACCATTTACAATGTGCAAGAAACCAGCCAGGGCAAAACAAGCGGAAGGAAGTTATATGAACTTTAAACTTTTTGCTATACAAATGATCACCGCTAGTATTGTAATTGACTTTTCAATTAGCTTTGAAAAGTTTTTGTCATCACACATCTATATGGGAAAGGCTTACAGCACATGAAGAACGTGGCACTCCAATAGATTGTTGGGCAATTAAGCAAGATCAACATGATTAATTGGTTCTGAATATCTTTGAGGAAACTAAAAGCAGAAAAATAGGGGCAGTTTCCTACTTCTCAGCAGCAGTAAAGGGATAAGATATTAAGGACCAATAAGGAACTTCAAACATCCACCACAGCTAAAATTGAAGGAGACCACTTGTCAGAGAACGAGATTTGATTGTAATTAATGCTATTACCAGAATGATATGGAGTTAGACTCCTAATTGTCTTAGGTTTCTAAAACGTCTAGTTAGCAGTTTGTTGCATTCAATAAGGAGTTAAAGTTTGAATAGGTGTCATAGCAAGCAGAATTCGAGTTCCCCTCAGGTTGGAGGAGGAATCTCAACTATGTAAAGAATTCTATATATAGGGGAGAGAGCAATGCACCAAGGGTTGGAAATTTATTGAAAAAAGCTCTGATATTTGGCTTTATGTAAAAGACTCTGTTTTTAGTAATACAGTACTGGCTTTGCTTCTCAAGAATCATAAAGAATTCAATGTGATGAATGTCTTGTGTTGTATTTTCCTATTATTTACAGTGTTATGAATATGTGATTACTTAGAAATCACTAACAGTGCTCTAATTTCCTTCATATATTCGTAAACTATACTGGCCTTCTATGTGTTTGGTGTATTCTACATATGTTGGATTCTAAATGCCTTGACTTCTATGCAGAGCTAATCTCACTGTTAATACTGAAGCATACATAACTCCATAAGCCCAATGGATACTTTCTAATTGTGTTTCCACCACTCTCATTTTTCTATCTTTGTTTCACAAGAGTTACCCATCTTAATCATAATAAAAAATCATTTATCCTTTGAGAGAGCCCTCTCAGGTTGGGGAGGCTAAGCCTTAGCCTAAAGTAGGTGTGAAATGGTTACTTAAGGTCTTCCTGGTCAGCAGCCTTCCAGGGTCTGATTTTGAGATAACAGGTGGGATTTGATCCCCCACCCCTCTTCAACAACTTCCCAATTTTAACCAACTACGCCAAAACAGAATTCTTGTTATTTCCGCCCATCATTTTTTATTTAAACACAGTTCATCAATGTGCCTAGGGGAGGAGGAGAGCACACGTAGTTCGAGGTAGATTTTGTAGGTGGGCCAAATTTTCACTTTGTCAAATTTCAACAAATTTTATATGGTTTCAGCATTTCTCGACACCACGAATGCAATGGCACTGTCCATTTCTCCATCAAAGTTTTGCATTTTTTGGTCATTTTTCAGTATGGAGGTATAAAACTCCTTTTTTTAGCTGATGCTTGTACTCTTCTTTTTCATGCCACTTAATGAATGAAGGCCTCACCGTTGATCGAGCAGGGCCCAGAGACGTAGTCCAAGTCAGACGAACTCCATTATCAATTTGATTTGTCTTCTTTCATGCTTTATGTGTTTCTCCTCTTCTCTCATGTGCACATTAAATTTCTATGTTTAAGCTACAATTTATGCATGTAATTCTTTAACACATCTATAAGCAAAAGATTTTGGATCACGATGCCAAGATAATAGTACCACTCTGATACTCTGATTGGGTGGCCAATTTAGTACCAGTAAGGAAGAAAAATGGTTAAATAAGGTTATGTGTGGATTTTAGGAATTTGAACAAAGCCTCTTTAAAGGATAACTATCCATTACCTAAAATGGACCATGTTGCAAAAGGTAACTGGATCATTCAGAATGTCAATTGTTGATGGTTTCTCAGGATATAATCAGGTGGCTGTTGATAAGGAGGATCAAAAGAAGACTGCGTTTACAATCCCTTGGGGAACCTTCATGTATGCTTGAATGCCCTTTGGGCTGATGAATGTAGGTGCAACGTTCCTGAGAGCTATGGATATTGCATTTGTGGGTGATAAGTTTGTGGTGATATACTTGGATGATATCATTGTCTTCTCCAAGTCAGATGAGGAGCATTTGGAACATCTGAAAAAGACTTTTGAGAAGTGTAGGAAATATGGCCTATCTTTGAATCCTAAGAAGTCTGTTTTTGCTCTAGAAGAAGGCAAGCTATTGGGACACATTGTTTCAAGAGAGGGAGTAAAAATAGATCCAGGAAGAGTACAGGTTATACAAAATATACCTCTGCCTAGAAGTAAGAAATATATTCAAAAGTTTTTGGGGAAAATAAACTTTCTAAGGAGATTCGTGTCAAATTATACTGAAATTATGAAAGAGATTACTAATATGCTGAAAAAGGAAAATGAAGTACATTGGACCAAAGAGGATAAAGAGTCATTTTCAAGAATCAAAGAAGCACTACAAGCAGCTCCAGTTTTGATTAGTCCAGATTATCAAAATCCTTTTCAAATATTCTCATTTGCATCACCTAGTTCAATAGCTGATGTTTTGCTACAGAAAAATGATGAAGGTAAAGAGTAGCCAGTTGCTTTCTTTAGTAAGGTACTCAGGGATGCTGAACTCAAATACAATATTCTTGAAAAGCAGGTGTATGCCTTAGTGAAGGCCCTAAAATATTTTAGGACTTATGTGTTACAGTCACAAATTATTTCTTATGTACCAAATGCAGCAGTGAAGGATGTCCTAGTCTAGAGTGATGTAGAGGATAAAAGAGGAAAATGGATAGTTAGGATCCAAGAATATGACCTAGACATAAAGCCAACCAAACTAGTGAAAGGACAAGGATTGGAAAAGATGTTGGCTGAGTCAAATTTTCAGGATTTATGAATCAATTTACTAACACCTGTAAATGAAGAAACGAGTAAAGAAAATGAAGATAAGCCAAAGCTAGGTATGAAGATCAGATACAAATTTCTATGCTCAAATTGATATAAGCACACAGTTCACTATTTATGTTTTCTTTCTTGCCCTCAGTCATTAGATAGAGCAAGATATAGAGCATTAAAAATCAAGGCACAACCATATGTGATTGTAGAGGGTAGATTGTATTGGAAAGATCCTGCTGGAATATTGCTGCTATGTCTCACAGAAGATGAGTCTACAATTATAATTAAGGATTATCATGAAAGGTTGTGTGGGGGGCATTATAGCTGGAAGGTCACTACCCATAAAATTCTCTAGGAAAGATTTTATTGGCCTACCTTATTTAGTGATATATATAGGTTTATCAGAGGCTATCAAAAGTGTCAGTATTTCATTAAGAAAAAGAGGTTGGCCCCTTTGCCAATAATTCCAATCTTCATATAAGAACCATTCAAGCACTAGGGGCTAGACTTCATTGGAGAAATTAATCCCCTTCAAGTGGACAGTATAAATGGATTCTTACAGCAACTGATTATTTCACCAAGTGGGTAGAAGCTATACCTACTAGAAAGGCAAATGACCAAGTGGTGATGAAGTTTTTAGAAGAAAAAATTTTCAGTAGATTTGAGTGCCCTATTAAAATCATAACTGATAATGCTCAAGTGTTCAGTTCAGTAAGGTTTGTTTCTTTTTATCATAAATATAATGTTATTCTATCTCATTCAAAAACTTATCACCTTCAAGGGAATGGATTCGCTGAATCCTTGTTGAGTATGGAGCATGATTATTTAGAGGTCTTTGTTTCAACCGGATGTATACCCCAGGAAGTTTGTACAACCCTCCACGTGGAGGGGTGTCGGGGGGGGT
This sequence comes from Pinus tabuliformis, assembly GCA_031772625.1. Taxonomy (NCBI): domain Eukaryota; kingdom Viridiplantae; phylum Streptophyta; class Pinopsida; order Pinales; family Pinaceae; genus Pinus; species Pinus tabuliformis. Next base: position 335,012,141 of record CM062820.1, read on the forward strand.
ATTTTCCCCCCCACGTGGGTTTGGGGGGGGGGGGGGGGGGGGCGATCCCCCCCAGCTGGGGGGTCTGAGGGCCAGTGGTCCCTCGGTGAGGGCTTTGGGGGCAGCACCCCCGAAGCTAAAAATAGATGTAAAATAGCCTTGTAAAAGTATAGTAGTTTCTAGTCAATCTGGGCCATTCATTAGGCGGATGATCTGACGGTAGAACTTATGTTTAGTTTAGGGTTTTTTTCACTAGAAGGCAACCCCTCTCTTTGTATGAGGGCATTATATTGAGGCTGTGTAATAGATGTGTATTCTCTGAGCAAGAAACAAAGAGGTGAGACTGTGAGAGAAAACAGAGGATATTACAGTGGATCTGCTGTAGGTTGTGTCTCTTAATTTTGCTAGATAATAAAAGGAAGGACTGGCTGTTCGGGGTGGACGTAGCCCAAACTGGGTGAACCACATATATCTGTGTCTCTCTAGTTTTATGTGTTTTCTGTGTTTATATTTATACAATATTCTATGTGTTCCATTGCTCTGTAATATATAATTTTCTAACAACTGGTATCAGAGCCAAAGGTCTATTTGGCTAATAAACTTGCAGGGAAGAAGGGTTCCTCATTAGAGTGGGAGCAATGGCGAAAGATGGTAAGTTTAGGGTCGAGAAATTTAACGGCCAAAACTTCTCACTATGGAAGATGCAGATGGAAGATTATCTGTATCAGAAAGACCTGTACCTACCATTGGGCAGAAAAACAAAGATGCTGACAGGTATGACAGATGAAGAATGGAACCTTCTCGATAGAAAGGCACTCGGAATAGTACAGTTGTGCCTCGCAATGTCAATCGCCTTCAACATTTCGAAGGATACAACGGCATGGGTTTTGATTAAGGTGTTGGAAAAACTATATGAAAAACCCTTGGCCTCAAACAAGGTATTTCTTATGAAACAATTATTTAATATGAAGATGTCAGAAGGTGGATCTGTTGCAGACCATTTAAATGATTTTAATATTGTTACAAGTTAGTTATGTTCTGTAGGGGTAAACTTTGATGATGAAGTTAGAGCTCTATTATTCTTGTGCTCATTGCCAAAAAGTTGGAATGGTTTAGTAATGGCCATTAGTAACTCTGTTTCTGGATCTAGTACTTTAAAGTTTGATGATGTTGTCGATGTTATCCTGAGCAAGGAAATGCAACGAAAAAGCTTCGGTGGGACATCGGGTAATGCTTTGAGTGCAGAGTCCAGGGGAAGAAAAATGGAAAGAGGAAAGAGCTCAGGATATCGCAGTAAATCAAGGAAAGGTAGATCCAAGTCTAGATCGGGGATAGTGTGCTGGAAATGCGGAAAGAAAGGACACCTAAAGAAAGATTGTAGATCTCGGAAGGGAAAAGAAGGAGATGCACAACAAGAAAACAATCATGAAGCAAATGTGACAGGTGAGGTGTTACAAGATGCTTTGATTCTTTCTTTCGAAAATATTACTGATTCCTGGGTGGTAGATTCAGGGGCCTCATTCCATGCCACACTTGATAAGAAATATTTTCATGACTATGTTCAAGGAGATTTTGGACAAGTATGTTTGGGTGATGATAAACCCTGTAAAATTGTTGGAATGGGTAAGGTTCTTGTAAAACAGTAGAATGGAAACCAATGGCTACTAAAGGAGGTAAGGTATGTTCCAGATCTGAAGAAAAATCTGATTTCAACAGGGTAGTTAGGTGGTGAAGGTTGTGTGACAACTTTCACAGATAAAGCTTGGAAGGTCACCAAAGGAGCCGTGGTAATAGCAAAAGGCGAAAAGGTTGGTACATTGTATTTATGCAATGGTATTTCTAAATATGTTAATGCTTTAACTTCCAAAGGAACAGATGCAACATTATGGCATCATAGGCTCGGACACATGAGTGAAAAGGGGATGAAGATTCTTCACTCAAGGAATTTGTTGCCAGGTTTGAAGAATGTTGATTTGGACTTCTGTGAGAATTGGATTTATCGAAAACAGAAGAGAGTTAGATTTCTCAGAGTTGGGAAAGAAAAGAAGAGTAAAAAATTAGAGCTTGTGCATACAGATGTATGGGGACCAGCTCAGGTATCATCTCTCGGTGGCTCTCGTTATTATGTTACTTTTATTGATGATGCAATTAGAAAAACTTGGATTTATTGTATTAAGAATAAATATGATGTATTTGATACTTTCAAGAAATGGAAATCTTTGGTTGAGATTGAGACAGGAAAGAAATTGAAGTGTCTCAGATCAGACAATGGAGGTGAATATTGCAGCAAAGAGTTTGATAGGTACTATTCAGAGCATGGAATTCATAGAGAGAAGATAGTTCCAAGAACACCACAAGAAAATGGTGTGTTAGAAAGGATGAACAGAACAATCATGGAGCGTGCAAGGTGCATGAGATTACATGTAGGATTGCCTTTACAGTTTTGGGCAAATGCTGAAGATATTGTTGTTTATCTAATAAATAGAGGACCTTCAAGTTCCTTGGATGGTGGCGTTCTAGAGGAAGCATGGACAGGTAAAAAGGTAAACTACTCCTTTTTAAAGCCTTTTGGTTGTGAGGCCTTTGTCCATATTAATAAAAGAAAATAGAACAAAGATTGAGGCAAAGTCAAAAAAATGTACCTTTATTGGATATGGTGTTAATGATTTTGGTTATCGCTTATATGATTACGAAAATCACAAAATCATTAGGAGCAGAGATGTAATATTCAATGAAAAGGTCTTGTATAAGAATCAGTTGCAAGAAAAGAAACAGAAAAAAGAAAACAAGGAATACACAGTTCTTGATGAAATCACTGAAAAAGTAAAGGTGCTTGAAAATAATAATAATCAACAACCACAACAACAACAACCACCACAACAGTAACAGGCACCCCAAACACTTGAAAGTGGTGTTAGAAGATCTACCAGGATAAGTAGACCCCCTGAACGATACTCTCCTTCATTATATTATTTATTGTTGACTAATTCTGGTGAACCTGAATGTTATGAAGAAGCAATGCAGGTTGAAAGCAAGAAGAAGTGGGAGGTAGCCATGGAAGAAGAGATGGACTCCTTAATTCATAACCAGACTTGGGACTTAGTCAGGTTGCCTGCAGGAAAAAACATTGAAGAATAAATGGGTTTATAGGCTGAAGGAAGAAGATGGAGGAAAACAGAGGTACAAAGCTAGACTTGTGGTGAAGGGGTTTGCGCAAAATAAAGGTATTGATTTTGATGAAATATTTTCTCCTGTTGTTAAAATGACTTCAATCAAAACTATTTTAAGTCTAGTAGTAGGTTAAGATTTGCATATTGAGTAGTTAGATGTAGAGATAGCCTTTCTCCATGGGGATTTGGAGGAAGAGATATATATGCAACAACCACAAGGATATGAGGTGAAAGGGAAGGAGAAACTAGTGTGCAGGTTGAAGAATATCTTGTATGGCTTAAAACAAGCTCCAAGGCAGTGGTATCTAAAATTTGACAAGTTTATGTCTGAACGAGGTTATACTAGATGTCACTCTAATCATTGTGTTTATCTGAAAAAGAAAAATGATGGCAGCTATATTATATTGTTATTTTATGTAGATGACATGCTTGTTGCAGGGTCTAACATGCAAGAAATAAATGTGCTCAAAAGAAAATTGGCAAATTCATTTGCAATGAAGGATTTGGGAGTTTCAAAACAAATCCTTGGTATGAGAATCACTATAGACAGGAAAAATCACAAATCGCAAATTAACATTGTCTCAGAATGAGTACATACAAAAGGTGTTGAAAAGATTTAATATGCACAATGCAAAACCAGTTAGTACACCTTTTGCTAGCCATTTCAAACTTAGTAAGGAAATGTACCCAAAGACCCAAGAAGACATGAATTATATGTCTAAAGTTCCATATGCATCAGCAGTTGGAAGCTTAATGTATGCAATGGTCTACACAAGGCCTGATATTGCACATGCAGTGGGAGTTGTAAGTAGGTACATGAACAATCCAAGAAAGGAACATTGGATGGTAGTGAAATGGATTCTCAGATATTTGAAAGGTACCACAAATCAAGCATTATGCTTTGGTGGTTCAAACATTTCTCTATAGGGATATGTTGATGCAGATATGGCAGGTGACAGAGATAATAGGAGGACCACTACAAGATATGTATTTACTATAGGCGGAACAACTGTCAGTTGGGTTTCAAAAATCCAAAGTGTTGTTGCACTTTCAACAACATAAGTAGAGTATGTTGTTGCTACAGAGGCTAGTAAAGAAATGATTTGGTTTCAAAGGTTTATGGGTGAATTAGGTAAGGAGCATGATATGGGCACGTTATACGGTGATAGCCAAAGTGCCATTCATCTTGCAAAGAAATTAGCATTTCATTCCAGGACTAAACACATACAGCTCAAATACCATTTCATACGATCAGTGTTGGAAGATGGAGAGTTGAAGCTGGAAAAGATACACACTAGCCAGAATCCTGCAGATATGCTAACAAAAGTTGTAACCAAGGAGAAACTAAGAATATGCTCAGTTTCAATTGGTCTTCAAGGATGACAATGAAGTTGAGGTTATGTCAACAATTATGGTTAACAGTTGTGGTTTTGGGCACCTAGTATTGGTGACTCATGGTATTGAGCCCATGGTATTAAACGTAGTTGAAGCGCTTAAAAGGCTTGTGTATTCTCCATTGTAGGTAGCCATGGTTGAGCGGTGAAAGCTCAGGTTGTTAGCCGACTTAACTGTGTTTTAGCCAAGGACAGTAATAGATCTATTGTTGGTTGGTTTTTCCCCCAATTGGGGTTTTCTAGATAATCATGGTGTACATGGTTTGAATGTGTATTTCTTGATTGTTATATTTATTTCTCTTGAACCCTAACAAGTGGTATCAGAGCTCTGGTTGGCAAGAACCTTGGATAGCTGTTCGAAATGTTCCCATCGACGAAGTGGTGGCATTGGTTGAAGCAATAGCTCGTTGCACAAACCAGCAATGTCCATTGAGTGATGGTTCGATGAGGGACAAGAAGAAAATATAAGAAAATGAAGTCTGAAGGATTTGCCAAGGCCTCGTTCAATGAGGAGCAAGAAGAAAATGCAAGCCCTGGGAATATTTTTTGGAATTTTAAAAAATCAAGAAAGTCGAGTAATTCTTTTTTTTTTTTAAAGAAACTTGTTGAAGGGCTTTTATGGTTAAAGAAAAAATTCTATTCCGAAATAGTAACATAATTTTTAAATAAAAATTCATTTACAAGAGAAGGGTTAAATAGTGGTATAGGAGTCTTACAGGGTGAAATGCATGGTTAAACTTGCAGTAGTTCAAGTTGTGTGTGGGTCAAGATAGCAAGAAAATAAAAAAAAAATGGAAATTTTCATGTAAATGGGTATACGACTGTAAGACCTGGTAACGCATGCGTACCCTAGTAAATCAATGGTAAAGTCTAAATGTCCACTTGGGTGATATGGGGATGCATTTGGTGGTATGATGAAGCATGCTGAACTAGGAAAACTTGTGATATTATCAAATACCCTAACATTGACTGGGTAGGGCCTGGAGTTGAGTGGTGGCTGGCTCACTTGGCAGATTTGGCTAGATTTGGCCAAGGAAAACCCAAAGTCAAGTTTAAAGGGGGGATTGTTAGATAAACTTGACCCTATGGTGGAGTTGAGGTTATGTCAACAGTAGTCGACGTTTCGAGTCTGAAACTAGACTCATCATCAGGACAAAACATGATGAGTCTAGTTTCAGACTCGAAATGTCGACTACAAAACATGAACACTATGGAAAATCCGAACTCCATTCAAAAATCACACCACAGTAATCTGCAAACTAAAATATGTCAACAGTTATGGTTAACAGTTGTGGTTTTGGGCACCTAGTATTGGTGACTCATGGTATTGAGCCCATGGTATTAGCCCTTAAAAGGCTTGTGTATTCTCCATTGTAGGTAGCCATGGTTGAGCGTGAAATGGCTTGGTTGTGTTTTAGCCAAGGACAATAATAGATCTATTGTTGGTTGGTTTTTCCCCCAATTGGGGTTTTCCAGATAATCATGGTGTACATGGTTTGAATGTGTATTTCTTGATTGTTATATTTATTTCTCTTGAACCCTAACAATCCACCAATAAAAACATTGGTGAAAATTCTTAAGAAGACCATTGTAGAGAATCAAAAGGACTGGGATTCAAAATTAAAGTTTGCTCTTTGGGCCGTCCGAGTGACTACAAAAATGTCTACAGGCATATCACTGTTTGAGCTAGTGTATGGAACACATGCTTTGTTTCCTAGTCAGCTTGTGAACCCTGTGATTGCAATGATTCAGGAAGAAAAGGAAGAACCAAATCCTTTAGTGAGAAGGATGCATAAGGTAATGGAGTTGAATGAAATCAGAGATAAGGTGAGAGATAATTTGATTATGTATCAATAAAAAATGAAAGGTATTTTTGACAGAAAAGCTAAAGAAATTGATTTTAAAGCTGAAGACCTCATGCTGAGGTGGGATACCAGGAGATAAGACAAGGGTAAACATGGGAAGTTTGACCCTATCTAGTATGGGCCATTCAGGATTATAGAGGTAAGCGAAAACAATCCATTTCACTTGGAGAACCTTGATGGTGAAACTTTACAACTGTGTGTCAATGGGCAGTACCTCAAACATTATTTCCAGTTCTGAGTTAAGTACACCTTGTCATTGTAAATACTGGAGTAAATTCATTGTGTTTTTTCATAGAATTGAATTTGGTGAAGCAATACATGACTCCATGCCCGAGGTGAAGGAACTAATCTACAGTTCTTAGTGCTTCTATGGCACAATAATTATCCCCAAGTGGAGCCAGGTGTTGTAGCTTACTCTATCATTTTAGTGTTTAATATTATTCAAAATCCAAAAAAATGAAATATCATGTTTAAGTTTTAAAAACTCAAAAGGTTTGAAATTTTTAAATATTAGTTCAAATTGAATTATCAACGGCATTTAAAGCGTTATGAAAGTGGGCCCAATTCATTTTCTAATGCTTGAGTGTTTATGTGGAGCATGATTGAATATCGACAAAGGAGGTAGGCAAAGTGCTCTGTGGGGGAAAAATGAGCGTGGGTTATAATTCATGGCTCAACCTCCACAGTTGACCCTGACGTCATCACGGTTGAAAGAGATCAATGGCCCGCGATTGATTTGGGGGTTTAACTTTGATCAACATCCCATACACCCCCTACCCCCGCAGCGGGTCACCCCTCATTGTCCTTCTCCACTTCACGTCTTCCACTTCATCCTCCGCCCTCATTCATTTCTATCTAGCTCACCCTCCATACCCTGTCACCTCTTCCCTGCCACTTCATTAATTCGTTACATGATTCCCTCTTTCCCTCCGTTTTACTTACCATTTATAAAATAAAAAATGAAACCCTGTTGTATTAGTCACTTTCTTTTGGTACGAGTAGCTCCAGTTCAACATTCCAAGTTAGCAACTATCATTTTCAGTCATCATGGCAAAACAAGTATGTTCATCCTCTGTTATCCATACCCCGTTAATGGACATCGAACATGATATTTCTGATACCTTCTGCACAATTAAGCATCTCCCCTTATATCAAGACATTATTTTGAACCATAAGAAGTGCCCTATATTCATGGCAATGGTTAGGTCAGGTGTATTAGCAGCATTTGTCCCAAAAACCCACTTGTTTCCAGAATTAATTCAGTGGTTAGCCTCGTCCATGTACCCTAAGAAATGTTTCATGAATCAGTTAGGAGAAGTGTCTTCCAGGTAAATCCTTAGTTAATCCACCAAGCTTTCAATTACCCTGTCTCTGGAACTTATGTCACTTTTACTGAAGAGTCTTTAATCTCATATTATGACAACTTATCTTCCCAAGAGTCCTCTTATGCTTTATCCTTCTTGGCTCCCAAACCTAGACAGTTCTCCCTGGATGAAAAATTGTTTTCTTTAGATATATTTGCAATAGATATAAGACCAATTTTGCAAGTAATTTCTAAAATTCTGGGAAGGGAAGACTCCAGACATGTTGATAAAGCAGTTTTGGGATTTTTCACTATGATGATGAAGCCAGACGTGGTATTAAATATTCTAGAATTTTGGGTGGACACCATTAACACTCAATTCACGACTCTGACACTTACTGGTTCATTTAAATTTCTTTCAATTGTCACTTATTTGTTCTTGTACCAGAATGCTGAGCATTTTGCTAATTTGGGGTTAAAAATTGTAGACATAAATAAAAAGAAATAGTCAGTGGTGTTCTGGACAGACTTGGTGAGGGGTGATCCAGAAGATGGTGGCCTATTTGAGTTTACCTCTTTATTCCTTCCAGTGGTCTACAAGATTTTGAATGGGACCTTGCCACCAACATTTCTTCCCAAGGCTCAAGAATTTCTTCAATTGAGAAAAGATGTAAGATGTGGAGATTGGTTTATATTTGAAGAGCATGCAAAAATTAGGCTTTATGGGGCCTTAGTCAAACCATATAGACTACCAAAATTTGTGCCAATGCGACTCTTTTCTCTTGAGTTTATTAGGCAAAGCCTAAATGTGGATTAGGTTCATTTTGTCCCAATGAAAAAGGGTTATCTCTTTAAGTTTCCTAGAACAGTGGGACCCTTCATGGTGAACACAAGATAGGCTACCCAAGAGGTTGAGAAATTATTAGGTCACATGTGTCTGTTACAGGTTGTGGAGTGGACTTATGACCCACATCAGATCATTTCTAAGAGAAGGACAGAGAATGGATACTCGACTTTTGTACATGAAAGTACGCTAGAGGTTGAGAAAATGAAAAATGGATGTCCACTGAACATTAAAAGAACAGAGATCGGAACTCCTAGTATTTCAGAAAAAGGTGCAAAAAGGGCCAGAGAGGAAGTCATTGATCTTGATGAAGAAGAATCAGAAATAGTAAAAAGAACCAAACTATTGGATTTAATGTATTCAACACAACCTGGTTTAATAATTCAATTGGAGAAATAGAGGGTGCACCAACTTCTCCATCCTCTAGTGGGCTTGTTCATGAGAATATTCCTCTTATTCAGAGCATGTTTGCCCAGATAGCTTAAGGAAACCAGAAAACAAAGTTGAATATGGAGGCTTATGCTGAGTATCAAATCATTTATGAGCAAACTGGGTTATTGTCTGCTATGGATTTAGAAAAGGGCCAACTTAAAATTTCACTCTCTCATCCCACAGAGATGACAGTTGAATCCTCTAGTAAATTTAAAACTGTCAATTTGACAGTTGACACTCAAAAACTCCCCATGCTTGAAAAAATCAATTTGCACATGCAAACTGGCCAATTGATTGTCAATGATTTACATAAAACAAATGTAGTTGCTATTAAAGCAGAGAAAATGTTGCACAAAGTGACCAAGCAATTGATGCTAGAGAAAGATAATTCCAGAGCTCTAAATGCTCAGGTGGATGAATTAAAGAACATTATTGTGAAGATAGGATTCAATCTTGATGATCAACCTGCAATATAGAAACTATTGCAATCTGCTAAGTTTGAGATTGGAATATTGAGAAAGAATTTAAATCTCCCTACAGGTGAGCACCCTATTGCTGCAGGGATAGCTGAAGTTGAAAATGAAAAGAAGAAGCTTTTACAGGATGTTTTGCGGAAGAGTGAAGATGTTTTTGTGCTTGAGGAATCATTGGCCAAGCTACAGAAACAAGTAGACACTCATGTCTTCACAGTAGTGATGCCAGCCAATACAAAGGATCTAATGGCACAGGTGATGCAGTTGGGTACAAAATTGAAGATGGTTGAGCATGATTTGAAAAAATAATAGAGGGATATGGAGACAGTTTGTAAATTATTAAACTTGAGTGAAGAGGAAACTATAATGGAGAAGGGAAATGCTAAGAATACAGGGAAGACTTCCAAAGGGCTGATGAGGAGATCAAAAGGTTAAAGGAAAGAATGAAAGGTAATATGTCTTTTATCCAGGTTAGGGAAATTTTCTGGGATGAAATTATCGAAGTCATCAGGAACATCTAGGAATTCCTTGTCATTGTGTCTATTGAGAAAACAATTGTCAGGGACATGGAAAGCTTGGTTATGCAAGATAAGCAAAAATTGTTAGAGAGATCCAAGTTTGCAAAAATAATGATAGATTTTATTAACTCTAATTCTGATGCAAAGCTAAAAGAACATGACCTTATGGACAAAACACTGTGTGCAATGGATTTCAATAAGATGTTTATCAAAAATGTTTACAAAAAACTGCTGAGAAGAAGATGAATGAAATAAAAGAACTAGTTTCCATGTTCAATATCCTGTTTGATAAAATATTTAGAGTTGGGTTCCCCTCTTGCTGGGATTTACAAGGAAATTTGCTGCCATGGGAATCATATGAGACTTTTCTAGTGGAAGCAAAAAGTAATATTGATGGCACCCATGAGAAGACAACAATACTGAAAGGGGGAACTATTGTGAATTATCTGAATAAGGATTTTAAACTTTTGTGGATGGTAAAGACTTTGTTTACAGACAAGCCTACTTATAGGAGGATCACAATGTTCAAAATGGCACTCAACAAACTAGAAGAGGCAGCAAAGCCGAATGTACCATTGTGGAGAATATGCAAAGAGTGGATGATAGAACAGACAAAAGATTCATCAGTAGGTTCGTCTACTCAAACCAACAATCCAAACATTGACCAACAACAATCAATCATAATTTGATTTGATTTCACTTTATGTTATTTTATTTTCTCGGAAAAGTGAGGTGTCTTTTACCCTCCAATGTAATGACTTTTTACTTTAGGCAATTAGATAGTAGTTAAGTAATTCGACAGTTTTTGATAGTTACCAACTGTCTCATTATGTATAAAAAGAGAGAAAATTAAAGAAAAAGGGTTCGAGTCTTGGGAATCTGTAGACTACACAATTTTGTACTTGATGAATTGATGATTTATGAAAGAACCAAGAGTTTCAAGACGGTGTTGAGTATGATTTGTAATCTCTCTACTATGTGTCATTTTATTTCCTTCTCTCTTTGAATATGGTAATGAAGTTGTTGGTCTTTGTTTACTTTTGTGAATAAAGTTAAATTCCCTTAAATAACGCTCCTATGTTTAAAGTTCTTTTCTTTGTATTTCCTCTAAGTTAAAGATAATAGTTTATGTTAAATACAACATATTGTCTTTAACCTTCCTAAGTATTCTTCATACAATGTTTGTATTCAACATCAAATGGCATCTTGAAATTTTCATATCACCTATATGTCAAGGGTTTTAAAAATAATGATCTTCATACTCCTCAAGATAAAGACACTTTATACTAATGAATGACATGTGTAATCAAATTTTAATGTCTTAGGCACAATTTCTCCACAGCAAGAAATTGGTTTCCTAAGAGATAATAGTATCAACAAGATAGCAAAGACATATAATTGTCGAGTATTAACACTATAAATTAATCAGAGATTAAATGTACCTCAATGATACCATTCACACACCAAACCACATGCTTTAGAATTATAATATGAGAGTCATCTAAATGCAAATATTGCAGCTCTTTCCTCACAGTCTCAATACCTGTATTATGCTCCATTGAAAATTGCATGGCAGAAATTTCTCTTGTAGTCCCAAAACAACACGAGAATCTCCCAGATTGGCAACATAAAGTATCCCACCACAAGGCACCCCTATTAAACATCAGAAACCAACTGATGCAAGTTGTGGATCTATAAGTCATGCCTCTATAACAAGAAAAAAACCAACTTTTGTTGCTAAAAATTAATTTTGGAACACTTTAACAGACATCTCTTGCTGCTCCATTTCAAATTCTGCAAAATTACAACACCCATTTAGTATTGTATAATGCATAAAATCAAAATGAATGTTGCAAAATTACCGTCTACTATCTATCGAAGTCATTCAACCATCAAGTTTAGCCCTTCACTGAATATTAGCAGAGGGATTAACCAAAGGGGATAATGAGATTAATAAACATAAAATAAATATAGGAATGATAGAAATGTTGTTTGAGATCTATGCCCTATTTTTGCAATAGATTAGAAAGACCAACCAAGATTGTGAATACAATTTTTTAGATTAGTTGTAGTTGTAATTCTCTCTAGTAAGTTTCTACTTTGTACATTAGTGTTTCAGATTAACAGATATTATATTCAGCAGAACAATTTGAAATGGACTCAAATGTCAATTGAAACAATACTGTAACAACCCTAGTTAAAAACTCATGTAAAAATATATAAGACCACAGTTGATGGGACATGTATTCCAAGCTGAATGGTGGGGAAAACATCCTAGTGGATGTTGATTTTGTTTATTATGGATAAGTAAACTGGCAAAGGAAATGGCTAAGTATTTGGATAGGCATGAGTCATTTATTGGCATTTTATTTATGAAAATAATGGAAATTAGTAAAAAATAAAGGTGAAAGATCATAGATTGTATGTGAGGAGGAAATTGAAGGAAAATAATGTAAAATGAAGAAAATAAAGGCCTGACTAATAAAAATGCTTCTGAGGATCAGTGGGTAAGATTTTGACGGGTTTTGGTGAGCTCTCTTCTATTCTATTCTCTCTCTCTCATACTCTTGGATACTCAGAGGTTTCTTGGAGCACTCTTGGAGGGTGTGGCATACATGGATTCTTGGAACAAGAAGGAAAAGTAAGAGTAGGAAATCGTAAGAAGGCATTAGGATCAACAACTACAACGGGTTTTTCTTACAGGTATCAAGTTGCATGTATGTCTTCCTCACTATTTTTGGCATGCATGTCATTTCTTGGATAACCATGGTGATTGCGGGTTCATTTATTTGTTTTGTTTTGATTGTTTCTCATGTTTCCTTTAGCTTGGGTTGAGTTATTAGTTACTGGAGCCTTGGTTGGACAAACACTTTGGAAGCCATGTAACGACTTAGGTTGAGTTACTAGTGCTATAGTCTTGGTTGGAAAAATGCTCTAGAATCCCTGTAACAACTTGGGTTGAGTTACTAGTCCTAGAAGCCCTAGTTGGACAAGCACTCTAGAAGCCCTTGGTGGGTTGAGTTACTAGTCCTGGATACCCTGGTTGGAAAAACATTCTGGAAGCCTGGAAAATGTTGTGGGTTGAGTTACTATTCCTAGTGCCTTGGTTGGAAAAATGCTCTAGAGCCCGATAGCAGTCGTGGGTTGATTTACAAGTCCTAGAAGCCAGGTTGGAACAAACATTCTGGAGCCTTAGAAGACTTGGATAGAGACCGATCTAATGTTGGTTTGTGATGTTTAATGGTGAGGTGGAATCACTGCTTGATGGGTTGAGGTGGATGGCCTCTAGAAGCCTTGGATGGTTTTGAATTGATGTGTTCTATGAGATCCCACATTCATGCTTGGAATATGGCACGCCAATGAATGACTGAAGAGAGATTTGGCTCAGCCATTCTACAATCAAGTGGAATGTAGAAGTCCCATTCTAGGTTTGGATTTTGCATCATCAATATAAGGTTATTTCTCCTTGTAAATCTATGAGTATTATATTGGCTTATATATGGTTTATATGGCTGTGATTTCATGAGTATTTATGTCCCTATTATGCTGGTTATGTATATGTTTTATGAAAACAACTATGTATGGCTGTCATCATGTTTTTACTTGTATATGAATGAGCAATGTATCTATGGCCTAATGGATGAAACTACATCTAAAGTGATAAGGAAACAATGCCTCATAGCGAATCTCAGATAAGTATGAGACCCCTATGCTTATATCTTCTATTTACACTTGTAGATTACATATTCATTATATGTTTGATGAAATGCCTGTCAGGGCTAGTATGGGTCTAGTTAAGGTATTATTTAAGTAATTGCATTAGTACTACTATTTCCATGTTATCTTATTGATTTAAAGGTGTCATTTAATTATGGGAAGTGACTTGGGCTCTAGTACTGAAAAAGTGGCTCAAATCCTGGGGATGCTCGCATAGAAATGAGAAAAAGAGTCCCTAGACACTAGCTTGTAGGCCTGTGAGAGCATCCAGAGGTCCTTGGACACTAGAATGTTCATAGAATGAGAGTGTCTAAAGGCTGTGTTAGTGTCAGTCTTTCCAGCCTTCCTACAGTGATCAAATGTGCTCTTACAAAGTGATTTTGAAGTGTCAAGGTCAAATTTTGTCATTTCAGTGAGTCTTCAAGCAAATTTGGTCACTAGGCATTAGGTCTAGGGTTTGCCCAAATGTCAGTCCATGTCACCATTCAGCTGAGTTTATCATCATTCGTAGGGTTTTCATTATCATGTCAGTGTCTAATGAGTCATTTCACACCTTGTCCATGCTTCAGTTGCCACCCAGGCAAGGTCATTTCCCTCTCCTAGGGTTTTGAAGGCAATTTCTCTTGGATGGTCAAATCACCGGAAAAACTTGTTTCCTGATGTTCATACACCTTTCCCTATCCTTAAAGTACCTTATAAAACACTTCCCATCCCTTAGATCCGCCAAATTCCTCATTTTTGCGCAAACCCTAGTTTCTAGCTACAACCTGGCAATTTTCTAGGTTTGGCCTGTGTTTTGTCCTTTTCGACCCCTTCCCCTCACTCAATCTCTGAGATTCCACTTTCCCCTGCTTCCTAACATCCCTCCCCACTCCCAAAAATTTCCCCAAGAATTTAGAACCCCCCTATCCCCTTCATTTCGCTCCATTTCGACAAAATTCCTTGTTTCACACATCGGGACAAGTTTCACTCAAAAGCTGTTTCTAAGCAATCAAAGATGAATTTTTCAAAACTGAGAGAGGTTGTTGTCCAAAACATGCCAATTAAGAAAAACCTCTTTCACTTTTTACACAGGTGTCATGGTTTGAGAGAAATGTCAAAAGTACCGACGAGAACGAAGGTGCTCCAAGGACAGTTGGCCAAAGCACAAAAACGAAGGAAAACGCCCGATCCACTCCAAATTTTGGCCAAAGCCTCTTTGAATGAGCATGATACTTGATTGGGGACTCCCAGCCCAAATTTCAAAAAATTTGGAGAAAATTTTGTCATTTGTGAATTTTTTGTGCAATTTACAGGTTTTGGCCATTGTAGTGGTCTCACCCCGCGCGCGACCACTCGGGAGGACTGCTCAGAATCACAAAACGTTGAAATTTTTGGAAAGGGCATGCAAAAACTAGAATTACCTATACTTGGGGTCAACTTGATTTTGAGATTTGGGCCTCCAAAAGCTCAAAATACATCAAAATTTTGACTTTCTGCCCACTTTTTGAGTTGCAGAAAGTGACCTTGGGAGAATTGACGTTTGAGGGGTCAAATCAACTCCAAATCCAGAAATTCCACTTGGGATGGAAAGTAGACAGACCAAGATTTCCAATGAGCCATCGTGCACCTGATTTGGACCAGTGGAACCCACTCAAAAGTTGCTGCAAAGGGGCACGACCACTCGAGCAGGGGCGCGACCACTCGAGCTGAATTTGGCAGTTTTGACTTTTCACGCCAGAAAACACTGTTTTCACGTTGGTTGATGATTTTTACTTGTATATGATGGATGAATGTATAATTTTCATGGCACATTGATAGATTTTATCTCTCTTTACCCTTCTAGAAGCTTCCTTGATGTAAAAAGTGAATAATTAATGCATGGATGAGTTAGCTAAGTAATAGAGGCAAGTTGTTTGACTACCTATTATCTCGTGCTTAGTTTAGAATCAGTTCAAACTGCTCCTAGGAAGCTGAGCTCGACCCCTAGAGGTGGGGAAAGGAGTTAGATGGTCTATATTATGCCTTCTCTTGCTCATTTTCATGGTTGGACTCTTGTGGGAGAAGCATTATTGTATATTGTACATCTATTACTGCAATTTAAGGAAAAGGAAGGCCAGGGCTTTGCAGACATCATTGTGGATTCTTGTGGATTGTTGTGTTGATGGTGTGTTCTCTACATGTTATTGTAAGTGTGTTTACGTGTTCCATCTCTTTCTTTGCTGCTAATTGAACAGATGAAGTGATAAAGTTTGAATTCATGCATGCCATGCTCAGCTTTTAATTTTGTTCAATATCTATGTTTTCCACTGTCTAAAGAGGATTCAAAGTTGTTGTTTGCCCTCTTTAGCTCCTCCTCTATCATTCCTGATCATCCATCTCAGATTAAGGCATCAGCACTCACTCCTACCTTGCCCCAAAGATCCCCCTGCAAAAACTGAGCCCAATCCCCGCACCCTAAATTGCACTCCCTCCAATTGCCACCAAAAACCCCAAAAATCTTTAAATCAACCTCCCTTATCAATTTACTAGCCTAAAATCTTTATTCCTAATTGGTCAGCTTATCATATTGAAAGATCTACCGAATCTGACCCGAGAGATCCTTCTCATACCTCGTAGGGCTAGCTACGAGGTGAAATGGTTTGATGTAGCTTTGAGAGTTTGTCTATCTCAGCCTAGGTGAATTCCAAGCGCTAACATATTGGCGACCATACTGGGGAGAAAAAACTTGTTTGTGGGTTGATGTGTTTGTTTCATAAGTTTTAGACGGAGCCTGAAGTTACGCCAGGAGCCTTCGAAAACACTCTTGTTTTACATCAGCGTTAGTAGATAAACGCTGCTTCAGTCAATCTCCGTGAGCTTGTGAATACGACCACTTCATTTGAATTTCACCCCAGTACATGTATCAAGTTCAGATCTGATTGTTGATGGTGGACAACGATCAGACACTTGAAAGGCTGAAATCATTCACCTGGCGACTCTAAATCAGTTTTGAGATCAGATCCAAAGACTCCACTGGAGGATGATCCCGACCAGTAGAAACATGAAAGGACAACATGGACAGATCAGGTATTCAAGTTGGAATTTCATCCAAGACATTTTGTTCTTTGTCATAAATTATTTCTTCTCTTTTCCCAAGAATGTAAAGAAGGCTTTGCAAAGTATACTATGCTTGAGAAGAGATCCTCGGCCTGCAGTTGATTCTTTCCCTTTGAAGATTGTGAATACCAAAGATTTGCATGCCTTCGAGCTTGATCAAGATCCTTTTTCCGAATTTTGTGATGGCCATCTTCTAATTGATGAATCCCAAGCGACCAAGTCTGATTCTATACCTGTTGTACATATCCCTATACCTTGTAAAATTCCAGATCGGTATAAACCTCTTGTTTTACCTTCTGTTCTTCATGCTTTTCCCAAAAACTATGATCTATACTTGCCGATGTTTGATGGTGAATGTAAGAATGTCAACGCTGAGCAACATGTCCAGAATTTTGAGAATTTTCTAGATCTTTTTGAAGTTGATGAAGAAGATGTTAGTATAAGGCTTTTTGCTCTTTCTTTGCAAGCTAAAGTGAAGAGTTGGCTCAAAACCCTGCCTGATGCAAGCATCTCAGATTTCCAGCAGTTCGTCAAAGTTTTTCTCGATAGGTGGATGATCGGGCAGAACCTTTTCTTGATTGTAGAAGAGTATAACCAGCTGAAAAGATTGCCCGGTGAGATAGTACAACAGTTTTCGGCCAGATTTAATCAAGTTTATTATTCGATGCCAGTTGATATAAGGCCTACTCCTAGATCCGCTCTCTTACACTATCCGGGAGCCTTTGATCTGGAGATGGAGTTTCAGCTGAGAGAAAAGAATATTGCAACACTTCACGAGATGCAAAACAGTGCCGTAAGTGTAGAGGCGCATCTGCTGATCCGACGGGCAAGGTTGAAAGAAGAAGAGATGAGAAACATAGATCCGGCCGAATCAACATCTCTAGAGGTGAATCTTGATATTTTGGTAAGTGCAGTGGAAAAGATGATGGACAAGGTCACCTCAAGAAATGCTTATGATGTTCAAGGCTCGCTGATTGAAGAAGAACAAGTTGTTGATCCAAAACATTTTGTTTCTTATCCTAGTTGTCATAGATCTGATAATGATTGTTTTGTAGATCACCTTGGAGAAGAGAGATCTATTGATATGACATGCATGCTTGATGATGTGTTTTATAGTGATGATTTGCCTCGTTTTGATCAGTATGATGATGATTATGTTCTCCAAACAGAGGCTAATTTTGCAATCAAACAAGCAGCTAGTTTGTGGAAGGAAAAAGTTCATTTTCAGCAGCTTGAATACAATGTTTAGCCATCACATATCAGCTATGACAGTGACGAGGAAAGTGCAGCAAATTTTGAAGTAAGTGAAGGATCTTTACCTTTTTGTTTTGATTCATGTCAGTTCATTAAAGAAAACTTCCATGAAATTAGAAATCAGTTGTCAACAAGTCTTGATCTAAACCATCTTGAAGGCAATAAAAACCTTGTTCAAGACTTCTCATATTCAGATTTGCAGCCCCCAAGTGCCATTGGTTGTCAAGTTGCAAATGAAGGCATGGAAGTTGACATATTTGATCAAATGATACAAGAAGGTGACTCTGTACCATTTTGTTTTGAATCAATTCAGTTTTTGAAGGGTAGATTGCATAGTAAATCATTTAATGTTGAGGATGAGACAGATGACAAAATTCTTGAGCAGCCTGTAACATCAGATTTGCAGCCACCAAATGAACTTGAAGGGCATATTACAGATGAAGGTATGGCAGCCGAAATAGATGATTTGATGATACAGGAAGATTCTATACCCTTTTGTTTTGAAGCATTTCAGTTTATAAGGCAGAATTCTCATAAAATCTCTCAAGAACAAGATGAAGAGCTAGAAGGATGTCATGCATTTTCAATGGATACATTACAACAGTCTTTTCAAGTTTTTCATGATCCAATAGCTAATGTTTTGGATGAGGTTTGCAGTCAAAATATTTCTCCATTGACTACATGTGAGCTTGAAAAATGTGCTGATATGAATTTGATCTGGCAGCCAGTTTCTTCGTCATTTTCAGCAGGGGTCTCGTCACAAGGCTCAGATCAAAGTTTGCATGCATGGTATGAGGAAAAGAGAAGTACTCCATTGTATGAGCTAAGTTCCAATGTGCTTGAATTTCAAGATCCTTATGCAGTGTTTTTGGAGGCGGATAGAGAGTTCATATCATTCAACGGATCTATTTCTAAGTTGCCATCATAGTTGCCTTTCAGTAGTTCTCTCTTGTTGGTCATAAGTGAGAACTTGCGGAGATTTCAAACAGCAGATGAGATACTTAATTGGTTGCATTGGTTGTTTCATTTCACTTGATCAGTTGATGAATGAAACTGGTAGAGTAGGTTTTGATGAATAAGCTCCACTTTGAGCATCATTTTCAGTTGGTCGATCGTGTTTAAGTATCGAGTCAGTTTTTAGTTGAGTCATGAGTCCTTTATGAGTCAATTTTTAGCCTTGTGGTTAAGTTAGTTTGTGTCAGTTTTCAGTCTTGCATTTCAGCTTGAGTTTATGACTCCATTGCCCAATGGTCAAAAGCACTGGTCTGCTCTCCCAGAGGTCTGAGGTTCTTGGCACCTCCAAGGAGCTACCATCCCCATTGGAGCCAATGTTAGTGTCAGTGTTTCCAGCCTTCCTACAGTGATCAAATGTGCTCTTACAAAGTGATTTTGAAGTGTCAAGGTCAAATTTTGTCATTTCAGTGAGTCTTCAAGCAAAATTTGGTCACTAGGCATTAGGTCTAGGGTTTGCCCAAATGTCAGTCCATGTCACCATTCAGCTGATTTTATCATCATTCGTAGGGTTGTCATTATCATGTCAGTGTCTAATGAGTCATTTCACACCTTGTCCATGCTTCAGTTGCCACCCAGGCAAGGTCATTTCCCTCTCCTAGGGTTTTGAAGGCAATTTCTCTTGGATGGTCAAATCACCGGAAAAACTTGTTTCCTGATGTTCATACACCTTTCTCTATCCTTAAAGTACCTTATAAAACACTTCCCATCCCTTAGATCTGCCAAATTCCTCATTTTTGCGCAAACCCTAGTTTCTAGCTACAACTTGGCAATTTTCTAGGTTTGGCCTGTGTTTTGTCCTTTTCGACCCCTTCCCCTCACTCAATCTCTGAGATTCCACTTTCCCCTACTTCCTAACATCCCTCCCCACTCCCAAAAATTTCCCCAAGAATTTAGAAGCCCCCTATCCCCTTCATTTCGCTCCATTTCGACAAAATTCCTTGTTTCACACATCGGGACAAGTTTCACTCAAAAGCTGTTTCTGAGCAATCAAAGATGAATTTTGCAAAACTGAGAGAGGTTTTTGTCCACAACATGCCAAGGAAGAAAGACCTCTTTCACTTTTTACACAGGTGTCATGGTTTGAGAGAAATGTCAAAAATACCGGCGAGAACGAAGGTGCTCCAAGGACAGTTGGCCAAAGCACAAAAACGAAGGAAAACGCCCGATCCACTCCAAATTTTGGCCAAAGCCTCTTTGACTGAGAATGATACTTTATTGGGGACTCCCAGCCCAAATTTCAAAAAATTTGGAGAAAATTTTGTCATTTGTGAATTTTTTGTGCAATTTACAGGTTTTGGCCATTGTAGTGGTCTCACCCCGCGCGCGACCACTCGGGAGGACTGCTCAGAATCACAAAACGTTGAAATTTTTGGAAAGGGCATGCAAAAACTAGAATTACCTATACTTGGGGTCAACTTGATTTTGAGATTTGGGCCTCCAAAAGCTCAAAATACATCAAAATTTTGACTTTCTGCCCACTTTTTGAGTTGCAGAAAGTGACCTTGGGAGAATTGACGTTTGAGGGGTCAAATCAACTCCAAATCCAGAAATTCCACTTGGGATGGAAAGTAGACAGACCAAGATTTCCAATGAGCCATCGTGCACCTGATTTGGACCAGTGGAACCCACTCAAAAGTTGCTGCAAAGGGGCACGACCACTCGAGCAGGGGGCGCGACCACTCGAGCTGAATTTGGCAGTTTTGACTTTTCACGCCAGAAAACACTGTTTTCACGTTGGTTGATGATTTTTACTTGTATATGATGGATGAATGTATAATTTTCATGGCACATTGATAGATTTTATCTCTCTTTACCCTTCTAGAAGCTTCCTTGATGTAAAAAGTGAATAATTAATGCATGGATGAGTTAGCTAAGTAATAGAGGCAAGTTGTTTGACTACCTATTATCTCGTGCTTAGTTTAGAATCAGTTCAAACTGCTCCTAGGAAGCTGAGCTCGACCCCTAGAGGTGGGGAAAGGAGTTAGATGGTCTATATTATGCCTTCTCTTGCTCATTTTCATGGTTGGACTCTTGTGGGAGAAGCATTATTGTATATTGTACATCTATTACTGCAATTTAAGGAAAAGGAAGGCCAGGGCTTTGCAGACATCATTGTGGATTCTTGTGGATTGTTGTGTTGATGGTGTGTTCTCTACATGTTATTGTAAGTGTGTTTATGTGTTCCATCTCTTTCTTTGCTGCTAATTGAACAGATGAAGTGATAAAGTTTGAATTCATGCATGCCATGCTCAGCTTTTAATTTTGTTCAATATCTATGTTTTCCACTGTCTAAAGAGGATTCAAAGTTGTTGTTTGCCCTCTTTAGCTCCTCCTCTATCATTCCTGATCATCCATCTCAGATTAAGGCATCAGCACTCACTCCTTCCTTGCCCCAAAGATCCCCCTGCAAAAACTGAACCCAATCCCCGCACCCTAAATTGCACTCCCTCCAATTGCCACCAAAAACCCCAAAAATATTTAAATCAACCTCCCTTATCAATTTACTAGCCTAAAATCTTTATTCCTAATTGGTCAGCTTATCATATTGAAAGATCTACCGAATCTGACCCGAGAGAGCCTTCTCATACCTCGTAGGGCTAGCTACGAGGTGAAATGGTTTGATGTAGCCTTGAGAGTTTGTCTATCTCAGCCTAGGTGAATTCCAAGCGCTAACAGGCTGATTTGTCCAAAATTTTAGTGGGACCCAAGGGAAAGTTGCCTGAAGTGTTGGATTGGTTCCTGGGGGTCCTAAGGCTGATGTTGAATGTCTGTATGGTGTGTTTCCATCGGTTCCACTTCCTTAACATAACATAGGAGGTAGAATCATATCATAGTGGCCTCTCGTTGCATGTTTACCCTGACTGGTCTATTGCTTGGGTAGATGTGGGAGGAGGGTGTTATAGAGTGGTATGAGAGCATGGTTCACCACTCAGTCTGGATGGTTTGTGTCTTGGTCATCCATTCATGTTGGTTTCATATGTGTTCCTTATGCATGTAGTCCATGTACTTGTTGCATTTGCATGGTGTTGTTCATGGTTGTAGTGATGTTTCCATGTGAAGGTTGATGCTGTTGTCGTGGAGTATGCCTTCATGTGTGTATGGTTGATTCTGCATTGTTAGGCACATCGGTGTTCACATGTTATCAAGTGCACGTAATGTGGTTGTTGTTGTCATGCATGAGGTCATGGTTTATATAGTTGATATGGTCATGCACTGATGACTACACTATATCTAGAATGATGTGTATATGGTTTTGTACTCATGTGTTATATGTCTATATGCAGTTGTTATGGATGTATGATCTTGGTTATAGTCATGCATGAATAGTAGGTCAAACATGCATTGTTAAGTCATGATATGCAAGTTAGGTCATCATGGTGTTATTGGTTGTTATGATGCTAATGTGCTGGCTGAGATAGAATGGGAGATGAAAAGCATCATAATGAGGTTGCAACATTAGAATTTGGGGTAAGAGCAGATCGTCATACATGTATTGTATGTTTGACATGAAAGTATGTAAGTTAAGGATTTTTATATGCATTAGGGTTATATACATTAGGTTTATGTACATGTCTATTGATGTTATGGTTACATAGATGATAGATACTACTTGATTAATGTATTCATATGCACATTTCGCAAATAGTCATGAACAATAGTATCATGTGGTTGTATGCATTGTTATTATTGTTTTATGTTAGATAAATTGATGATTATGCTATATGTTGTTGATAAGTATGTTATAGGTTAACTTCTTGTTGTTATATGCTAGTAACTTGATGATTAAGGTTGTTACATTAATACCTTGATGTTATATGTATCATACTAGGTTGGATTGGCCTATGAAAATGGCTATGATTATGATATTTAGATATGAGTTGACATATTTGTAATATGGTGTTGTATTAATCTAGATTGACTTTGCATATGTGTGAACGATAATTGTTTATTAGTTATGATGTAAACATGATAGCTAGTGACTATTATGGATATCATGACCTTATTTATGGTTGAGTTGATACGTTGTGAAGTTATATCATGGTAATCTAGCTTGATTGTGCAAACAAGATAACCTCCTCTGAGATAAATTAATGTATAAGTTTGCTAATGTAAGTATACTTGGTTCTTGACTATTTGATTATGTTGTCTAGTTGAATTTAACATGGTATGTTTGCAAGTTGGTTGAATGTTTGATGAATTTCATAATAAGAGTGTGTGTTCCAATGATCTTGTTTTAATATGATTGTACTAACACATATGTGTTACCGGGAATAGTGTCTATGCAGAACTGCTAATCCCACTAAGGCTAGTGGCTACCTTAGAAACAAACAAAGTAAAAACTACTTTCGTTTTCCTTTATGAGAGATAGATGAGAGAAGAATAAAGGAGACCAACCTTTGTCTTGTGCTTGGTTCCTTGCTCGATTCCTCTCTCTTCTGATATTCCTTTGCTACTTGCTTCCTTGTATACCTAGCTTCACAGAGTACCTGTAGAATCAAAGCAGCACAATACTATACGAGAACATGGATCTATATCATAAACAATCTAGGATTAGATGTAAATTGACCATACAAATGCATAAAAACATAAATCATACAAGAGTATGGAGGAAAACTTGAATAGCTTTATTGATAATCAAGAAAGAGCCAAGAGAGTTACAACCAAATGTTCTGACCCAGCATCATCCTCTCAACAAGAAGAAGCCCTTCTTCACCTCATGACAAGCTTAGATCACCCAACACTATGAGATTGCACCAATAAACCAGCAGCACTTCCTCACAAGATACAAAATTCCAGCCCCCGGATCTCTGGAATGAGGGATCCATATATAGATGTCTGCAAGGGAGGTGAGTCAGCTTTTGAGATTTGATTAGTGTCTCCCCTCTGATAGTTCTTGATTCCACTTGGAGATTGATGATCTCTTACTCATCCCTGGTCGAATTCAGAGAGGCAAGTGTCACAGAAGAAGTTTTTGGAAGATTCCATGCTTCTCCACCTCGCGGATTGACCCTGCCATTTGTCTCTTCTTTCCCATCGCACCCCATAGAAGGGCTTTCTGAAATGCAACGCACCTACTGTGTGTATTTAGGTGGGATGCAACGCACATTGCCTATGGAGTAGGTGAAATGGTCCAGTTTTGACCAGTTCTGAGTAGTTTTTCATGGAGAACTTCTGGGAGATGCTGTAATCAGTTGACCTTGTACTTTTAGGGGTTGGAACAACACCTTTAGGGACTTAGGAGCCCTTGGTTTATGGACATTTATACTTGGGGTTGTAGTGCCCAAAAATGTCTATAGCAATATGTGTTGAGACAGTTGATATGTACTTGAGTGTAGCAGGAGAGAGTTGTAACATTATGTCTAATGACTACGAGTAGAATATGAATTATGACATGATAGTTAGTCTTGGTAAAGGTTGATTTAAAATTGATAGATATGATTGTCTTGATATTTGAAACATGTGGTTGACATGTGTAAACAGTTGTAGGAAACATTTTGGTATTAACATGACAAGGTAATAGATGATTTGTTTATATGACTATCCATTGGGTTATAGTAAGACTCAGTTGCAAAAAGGTAAAAAGATAAAATAAAGGAATTGGGAAAGAATTCCTTTGGCTATGTTTGAAAACCCTAATTCCAAACGAATGAGTGCTTTGCATATAGGAAGTCTTCTTAACCTTGATTTTCTTTGACATTATGTGGATATGTGCTATAGTCATGAACATATATTTGACATGTATATTAGCTATTCTCTAGTTACAGGTGGATCTGTCAAGGGAGTTGGAGTCCCTTGAGATATGGCGTGGATGTGTTCAATTGCAAGGGAGTGTGCTTGGCACAACAAGGTAAGGTAAATGTGTGTTTTTATGTCTATTTATTATGTGTTCATGGAAACATGATGCAGAGGATTGCATGGAAAAGAGACTAAGATGAAATCTTGAAGAAGGATTAGGTTGGAGTTTCCTTTGGAAGAATTGGGAACCATGGGGATTGAGTCATGGTGTCTATTGCTAGTCCTGTATTTTTTCTCTTTTGTGATTTGTCGAGCTTGATTTTCGATTTTGTTATGTCTAGTGCATGATCATGCCACTTTGTTTGTGGTTTCAAATTGTTATTGGTTTTCATGGTTTTATTCTTGTTTGTTTCTTGTACTTTCCTTTTAAGTTTCAAGCATTGGGAATTGCTTGGGAAATAGGAATTTAATGGAGATCAGAGAGAGTTGTGTGCTACCCAACAGCTAAGGTAAGACTTGGATGAGGCCAGTGCATGTATAAGGGAAGTTGAAGGTAAGAGTATGACAACCAGTTGGATTGGTTGGGTCCATTGGGGTAAATGGACAATGGCAGGACAATCATGAGAAAGGTAACAGAAAAGGTGAAGTAAATGGAACTGAGGCATCATATGCATTGGCTATGTTGGGAACGATTGTTCCCAATGTTGTGCATGTTGTGAACAGATAAAGGGATTTCTCTTAACCTTGACCTTATGATATATGGTAATTAGGTTTTGATCATGATTATGCTGATGTTTATATATATGTATACATGTATGTATGTATATATGCCGTGTCTGACAGGGTCGTCATGGATCATGGTTGTTTAATGTTAATTTTTATAGGTATATATGTATGTATGTATATCGTTGTTTAACAGGATCATGATTGTTTTATGTTGAAGTTTATATGTATATATATTTATGTATGTATGTATACCATTGTCTGACAAGGTCATCATAAATCGTTCTTGTGGAGGAATAATTGCTCATGTGTGTGAATGGTATGACGAGGTTCCTGGTTTATGAGGAATCAACTAAGAAGAGTAGTCATGAAAAACATATGAGGTGAGTATCATGTAGATATGAATTGATACTGTATGCTTGAATTATGCCTATATTTATGTTCTTGACAAGCTATATTGAGGGATGCATCAGCGAAATGAAAGAATTATGGTTCTTGGTATGTTAGGATAAGAATGGATGGCAGAGAGACACTACAAGCAAGGTTGCTTGGTAGAGGAAGTGTGGTTTCGGATGCGTGGTACTATTGTTTTGCATATGTTGTACATGTTGCATCTGTGATGTTGTGCGCATGCAGTGTTGTGTATATATAGTGTGTGTACATGTTGTTTATGCAATGCTATGTACAGGGTGTTAGTACAAATAGTTTTGTGTGAATATTGCATATGCAGTGTTGGGTATAGATGGTGTTATGGACATGTTTTATATGTAGTGATATGTACATATGGTGTTCTATAAATGTTTTACATATGGTGCTATGTATATATGGTGTTGTGTGCATGATTGTACAAGTGGTGTTGTGGGCATGTGGTGCCATGTACATGTTGTACATACAATGTTGTGTGCAGGTGGTGTTGTGTAAATATCGTGCACAGGTTGTTGTGTACGTGTGGTGTCATGTAAATATCATGCATGTGGTGTTGTGTACGTGTGGTGTCATGTAAATATCATGCATGTGGTGTTGTGTACGTTTGGCACTGTGTACATGTTGTAGATGTGGTATTATGTGCATGTCATACATGTTGTGTTGTGTACATGCGGTACTATGTATGTGCATTGTGTAGTCGTGGTATCATGACATTTGTATTCATTGTGTTGTACTCTGTGTGGGTACATGTATTGTGTTGTGTTGTACACCAGACATAGGAGTATGTATTATTTTGTGTTGTACACTCGGTGTAGATGTATGTGTTGTATGTCAGGTGTAGGTACATGGTGTTGTATGCCATGTGTGGTTGTATGTGTGTGATGCACACTATGTGTATGTGCACATGGTTGAGAAGAAGGCATTGGGTGTTTGTTGGGTGTGGGAACTGATCTAGAGTGCATACAGAATAAGGACAAAGGTAGAAGCTAAAGATTGATTAAAGGATAAGTATCTATATTTTATTTTAGTTTTGTTATGCATGTGATTTATGATTCTAGTTTATGATGGTCACAAGTGATTTATGATTTTGATGGTTGTGTTTTGAGCTAACCAAATGTGATATTTTTATACATGTTGATTTGGTCAAATATGCTAGTTTGACTTGTTGGGATAGGAAGTATACTGGATTGCAATTGTACCTTATTGATAAGCTACCAATGAGGTACGATGTGAATTTATTTCAATTTATTTTAAATCTAATGTAAGTTATGTGCTTGGTAGAGGAAGCACAAAAATTCCCGATTGGATGATTGAAATCGACTACAAGAATTAGTAGCTTCAGTGAAAGGGATTGGAACATGTGGCTGTATGATGGTAAAGTATTCAGGAACAGGGCCATTGTGGGACAATGGTACCCAAGAGTGTTTATTTATTTCCATGAGCATGCTATGACTGGTATGATGGTTTTGAGGCGGGTATATTCCTTGTTTGTTTGACCTTCTGATGGGAGGAAGCCTTGCCAAGGGATGGACTGTCTAAGCTAAGGGGTGCAAAGAGACTATCTAACAGAGAAGGGAAGGTCAGGGATGGATTTGTTTTTTTCATTAGCATTTCCAGAGTGGAATCAGATGCACATTGGGAGTGCGCCTTGGGACAATGACCAGGTAACTGTTCACTGAGAGGATAAGTGGCACATGATTATAGCATTGGTATTAGATGCAGTTTGATTGTGGTAGATGATTCTAGACTTCCTAGGAAGGAGGTGAGTCCTGGTATTATTTTGAGGGTGTAGGTATGAGCCTCTAGATTCCCTTAATGCGGATGCCAAAATCGTATCCTTTTATTTGTTGGGTGAGAAAATGTGCATATGTGTATATGTGTGTATTATTGTAAATATTGTATTGAGTTGGTTTATAAAGCTCCACAAATATTATAGTTATTTGCTAGTTGAAGCAAATGTGTATATGAGTATATGTGGTTGTTATTGTAGATACCGTAATGAGTTGTGTCATAAAGCTCCAGTAAATGATATGATTGTCATGTTATTAGAAGATGGTCATTGTAAATATTGCAACAAGCTATGATATAAAGCTCCATGGATAGTATGTTTTTATTTTCAGTGGCCTTGCTAGTTATAGGTTTCATTGAACACTAAGGACGATGTTCCCCCATGTAGGAGGGTATGTAATAGTGCTGGTTAAAAAATAATGTAAAAATATATAAGACCACAGTTGATGGGACACGTATTCCAAGCTGAATGGTGGGGAAAACATCCTAGTGGGTGTTGATTCAGTTTATTATGGCTAAGGAAATTAGCAAAGGCAATGGCTAAGTATTTGGAAAGGCATGAGGCATTTATCGGCATTTTATTTATGAAAATAATGGAAATTAGGAGAAAAGGAAGGTGAAAGGTCACAAGTTTCATGTGAGGAGGAAATTGAAGGAAAATAATGGAAAATGAAGAAAATAGAGGCCTCACTAATAAAAAGGCTTCTTATCAGTATCAGTGGGTAAACTTTTGACAGGTGTTGGTGGAGCTCTCTTCTATTCTATTCTCTATCTTTTATACTCTTGGATACTTAGATTTTTCTTGGAGCACTCTTGGAGGGTGTGGCATACTTGGATTCTTGGACTAAGAGTAGGAAAGTGCAAGAGGGCATCAAGATACACAACTACAGTGGGTTTTCCTTACAGGTATCAAGTTGCATGTATATATTTCTCACTATTTTTGGCATCCATGGCACATACATGTGGTTTCTTGATTATGATATGTCACTGGCATGGAGGATTTCCTAGAATGATAGTGGATTGCCTAGCCTTGCCATTTCCTAGATAACCATGGTGATTGTGGATTCATTTCCTTTTTTGTTTTGGTTGGTTCTCATGTTTCCTTTATCTTGCATTGAGTTGTTAGTTCCTGGAGCCTTGGTTGGACAAATGTTCAAAAAGCCTTGTAACAGCTTCGATTAAGTTACTAGTCTCATAGCCTTGATTGGACAAATGTTTTGGAAACCCTGTAACAACTTGGTTGAGTTACTAGTCCTGGAATCCTTGGTTGGAAAAACAATCTCGAAGCCCTTAGTGGGTTGAGTTACTAGTCCTAGAAGCCCTAGTTAGACAAATGCTCTAGAATCCCAGAAAATGTTGTGGGTTGAGTTACTAATCTTGGAGCCTTGGTTGGACAAACTCTTTGGATCCCTGCAACAGTCTTGGGTTGAGTTACTAGTCATGGACACCGATTTGGAACAAATTCTCTGGAACCCTAGAAGGCTTGGATAGAGACCGATATGATGTTGGTTTGTGATATCCGATCATGAGGTGGAATCACTACTTGATGGGTTGAGGTGGATTGAGGTGGATGGCCTCTCGAAGCCCTGGATGGTTTTGGATTGATGTGTTCTATGACATCCCAGATACATGCTTGGAATATGGCATGGGGGTGAATGGCTAAAGAGAGATTTGGATCAACCATTCTACAGTTGGGTGGAATGTGGAAGTCCCATTTCGGGTTTGAATTTTTCATCATAAATATGAGGTTATTTCTCCTTGTAAATCTATGAGTAGTATTGTAACACCCTCCTCCCACACCTACCCAAGTAACTAGCCCAGCAGGGTAAACATGTGACGAGAGGCTAATATGATTCTATTTGACCTCCTATGTGACCTTAAGGAAGTGGAATTGATGGAATTGTCACACACATTCATCCAACATCAGCTTCAAGACCCACAAAAACCAATCCAACACTTCAAACATCTTTCCCTTGGGTCCTACTAAAGTTTTGACCATCTTAGGCCTCAATCGCTCTCATGATATAGGCATGACAATGTCTAGAAATATAAATTTTCTCTCACAGGCTTATGTTCTGATGTCCAGGGACCCAATTTTCTAGATTTGTACTAGCGACCCCAAGAGTTAAGAATCTTTTTCATGCCCAGAGCCCAGGTCACTGCCCAGAATGGAGTGATAGCTTAAGATGAGTAAACGAATAGGAGAAAAGTGATGCCAAAACAATAATTTGAAAAATAACTTAACCAAACCCCTACTAGCCATGACAGGCAATTTGTCAAACATATCATCAACATGTAACCTACAGGTGTAAACAACATAATTAAGTGTACGGATCTCATACTTCTCTGAGAATAGCTATGAACCATTTTTCCCTCATTTCATTTCCTGCATTATCATCTATTATGCCATAGATACATTATCCATTCATTTACAAGTAAAAACATGCTAAGAGCCATACATAGCTAATGTCATAAAACATATCTATAACCAGCATAATAGGGACAAAAATATTATAAACATATTAGCCATAAAATCCACATATACATCAGTACATTTACGCATGAGATTCGAGGGAATGAATTTCTCATTAATGAATGCAATAAACCAACTAGAGATGGGACTACCACGGTCCACCCAACCATAGATTGGTTGATCCAAGTGTCTCTTCAGCCAATCAACCTCATGCCATATTCCAAGAATGAATATGGGACTCATAGAACACACACAAAAAATCCACCAACAAGCATGGATGTCATCAAAGATCTCCACCTACACCATGACAAATTTGAGTGCTTCATATTCTCTGAGGCTTTACTGTAATCCACAGTCTAATCCAGGGATCACTAGGCCCTACACTATGACACACTCTTTAGGCTTTACTGTACATCCCATCCTAGGACTACTAGGACCAATAGAGAGAAATCCACCTTTTGGCTTTACCGTATATCCTGTAATTCACTGGTAAGGATTCTTAGGCCCACCAAGGCACACAATCTGTCTTTTCTGCAACCCATTGTATGATTCAGGGGTTACTAGGCTAATGGCTTTACTATGATCCACAGTTTGGTTCATGGACCACTAGGCCATGTGTTTTTCAGTTCGGAGATCCACCCTACTTAGCATTGAATCCATTCGACCCTCCCACATTAACCGAATATGAGAAACTCATCTCATCAAAGCTATCAGGAAATGGCAAGGCTAATCTGAAGAACACTATCACACCTGGAGAAACCCATGCCATGATAGAAAAGAACCACATGCAATACCATGCATGCCAAATCTATCAAGGAAAACACACATGCACGTCGATACCTACAATGAACCTTGTTGTAATTACTTGATCCTACCTTTCCCTGCTTGATCTTTACTTCCTCTTGCCTTCTTTGCCTTTCTTGCTCTAATTCCAAAGCGCTCCATGAAACTCTAAGTGCCCAAGAGTGAGAGAGAGAGAGAGAGAGAGAGAGAGAGAGAGAATAATGAGAGAGCTCCAAAACTAAAATGAAAAAAAGTTACCAACTGATTCTCAGAAGCCTTTTTATGAATGAGGACTCTATTTTCTTCATTTTCCATTATTTTCCCTCATTTTCCTCCTCACATGAAACTTGTAACCTTTCACCTCCATTTTCTCCAAATTTCCATTATTTTCATAAATAATTGTGCCAAAAATGTCATTTTTCCTTTCCAAAAACTTAGCCATGGCCTTTGCCAATTTCCTTAGCAATAAACAACCAAATGAACACCCCCTAGGATGTATTACCGAACATTCATCTTGGAATAAGTGTCACATCAATTGTGGTTATTGTTTTTAACTTTTATTACTTGGAATTTTCACCAGGGTTGTTAAAAAACCATCCCTCTCATTGAACATCATCCACAGGGTTCAATCACATATATACCTCAACAACCCACTAAAAGAAGACATACTACTCATGTATATTTATAACATAGCTTGATTTATTATTTACAATGAAGGACCTGTTCAGAAGCAAAACATCATGACAACATACTACATACTGGAGGTTTGTAACATAGCTCATTATGGTATTTACAATGATCATGATCCAGGTGGATATTGGTGGCCACCCACCAATTCCACTTGGACTCCCACATTTGTTTCTTTCAAATTTTAAGTTTCCTTAATTGTAGCACAATTTACTATTTTTAGCAGCTTTTCGAGCCCTGAACTTCCGGAGCCGTTTTTAGACCCTAAACGATGTTTTTTGGGAAATCTGGGAGTAACATGGGTCCATGGAACAATATTGCTCTTCCCAAAGTTGTAGTTCTTGGATAGATATTTCTAATGAGATATTGTGCACACCAACGGAGATCATATGCCAAAGTTACGACCCCTGGAAGTTGATGTACCAATTTACCCAAACAGATCCCACAGTTTGGCGTTTCATCTTCTAAGGTTGGGTTTTTTGGATGTTTAGGGTTTTCCATTGTTTCTCAACAATAAATAGGCCTTCGAGCCTCATTGTAACACAGTTCAGAGGCATGTAGCCGTCACATCTCTTCTTAGAAATAAGCCACCATTGCCCTAGCTAGTTTATTTCCATTTCTGTTTATAAGCATATTTCATTATTTTGCAGTAATGAAATGAAGCATTATTTCTTATACATCTCTATATGTATGGTATCTATAACTTTTTGCATTCCTGTATAAATCTGGATCAGTGGTATCAGATCTTCTTCTTCGATAAAAGAAGAAGTCAGACCTCACCTTTCCTTCACCTATTTATTCACCTTCACCCATCTCTGACTTCTTCGATAAAAGAAGAAGTCAGACCTCACCTTTCTCAAACGATGTAGAGACGCCTCCATTATCCCTCCATTTAACTAATTAACAAACCGCTCCTCATATCTGAACTGGTCGGTCCCTCACTCTCCCTTATCTTCACCTATTTATTCACCTTCACCCATCTCTGACTTCTTCGATAATTCTCATCCTGATGATGAACCACAGAGGCTGGTTCGAAACGTCGATGCACTAAAACAACAGATGCGATGGATCCGGAAGATACAACCACACGGTATCATATCCGTCTGCTCTTTCTCTGTCTTTCTTTGCATGTCCCCAACGAGGTCGGGATATAAGGAGTTAGGGCTTGAACTGGTCAAACCTCTGCAAGACCAGCCTCGCAAATCCCGACGGGCTCCCATGGCGGATGAAAATAAAGGCGAGGGGACAGGAGATCCTATAAAATTCTTTCTCAAAAAGGCCCTCGAGCAACAAAGGAACACAATGATGGAAAATTTTTCCCAGATCCTTCAGTGGCTACCCAGGGGTGACACATCTACTTCCAGTAGCTACTCTGGAAGTGCCACACCCTTTAAGGTACAAGTTAACTTTGACATTCCCATATTTGAGGTTTAGATAGATGCAGATGCCATAGATAAATGGTTAAATCTACTGGAAGGGTATTTTTCTATTCATTATTTTTCCGACCAGGAAAAGATTACTTTCTCTCTTCTTAAAATCGCCTCCATGTCAAGGACTGGTGGGAAACCTACTGCGAGCAAAAGGATGAAAGTATGGCTTGACTGTTTTCAGTCGCACCCACTTGGAATTCATTTTGGATGGCCATCATGGAGTAGTACTACCCTATCGGAAGCTATGAGGATCAATACATAAAGTGGACCATGCTGCAACAGGGAAGGGACCAAGACGTGCTGAAGTTTACCAATATTTTCCATACCCTTTGCACAAAGTTGGGTATCAAGGATTCGGAGCAGCATTTGGTACTCAAATACCGCAGCTGCCTACAAAGGTACATCCAGGAAGAAATAGAATTCCTAAACATCTCCTCGCTCGGCACGTCACACCGATATGCCGTTAAGATCGAGAAAACGTTTAAATAGAAGAAGCAAGACTTTGGATCTGCGAATCTAAAGCAAGGGAAAGGTGCCCCCAAACTGCAGAAAAAAGGACAAAGCCAATGCGGGCACACCAAGACAACCCGCCAAAGCTGCAAGCAAAGATCAACACCGCGAAGATGAAAAAGGACACGGGAAAGTGGTGTGAGTTTCGTAAGAGCTCCACTCACAACACAAGTGAATGTCGGACCAAGCAGTCACTGGTGTCCGAGATAAAGGTTTAAAAATTAGATGCATGTTTTGACTCTGAGTTAGAACCCAACAAGGGGAATGAAAAAGGGAAGTAAAATATTGATGCGGAGCCCAACGCCACCGTTGCCACCACGAAGATCCAGAAGGAGGATCCCACAGATCCAGAGGAGGAGGAGCATCTCTTCCACTCCCATATGTGGGCAAAGGGCTCCCCACTACAGTTCATTGTTGACAGCGAGAGACAAAAGAACCTCATTTCAGCAGAGGTCATCAAGCAGCTGTGCTTATCGACCACAACACATCCACAACCATACACCATCGGGTGGCTTCACCAAGGACAGGATCTTTGCATGAGCTAGCAGTGTCACCTTCCATATAACATCAAACCCTTCATGGATGAGGTATTGTGTGATGTTGCTCCCCTTGATTTTTGTGATGTATTATTAGGACAACCATACTTTTGGAAGTGACATGATGTGTATGAATCAAGGCCTTGTGCTGTTATTATTACTTTGGGAAATAAGTTGTACAGGATACCAAAGGTAGCACTGCCTACCGCCATCTCTTTGGTTACTGCAAAACAATGCAGTAAGCTAATTTCCAAAACTAGGAAATTTTTTTACCTAATGTTATGCTCTTAAGGAAAGAAGAAGAATGTGGCCACAACCTTCAAACAGGGCCCCTCCGCATGACAACTATATATGGACAAGGTCGTGGAGGAGTACGAGGATGTCTTCACCTCCCTCGTAGGGGTTCCTCTACACTGTCAGGTCAAGCACTCCATCGATCTAACCCCACATGTGCCGCTGCCCAATGGACCAATCTATCAACGCTCTGTTCTGTAGAACGATGAAATCAAGAGGTAGATTCAGGAGCTACTATAGAAAGGTCACATCCGTCCGAGTTCATCGCCTTGTGGGAGCCTGATTGTGTTGGTACAGAAGAAGGATCGGACTTGGAGACTCTGTATTGACTATCGGGCGCTGAATAAGATCAATGTTCGTAATAGGTACCCGATCCCATAGATTGATGACCTCCTGGACCAATTGAAAGCGGTAAAAAATTTCAGCAAGATTGATTTTAAGTAAGGATATCACCAGGTACCAAGTGAAGCCTCCGATGTGTGGAATACTGCATTCAAAGCCAAGAAGGGCCATTTTCGAATGGTTGGTTATGCCTTTCAGATTGATGAATGCTCGTGAAACCTTCATGAGGCTAATGGATGACATCTTACATCCATTCAACAACTCATTTGTTGTGGTATACTTGGATGACATCCTAATCTTCAGCTAGAGTTGGGAAGAGCACCTCCACCACATTTCACAGGTTCTCCAAACACTGCGGCAACACAAGTTATGTGCCAATTTGGAGAAATGCACTTTTGGCATGACCCAGGTTCAGTATCTAGAATATATTATTGACGAATGGAGGGTGCATCTAGATCCAGCCAAGATCTAATTCATTTGGGATTGGCCATATCCCACCACTCTGACAGAGCTCTGCAGCTTTCTAGGTTTTTCCAACTTCTACCGTAGGTTCGTGCTGGGATTTTCTCATATCACTTGGCCCTTGAGTCAAGTCACCAAGGGAGGAGTGAAAGTAAAACTCTTTTGATCTGAATCTCAACAGAAGGCATACACAAAGTTGAAAGACCACCTCTGCCTGGCACCAGTGCTCGAATTACTATACTTGCAACAACCATTTGAGGTTGAGAAAGATGCCTCTGGCTATGCTATTGGGGCAGTCCTTACTCAACATGGGCATCCAGTGGCATATCACAATGAGACACTTTCAGACATAGTCTACAAGTATCCCACTTATGACAAAGAGATGTATTCCATTATGCAGGCTTGCCGGAAATGGAAGCACTACATTTTGGGGAAGGAAATGGTCATCCACATAGACCACCGACCCTTGCAGTTCATACAGACCCAAGGGAAATTGTAGAATGATCACCATTAGAAGTGGTCCACATACCTGCAATAGTTCCATTTGAATATCAAGTATAATAATAGAAACACCAATAATGTTTTAGATTGCCTCAGTCGACCACCAATCATGGCGTTAACCAACATGCTCAACTCTTGTGGGCATGAGACTTCTGATTGGCCACTTCTCTACAAAAGAGACCCAAAATTCGGCCACGCATACTAGACACTCTTGGAGGGTCAGCATGTTCTAGATTTTCACCTCCAAGATGCCCTGTTATGCCACCTGGGTCACCTGTGTGTTCCTTCAAGTGAGCGTGCCAAGATTATTTGGGAAGCACACTACAGTCAGGCAGCTGGGCATTTCGGGGTCGAGAAAATGGTGGCAGTACTGCGGAATTATTTCTATTGGCCGAACCTTCGACAAGATGTCGGGAAGTACATCAGATCATGCATTGCCTGCGTCATTGCCAAATTGACCATCAAGAAGCAAGGCCTCTATACCCCATTTCCTACCCCTAATCGACCTTGGGAATCCATCTCCATGGATTACATGTTGGGCCTTCCTTCCACTAAGCATGGAAACAACTGTGTTTTTTTGGTTATTGATAGGTTCTCGAAGATGACCATTATGGCGGCCTGCAAGAAGAATATCACAGCAAAAGCCACTGCTAAACTCTTATTTGAACAAGTGTGGGTACACTTTGGGATCCCATAGTCTATCATCTCAAAATGGGATAGCAGGTTCCTCAGTACATTTTGGTCCAGTGTCTGGTCGATGCTAGACACCAAACTCACTAAGTCCACAGCCTTCCATCCTCAAACTAATGGCCAGACAGATGTTGTCAATAGGATGATCATACACATTCTACACATGTACAACTCAAAGCTTCCACGCACATGGGATGAGATTCCCCTAGTTCAGCATAACTACAACCAGGCTCTCCACAACTCAACTGGCCAAAACCCTTTTTAGGTGGGCTTGGGATTCCAGCCACTATGTCCCATTGATGTGGCCATGCCATTTGCTGCTACTCACACAGATTCAACTCATGTCCAGTCTGAAATAGATAAGGAAAACAACTTCATTGAGCACATCCAACATATTCGCTAGTAAGTCCACGACATTCTGGAGAAATCAAATGCCAAGTACAAGCAGCGACATGATCAACATCGGGTGCCACACAAGTTTCAGGTGGAAGACAAAGTTTTGTTGCATTTACAAAAGGAACACCTTACCGGAGCCTATTGAAAACTCATACCACTTCGATATGGTCCTTACACCATTACGAAGGTTGTGGTAGACAATGCATTTGAGCTCAGCATTCCCCCATTCCTTCTCCTGCACCCAGTGTTCAATGTGGACCGCCTTCGGCCATAATTTCCACCATTACTAGACACATCTGACATTGCAGAACAGCTCACATCCACAGAGTTAAATCCAAATTGCATGAAACAAGTTGCAAATGATCGGACCATGGGCACACAAATCAAGCACACTCACTAGCAAAATATCCAATTGTATCGAGTTGTCAAAGCAGGCCAACTCCTTCACTAGGGCAAGTGGCTCACCAAGGACCAAGTTCAGCAGAAGTTTCCTCATCTCATGGAGGAACTCAATGCAATGGGGACCATTGCTTCTTAAGAGGGGAGGAATGATCCAAGTGGATATTGGTGGCAACCCACCAAGTCCACTTGGACCCCCACCATTATTTCTTTCAGTTTTTCAGTTTCCTTAATTGTAGCACAATTTACTATTTGTAGCAGTTTTTTCGGGCCCTGAACTTCCGGAGCCATTTTGAGGCCCTAAACAATGTTTTTTGGGAAATATGGCAGCAACATGGATCCATGGTGTTATAGAGATATTTGGGCACTGCAACCCCAATCATATATGTCAATAAACCAAAGGCTCTTTAACCCCTAAAAATGTTGTTTCATACCCAAAAGGATCATGGTCAACTGATTACATCATTTCCCAGAAGTTCCACCTGAAAAACCACTCAGAACTGGCCAAAACTGGACCATACTAACTGCTCCATGGTCAAGGTGTGATGCATACTGGCTGCTACACTAGCTAGGTGTGATGCATACTAAAAGAGCCATTTGTGTGGTGTGATGAGCGAGAAGAAACAAATGGCAGAGACAGTTTGCTAAGTGGATGCTCATGGAATCTTCTAGAAACTTCTCCTATGACACTTGCCTCTCTGAATTCGCCCAGGGATGAGTAAGAGATCAAAGAAATCTCCAAGTGGAACCAAGAACTATCAGTGGAATGACACTAATCAAAAACCCAGAGCTAACTCACCCCCTTGCAAGACATCTATATATGGATCCCTCATCTGAGAGATCTGGAGGCTGGAATTTTGTAATTTGTAAGGAAGTGTTGTTGGTTTCTCTTTGAGAAGGAACATTGTATTGTTAGGTGATCTTGCTTTTCATGAGGTGAAGAGGGCTTTGATGCTGGATCAAACAGCTGGGTTGTAATCCTCTCTTCTATTTCTACTATTAATAAAGTTCTTTGGGTTTTCCTCCATTCAATCGTGTATTTGTGAATATTGTTATTTGTAAATGCAATTGTATGGTCAATGTATTTCTGATTCTACATTGTTTATGATATTATAGATCGAGATGCTTTGATGGTGTTTTGTTACTCTAGTTCTACAGGTATTATCTAAGCGAGACAAGTAGGAGAGGAGTGGCAAGCTCTATCAAGGGAGAGAGAAATCAAGCAAGGAGTCAAGCGAAAGATCCAGGTTGGTCTCCTTTGCTTCTCTCTTATCTATCATACGTAAAGGAAATCACAAATTACTTTGATTATTTGTTTCTAAGATAGCTACCCTTCTTAGTGGGACTAGCAGATCAAAAAGACACTAGTTTTCCCGGAAACAAAATGGTGACTCCACTGGGGAATGAATAGTTTTTTTGTTTGTTATTGTTGTTTGCTCTATAGCCTACAGACGAAGCCTGAAGTTAGCCAGCTAGCCTTCGAACTGCTCTTGCTATGCAAGTGCAAAGTAGATGAATGCTGCTTCAGTCAATCTCCAGGTTGGTTTATGAACTGAACATCAACTTGCAAACATCCTAAGTGCCCTTGTGATAGCTCAATAATCTCCTAGGATCATACCCCTATACTTTTTTTTTACTGCCTATGATAGCTCAACCTAAATCACTGAACTTAGCTACAAATTTTGAGCAAAAACCAAACTTAGTTTCGTTCCCTGGCCTATCGCACTGTCTGTAACTGGCAGTCTGTATGCATCGCACCTCCCGTGTGTTCCAGGTGATATGCATCCTTGTTTCCCTTAAGGACAGGTGCAATGATTGAGTGATACTGTTTTCCTGTTTGGAACTTGGTTTTTTCTCCTTGTTTTCGGCTCTATTCAGTAGTTTTGCTGAATATGATTAGTATCACATTGTTGAACCCTTCTTCCTTTACATTATTCAGCCTCCATTGATCAGGATTTGTGAATGTTTTTTATGTATTTTTCATCATTTACAGTCCTCCTTTGTCAAAAGTAGCTTAATCAAATTGTCGTTTTTTATTCAAAAGTGTCGTAACTGTCGTTTTGAGTCAAGAAGAAGACTGTCGTAAAGTCTTCCTCCTCTAGATATTTGATTGTATTTTTGTCATTGTATTTGATTTGAATTTTCAATATTTGAAGTGTCGCTTTGAAGAAAATAGTTCAGATCTGTACTTAGTTTCCCTTTTTGGCATTCTCACATTAAGGAAACCGAAAAACAAATACATGCATGTGCATTAGCATTTAGACCGCATGCGGAAAATGATTTAGGAAAAGTGCATTTAGTGTGTTCTCTTTGCTCTCTATTGAAAGAATCGTACTCTTCTTTCCTTAGTAGCTAGTATTTTCATTGCTAAAAGAAAACAAACAATTGTTTATCATTTTAGATTGCATATTTAGGAATATCTACATCACAAGGTGAACCTTGAAAGACAAACTTCTAAAAAAGATCAACTCTAAAATAAATCTCAATGAACATAAAAATGCTTTGGAACCTAATGCAACACATCTAGAAGTCTAGGCTAGAGACGTGTTCTGGCGTCATAAAACCTGGTAACTATCGTTTTCATTGAAGGCTGGGTGATTCCTCCTCTTTGATATGACAAGTGCTAGTACGGACTTGTGCTCCCCGTATTGTCAAGCATATATTGGAAGACCACAATAGGATGATATCCTTTATCCTTAGAAACTCGTGTCTGCCGCCCTATCGATTGCAATGCACTGAACAGAGCATTCAGGAAGATTGATTGTCGTACATAAAGTCCTTGGTAATTTCTCTTTAATTTACCACCAAGGTGTATATTTCAGTTTTGAAATTGGTTTGGTAATCCCTTTGTCTAGATTTCCATAGTAACTTTCATTCCTTTTCGACTCCCTAAAAGAAAAGGTCCATCTGAGCACTTGTCACTTTAGGCTCATTAAAAATCGAAGGTGACTAGAGTAATCTTTAGCTTTTTCTCGACTCTTAAAAATTGAAAAATCAAAGTTGTGTCAAAGCGTCATAAAATTTATTTAGTTCAGAATAACTTTTTCCCTTTAATTTTTGAGTTGATCAAGTAATCCGCAATCGTGGAAGAAAGTTAATCAAAACCCCGTCATTTGCGGAGACTAGCGAGTCAACCGTCTTTGACTCCAGAAACGAAACCATTCTGGGAAAAATGGTCTCGTTTAACTGAGTCGAATTCTCCTGGTTTATTTGAAACTTGTGTTTCAACATCATCAGAGACTCTAGTTACTCCAATTATTTTTGGTACATTTACCTTTACAGAAGAAGTTCTGCAGTTACAAGAGGACATTAGAACTAATCCTAGTGTAACGGTAAACACTTCTATCCCTGAACCAGCTCCATCTAGGGCTGATCCAGAAACTGAAGTTCACTTACCTGAACATTTGGAAGTTGAGTTCCAGAATTCAAAAGGTGTCACCCCTCCAGTGTCTGTTACTACAAAAGCTATACCTTCTTCGGCTTCGGAAATATTTTATGAGCCTGACTGTCTACCTCTTCCACCTAGCTTGATTGCTATAGAAGAGATTGTAGAGGATCTTCCATCCAGTACCCCATTGCATTTTTGAACTGGGATCCACCTATATCCTTCTACTACAGTAGTTAGTTCTTTTAATCACCCTGCATCGCAAGTTCTTGTCGAATCACTAGGAAATATTTTGGATAGACTAAATATGTCTGAACAACCATCGACATCTAGGACTGTGTCATCTGATACAGCAACAGCAGAGCCTCTGGCTGCTACTCCGATAGTGTTTGCTAGTATACTATCTGTCCCAACTAGTTATCAAAGGCTAGATGGAGTCCACCCAGGGATTGTTTCGACAACATGGTC
The DNA here is from genome assembly GCA_031772625.1 of Pinus tabuliformis. Lineage (NCBI taxonomy): Eukaryota > Viridiplantae > Streptophyta > Pinopsida > Pinales > Pinaceae > Pinus > Pinus tabuliformis. Next base: position 335,053,211 of record CM062820.1, read on the forward strand.
TATTCCTATTTGTTCATCTGGAATCTTATCTAGAATTTCTTATGTTGAAACTCAGCAAATTGATCCTTCACATCAGTATCAATTTGGGCAGTCCAGTCTCCAAAGACTAGTCTATCCTTTGAACACTGGATTGCCACCATATGGGGGGCAGTATGCTTTTTCATTGTTCCCTCCGGGAGAACAACCATATGAGAGTTCACAACAAAATTCAGGTCAAACTAGAATTACATCTAGTGGTTGGGTACCAATACTACCTCAACAGACAAGAGTTGTATATTCAATGCAACCAAATCAACCTATGTCGAACATTCCCACTACACCTGCTATTGTGACTGTGTCACAAGTACAAGCGCTGCCTGTTGTATGTCAACCTCAAGTCTCTCAGGTCATAATACAACAGCCTCTTGTCTCCACGACTTAATCACAACCTCAGATTAGTGCCTCCGTAATTGGAACGACTCAGGCTCAAACGGGTATTATCACCCCACATCTTGGTCAAACATCCAGTATTGGACAAGAGAAAATGGTCCAACAACCATGGCTGGTACAATATCGACAACCATAATTCCAGCAAGCTTACCGAGGACTTGAGCAGCAAAGCTTTGTAGGAAATGGACAACTGTATTTTCAAAATGATTACCAACACTCATATGATAATTCTTATGCCCATCAACCTTATCAAAGTTATCAGCATCAGATCCATCATGTTGGTATGGAAAGACCTACTGCTCAGGCAATCCCATCTTATCCTGGGTATGCTTCACCAAACCTGAATCAACAGTTGCCTTTTGTAGCAACTTTAGAATTACCAGATCTGAACTGGTTGACGAATGATCCAATTGCTTACGCCCCTTGGTGGCCAGCGATTCCTCATAAACTTCCCTATGATATTCCTAAATTCAATGGAAATCTAGGTGAAGATCTATTGAATCACGTAATGACTTTTCATTTGTGGTGCTCATCTAACACCCTAAATGATGATTCGATCAAGCTTCGCCTTTTTTAGCAAATGCTAACTGGTCTGGCAACAAAATGGTATATTGAATTGCCTAGAGCTTCGTTTGATAACTTCAGCGCCCTTGCCACTACTTTTCTAACCCACTTTCAGTTGCCCATAAGGTACGAAACGGGAACGAAACTCCTTACCAACTTTAAACAGACAACATCCACTCACATATCTGATCATATTCATGAGTGGTGACGTCATCGTCAAATGGTAAAGACGTATGTTCCTGATCAGCTTCTAGCTGAGTGGTTTATTAAGTCATTATTGCCTTCTATTACTGAGGATGTGGCAAAGGGAGGAGTTGTCAATGAAGAGCAAGTCATTTCTCGTGCACGATATTTAGACTTGATTTATACTCAGTCTGGCATGATCTATGACAAAATCCCCGATGCTCCTAGACCAGAGTTTTCCATTCCTCCCCCTCTTAAATCAAACAGGGACTCTCATGCCGGCGATGGTGTGATTGGCACCTCAAGTACGCAAACCGCAAAGGCTCCATCTGGTAAAGCCCTTGCAGTTTCTAGTAAAAAAGAAAATGACAAACTTCTTTCCTTAGAGGTTAATGTTGTGTCATCTGAAAAAGGCAAGGAACCAAAGCAACCAGAGGGCAAGAAGAAAGGGAAAAACAAAAAGAAGAAACAGGAAGATTCGACTCCTGAGAAATATTCTGGAAACCCTGCTGGGGGAAAGAAACCTAATCAGCCATGCTTCATATGTAATGAGAACCATTATATGAAAAATTGTCCACATCGAGCTGAGGTCATGAAGTTCTTGAAGACTTCAAGTACCTCGGCAGTATTGGCTGATCCGTTTCCAAACCCAAAAACCAATCTGGTTGCTATCGATCACGCTTCCCCATCCCGAGTGCTTATGTTGTCCATTTCGAAACAACAAAATGATGCTTTGATATTGACAAGGAAAAAAGATTATTGGAATCCACGGATGTCAAACAACAAAGCTACAGATCAACCTAGTAGTTCGACAACAACTTCATCAGAAGTTGTGCCACCCATCATTCCTAAATTAAAAAATCCGCCAAAGGGAGTAGTACATAAATCGACATTTAATGCTCGTGCTCGAGCAGCATAAAATAATAATATAGTGGAGGATCTGGCTCAATCGCCATCCACTATGTCGACACTTGAAGTACTGTAGAATTGTCCCTCCCAAAAGCAAGCTTGGTTATCAGCAATAGGTGGGATTGACCCAGCAGATTCCAATCTTGTGGCCTTTAACCATAAAGGACATGAACCTCAATTACCAGTCCAACTCACTTTCCTTATACAGGTAAAAACCCTCAACAAAACTGTTCATCGAACAATCATTGATGAAGGGGCATCTACCTGTATTATGTCAATGAGTTGCTGGAAAACTTTAGGCTCACCACCCTTGTCACGATCATCAACGACATTAAAAGCATTCAATGGAAGAACATACACGCCGTATGGGATATTAAGTAACTTGCAAGTTGAACTAGGGGGCAAGACAGTAGAAATTGCAGTCAAGGTAATCGATGGAAACCTTGACTACAATATTTTACTAGGAAGGCCCTGGATTTATGCTATGGCTGCTATTGTGTCAACATATTTTAGAAAGATTGCATTTCCCTTCCAAGGCGGAATTACAATCGTTAACCAACTAACCTTTTTCCCCAACAGTTCACAAGCTACTGGAAGCATTTTGATGATCCATGGAAGCTCTCAATCGCTTCAAAATGTCAGAGTAGGTCTCCTAAAAGACCTCGCTTTAGTGGGTACTTTTTCCCTCCCGCCTCCGAGTAATCTGGCGGAAGTGGCCACAGTGGAAACCTATCATATGATATCCTATACATCAACAAAGATTAAGAATAACTCTGAACATTTTGATAATATGGATCATTGCCAGGTGTTACCCCCAAGCCCCATAGAAATTTTGTAGCAATCAATTTTCTGGGCCTGGGAAGCAAACCCAAATCAACACTCATAAATTTTTTGGATAGACAAGTCTCTAGAGTATGGTACCCCTTCCGATCCTTGGTCTCGTATACATTCTACAGACGAAGGAATCATTCAGTCGATGATGATACGAGAGACACCATGGGAAGATTACCACCATCATTCCCACCTTCAAGATAACAATGAAGATTATTCAAGAGACCTTAATCATCCTTCAGTTTTTTATTTTCTATCAAATACTGTAAAATGAGGACCCCTGAAGCAAAATTCCAAGTCGAGTCTTTGATTAGATCTCGTAAAATTCCAGTGGGGTCTTTTAGTTGATCTCGTAAAAGAACCTTCATTCCATCCACTTGATAACCATGAGTAGTCTGGTGAATGTAATGAAGCTTGGGGGACATGCACCTAGCTATAAAGATAAGTTTCCTTGTAGGTTATGTGATTGGTCTGTCACACCATTCACCTTTGTCTATTCTAGATGAAGTCGTCCTGCTTCACCGCAATGATTTCCATCTAGTTACAAGAGAATCTCCTTTTCATCATGCTGGGGGCATGCAAACCAGCTAAGCATATGTTGTCGCATGGTTCAAGCTCATTAAAAAATAAACCAGGATACGAGAAATGTTTCCCCAAAGTTCAAGCTCGTTAAAAAATAAACCTGCCACTAAGCACATGTTGGCACAAGGTTAAATCTCATTAAAAAATAAACCCGCCTTTAGCAAATGACCTTTGTGATTGCCTTACTATCAGCCTTTTGAGCCTTGGTTGTGTTCTTCCATCACCTCCATTCTTTTGGCTAATCATACGCTTCCACTTGATTGTTTACACTTTTGAGGAACAGCTGCGACAAGTGATTCTGTTAGCCACCCTCTTAACACTGTCATGTTTTGAGAAGTTCCTCAAAAACGAGTTTATTTTAAGCTCTTTTTAGACTCGTTAAATATGAAAATATTTCTGAGCTATTGGCCTTTCTAGCTCGTTAAAGTAAAGGGAAGCGCGATCCCTCCTGTACATTTTAATCTTTTGGAACCGGAAGGATCATCAAACAAAACATCGAGTGCTTGTCTGTTTCGGCTCGCTAAAACGATCGAAAAGTCATCCCTTTCGTATTATTTTATACGTTTTCGGACTTAAGGGATCATGCTACGAAAAAGGACTGCTGGAGTTTCCTTTTCGTCCCTTTTTCAAACTCTCTAAACATGAAAAGGACCGAGTTATCTTTGTCTTTAAACTTGTTAAAACAATAGTGAGAAACTTGTCCACCCAGACAAGAACGAGTTTCACTGTCACTAGGCTCGTTAAAACATAGCGACAGGTTTGCCCGAAGGGAAAATTATAGAACAAGCATATGTTATCCTCCTCAAGCTTGACAAAAATAAAGAGGTACTAGTTAGTAATGACTGGGGAAAAAGGGGAAGAAAGCTTGAAGAACTTTATTGGTAGCAGGTCGCTCTTGAACATGACACTTTCACTCCATCACCATGATTGAGTCGGGTTGGGTTATTCTGTTCACCGGTCATATCACCATTGGTCCTCCATACCATCCATCTTTCGAGGTTAACACTACCAATCCATTTCAGTGTCGCCAACATGTTCAAGAGAAGTCATTCAAAGAATTCACCACCCAGCTAACGCCTCATCCACTGCAATACCTTCACCCTCCATTTTTCATGACCGCCATTCTTGAACCTTGTATCGTGAGATCATTTTCACCTCCAGCAATTCATTTGCTTCGTTTCGTTTCATAGATGTGGGATACATCAAGGACCTCCTACGACGAGTCACTTTTTGTGGACATCAACTCATTATCCAAGAAGTTGACTTAAAAATAACCCTTTCAGCACTTTGAAGCTTGCATGCCTCAATGGAAAGTTTCTCACTTCCGGTGACAGGTTTACATCAATGGCCTTTGACCGAAATATTTTGCGTGGTGTTCGACATCGACTTATATATTCAAACCACGCAAATTGTACTGTAGTACCTTGAGGGTCATTATCATTATTAGTGATTCCTCTCGTGCTTGTTAACAACTTACATCATTAGGTGGTAATCAGCGATGTCTTTCCATGTTCGACTCCAGAACATCTTTTCACATGGATCGACTTGTACATCGAGCGAAGATTGAACGAGTTTGAAGACCCCAGATCTAGTTTCATCCATCCGGGCTACGATATATTCAGGAAAATAAAGACATCAAATGTACACAGAAGCTGCACAAATGATCATCCAAGCTAAGGGATGATGACTCTACATATGAAGAATCACCAGTCTGAACCCGCATACGGTTATCTGTTCCATGTACATGAAAATGGATTTATAAAGCTGAGCATGGGAATGCCCGCCTCAGCTAGATCATGAAAATAATATGATGGTGATGTATTGTATTGTATCTTATACAGGTCACCTTCCAGTTCGAATACCTCGGATCCTCATGATAAAGCATTTCACCCAACATCAGAAGATTTACGACCTCATGCTTTAGGGGGCAGCTGTTATAGACATATTTGGGCACTGCAACCCCAATCATATATGTCGATAAACCAAGGGCTCTTTAACCTCTAAAAGTTTTGTTTCATACCCTAAAGGATAATGGTCAACTGATTACATCATTTCCCAGAAGTTCCACCTGAAAAACCACTCAGAACTAGCCAAAACTAGACCATACTTACTGCTCCATGGTCAAAGTGCGATGCATACTGGCTGCTACACTAGCCAAGTTTGATGCATACTGAAAGAGACTTCTATGGGGTGCGATGAGCGAGAAGAGACAAATGGCAGAGACAGTTTGCTAAGTGGATGCTCATGGAATCTTCTAGAAACTTATCCTATGACACTTGCCTCTCTGAATTCGCCCAAGGATGGGTAAGAGATCAAAGAAATCTCCAAGTGGAACCAAGAACTATCAGTGGAATGACACTAATCAAAAACCTAGAGATAACTCACCCCCTTACAAGACATCTATATATGGATCCCTCATCTAAGAGTCTGGAGGCTAGAATTTTGTAATTTGTAAGGAAGTGATGTTGGTTTCTCTTTGACAAGGAACATTGTATTGTTGGGTGATCTTGCTTTTCATGAGGTGAAGAGGGCTTTGATGCTGGGAGGATGATGCTGGATCAGATAGCTGGGTTGTAATCCTCTCTTCTATTTCTACTATTAATAATTTTCTTTGGTTTTTCCTCCATTCAATCGTGTATTTGTGAATCTTGTTATTTGTAAATGAAATTGTATGGTCAATGTATTTCTGATTCGACATTGTTTATGATATTATAGATCGAGATGCTTTGATGGTGTTTTTTTACTTTGGTTCTACAGGTATTCTCTAAGTGGGACAAGTAGGAGAGGAGTGGAAAGCTCTATCAAGGGAGAGAGAAATTGAGCAAGGAGTCAAGTAGAAGATCCAGGTTGGTCTCCTCTACTCCTCTCTTATCTATCATATGTAAAGGAAATCGCAAATTACTTTGATTGTTTGTTTCTAAGATAGCTACCCTTCTTAGTGGGACTAGCAGATCGAAAAGACACTAGTTTTCCCGGAAACAAAATGGTGACTCCACTGGGGAATGAATAGTTTTTTTTGTTTGTTATTGTTGTTTGCTTTATAACCTACAGACGAAGCCTAAAGTTAGCTAGCTAGCCTTCGAACTGTTATTGTTATGCAAGTGCAAAGTAGATGAATGTTGCTTCAGTCAATCTCCAGGTTGGTTTATGAACTGAACATCAACTTGCAAACATCCTAAGTGCCCTTGTGGTAGCTCAATAATCTCCTAGGATCATACCCCTATACTTTGTTTTTACTGCCTATGATAGCTCAACCTAAATCACTAAACGTAGCTACAAATTTTGAGCAAAAACCAAACTTAGTTTCGTTCCCTGGCCTATCGCACTGTCTGTAACTGACAGTCTGTATGCATCGCACCTCCCGTATGTTCCAGGTGATATGCATCCCTGTTTCCCTTAAGGACAGGTGCAATGATTGAGTGATACTGTTTTCCTCTTTGGAACTTGGTTTTTTCTCCTTGTTTTCGGCTCTATTCAGTAGTTTTGCTGCATATGATTAGTATCGCATTGCTGAACCCTTCTTCCTTTACATTATTCAGCCTCCATTGATCAGGATTTGTGAATGTTTTTTTTATGTATTTTTCATCATTTACAGTCCTCCTTTGTCAAAAGTAGCTTAATCAAATTGTCGTTTTTTTATTCAAAAGTGTCGTAACTGTCGTTTTGAGTCAAGAAGAAGACTGTTGTAAAGTCTTCCTCCTCTAGATATTTGATTATATTTTTGTCATTGTATTTGATTTGAATTGTCAATATTTGAAGTGTCGCTTTGAAGAAAATAGTTCAGATCTATACTTAGTTTCCCTTTTTGGCATTCTCACATTAAGGAAATCGAAAAACAAATGCATGCATGTGCATTTGCATTTAGACTGCATGCGGACAATGATTTAGGAAAAGTGCATTTAGTGTGTGCTCTTTGCTCTCTGTTGAAATAATTATACTCTTCTTTCCTTAGTAGCTAGTATTTTCATTGCTAAAAGAAAACAAACAATTGTTTATCATTTTAGATTGCATATTTAGGAATTTTACATCTACATCACAAGGTGAACCTTGAAAGACAAACTTCTAAACAAGATCAACTCTAAATTAAATCTCAATGAACATAAAAATGCTTTGGAACCTAATGCAACACATCTAGAAGTCTAGGCTAGAGACGTGTTCTGGCATCATAAAACCTGGTAACTATCGTTTTCATTGAAGGTTGGGTGATTCCTCCTCTTTGATATGACAAGTGCTAGTACGGACTTGTGCTCCCCGTATTGTCAAGTATATATTGGGAGACCACAATAGGCTGATATCCTTTATCCTTAGAAAGTCGTGTCTGCCACCCTATCGATCGCAATGCACTGAACAGAGCATTCAGGAAGATTGATTTTCGTACGTAAAGTCCTTGGTAATTTCTATTCAATTTACCACCAAGGTGTATATTTCAGTTTTGCAATTGGTTTGGTAATCCCTTTGTCTAGATTTCCATAGTAACTTTCGTTCCTTTTCGACTCCCTAAAAGAAAAGGTCCATCTGAGCACTTGTCACTATAGGCTCATTAAAAATCGAAGGCGACTAGAGTCATCTTTAGCTTTTTCTCGACTCTTAAAAATTGAAAAAGCAAAGTTGTGTCAAAGAGTCATAAAATTTATTTAGTTCAGAATAATTTTTTCCCTTTAATTTTTGATTTGATCAAGTAATCCGCAATCGTGGAAGAAAGTTAATCAAAACCCCGTCATTTGCGGAGACTAGCGAGTCAACCATCTTTGACTTTAGAAACGAAACCATTCTGGGAAAAATGGTCTCGTTTAACTAAGTCGAATTCTCCTGGTTTATTTGAAACTTGTGTTTCAACATCATCAGAGACTCTAGTTACTCCAATTATTTTTGGTACATTTACCTTTACATAGGAAGTTCTGCAGTTACAAGAGGACATTAGAACTAATCCTAGTGTATCGGAAAACACTTCTATCCCTAAACCAACTCCATGTAGGGATGATCCAGAAACTGAAGTTCACTTACCTGAACATTTGGAAGTTGAGTTCCAGAATTCAGAAGGTGTCACCCCTCCAGTTTTTGTTACTACAAAAGCTATACCTTCTTCGGCTTCGGAAATATTTTATGAACCTGACTGTCTACCTCTTCCACCTAGACTGATTGCTATAGAAGAGATTGTAGAGGATCTTCCATCCAGTACCCCATTGCATTTTTGAACTGGGATCCACCTATATCCTTCTACTACAGTAGTTAGTTCTTTTAATCACCCTGCATCGCAAGTTCTTGTCGAATCACTAGGAAATATTTTGGATAGACTAAATATGTCTGAATAACCATCAATCTAGGACTCTGTCATCTAATACAGCAACAGCAGAGCCTCTGGCTGCTACTCCGACAGTGTTTGCTAGTATACTGTCTGTCCCAACGAGTTATCAACCGCTAGATGGAGTCCACCCAGGGATTGTTTCGACAACATGGTCTATTCCTATTTGTTCATCTGGAATCTTATCTAGAATTTCTTATGTTTAAATTCAGCAAATTGATCCTTCACATCAGTATCAATTTGGGCAGTCCAGTCTCCAAAGACTAGTCTATCCTTTGAACACTGGATTGCCACCATATGGGGGGCAGTATGCTTTTTCATTGTTCCCTCTGGGAGAACAACCATATGAGAGTTCACAACAAAATTCAGGTCAAACTATAATTACATCTAGTGGTTGGGTACCAATACTACCTCAATAGAAAAGAGTTGTATATTCAATGCAACCAAATCAACCTATGTCGAACATTCCCACTACACCTGCTATTGTGACTGTGTCACAAGTACAAGCGTTGCCTATTGTATGTCAACCTCATGTCTCTCAGGTCATAATACAACAGCCTCTTGTCTCCACGACTTAATCACAACCTCAGATTAGTGCCTCCTTAATTGGAACGACTCAGGCTCAAACGGGTATTATCACCCCACATCTTGGTCAAACATCCAGTATTGGACAACAGCAAATGGTCCAACAACCATGGCTGGTACAATATCGACAACCGCAATTCCAGCAAGCTTACCGAGGACTTGAGCAGCAAAGCTTTGTAGGAAATGGACAATTGTATTTTCAAAACGATTACCAACACTCATATGATAATTCTTATGCCCATCAACCTTATCAAAGTTATCAGCATCAGATACATCATGTTGGTATGGAAAGACCTACTACTCAGGCAATCCCATCTTATCCTGGGTATGCTTCACCAAACCTGAATCAACAGTTGCCTTTTGTAGCAACTTTAGAATTACCAGATCTGAACTGGTTGACGAATAATCCAATTGCTTACGCCCCTTGGTGGCCAGCGATTCCTCATAAACGTCCCTATGATATTCCTAAATTCAATGGAAATCTAGGTGAAGATCCATTGAATCACGTAATGACTTTTCATTTGTGGTGCTCATCTAACACCCTAAATGATGATTCGATCAAGCTTCGCCTTTTTTAGCAAATGCTAACTGGTCCGGTAACAAAATGGTATATTGAATTGCCTAGAGCTTCGTTTGATAACTTCAACACCCTTGCCACTACTTTTCTAACCCACTTTCAGTTGCCCATAAGGTACAAAACGGGAATGAAACTCCTTACCAACTTTAAACAGACAACATCCACTCACATATCTGATCATATTCATGAGTGGCGACGTCATCGTCAAATGGTAAAGACAAATGTTCCTGATCAGCTTCTAGTTGAGTGGTTTATTAAGTCATTATTGCCTTCTATTACTGAGGATGTGGCAAAGGGAGGAGTTGTCAATGAAGAACAAGTCATTTCTCGTGCACGATATTTAGACTTGATTTATACTCAGTCTGGCATGATCTATGACAAAATCCCCGATGCTCCTAGACCAGAGTTTTCCATTCCTCCCCCTCTTAAATCAAACAGGGACTCTCATGTCGGCGATGGTGTCATTGGCACCTCAAGTATGAAAACCGCAAAGGCTCCATCTGGTAAAGCCCTTGCAGTTTCTAGTAAAAAAGAAAATGACAAACTTCTTTCCTTAGAGGTTAATGTTGTGTCATCTGAAAAAGGCAAGGAACCAAAGCAACCAGAGGGCAAGAAGAAAGGTAAAAGCAAAAAGAAGAAACAGGAAGATTCGACTCCTGAGAAATATTCTGGAAACCCTGCTGGGGGAAAGAAACCTAATCAGCCATGCTTCAGATGTAATGAGGACCATTATATGAAAAATTGTCCACATCGAGCTGAGGTCATGAAGTTCTTGAAGACTTCAAGTACCGCGGTGGTATTGACTGATCCGTTTCCAAACCCAAAAACCAATCTGGTTGCTATCGATCACGCTTCCCCATCCCGAGTGCTTATGTTGTCCATTTCGAAACAACAAATGATGCTTTGATATTGACAAGGAATAAAGATTATTGGAATCCACAGATGTCAAACAACAAAGCTACAGATCAACCTAGTAGTTCGACAACAACTTCATCAGAAGTTGTGCCACCCATCATTCCTAAATTAACTATAAATCCGCCAAAGGGAGTAGTACATAAATCGACATTTAATCCTCGTGCTCGAGTAGCATAGAATAATAATATAGTGGAGGATCTGGCTCAATCGCCATCCACTATGTCGACACTTGAAGTACAGCAGAATTGTCCCTCCCAAAAGCAAGCTTGGTTATCAGCAATAGGTGGGATTGACCCAGCAGATTCCAATCTTGTGGCCTTTAACCATAAAGGACATGAACCTCAATTACCGGCCCAACTCACTTTCCTTATACAGGTAAAAACCCTCAACAAAATTGTTCATCGAACAATCATTGATGAAGGGGCATCTACCTGTATTATGTCAATGAGTTGCTGGAAAACTTTAGGCTCACCACCCTTGTCACGATCATCAACGACATTAAAAGCATTCAATGGAAGAACATACACGCCGTATGGGATATTAAGTAACTTGCAAGTTGAACTGGGGGGCAAGACAATAGAAATTGCAGTCAAGGTAATCGATGGAAACCTTGACTACAATAGTTTACTAGGAAGGCCCTGGATTTATGCTATGGTTGCTGTTGTGTCAACATATTTTAGAAAGATTGCATTTCCCTTCCAAGGCAGAATTACAATCGTTAACCAACTAACCTTTTCCCCCAACAGTTCAGAAGCTACTAGAAGCATTTCGATGATCAATGGAAGCTCTCAATCGCTTCAGAATGTCATAGTAGGTCTCCTAAAATACCTCGCCTTAGTGGGTGCTTTTTCCCTCCCACCTCCGAGTAATCTGGCGGAAGTGGCCACTCTGAACATTTTGATAATATGGATCATCGCCAGGTGTTACCCCCAAGCCCCATAGAAATTTTGTAGCAATCAATTTTCTGGGCCTGGGAAGCAAACCCAAATCAACACTCATAAATTTTTTGGATAGACAAGTCTCTAGAGTATGGTACCCCTTCCGATCCTTGGTCTCGTATACATTCTACAGACGAAGGAATCATTCAGTCGATGATGATACGAGAGACACCGTGGGAAGATTACCACCATCATTCCCACCTTCAAGATAACAGTGAAGATTATTCAAGAGACCTTAATCATCCTTCAGTTTTTTATTTTCTATCAAATACTGTAAAATGAGGACCCCTGAAGCAAAATTCCAAGTCGAGTCTTTGATTAGATCTCGTAAAATTCCAGTGGGGTCTTTTAGTTGATCTCATAAAAGAACCTTCATTCCATCCACCTGATAACCATGAGTAGTCTGGTGAATGTAATGAAGCTTGGGGGACATGCACCTAGCTATAAAGATAAGTTTCCTTGTAGGTTATGTGATTGGTCTGTCACACCATTCACCTTTGTCTATTCTAGATGAAGTCGTCCTGCTTCACCGCAATGATTTCCATCTAGTTACAAGAGAATCTCCTTTTCATCATGCTGGGGGCATGCAAACCAGCTAAGCATATGTTGTCGCATGGTTCAAGCTCATTAAAAAATAAACCAGGATACGAGAAATGTTTCCCCAAAGTTCAAGCTCGTTAAAAAATAAACCTGCCACTGAGCACATGTTGGCACAAGGTTCAATCTCATTAAAAAATAAACCCGCCTTTAGCAAATGACCTTTGTGATTGCCTTACTATCAGCCTTTTGAGCCTTGGTTGTTTTCTTCCATCACCTCCATTCTTTTGGCTGATCATACGCTTCCACTTGATTGTTTACACTTTTGAGGAACAGCTGCGACAAGTGATTCTGTTAGCCACCCTCTTAACAATGCCATGTTTTGAGAAGTTCCAAACTTACCTGGAACCAGCTGCTACCTGAAAACATCACTTGTTCCTCAAAAACAAGTTTCTTTTAAGCTCTTTTTAGACTCGTTAAATATGAAAATATTGCCGAGCTATTGGCCTTTCCAGCTCGTTAAAGTAAAGGGAAGCGCCATCCCTCCTGTACATTTTAATCTTTTGGAACCGGAAGGATCATCAAACAAAAGATCGAGTGCTTGTCTGTTTCGGCTCGCTAAAACGATCGAAAAGTCATCCCTTTCGTATTATTTTATACTTTTTCGGACTTAAGGGATCATGCTACGAAAAAGGACTGCTGGAGTTTCCTTTTCGTCCCTTTTTCAAACTCTCTAAACATGAAAAGGACCGAGTTATCTTTGTCTTTAAACTCGTTAAAACAATAGTGACAAACTTGTCCACCCAGACAAGAACAAGTTTCACTGTCACTAGGCTCGCTAAAACATAGCGACAGGTTTGCCCGAAGGGAAAATTATAGAACAAGCATATGTTATCCTCCTCAAGCTTGACAAAAATAAAGAGGTACTGGTTAGCAATGACTGGGGAAAAAGGGGAAGAAAACTTGAAGAACTTTATTGGTAGCAGGTCGCTCTTGAACATGACACTTTCACTCCATCACCATGATTGAGTCGGATTGGGTTATTCCGTTCACCGGTCATATCACCATTGGTCCTCCATACCATCCATCTTTCGAGGTTAACACTACCAATCCATTTCAGTGTCGCCAACATTTTCAAGAGAAGTCATTCAAAGAATTCACCACCCAGCTAACGCCTCATCCACTGCAATACCTTCACCCTCCATTTTTCATGACCGCCATTCTTGAACCTTGTATCGTGAGATCATTTTCACCTCCAGCAATTCATTTGCTTCGTTTCGTTTCATAGATGTGGGATACATCAAGGACCTCCTACGACGAGTCAATTTTTGTCGACATCAGCTCATTATCCAAGAAGTTGACTTAGAAATAACCCTTTCAGCACTTTGAAGCTTGCATGCCTTAATGGCAAGTTTCTCACTTCCGGTGACAGGTTTACATCAATGGCCTTTGGCCGAAATATTTTGCGTGGTGTTCGATATCGACTCATATATTCAAACCATGCAAATTGTACTGTAGTACCTTGAGGGTCATTATCATTATTAGTGATTCCTATCGTGCTTGTTAACAGCTTACATCATTAGGTGGTAATCAGTGATGTCTTTCCATGTTTGACTCCAGAACATCTTTTCACATGGATCGACTTGTATATCGGGCGAAGATTGAACGAGTTTGAAGACCCCAGATCTAGTTTCATCCATTCGGGCTACGATATATTCAGGAAAATAAAGACATCAAATGTACACAGAAGCTGCACAGATGATCATCCAAGCTAAGGGATGATGACTCTACATATGAAGAATCACCAGTCTGAAACCACATACGGTTATCTGTTCCATGTACATGAAAATGGATATATAAAGCTGAGCATGGGAATGCCCGCCTCAGCTAGATCATGAAAATAATATGATGATGATGTATTGTATTGTATCTTATACAGGTCACCTTCCAGTTCGAATACCTCGCATCCTCATGATAACGCATTTCACCCAACATCAGAAGATTTACGACCTCATGCTTTAGGGGGCAGCTGTTATAGACATATTTGGGCACTGCAACCCCAATCATATATGTCGATAAACCAAGGGCTCTTTAACCTCTAAAAGTTTTGTTTCATACCCTAAAGGATCACGATCAACTGATTACATCATTTCCCAGACGTTCCACCTGAAAAACCACTCAGAACTAGCCAAAACTAGACCATACTGACTGCTCCATGGTCAAGGTGCGATGCATACTGGCTGCTACACTAGCCAAGTTCGATGCGTACTGAAAGAGCCTTCTATGGGGTGCGATGAGCGAGAAGAGACAAATGGCAGAGACAGTTTACTAAGTGGATGCTCATGGAATCTTCTAGAAACTTCTCCTATGACACTTGCCTCTCTGAATTCGCCCAAGGATGGGTAAGAGATCAAAGAAATATCCAAGTGGAACCAAGAACTATCGGTGGAATGACACTAATCAAAAACCTGGAGCTAACTCACCCCCTTACAAGACATCTATATATGGATCCCTCATCTAAGAGTCTGGAGGCTAGAATTTTGTAATTTGTAAGGAAGTGCTGTTGGTTTCTCTTTGACAAGGAACATTGTATTGTTGGGTGATCTTGCTTTTCATGAGGTGAAGAGGGCTTTGATGTTGGGAGGATGATGCTGGATTAGATAGCTGGGTTGTAATCCTCTCTTCTATTTCTACTATTAATAATTTTCTTTGGTTTTTCCTCCATTCAATCGTGTATTTGTGAATCTTGTTATTTGTAAATGCAATTGTATGGTCAATGTATTTCTGATTTGACATTTTTTATGATTTTAAGTATGGGGGATTTACGCAGTGCATTATATTAGATATCACTTTTTGGGATTCAACTGCGTTAAGTAAGTCATTCAAACGTATGACCATTTCCATGAGAGGTAGTCGTAAAGTGACTAATTTCTCATGATTTTTGAATAGTTCACTTAGCACTCATTGCATCGGGTGATGCTCACAGGGGTGAAGAAGTGGGATTGAAACTAGTGAAATGTGGAGAACGAATCACATAGCATCAATCATCACTTCCGGGGCTTGCACCCGGTAACCAGGACTTCCCAGGAGGTCACCCATCCCAGAACTCCTCTGGCTCAAGCGCGCTTAACTGTGGAGTTTTTCCCCACAATCAAGCCCACTTAGCTTGCTACCCCATTTGCAAAACCTTAGCAAGTATTGTGCCTCATGAACCATTCAAGTAGAGATCCCTTGACTCTTTTTGAATTTAAGTATGGGGGATTTACGCAGTGCATTATATTAGATATCATTTTTGGGATTCAACTGCGTTAAGTAAGTCATTCAAACGTATGACCATT
Source organism: Pinus tabuliformis (assembly GCA_031772625.1). NCBI lineage: Eukaryota > Viridiplantae > Streptophyta > Pinopsida > Pinales > Pinaceae > Pinus > Pinus tabuliformis. The sequence continues at coordinate 335,068,901 of CM062820.1, forward strand.
TCCATGAGAGGTAGTCGTAAAGTGACTAATTTCTCATGATTTTTGAATAGTTCACTTAGCACTCATTGCATCGGGTGATGCTCACAGGGGTGAAGAAGTGGGATTGAAACTAGTGAAATGTGGAGAACGAATCACATAGCATCAATCATCACTTCCGGGGCTTGCACCCGGTAACCAGGACTTCCCAGGAGGTCACCCATCCCAGAACTCCTCTGGCTCAAGCGCGCTTAACTGTGGAGTTTTTCCCCACAATCAAGCCCACTTAGCTTGCTACCCCATTTGCAAAACCTTAGCAAGTATTGTGCCTCATGAACCATTCAAGTAGAGATCCCTTGACTCTTTTTGAATTTAAGTATGGGGGATTTACGCAGTGCATTATATTAGATATCATTTTTGGGATTCAACTGCGTTAAGTAAGTCATTCAAACGTATGACCATTTCCATGAGAGGTAGTCGTAAAGTGACTAATTTCTCATGATTTTTGAATAGTTCACTTAGCACTCATTGCATCGGGTGATGCTCACAGGGGTGAAGAAGTGGGATTGAAACTAGTGAAATGTGGAGAACGAATCACATAGCATCAATCATCACTTCCGGGGCTTGCACCCGGTAACCAGGACTTCCCAGGAGGTCACCCATCCCAGAACTCCTCTGGCTCAAGCGCGCTTAACTGTGGAGTTTTTCCCCACAATCAAGCCCACTTAGCTTGCTACCCCATTTGCAAAACCTTAGCAAGTATTGTGCCTCATGAACCATTCAAGTAGAGATCCCTTGACTTTTTTTGAATTTAAGTATGGGGGATTTACGCAGTGCATTATATTAGATATCACTTTTTGGGATTCAACTGCGTTAAGTAAGTCATTCAAACGTATGACCATTTCCATGAGAGGTAGTCGTAAAGTGACTAATTTCTCATGATTTTTTATGATATTATAGATCGAGATGCTTTGATGGTGTTTTGTTACTTTGGTTCTACAAGTATTCTCTAAGTGGGACAAGTAGGAGAGGAGTGGCAAGCTCTATCAAGGGAGAGAGAAATTGAGCAAGGAGTAAAGTAGAAGATCCAGGTTGGTCTCCTCTACTCCTCTCTTATCTATCATATGTAAAGGAAATCGCAAATTACTTTGATTGTTTGTTTCTAAGATAGCTACCCTTCTTAGTGGGACTAGCAGATCGAAAAGACACTAGTTTTCTCAGAAACACACGGACTGATGTTTCTCATCCCAAAGTTGTAGTTCTTGAATATATCTTTCTAACGAGATATTATGCACATCAAACAGAGATCGTATTCCAAAGTTACGACCCTGGGAAGTTGATATACCAATTTACCCAAACATGGCCCATAATTTGGCGTTTTATCTTCTAGGGTTAGGTTTTTTTGGATGCTTAGGGCTTTCCATTGTTTCTCAACAATAAATAGGCCTTCAAGCCCCATTGTAACACAGTTCAGAGGCGTGTAGCCACCACATCTCTTCTCAGATATAAGCTACCATTGTCCTAGCTAGTTTATTTCCATTTCTATTTGTAAGCATATTTCAGTATTTTACAGTAATGAAATGAAGTATTATTTTTGCTGCATCTCTATATGTATGGTTATATCTGTAATTTGTTGTGTTCTTGTTTAAATCTGGATCAGATCATCCTGCTGAGTGACAACCCGAATGACATCATAACATCATGATAACATAACCATATGATAGCATAGTAACATTGCAACATAATCATAATGACATGACTCCCATACCGCTTAGTGGAGCTTTATAACATAGCTCATGGTGATATTTACATCCATATACATATGTAAATATAGGAATATCACCAAAATATATACTAAAACATGTACCAAAACATATACCATAGCATCATATCAAAACATATACCAAAACACCATATCAAAGCATATACTAAAACACCATATCAAAGCATATACCAAAAAACCATATCAAATCTACTTTGTTTCACTAGTACAAAATGACTAAGTAGTTACTAAAAAAATGACTAAAATTTGCATATAAACGACAATTTTTCAGTCGGTGACCAATAGTAGTTAATTTACAGTATCTTATAACACGACCGACTTTTAGTTGTTCTTAGCTTATTCATTAATTGGTTGTCTCAATTTTATCGTTTAGTAGTATATTTAGTCATAAATTTGGTCATTATTTTAGTCATTGATTTAGTCATTAATTGCCAAAAGTAATTACCAAATTTACGAAAAAAATATATTACTATATGATCACCTTAGAAAACTAATTAATGACCAAAGAAATATGACCAAAATGTTGGTCATGTTATAAGACACTGTAAATTAGCTACTAATAGTCATATATATGCAAATTTTATTCACCGTTTGAAACCAATTAATGACCAAAGAAACATGACTTATTTCTTGTCATGTTATAAGATACTGTAAATTAGCTATTAATAGTCATATATATGAAAAATTTAGTCATCACTTGAAACTATTTAGTGACCAAAGAAATATTACTAAATTCGGTCGTGTTATAAGAGACTGCAAATTAGCAACTAATAGTCGTATATATGCAAAATTTAGTCATCATTTGTAATCACAAATTTATCATTTTCATTAGTCATTTATCTTTTCTTGGAAGTTTCATATTCATTATATAAATAACTAATTTAGTAGTTAATATTTATTTCATTTACTTTCGTTAATAATCATTATAAAAGACTAATTTAGTCGTATATTCATTTTAATTATGTTTATCATTAATCAATATAAACTACTAATTTAGTAATTTTAGATTGATTTTATGTGTTCATTATTAATCAACATAAATTAATTAATATGACTGCGAATAAATTAAAAAAAGTGTCATACACTGTCATACAAAGTTACATATGTTAATTACAATACTAAGCAATATCAAGTGCAATTGTAAATAATTCCAACCACAAAAATTATATTATATGAAATTTCAAGTATTACAATATGAGTTTCCAACTTGATATTGGTTGGACTACAATTTACACATGAAATATTGTTTCATCACTTCAAAACACTATCATTGTGTTGCCAAAGAATTGCAGGTGAATTCACCAACTCTGAAGACTTGACCATCAGTCTCTATGTGTGTGTCTTATGTGGGATATTGGCTCTAAGGGTATCACTAGCCCAATTATCTTCTCTCTCTCTTTTTGCATTTTTTGCTCTAGTGTTATTGTTCTCTTCTTTCCTCAATTCTTACTTCTTACCATCAATTCTGAGTTCCTTTTCTGAAAAAAAAAAATGATACAATGTAGAGTATAAGACATGAAAGATGATGAACGCTATAATATAAATTAAAGTAGACTATAAAGGATTTATACAACATATACCTCAACATCAACAATGTTAAAGCCATTTTTTCCCCATAAAATCAAGAAAATCGAACAAGTTTTCTTTAGTTGGGTGATAATGGCCACTATGTGGCCAAATGAGCTGTATAAAGATAGCAAATAAAACGTCATCATAGAAAAGAACACCTTAGTAGCTTAGTATTCAAACTTCAGGGAAAGCTTAGGCACAATCATGTCAACTAAGTTACATGCTAAAAAGATCAAGTTGTAGATAACTTGTGAAAACAAATAGTCTGAGGTGTGATGTCTAATCCTTGTCATTTTATGCGCAACAACATTTCACTCTCTAACGTGTGAATTTGGTCATGTATATAAACAACATTTGCTCAAATAAAAACATGAAATTAAACTTTTCTAATAGTCATCAAAATATTTTAACACTAAACAATTAAAATGATTTCAATCAATTAAGTGTAATACTAATTTCATCTTCAAGCTTTGGTTGTTGTTTAAATGGACATGATACCAAGTATTTTCAATTTCATAGTTAAAAGACAACAAATCAAAATACAATAAAACAATAAAGAGAGGGTATCATGGAATAGACATTGCAATTATATAAAAAAAAATTGTTTACGTGTTCACTGATGTCTTGTCTGGCATTCCTAGAATATTTGCTTGCCCAAAATAACCATGAGGTGAAATAATCACAACATTAAAAACCATAGGAATCCCTACTAGAAACTCGAACAAGTTTTCCTTAGTTGGGAAATAGTGGCCACCATGTGGCTAGATGACCTGTATAAAGAAAGAAAATAAAACGTCACCATAGAAAATAACACCTTAGGAATTTAGTATTCAACCTTCAAGAAAAATATTAGGCATAATCATGCAAACTAAGTTACATGTTCTAAGGGCCAAGTGGCAAATTAGCATACCATATTTCCATCTCTCCATTTTTTATTGCACAAAACCGACTAATATCTAATCCAAAAAGCCAATAATTTTCATTATAGTGGATCAAGAAAGTTTCTACAAGCAACTTCTTAAGAAGCACCTTCTCCATTCTCCACTCAAGAGGAAAATTCAATGTCCGGTAAAGATGAAGATCCCCTTTCTGGCTACTCTCAGGAATCATGTATATCTGCATATACAAAACAACAGCGTAAGAGGAAATTGTGCAGAAAAAATATCTATAAAATTGAAATAGATGACAACGATGACATAATGAGAAAAATGAATGAAAATTAAGAAACTTGATTTATTTGCATAAGGAAAACATCAGGCAGAAATCAAAAGAAAATCTCAAGGTTTACACAAGAAAAATTCCACCCTTCTTACCATTTTGTTAATACTAGTGCTCCTAAGCATCATCAAGTTGTTGTTACTAAAAAGTGTTGTTATTTTAAAGTGTACCCTGAATAGGATGATAAAGGGAGAAATGTACATGATTTCAAATTGTCAAATTGACAACATGAAGTTTGAAAAGCGCAAATTGATTTTGATTTAGAGTTGGTGAGATTCAGAGCAGAAAATAATTACATGTTTGTTACGCACCCATGTTCTCATCATGGATTATGAGGTTCACAGCAACCACTTTGAGAACTCTATATTGCAATCACCATGACTTGGGACTTTGCCATGATCACAATGGGGAGGGTGGATGGTAAAACCCCACTAGATGACCTATGCGTACCCTAAGGAGAGTACAGGTCTTACCCATTTAGGTATTGGCTCATTGAGTGTGTAAATATCAATAACATCGAAGAGAAAATGCAGAAAAAGGTTGTAAGAAATTCATGTATTAATAAGAATCTTATACTTAAAGTGAGATCATAATCGTATAGAAGTTACCTAGATTTCAAGAAGTCGACTTTTAGTTCTAATTAAACAAGAACCACAATGAAACATCCTTCACTTCAAAAAATATGTTTATTAAATCACATTAATAAGATATATATTTCCTCATCTACCTATCATAGTCAAAATCATAAGGATAAGAAATATGAAACTCTTCATCTAAAGTAATGCCTAAATGTTGCCAGGTGGCTCTTGATTAATGTACTTTTCCACACCAATGTCTCATGACATTGTGACGATATTCTTTGTCTCAAGGAATAGGTACAAAACATCTCCCATTACATCAACACCATATGAATCAGTTTTATGTTGAATAATCAAACTACCATATTAAGTAATTTGATTGAAAAAAATCAATCCTAGGCTAACTATCTAGAAACCATATAACAACTTGTTGTTTTAGTATTCTACCACAACTAGCCAAATAGACAAATAGAAAATCATTGAAACATGGTCAACCATTATGACCCAATCCATTAAACTTCAAGAAATATAAAGAATAAATAGTTGGAACATTTTCACAAAGCATCAAAGTTTGATCCTACATATTGTATTGAGATGTGCTTCCATTTATTGAAGGTCTTATGTGAAAATGGAAAACTCAAAAAATAAGATGGCAGTTATTATAGCACCTAAGATACAATTTTCATATCCTTTATAACTTTGGAAAAATGAATGCATGGGAACAACGAGACAAGTTTCAGACAACTTAAATGGAAAAGAATAGAAACATGGTCCACCGCTACCTGATCCATCAAAATCCAAGAAATATAAAGAATAAATAATTGGTTCGTTTTCACAAAGCCTCAAATTTTAATCCTACATATTGTATTGAGGTGTGCTTCCATTTATTGGAGGTCTTAAATGAAAATGGAAAACTCAAAAGATAAGATGGCAGCTTTAATAGAACCCGAGATACAATTCCATATCCCTTTTCTTATACTTTATAACTTTGAAAAAATGAATGAATGTAAAATAAATGGGTAAGGAAGATGTGAGGTAAATTAGTAACTAAATCAATTTTGCATGGTGAATCCAAGGTGAAAATCAAGGGAGGAAAGTAAAATGATGTCAACTTTCAAATGATACGTGGGAAAAAGGGGAAATCTCTAATTTTTGAAGAAATTAATACACTGCATACAAAATCCTACAACTTGTGCACAACATGGGCTATTTTGCATGGTGTTTCAGGGATAGGGGCAAGGGGAAGGGTTTCAAGGATGGCTAGAAATTAACCCCAAATCTCAATGGGAAAACCAAAAATAATTTAAAAAAAATAATTTTTTTAAGTAATATAAAATTTAAAAACAAAAATTTTAGAACATAGTGCTATAATATAAGTCAATAAAAATAATCGCTATAGATAATAGATCTAATGTAACTCAATATAAGTAACAAGTCTTGTATAATAGATCTTAAATATCTTGTCTATATAGATATTATAACTCTCCCAAAAGAAAGAGTTGATATAGGATACACAAACCTACCAAACATGGGAGTGAAAATTGTGAATGAAATTAGCCCTCATTACGAAAACATACTACATAGTATTTAGGCATGCAATGCATAGATAACCTTTGTCCAGGTTTGAATGTAGAACAACTTGGTGAATACTTTTATTGTAGAATTGGAACCAAATGGGCACTAGTTTTAATAGTGGTTATTCAAATGTCCTCAAAACCATCCCAACAGATCTCCCAAAAGTCATTGTTTTTGGAAAAAACCATCTAGCATCCCTACAATTGGAGGGCCTAAATTAAGGAAACAATGGAAAATAAAACTTATAATTGGATATATCTATTATAGTTCCAAAAAAATGCATGTAGATTTTGGATTACAAATTTACAACCATGATTACATAAGAAATACTTACAGGTTTCAAGGGACCCATACCCATGGGCTTTGGAGCAATAATGAAATGTTTTGAAATTCCCACTAATGGATTTGAGAGCATCCAAAACATTCCAGTTGCTCCATTCTCATATTCACACCACTCTTTTGGGTGCTTCTTGCACACTACCAACCTTAGGGATAGTTTGGACACTGCTTACTTGCATATCCCCACATGTGACACCATTATTGGGCATTTAAATGCTACCTACAATTGTTGTCACTAAACCCTGCAAGTAAATTTATTAATTTCCTACTGATAATCACAAAAGTAGGTCAATGGGACTAAAGAAGAGTGCAGTCAATATGACTACAAAGTAGGAGTGAAAGTGCATATCCTAGAAAAAATGCTAAAAGTAACATATAGAGAAAGAAATTAGTGGTAATTTTGTTGCAACATGTATATAAGAGACCGTGGTATAATATAAAATACTCAATGGCCTGTTAAAAAGAAATGACTGAGCGAGATGGTAAGGTCTTAAAATGGATCTAAATATGTCAGGGGCTCCTGAGTCTAATGACTGATGGAAAGGAAGGTGAATTGGGTACAGGTGCACTACCAAAGTCCCCTGGGGCCAACAATGTATCCAATCGTATGATCCTGGGGGGGATGTATGAGCAAGGGATACTCCTAGGATCTGTGGTTAAAATAAAGAAGCTCTGAATAGGTATTTGGCCACTCCTATGGGAATGGGATGTAGCGAGACATGTCAAGAACACCTTGCTCTCGAACTGTATGGAGTTGGTCCCTCTGGTACTCTAAGAAAATGTGAAACTGATCTATGGTTAAGCATCATTGAACTAGTCTCAATGGTATTAGTTAATATCCCCAATGAAAAGGCTGAGAAGAGACCCAAGATCTCACCCTTTTAAGTATCTCCCTTTTCTACAAAGGACCACCATCTTTATCTAAGGTAGCTGCAAGCAGTATATTAGTTTTAGAACTTGACAGGGGAAAAAAAATTACATTTTAAATTATCCAAAATCAAGAATACTTTCAAAGATAAATGTTCAACATAGGAGATGAGTATTCTAGTGTGCATGTGTCAACTTATGGTTGGGTAGCTATAAAAATTGATAGAAAAGTACAAAATGCCATATTTGTTTCCCTTTCCATTCAAAATCTCAGTATCTCTGGGGAAGGAAAACGATCTTTGGAGTTCCATCAATTCTGTTGAATTGGATTTTCTTCTATTTATATACTTGATCCTTGGTTAATCCCTCATATTATAAATATAGGGATCCATTTCCAATATGTCATTGGATTTTGGTGATTGCTTGGATAATTTTGCCTCTTTGCTCCATTTATGCTACCAATGATTCCATAAGTTAGATTCCATTTCAAAACTACATACTGCAATTTCTTCCTACTATTGAGTGGATTATGAATGGAGATTTCAATATGGTGGAATGGAATAAATATAAAATTGGCACAAGACCAAACACTAAGGTCCTTCAATATTCATTAGCTTAATGTCATGGAATGCAAGGGATGCTTCTAGAGAAGGAAGTGTTGGCATTATGACACAGGTTTGGCACTATGACACAGGTGTTGTCCTTGATGGCAACTCACTCAGATGACAGATCATAGTTCAGGCTCTCAGAATACAAGAAAAAGAGATATATGCAGTTTTCACTCAACCAAGTCGCGTATACATGCGGGATCACTGATCAAAAGTCATGTATACGTGTGCACGCACTTTCATGCATGGAAAAGCGCGTACATGTGTAAAAATGTATTTTTATTCCATGGTATTTTGGTCCTTGGTATTTGGACCTATGGTTTTGTACCATGGTATCTCGTCCAAAGCATTGAACCCAGGTATTGGTTGTAAGTGGTTTTGGACCATGGTATTGAGTAAGGCCTAAGAATATAAAAGGGGAAGGAGATCATTAGGCAAATGCATTCACTCAAGCATTGAATATCTTATGAAGAGCAAGATCTAGAATATTGGTCATTGGGTTATGGTGCATAGCTGGATCTAAATCAAGGAGGAACCAGAGCGCTAGGAGAAAGATAAGTTCTATTGAGGGGTCAAGATCTTAAGGCTTTAATAGTAGTATCTTTGTGTGATTTTGATTTGTTATATTTGGCGCATGACTTGATCTGTAAATCTGATAATCTGGGTATAACTGATGTCTGAATATTTGAAAAGGGAAAATTGTCTTTTATAGATTTGTATGCAGGTTCAGCACAGCAATGGCGTGTATACACGCTGGTTCAGTAATTCAAAACAGCGTATACGCTGGTTTTCCTTAATACAGAAGCGTATGCATACAGGTTCTTCATCTTGAAGTAGCGTACGTCTCATAAAATATGTTTTAGCTACTTCTGTTTATTGCTGTAATATTCTGGGTTGAGGATTGGTGTCTGGTTACTATTACTGCAAGTGATTGTTTGATTCAGTTTTGGTTGGTGCAAAGGGGATTAGTTGATGCATATATATTTGATGTTTGATTGATGTTACTTATGGATCAAGTCTGAAAATTTATGAAACATGGTCCCTGGAAGAAAAGAGAAGGTTGTAGCCTTCTGTAGGTCAGCACCTACGTACTAGTACATCATCTACTACAAGAGCTAAGGTGGTTGTATCTCCCTTCCAGGAGAAGCTGGAGAATGAGAGAAGGTTGTAGCCTTCTGCAGGTAGAAGCCTGCGTACTGGTATAAGACTGCACCAGTACAGAAATATTGTAAAAGGAAGTTTCTTATTAACAAGAAGATAGAGAAGCATTGCAGCAGGTGGTTTTCACCCACATTGGGTTTCCACCTTATATCTTGTGTTCATATGTGTGATGATCTGTTCTGTTTACTGCACCTGTTTACTATCCTTATGGTTAATGAAGTTCAGATGCACTGATTAAAGATCAAATAGATTAATTAAATCTTAAATTTACTGAATATACGCTAGTTGTTGTAGACACAGTTGCATGTATACGTTGGTTTCCATATCTAAAGTAGCATATATCTAAGTTTGAAAATGAAAAATTATTTGACTTGATAATACTGATTCACCCCCCCCCCTAGTATTATTTCCAACAATTGGTATCAGAGCAGGTCCTTCAGAAGAAGCTTGATCGCTTGAAGGAAGATCTATCATCATGAGCAACTACGAAAAGGAGGCATCCATCAAGCCACCAATATTTGATGGGAGAAACTTCATATATTGGAAGGTAAGGACCATAGCCTATCTCCAATCTCTTGGTGCAGAAGTTTGGGATATCATGGAAGGAGGATACACATTCCCATCAGCAACTCCTACAGATACAGCTGGTAAAAAGCAGTATGAAACAAATGCAAAGGTTGTCAATACTCTATTGGGGAGTCTATCTCAATCAGAATTCGTCAAGGTTATGTAGCTCAAAACTGCCAAAGAAATATGGGACAAGATCATTCTAATCTATGAAGGAGACGATCAGGTAAAACGTGCAAAACTACAATCTCTCATAATTCAATATGAAACTCTCAGAATGCACAATGATGAAAGTGTGGCTAATTATTTCTTACGTATAGATGAGATTGTTAATCGCATGAAAAACTTGGGTGAAGAAATAAAAGAAGTTACTTTAGTTGAAAAAGTTCTAAGATCTTTGTCTTCTAAGTTTGAATCAAAAGTTTCTGCCATAGAAGAAAAGCAGAATCTTCAGAGTATTACTATGTCACAGTTGCATGGAATCCTAACTGCTTTCGAAATGAGAAAAGGGGGACCACCAGACATGAGAGAAGCCACATTCAAAGCTTCAAGAAAAGGAGAATACAATGAGTCAGGGCATACATCAGAAGAAGAGGAAGAATCAAACTTTGTCAAGAACCTTCAATGGGGTTCTGGAAGATTCAGAGGTAAGCTACCTTTCAAATGTTTTGCTTGTGGGAGAGTCGGTCACTATGCAGCCAAATGTCCTCATAAAGATAAGCTTGATAAAGGTAACGAACTAGTTAGATGGAAAAGAAAACTGAATGTAAGTAGGAAGAGCTATTATACACATGAAGACAACGATGGACTTTCAAATCGTGATGAAGATGAACATGGTAATGATTATAGACTTTTGATGGCTTTTGAAGATGATGATTTCTTGGATGCCATAGATGAAGATGATCTCTATGAAGAAATGTCTAAACTTAAAATTTGTTTAGAAGAAAAGAATATGATCATAGATACTTTGACATTGCAACTTGCTGAAAGGGAAAAACAAAATGAAAAGTTAGAATGTGAAATTGTGGGACTTAGAAAAGATATCGAGAAAACAAAAGCTCTTAATCTTAGATTTGCTAAAGGATCTGAAACTTTAGATGAAATTATCAAAGTGCAGCATTCTCCTCTAATCAAGACCGTTCTTGGATATACTGAAGAAGCATCTCAAGCATAGAAGCCATCCACCTCCAAAAGTTACCTTCATGTAGCAAGGAGAAGTGAACAGGTGGACAATCATCAGCAAAGGAATAAAATAGATCACCAAGTAAATCAGGATCAATCTACTTCAAGTATAAACAGAAGCTACAACCAACCACAGGTAATTCATTCTTAATTTGCCTCAAGAATGAATGGAAACTACAATCACCTGGACAGTAGATTTGATAATTGCAGGAATTTCTTTAATGGCAAATGTTTTTCATGTCATAACTTTGGACACAAAGCTGCTCAATGTGTTGTCTACAAGACCATCATGACTCGAGAAGCACGAAATCAAAGGAGTGTGACTGGGATCATGAAGAGGACCTATAATAACTTTTCCGCTCTTGAAAATGAAACAAAATGCTCTATTTGTAACAACTTTGGTCATGAAGATTCTGAATGCAGGAGTAAGTTTTGGCAAACATCTCAAAAGGTGTAACCTTCATTGGGTCTCAAAACATGGAGAAAGAAAGAACTGCAACCAGAAAGATGTGGTATAGCCTTATATGTGGAAGGACAAGAAAATTAGTGGTACATCGACAGTGGATGTTCGAAACATATGACAGGTGATAAAGAAAAACTTCAGTCATATAGTGCCTTAGAAAAGGAAAGGAAGGTCTCATTCGGAAATGATACACCTGCACTCATAAAAGGTAAATGTTCTGTGCTTTTGAAAGAAAAGGTCAAAGCTGGAAATGTTATGTATGTTGATGGTTTAAAGCATAATCTATTGAGTGTTAGCCAAATGTGTGATCAAGGAAATTAGGTAATATTTCGATCAAATGGATGTATTGTTCGTGAGCTTGATACAGGAGAAACAGTGATCAAAGGCATAATAACTCCAAATAATTTATACATACTCAAGGGAGGACAACAACAATGCTATCTAATCAAGAATGATGAACACTAGCTATGGCACAGAAGATTGGGGCATCTAAGCTTCTCTCAAATAAGGAAAGCATGCAAATATCAAGCGGTTCGTGATCTCCCTGACATCAGAATTCTAACAATGCAATATGAAAATCATGTTAGTTTGGTAAGCAAACCAGAACTAATTTCCCTGAGAAGGAAGGATCAGCTAGTAAGCCACTTGAACTTTTCCATACTAATTTATGTGGTCCATCAAGGAAAAATTCACCTTGAGGAGAAGAATACTTTATATTGTTCATTGATGACTTTTCCAGGATGTGTTGGATAGGACTTCTGAAACATAAAGATGAAGCTTTCGAAAAGTTCAAAGCTTTCAAAGCTTTGGTTGAAAATGAATCAGATCGCAGAATCAAATGCCTCAGGACTGATCGAGGAGGGGAATTTACCTCGGATGAATTTTTCGACTTTTTTGAAGAACATGGAATAAGAAGGGAATTCTCTACTACAAGGACTCCTCAACAAAATGGAGTAGTGGAAAGGATGAACAAAACAGTTCAAAAAATGGCTTGTGCTATGCTTGATGAATCTGGAACTCCTGCAACCTTCTGGGGTGAAGCTGCATTTGTTGTCGTTACTATTCTCAACAAAACAAACGTTTGGGTAAACAACACTCAAACTCCTCATGAACTTTGGTATGGTAAGACTCCTACGGTAAAATACTTCAAGGTTTTTGGAAGCAAATGTTACATCAAAAGGACTGATGAAAACCTTGGCAAGTTTGAACCTAGAGCAGATGAAGGAATTCTCCTTGGTTACTCTTCCAGGAGTAAAGGATATAAGTGTTACAATAAAAGACTTGGAAAAATTGTTGAAAGTATTGATGTGGTGGTTGATGAAGAAGGCAACAATTCAAAACAGATAAAAACCGAAGATTTTGAAGATGAAGAGGACTATCCTTCAACATCAGATTAGACTAATGATGAAGAAGAAACTTATGAGGCACCAGAAGAATAGATAAGAATAGAAGAAAAGACTCCATCCAAATATGTTCAGAAGAACCATCCAGAGACTCAAATTTTTGGGCAAAAAGAGGCAAGTGTTCAAACAAGAAGAACTATAACAAAAGCTTCAAGCTATCTAGTATTGCTCTCCTCCGTTGAACCATGAAGTGTAAGTGAAGCATGCAAAGATGAATGCTGGGTCAAGGCCATGAATGAAGAACTTGAGCAAATTGAAAAGAATAACACTTGGGAATTGGTTCCTAGACCTAATGATAAGAATATCATAGGGACCAAATGGATATTCAAAAACAAGCTAAACGAAAATGGAGATGTTATTAGAAACAAGGCCAGACTTGTTTGTAAAGGGTATGCTCAACGAGAAGGTATAGACTTTGAAGAAACTTTTGCACCGGTTGCTAGACTTGAAGCCATAAGGATGTTCCTTGCTCTTTCTAGATTTCAGAAGTTCAAAGTATATCAAATGGATGTGAAATATGCCTTTTTAAATGGAGACTTAGAAGAAGAAGTGTATATTGAGCAACCAGATGGATTCATCCTTGGAAATGATCCAAAACTTGTATGAAAACTTAAGAAGGCATTCTATGGTCTTAAACAGGCTCCAAGGGATTGGTACTATCATCTGGAAAAATACCTCCATCAACAAGGTTTTTCAAAAGGATCAGCAAATAGCAATCTATATATAAAAATTGATAATGATAAATTGCTAATACTTGTTGTGTATGTTGATGATATCATCTTTGGTAGCAATGAAGAAGCCATGAGTCAAAACTTTGCTTTGGTGATGCAGAAAGAATTTGAAATGTCCTTGCTTGGTGCGCTGACATATTTTCTTGGTTTACAAGTTCAACAAAACAAAGACGGTATCTTTCTATCACAAATCAAGTACTTCAAGCAGATCTTAAAGAAATATGGCATGGAAGATTCGAAACTGGTATGTACCCCTATGGTAACAGGATGCAGCCTTAGCGCAAATGATGAATCAAAAGCAGTACATCAACCAACTTATCGATCCATGATTGGTAGTCTGCTCTATCTGACAGGTACCCAACCAGACATCATGCATGCAGTGGGAATATTTGGAAGATTCCAGGCAAATCCAAAAGAAGCACACCTTCAGGTGGTTAAAAGGATTTTCAAATATCTTCAAGGAACACAAAACTATGGCTTATGGTATTCTAGAGATACATATCTCACACTTCATGCATATACAGATGCAGATTGGGCAGGAAGCGTGGATGACAGAAAAATCACTAGTGGTGGTGCATTCTTTATGGGTTCCAGATTAGTATCTTGGTTCAGCAAGAAACAAAGTTCAATTGCATTATCTACAGCTGAAGCAGAATATGTGGCTGCTGCATCTTGCTGCACACAACTCCTTTGGATGATGCAAACTTTGCAAGACTTTCAAATCACTTGTTCTCCACCTATCTCTCTTTTATGTGATAATACAAGTGCAATTAGTATTTCAAAGAATCCAGTCATGCATTCAAAGACCAAGCACATACCTATCAAATATCATTTTCTCTGGGAACAAGTGCTTGAACAAAAGGTCAAATTGGAGTATGTTCCCTCCAACGAATAGGTTGCTGATATATTCACCAAATCACTGCCCAGGGAAGCATTTGAATACCTCAGACAGAAGTTGGGAATAGTTGATGCATCATCATGCTGTTGAAACTTATCTGTTTCAGATAAAAGTGGTTGTACGTGAGTTTCATGAGGAGAATCCGCGTACATACGCTAGTTTCTGTGGGTACAGTCGCATATATGTTGATTTGTAGAATATCAGTAGGCCAGATTCAAGATGCAAAGAGTCTGATGTGGGTCTGACAGAGACCATCTGGAACAGGTTCAAGGGGAGCATTTACTTCTAATAATGCATTGTTGGCATTATCTTAGAAGATCTTGGTACTCCTTCACGATTTACTTTGATTCAGGAGGAACAAGTGCAAAAGGAGATCACGGTTGCTGATCTGGATGATGATTGACAGATGCTACTGATCACTATCATAGTCTTGTCTTAGATATTTAGTCTTTATCTCATGTATTTCTTTTATTATCAAGGTCATGTAACGACCTATTTTGGTTTCCCACTATGCCTGGGATGGATGATGTAATGTTCTTGTTTTTATCATGTGTAAACTTTTGGTTTATCCCCACTTGGTTGGATGGATTGGTCAATATTGGTATATTCCCACTTGGTTGGGAGATGGATGTATGTATGAGTCTTTGGTGATAGGAAGGTCATTTATAGAGTCATGTTCCTTCTTGTAGAACATCTTTTTGCAGACCTTGCCTCCAGTCAGGGGGAGAATGGACAACACAACAGAGTCGAAAATTTCAGCATGTAATCAGGGGGAGCATCACCCTTTGCCTTTGATTACAAAGGGGAAGAGTGACTTGGAGTGACTTGGGGTTGCCATCAAGTCCAAAGGGGGAGATTGTTGGCATTATGACACAGGTTTGGCACTATGACACAGGTGTTGTCCTTGATGGCAACTCACTCAGATGATAGATCACAGTTCAAGTTCTCAGAATACAAGAAAAAGAGATATACACAGTTTTCACTTAACCAAGTCACGTATACATGCGGGATCGCTGATCAAAAGTCGCGTATACGTGTGCACGCACTTTCATGCACGGAAAAGCATGTACATGTATAAAAACGTATTTTTAGTCCATGGTATTTTGGTCCTTGGTATTTGGACCTATGGTTTTGGACCATGGTATCTCGTCCGAAGTATTGAACCCAGGTATTGGTTCTAAGTGGCTTTGGACCATGGTATTGAGTAAGGCATAAGACTATAAAAGGGGAAGGAGATCATTAGTCAAATGCATTCACTCAAGCATTGAATATCTTATGAAGAGCAAGATCTAGAATATTGGTCATTGGGTTATGGTGCATAGCTGGATCTAAATCAAGGAGGAACCAGAGTGCTAGGAGAAGGATAAGTTCTATTGAGGGGTCAAGATCTTAAGGCTTGATTTTGATTTGTTATATTTGGTGCATGACTTGATCTATAAATCTAATAATCTTGGTATAACTGATGTCTGAATATTTGAAAAGGAACATTGTCTTTTATAGATCTGTATGCAGGTTTGGCACAGCAATGGCGCGTATACACGTTGGTTCAGTAATTCAAAATAGTGTATACACTGGTTTTCCTTAATATAGAAGCATATGCACGCAAGTTCTTCATCTTTAAGTAGCATACGTCTCATAAAATATGTTTTAGCTACTTCTGTTTATTGCTGCAGTATTTTGGGTTCAGGATTGGTGTTTGGTTACTGTTACTAGAAGTGATTGTTTTATTCAGTTTTGGTTGGTGCAAAGGGGATTAGTTGATGCAAATATATTTGATGTTTGATTGATGTTACTTATGGATCTAGTCTGCAAATTTATGAAATGTGGTCCCTGGAAGAAAAGAGAAAGTTGTAGCCTTCTATAGGTCAGCACCTACGTACTAGTACATCGGCTAGTACAAGAGCTAAAGAGGTTGTAGCTCCCTTCCAGGAGAAGCTGGAGAACAAGAGAAGGTTGTAGCCTTCTATAGGTAGAAGCCTGCGTACTGGTATAAGATTGCACCAGTACAGAAATATTGTAAAAGGAAGTTTCTTATTAACAAGAAGATAGAGAAGCATTGCAGTAGGTGGTTTTCACCCACATTGGGTTTCCACCTTATATCTTGTGTTCATATGTATGATGGTCTGTTTTGTTTACTACACCTGTTTACTGTCCTTATGGTTAATGAAGTTCAGATGCACTGATTAAAGATCAAATAGATTAATTAAATCTTAAATTTACTAAATATACGCTAGTTGTTGTCGACACAGTTGTGTGTATACGTTTCTTTCCATATCTGAAGTAGCGTATATCTAAGTTTAAAAAATAAAAATTATTTGACTTGATAATAATGATTCACCGTCCCCCTCTCAGTATTATTTTCAACAGGAAGGAAATATTTGATATGGGGTGCCACCCATTCTATTATGCAGGAGTTCAAGACAATTGAGTTAGACCTCTCCCCAGATTAAAATTTAAGATGGATGTACACTCCCTAATGAAGCAACACATATTCAAGGTCAAATTGTAGGTTTCTCCCTTGATCAAAAGTTATGATGGATGTACACTTGTAATATTCCCAGTAGAAATTTTACAATGATAACAAAGACACGCACAAATAAATAACATAAAAAATTTCAGAAATACATACACATAAACCATAAATTTCTACAAATCCCCAAACTGGCCAAATTTTATTAATATTATATGTTGTGGTACAAATTAATTGGATAAATTTCAACTCAGCTTGTACAAGGCAAGCTACAAGCACCAGGTGATGAGTACGAGAAAGCCAAATGACTGCAATAATCAACACCTCCAGAAAACTTTACTACTACTCCAAAACTACATTGCTGCCTAACGTCTCCCCCTGATTTTCCCACTCTAGAGTGCCCAAAAAATACTATAAAATTAAGAGAGTGATCCTTGCCCAAAACCCAAAGAAACCCAGAAAGGGTTTCCCTTAGTTCCAACTTTTAAAATTTGACCCTTAACAGCTTGGCCCTCCACCAAATTTGAATTATGTTATTGTGGCTATTGTTTTCAATTTATTCTCTCCAAACTCTAGAAATCCTCCTCAAATTTCCCTCCCAATGATTTCCCTTCACCCCAGCTCCAAACTCCCCTAGATGATGTTGCCCCAAAAGAGTCTCATTCCAAAGACAACGCAGTCATGGAGGAGATGGTGCAATCCTGTGTATGATAAAGTGAGAGTTGCTTGTAGGTTGGTCCTCTTGGTTGTAGCTACCCTCCACACTCATGAAAATTATTAAATAACACTCTTGTAGCTTCTTCATTCAATTCCCCAACAACCAGTGAATCCTCCCTCTGTATAATGGTGGCTCCCAAATTGCATGCTCTACTCTAGAAATGTGTGGGACATGTAGTTGATGTCTCTTCTAGTCCCAGTGATGAAGAAAAACCTTCCTAGGGTGGAACTCGAAGTCCATCGAAGAAAGGTTGATCTTCTCTCCTTCGAAATCTCTTGCGCTAAACAACAAAATATTAGCTCAGCTGAACAACTACGGAAAATTCAATTTTCAAATAGAGAAAAGACCCCTTTTTCTCCCTCATTCCTTCCTTTTATAATTTTTGGCCATGCATTCCTTGTGGGTCCCTCCACCAATCAATTTTCCTCAAGGAATTCAAATTATTTCTTCCCCAAGTGTGTACTTTACGTGGGCCCCATATTCCATTATCAATTTAATCTTTAATTTTCGCTAATGTTGGTGGCCTCCATCTCTCCAAAATTTAAATGGGGACTCCCTCCACCCACTTTTCCTAAGTTTACATGCCAAAATATTTCCCAACACCCAATTAAAAAATAGAAATTCATCTTAGAAAAATTAATTTAATTGGGGACATTACAGTCCTCCCCACCAAAAATTGCTTGTCCTCAACCAATGCTTGAACAAGCACCCTGTCGATCAACTGACCCCAACAGACTCTGCACACAATACCGGGGTCCCAAATGTACCACTTAGCCATCCCTAATCTCTGACTCATCCTTCCAGGATCCCAAACCATCCTGATCAGCATGAGGCATCCCTTTCTCCACTTATTGTCCAACTTAGCATAGACGCTAGACGTCCTGTGCATACCACCACTAAGTAGAGCATCATGGTAGTATAAAATCCTGATCATCTCCTCGTGAAACTGGTCTACCGAATAGTCTCTCTCGTGCACTTTAGGAGCAAACCCCTGAAGACGTAATCGAATCCTTGTGGGATGGAATCCTCGCCTGCCTGTGCTTCCCCTGATCTCCTCCTGCTGATCACCCTGACACACTAGTGAAGTCCACCACACCACCAACAAGTCACTAAAACCCAATGGAAGATATGGATGACCTTCCCCTATAGAAACCCACTCACCTCCATGGGTAGTTCAACTTCTAAGCCATGCCAAGCCAAAATCGCAAGCTACTCCAAAAGGGGTGCCACCATGATGTCATTGTGCCACTCTGATCATGACGATTTTCCCATCACACGTAAGTTGTATCCCCTCTCCTTGGACCTGATGGAAAAATATATATGGAGTCCAAATGCATATGGCCCAAGAATCCCCACGATGTCATGACCTACCCATCCAATGCTCACTCCTATTTGTAGCAGTAACAAGGAAAACCACACTTGTCATGCAACAAAGACCTTGACACTCCCTCGCATGTCAAACCAAGTGGGATTTGGGTCATCTTCTTTCCTCCTCCCACTCATCATGAAATAAAGTTTCCAATCAACCAGCCAGATCCTTGGATCCCATAGCTATAATGGTTGCGACACAGTCCTGACAGTTTCTAGCGCCAACCCGTACCACATCTCAAGCTCCTGTGTGCAATCGATATATGGCTTCCTTACATCACGAACCAATTTGGTGCATATGAACCTAACATGTGCCAGCCATACCACACAGTGGGATCTATCATGTTGCCTCCTCAAAGTTCTCCCAAACACCGTCTGGAGTCTAAACATCCCCTTACATGCAAGGTCTACAAACTGTTGTGGATTCTCCTGAGACACCTCAGAATGTCTCACCCAAAGGGGGTCATGCCTCTCCCTTAGTGTGGGCTCAAGTGTTGTGCAAGGTTTATCTCTACAGAAGATTGGACTACCCCTAAGCTTGCATCCACCAACCCACACCTTGCCCATATGCCACAACTGGAAAGCCTCTCTCCTGATGCACCGTGCCCCGTCCAACTGTCTCAGATGAACCTCCTAGGTTCTGTTGCTAGCAATGAGAGAATCAAGGAATGGTATCAAAGTCCCTAACATCAATGTGCAATGTTGGTGAGTGATAAAGGGAAGCTCACGGTCAACCTATTATCAACTCGCTTTCCAAATTTGAGTGTGCCAAACCCAATGGATTTATTGATGCCCTCGTCAGTAGATCTCTCTGGCGAAAACACCTCAATAAACTATTGTGCATCATCATGCTCTGCTGCACACAAATACACACCCCAACACTCCACTACATAGCCCTGAACTCCGTGGCACAACTTCATGCACCACTGGATATCAACGCTCAGTGCCATGCCACCATGTACCATAGGCCATCCCATATGTTCCCATGCATCTGCCACTCTGCTAGTACACCCACCACGATGTGATCTACACCTCCTCATCTACCCAGGTACACCTATGTGGCTCAACTCCTCACATGCAATTGGGACTAATGCTACCATGTCGAACCTCAGTAGCTCTAGTGCCCAATACATCAATGAGAAAGCATTGTCTCCATATGATGCCCTGTCTGATGGCCTGACGATGCCACCTCCTCCTACCAACTCCTGCCAGAGTAATCTAACCATCCTATGATCCCATGTCAACCCAACATGCCATGACAACTCATGAAATATGCCTGCTCCTCTGCCAATCCATCTTGTCACTAGTGTTGTCAGGAACTTTGAAGGGGATATGAAAAGGTGTGTGTAGCCAACCACTCAGTCCATCATGTAGCCGCTACCATGACCTAGTGACTCAGCGATGTGATCGAGAATCCCACCTGGATCCCAACAAGAGTCTGGCCCTTGAGCTCCTCTAGTAATCCATAGCCTCTGCTGAGCTATGGACATGGATGCATCTAAACTCCTATCCATCTCCACCAGATACTAACTCAATATATCTCGCCATCCAACCCCAAGGGAAGGATTGAGAGCATAAACTCATGTACATGGAACTAACACTCTATCCTCCCAAGGATTTACCCTGCAACTCATGTCGCCTCATCTCACCATCCTGGTCAACACATAAAATATGTCGAGGTGACCCTGCCTCTCCCTCTCCAATGTGTAGTGGTAACCTACTAGTTCTACTAGCCTGTAAAGTCTGAATAGGGTTTCCCCATCGCTCCAATATGCACTCTAATTATACCATTAGGGAACCCAACTATTCCCCAACACAAGTCAGTTTGGCCACTGACTTAGCACAAATCGCTCTCATGCCCTCCAACTCCTCGTTCTACTGTAGAATGGCCTCTCGCACTATCGTGGTTGTCTTTCTCAATGCTAGAAGGCTAGCCTGGAACTGATGAAATCGTGGAGGGTGATTATCCTCTTTAAAATCGGTCACTGCTCTAGACCCCTCCGTCTCTTCTGGTACCTCCTCAGTGAAAAGTGTGCCTCCAGGCACCTCATCAACCTATTGTGGGCAACCATCATCTAGAAACTGGGTCATAGCACTCAGTACCTCATCAACTGTTGGCATATCATTAATGGATGGCCCTGCGAGTGTATGCTCTACTCCATGAACTGAGGTGTCAATTGGAGCCACATGTTAGTGTCAGTCTTGTCACATTGCCATCAGTGATCAAAATATTCTCTTTTTCATTTCATAGTAGGAGTCCCATACTAATGAGTTTGCATTCCATTAGGTCATGGATTCACTGATGGTAGGGTTTACTTCAATTTTCCCTCATGATCTGTACTTGCTGATCCTCTTCCATATATTTCAGTCATGCCTCATGTTCCCTTTGCAATTCATTTCATTAGGTCTAAGTTAGGGTTTGTTCTCATTAGGTTTTAGGGTCCCACCATGGTCAAATCCAATAATTACATGCCAATAATGATCAGCAAGGACATGAGGAGGCCAATAATGATTAACAAAGCCATAATTTATCATTTTGAAAGCCTAGAAAATAGGGTATTTTGTTTTTATCTCCATTAATGATGTAATTTTATGTTTTCATATGTAATATTGGTTCCCAAATGCTCCTAAACATCTTGTGATGTTGCCAAGAACTTGCCATTGCAAAAAATCAGGCTATCGTGAGCACAAATCCACCGGCAAAAGCAAAAGAGAACAGGCACCAAACCCTAATTTCCTCTCCCACTGAGTTAGGATTGGCTATGGTATCAGAGATATCTAAGAAGAGGAGGCACAAGGGATATCAGAAGGTATGAGGCCATTTCATATCATCAAACATTAGGTCTCCATCATTTGTCGAGAAGTCATTCCAAGGAACAAGCCATTCACCACACATAAGGGATGATTTTTCTTCAAACTGTGTTTTTGAGCAATAAAAGATGAATTTGAAAAAAGTGAGAGAGGTTTTTGTTCATCATAGATCTAAGAAGAAAAAACTCCTTCAGTTTGTACACAGGTCTCATGGTTTTAGGGAAATGTCAGAAATACAGTTGCTACAAGAGAGTTGATGCACTTCTGGAGTGACATTGGAAAAATCAGAATTTCTCATAGCTAAAGTGACCAGATGACTTTCTTGATGAGTACAATGATAACTAGACACAAAGATATTTCCAATGAGCTATCATGAGATTAATTTGGAGTTCAGGAAGACCTCCAAACATTGACTTAAACAACACTCTGCATTTTGGCAGCCTCATTCTGCACATTTTGACCAGTCTTGGGAGATTGGACTTTTGCTAGGGAAAATGAATTCCAAATTGAAAAATTCAAGATTTTCTGGAAATTAGACTTGAAAAGATTTCCAACAAGCTATCCCACGCCCAATTTGAACATTGGGAAGGCAGTCAAAAGTTGTCCTGAAGTGGCGTTGCGCTTAGGGAAGGAGGCGCTGCGCTTAGGGCAAAGCATTGTGCGTAGAGAGTTTTTGGCCAGTGTATTTTTGAACGGGCGTTGCGCTTAGGGCATGGCACTATGCGTCTAAGTAGGAGCATTGATCTTAGAGCAAATAGCCATCCCATCACTCCAAACTTCAAATTTTCGCCCAAATTGCCTCCAATCTCATTTTTGCAAGTAAGTACCTGCTCTTATACAATGTTTAGATTGCAAACTTCATGTTGTAGACCACTCCTCCATTCTCATTATTAAACCCTAATCATCTTCCATTAAAACCCTAATCACTTGGTCCATTTCACTGTCTATCTTCATAACTAAACCCTTTCATTCATCACTCCCTCCATACTCATCTAGTTTTCATCACCTATCTTTCATTTCCATAACCCTCCCTTCACTCTCATAGCCTATGCTCTGTTTATAACTACATACATTCACTTACAAACCCTAGAGTATACCCATCATCCCATTTACATTGTCCCATCTACACTGTCAACATTTGTGAAACTAAATAGCTATTTCAATGGATAGAGGAAGTGATTTTGATTATGATGAGGAGACAACAAGTGTTAGTTCAATGGAGAGACATAGGAAGCAGAGAAAGCCTCGTAAGGGAAGAAAAATCATAAGAGAAGAGCCGAATAATTTAAGAGAATTGCAAGCCTGTCCACTAGCAGTTTCATGTTTTATGCACCTTGGATGTTATGAATTTTGTGAACTAGTGGAAAGGGTCCAATTTCATCATGAGCTTGCTAGAATTTTTGCGGCTCACTTGCATAACTATGAAGTGACACTGGGTGGAGTAACTTTCACAATATCACCATCTATTATTTCAGAGGGCCAACAGAGATAACCAAATGATGAGGCACACGGCCTATCACTACCGGGCATGGAACAAAATTTGCAACATGAGAATGAAGAGGATGAAAGCTAGGTTGAGGAGAGCCTTAGAGGGCAAGAAAGAGAAAGATAGACTCAAAATGTTGGCTGAAGCCTCTTTGGCCAACCAAAGCACTTGATGGTGGTGCTCCATGCCAAATTTGGGCAAAATTTGACAAGTTTTTGTATTTTTGAAATTTTGAAATTCACAAAACAGAAAATTTGTCGAGAAGCGCAACGCCACCAGTGCTACGCTTTTTCCTAGGTCATCCATTGGAGAAAAATTTGACATTTTTGGATTCAGAATGATGAGTACATGCACCATGGAAATGTTTAGAAGCTTTGGAGCAGATCTGGTTTACTGAAGCAGTCTTGGGAGATTCAAGTTTTGAGGGGGCAAATGACCTCCAAATTCAAAAATTCCAGGTGTTCCAAAAGATAGACTTGAATACCTTTCCAATGAGCTATGATGGGCTCAATTTGGCTAAGGGGAAGGCCTCTACAATTAGGTGTAAAGCGGCGTTGCGCTTAGGACCAGTGGCACTGCGCTTAGGGCCATTTTGCTCAGGGAACTAAAATTTGCTTATTTTGACTATGAATTTGATTTCTCTCTCCTCATGGATGATTTCACTGATGTAATTGATGACATGGCATGTAAATGCAAAGGTAAAATAGTGTTAGAGGCTAGATTCATTAGTTAGAGGTGGTTTTGAGGCAAATGAATTAGTTTCCCCTCTTTTAGAGGCAAGTTGTTTGACTGCCTATATTCCAGTTCTTTGTTGGGAAATGGTTGAAACAACCACTCTTCTCATGGATTCGACCCCTAAAGGTTAGGATGAGTAGTTTAGATGTCTATATTATTTGTTTTCTTGGCCATTTGGTGGGGTTGGACTCACTTGGATGCTTAGAGCTTGAGTGTACACCATTGTAAGCAGTTTGGAAAGGAAATTAATAGGAATTGCAGCTATTTTTATGGGATCCATGTTTTATGGTGCTTTTGCAAAGTTTCTTCTTTTGTTATCAGTTGTTTACATGTGTTATGTATGCCATCATATATTTCACTACTTCTAATTGAATGATATCAAGATAGATAGGTAGAATCCATTGTTTGCAGTGCTCTACCTTGGGAAATCATTCAGTATTCTATGTTTTCTACTATTTGAGGACCCATGACTGTCATATGCCCTCCTCAGGTCCTCACTGGTCTTAGACACCCCGCCTCACTAAATTTCAAGTGCTAAAGCCTATACCAACCTTGCCCCATAGAACACCCTGCATTTCTGACCTAATTTCCCAGACCCTACTGGCAAGCTCTATCTGATCCAGCAAACATCATCAAATCAATCAAAACTTTCTGAGCTACTATACCTAGCCTAAAATCCCTATCTGATCCAGTCATCTTGACTAAGATCCATAAGGAGAGAGCCCTCTCCCAACCTAGTAGGGCTAGCTACTAGGTTAAGCATGGTTTGTGGTTACCCTAGAATTGCCTTCCTTCAGCCTAAGGTCAATCTAGGTGATAACATAGTGGCGACCATACTGGGGAAAAGTAGTTTTATGTTCCTCAGCAAAATGTATCAAGTTTAAATCTGATTGTTGATGGTGGACAATGATTAGACACCGGAAGGCTGAAATCATTCACCTGGCGACTCTAAATCAGTTTTGAGATCAAATCCAAGGACTCCACTGGAGGATGAACCTGACCAACAAAAACATGAAAGGATAATATGGAAAGATCAGGTATTCAAGTTGGAATTTCATCCAAGACATTATGTTCTTTGTTATAAATTATTTCTTCTCTTTTCTCGAGAATGTCAAGAAGGCTTTACAAAGTATATTGTATTTGAGAAAATATCCTAGACCTGCATTTGATTTTGTCCCTTTGAAGATTGTGAATACAAAATGTTCGCATGCCTTCGATCTTGATCAAGGCCTTTCTTCTGAATCTTGTGATGACCGTCTTCAAACTGATGAGCCTCAAGAGACCAAGACTGATTCTACACCTTCTGTACATATTCCTATACCTTGTAAAATTCCAAATAGATACAAGCCTCTGATTTTACCTCCTATATCCCATTCCTTCCCTGAAAATCATTACCTATATCTACCAATATTTGATGGTGAATGTGGCAACATCTCTGCTAAGATACATGTACTGAATTTTGAGTCTTTTCTTGACCTTTTTGAAGTTAATGAAGAGGATGTCAGTATTAGGCTTTTTGCTCTTTCTTTGCAAGGCAAAGTCAAGAGTTGGTTCAAAAACCTGCCTGATGCAAGCATCTCAGATTTCCAATAGTTCGTCAAAGTTTTCCTCGACAAGTGGGTGGTCAGATAGAACCCTTTCTTGATTCTAGAAGAATATAACCAGTTGAAAAGACTGCCAGGGGAGATAGTACAACAGTTTTCTACCAGATTTAACTAAGTTTATTGTTTGATGCCTATTACTATAAGACCTCCTCCTGGATCTGCTCTCTTACACTACCTGGATGCCTTTGATCTAGAAATGGAGTTTCAGCTGAGAGAAAGGAACCTTGCAACACTTGAAGAGATGCAGAACAATGCAGTAGATGTAGAGGATAATTTGTTGATCAGAAGGGAAAAGTTGAAGGAAGAAGAGACGAAGAACATAGATCCAGAGGAATCGACATCTTTAGAGGTAAAGCTCGACATTTTGGTAAGTGCAATGGAAGAGATGATGCAAAAGATCACCACAAGGAATGAGTATGATGTTCAAGACCGTGGCTCGTTGATTGAAGAAGAATAAGTGGCTGATCCAAAACATTTTCTTTCTTATCCCATTTGTCATAGATCTGATAATGATTATTTTATAGATCATCTCGGAGAAGGGAGATCTATTGATATGACATGTATGCTTGATGATGTGTTTTATATTGATGATTTTCCTAAGTTCGATCAGTATGATGGTGATTATGTTCTCCAAACAGAAGCTAGTCTTGCAAACAAATCAACAATTGGTTTATGGAAGGAGGAATTTCACTTTCAGCAATTTGAATACAGTGATCAGTTGTTGCATATCAGCTATGGAAGTGAGGAGGAAAGTGTAGCAAATTTTGAAGTAAGTGAAGGATCTTTTCCTTTTTGTTTTAATTTGTTTCAGTTCATCATAGACAACTTCCATGCAATCAGAAATCAACCGTCAATAAGTTTAGATCTGGACCATCTAGAGGCTAATGAAATCCTTGTTCAAGACTTCTCATATCTAGATTTGCAGCCCCCAAATGCCATTGATTGTCAAATTGCAGATGAAGACTTGGAAGCTGGAACATATGATCAAATGATGCAAGTTGATTCTGTACCATTATGTTTTGAATCATTTCAGTTTTTGAAGGGAATTTCGCATAGTATATCTTCAAATGAGCAGCCTATAGAAAATCATGCAATCTCATTGGAACTAATAGAAAATGGGTTGCAATAGTATTTTTAATTTTTTAATGATCCAATAGCTGATGTGTTGGATGATGTCTGCAGTCAAATTCCTTCTCCATTAGCTAACTGTGAGCCTGAAAAAGTATTGATACAAACTTGATCCGACAGCCAGTTTCTTTGTCATTTTCAGCAGGAGTCTCATCACAAAGCTTAGATGAAAGTTTGCATTCATGGTATGAGGAGAAGCAAAGTAATCCAATGGATGAGCTAAGTCCCAGTGCACATAAATTTCAAGATCCTTATGCAGTATTTTCGGAGTCAGATAGAGAATCCATATTATTCAATCTGGGAAAATTTGGATGTGTTTACAAGTTTTCATGGGAGTTGCATTTCAATAATTCTCTCTTCTTTCTCATAAACAAGCACTTGTGGAGAATTCAAATAGAAGCCAGAATGCTTACTTGGTTGCATTGGTTATTTCATTTCACTTGATCAGGTGATGAATGGAACAGTTAGAGTAGGTTTTATTGAATAAGCTCCATTATGAGCATATTTTCCAGTTTGTTAGTTGTGTATTAGTATTGAGTCAGTTTCAAGTCAGTTGGTGTCTTTGAGTCATCAGTATTCAGTCATGTATTTTAGATTGATTTTTTCTTACTCCATGCCCAATGGATAAGGCTACTAGGTCTACGGTGTTCTTGGCACCTCCAAGGAGCTACCATCCGCATTGGAGCCAATGTTAGTGTCAGTGTTGTCACACTGCCATCAGTTATCAAAATATGCTCTTTTTCATTTCATAGTAGGAGTCCCATACTAATGAGTTTTCATTCCATTAGGTCATGGATTCACTGTTGGTAGGGTTTACTTCAATTTTCCCTCATGATCTATACTTGCTAATCCTCTTCCATATATTTCAATCATGGCTCATGTTCCCTTTGCAATTCATTTCATTAGGTTTTAGGGTCCCACCATGGTCAAATCCAATAATTACATGCCAATAATGATTAGCAAGGACATGAGGAGGCCAATAATGATTAGCAAAGCCATAATTTATCATTTTGAAAGCCTAATGTAGTTCTCACCTCAAAACTTTTTTTAGGTGAAAACAGGGTATTTTGTTTTTATCTCCATTAATGATGTAATTTTATGTTTTCATATGTAATATTGGTTCCTATCTGCTCCTAAAAATCTTGTGATGTTTCCAAGCACTTTCCACTACAACAAATCAGGTTATCATGAGCACAAATCCACCGGCAAAAGTAAAAGAGAACAAGCACTAAACCCTAATTTTATCTCCCACTGAGCTAGGGTTGGCTATGGGATCAGAGATATCTGAGTAGAGGAGGCATAAAGGATATTAGAAGGTATGAGGCCATTTCATATCATCAAACATTAGGTCTCCATCATTTGTCGAGAAGTCATTCCAAGGAACAAGCCATTCACCACACATAAGGGATGATTTTTCTTCACACTGTGTTTTTGAGCAAGAAAAGATGAATTTGACAAAAGTGAGAGAGGTTTTTGTTCATCATAAATCCAAGAAGAAAAACGTCCTTAATTTTGTACACAGGTCTCATGGTTTTAGGGAAATGTCAGAAATACAATTGCTACAAGAGAGTTGATTCACTTCTGGAGTGACTTTGGGGAAATAAAAATTTCTCCTAGCTAATGTGACCAAATTACTTGGTTGATGATTCCAATGATAACTAGACACAAATCGCGTTCCAATGAGCTATCATGAGATCAATTTGGAGTTCAGGAAGATCTCCAAACATTGATAGAAACAACACTCTACATTTTGGTAGCCTCATTCTACACATTTTGACCAGTCTTGGGAGATTGGACTTTTGACAGGGGAAATGAACTCCAAATTGAAAAATTCAAGATTTTCTAGAAGGAAGACTCGACAAGCTTTCCAATGATCTATCCCACACCCAATTTGAACATCGGGAAGGCAGTCAAAAGTTGTCTTGAAGTGGTGTTGTGCTTAGGGAAGGAGGTGTTCCGCTTAGGGCAAGGCGTTGTGTGTAGGGAGTTTTTTGCCAGTGTATTTTTGAACAGGCATTGTGCCTAGGGCACGACGCTATGCGTCTAGGCAGGAGCACTGCTCTTAGAGTAGACAACCATCCCATCACTCCAAACTTCAAATTTTCGCCCAAATTGCCTCCAATCTCGTATTTGCAAGTAAGTATCTGCTCTTATACAGTGTTTAGATTGCAAACTTCATGTTGTAGACCTCTCCTCCATTCTCATTATTAAACCCTAATCCTCTTCCATTAAAACCCTAATCACTTGGTCCATTTCACTGTCTAGCTTCATAACTAAACCCTTTCATTCATCATTCCCTCCATACTCATCTACTTTTCATCACCTATCTTTCATTTCCATAACCCTCCCTTCACTCTCATAGCCTATGCTCTGTTTATAACTACATACATTCACTTACAAACCCTAGAGCATACCCATCATCCCATTTACATTGTCCCATCTACACTGTCAACATTTGTGCAACTAAATAGCTAGTTCAATGGATAGAGGAAGTGATTTTGATTATGATGAGGAGACAGCAAGTGATAGTTCAGTGGAGAGACATAGGAAGCAGAGAAAGCCTCATAAGGGAGGCAAAATCATAAGAGAAGAGCCCAATAATTTAAGATATTTTGAATCCTTTCCACTAGCAGTTTCATGTTTTAGGCACCTTGGATGTTATGAATTTTGTGAACTAGTGGAGAGGGTCCAGTTTCATCATGAGCTTGCTAGACTTTTTGCAGCTCACTTGCATAACTATGAAGTGACATTGGCTGGAGTAACTTTCACAATATCACCATCTATTATTTCAAAGGGCCAACAGAGATAACCAAATGATGAGGCACATGGCCTATCACTATAGGACACAAAACAAAATTTGCAACATGAGAATGAAGAGGATGAAAGCTAGGTTGAGGAGAGCCTTAGAGGGCAAGAAAGAGAAAGATAGACTCAAAATGTTGGCTGAAGCCTCTTTGGCCAACCAAAGCACTTGATGGTGGTGCTCCATGCCAAATTTGGGCAAATTTTGAGAAGTTTTTGTATTTTTGAAATTTTGAAATTCACAACACAGAAAATTTGTCCAGACACTTTTTCCTGGGGCATCCATTGGAGAAAAAGTTGACATTTTTGGATTCAAAATGATGAGGACATGCACCCTGGAAATTTTCAGAAGTTTTGGAGTAGATATGGTTCACCAAAAGGTCCAAAAACTACCAAAAAATGACCTTTCTGCCTCTTTTTGGACACACAGAAGCAGTCTTGGGAGATTCAAGTTTTGAGGGGGCAAATGACCTCCAAATTCAAAAATTCTAGGTGTTCCAGAAACTATACTTGAAGAAATTTCCAATGAGCTATCATGGGCTCAATTTGGCTAAGGGGAAGGCCTCCAAAATCAGGTGGAAAGTGGTGCTGCGCTTAGGACCAGTGGCACTGCACTTAGGGCCATTTTGCTCAGGGAACTAAAATTCGCTTGTTTTGACTGTGAATTTGATTTCTCTCTCCTCATGGATGATTTCGCTGATCGAATTGATGACATGGCATGTAAATGTAATGGTAAAATAGTGTTAGAGGATAGATTCAGTAGTTAGAGGTGGTTTTGAGGCAAATGAATTAGTTTCCCCTCTTTTAGAGGCAAGTTGTTTGACTGCCTATATTCTAGTTCTTTGTTGGGAAATGGTTGAAATAGCCCCTGTTCTCATGGATTCGACCCATGAATTTCAGGATGAGTAGTTTAGATTTCTATATTATGTGTTTTCTTGGTCATTTGGTGGGGTTGGACTCACTTGGATGCTCAGAGCTTGATTGTACACCATTGTAAGCAGTTTGGCAAGGAAATTAATAGGAATTGCAACTATTTTTATGGGATCCATGTGGTATGGTTCTTTTGCAAAGTTTCTTATTTTGTTATCAGTTGTTTACATGTGTTATGTATGCCATCATCTATTTCATTGTTTCTAATTGAATGATATCAAGATAGATAGGTAGAATCCATTATCTGCAGTGCTCTACCTTGGGAAATCATTCAGTATTCTATGTTTTCTACTGTTTGAGAAGGACCCATGACTGTCACATTCCCTCCTTAGCTCCTCACCAGTCTTAGACACCCCACCTCACTAGATTTCAAGTGCTAAAGCCTATACCTAGCTTGCCCCATAGAACACCCTGCATTTCTGACCTAATTTCCCAGACCCTACTGCCAAGGTCCATCTGATCCAGCAAACATCATCAAATCAATCAAAACTTTCTGAGCTACTATACCTAGCCTAAAATCCCTATCTGATCCAGTCATCTTGACTGAGATCCATAAGAAGAGAGCCCTATCATGACCTAGTAGGGCTAGCTACTAGGTTAAGCGTGGTTTGTGGTTACCCTGGAATTGCCTTCCTTTAGCCTGAGGTCAATCTAGGTGATAACACCACCAAAGAGGCCTCCAACAATGGTGATTCCTGTGCCACACTGGGTATATCGATGTGCCCCTCACCATCCTGCGTGTCCTTATGCTCAACCTCCTCCTCGAGCTTCTGACATCTAAAGTCTGATCTCCACCAGTAGAAAGGTGTCCTGGTCTCATCCTCTATCTTTCCTCATCCTATCCACTCCCTTTTAGGGGGTCTTGCATCATTTTGGTCAAATCTCTCCATGAGCCTCTATGTGAACTCTTTATAGGATGTGATACGTACATGACCCAAAGGGATCAACCCTTGGTACCACAATTCCATAACATCTCCATCCAAGTGCAAAGTGGCATGTCTAATAGTGTCTGCCTCCATCATGGGGTTTAGCTAGAAATATGTGTCCAATTCTTGTACCCATTTTCTGACAGAACTCCTAGTTGAACCATCAAAGTGGGTGAGGGTCATTTTTCCCTCAATGATACTCACTCTCCCTTGAGCCATGGGTTTGTCTATAGTTCACCCATCACAGTGCATACATGCCCAAATCTTCCATGATCTTGTTGGATACTCCACAACTAGCCAAGATCATGCTTTAATACCACTGTAATATTCTTAGTATAATTTCTACAATGATAACAAAGACATGCACAAATAAATAACACATACATTTTCAGAAATGCATACACAAACCAGAAATTTCTACAAATCCCCTAACTGGTCAAATTTTATTAATAATATATGTTGTGGTACAAATTAGTTGGATAAATTGCACCTAGGCTTGCACAAGGAAAGCTACAAGCACCATGTGATGAGTACGAGAAAGCCAAACGACTGCAATAATCAACACCTCCAAAAAACTGTGTTGTTGCTCCAAAATTGCATTCTTTCCTGACTTGTCCCCTTGATTTTCCCTCTCTATGGTGCCCAAAAAATTCTATAAAATTAGGAGAGTGCTCCTTGCCCAAAACCCAGAAAAACCCGGAAAGGGTTTTCCTTAGTTCCAACATTCAAAATTTAACCCTTCACAGCTTGGCCCTCCACCAAATTCGAATTTTGTTACTGGGGCTACTCCTATCAATATCTTCTCTCCAAACTCGAGTAATCCTCCTCAAATTTTCCTCCCAATGATTTTCCTGCACCCCAACTCCCAACTCCCCTAGATGATGTTTCCCCAAAAGAGTCTCCCTCCAATGACTGCGCAGTCATAGAGGAGATGATGCAATCCTATGTATGATAAAGTGAGAGTTGCTTGTAGGTTGGTCCTCTTGGCTGTAGCTTCCCTCCACACTCATGAAAATTGTCAAAGAACACTCCTTTAGCTTCTTTGGTCAATTTCCCAGCAACCCAACTCCACAAACAATCAGTGAATCCTCCATCTGTGCAGTGGTGGCTTCCAGACTACGCGCTCTACTCCAGAAATGCATGGGACCTGTAGTTGATGTCTTTTTCAGTCTCCATGATGAAGGAAATCCTTCCTAGGGTGGCACTCATATTCCACCAAAGAAAGGTCGAGCTTCTCTCCTTGGGAAGCTCTTGTGCTAAACATCACAATATTGGCTCAGTTGAACAACCAAGGAAAATTCAATTTTCAAATAGGCAAAAGACCCCTATTTCTCCCTCATTCCTTCTTTTTATAATTGTTGGCCATGAATTCCTTGTGGGTCCCTCCACCAATTTTATTTTCCTCAAGTAATTCAAATTATTTCTTCCCCAAGTGTGTACTTTATGTGGGCCCCATATTCCACTATTAATTTAATCTTTCATTTTCTCTAATGTTGGTGGCCTCCATCTCTCCAAAAATTAAGGGGGGACTCCCTCCACCCACTTTTCCTAAGTTTACATGCCAAAATATTTCCCAACACCCAATTGAAAAATAGAAATTCATCTTAGCAAAATCAATTTAATTGGGGACATTACAACACTCCCTAATGGCACAACACACATTCAAGGTCAAAATAGGGAAATCCTCATGTTTAAAGAGCTAAATTCTTAATATGCCCTTTATTGGATCTGCACTTGGGCCAAAACTTACACAGGATTTAGTTGAAAGAACAATGCAGTGTCTTGACACTTTTTCTCTAGCAACAAGTATTGTTGTGGGTAAGACAAAAGTGCTCACAATTGGTCAAGATGGATTTCCAGATTGACTTCATATGATGTGTCGCTAGTTGATTAGTGGAGATGGATGCTATGTATATTTCAAAGTGAAATATAGTAAATGTCCAATAGATATCTTCCACTAATTGGAAACTTAGCATAGTTAATAGAAGCCTGACAATAGAAGATGTAATTCTATTGTTCTTGCCTTTACCCCATCCATGGTTGGCTAAAGAAAACTAGATGATTTTTGGGGAGTTTCCATTAGGAAAACTTAGCATGGATGAAAGGGGTTCTTGATTATAAACTTGTAACTAATATTTGAGTTATGTAATAGTCCATGTAGTTTAAAAAATATATGATCCATTGGAGGGGATTGCCCTTGGCAGATTCTTATTTCATGCCATATTAGAAATGTTGATCATGTGTGCAATATCAAAGGGCCTTTTAAGACCAATGATGAAATGGGATGATCTAGATATTTCAAGCACATAGGTTTAGTTATTCTCAAAATCATTTGGCGGGCATGAGTAAATTATCCAAGTCATATTGGGAATTCAATAGGCCAATACATGACTCAGATTTGGTAGGGATATTCATCTATACATTTCCCTTTACGAGTACCCCAATCCATGGTCATCACCTTGGTTCCATATGCCCTAGATGATCCCCCTTTATCATTCAGGAACCCATGATTTTCCAAACCCCTAGAGGGAAATGATCTGCCCTACCTAAAAGGGGGTAATCACTGTTATATCTTACACATCATGCTCTTGTCCTTTGAGCCCTGAGCTATTAATTAAATAAAATTCACAAAAGGGAAAAGGCACATAAAAAAAGGTGGAAAAATAAAGGTTGGGGCACCTCATGTACCAAGATTGCTCCCTCC
The DNA here is from genome assembly GCA_031772625.1 of Pinus tabuliformis. Taxonomy (NCBI): domain Eukaryota; kingdom Viridiplantae; phylum Streptophyta; class Pinopsida; order Pinales; family Pinaceae; genus Pinus; species Pinus tabuliformis. The sequence continues at coordinate 335,103,501 of CM062820.1, forward strand.
TACACATTACATACCAAGGTGTGGGATTCCCATTATCTAGCTAACCCTATGCCCCAATATGTGGCCCAAGATTGCCCCTCTCATTCCCTACTCCATTCCACTTATTTATCACATGCCACCCCCATTACAGGGATGTACCTTGGACATACTATCCCCTTTAAGGGATGAAACCACCGGATAAGGTACTTGGTTAACCCCTTTGGAGCTTGGAGACACTAGCACACACCAAAGACTGCTACAGAAGGGCATGCCATTATGAAGTGCCAACTTTGTTATCCATGGTTTGAAAACTCTTTTACACAATTATTTAATGACTGGTTGTACTGGAAACCTAGGGGACACATTAAATCTTATACAGGATTACAGGTGGTTTCCATTTGGGTTTGGTCTCCCTATATGGGATCCTAACCCCCAAAGGTCTACATTGGCACATAAAGGGTGTGCATAGAGAGCCACTGGCCTCCACAACAACAAACAAAACTCCACGGATCTTTATCAATGCCTGGAGACTACTAGCGATTAACTTTTGGGATGATGGTGATATGCTTGTTACATTATGCCCAACAGCCCCCACAGGAGCCCCACACTCTTGGCAAGTGTCCCAGGACTTGTACGATGTTCATTCCACCACTGGGACCCTTGAAAAGGATCTATAGGCATCTATGATTCATATGGAGACCCATGGGGACATTTATGTGCCCTCAGACCCACTCAAAGCACCACAGGTCTACTACTTGGACAACAAGGGGCCACCCCCTTTTCCATCATATTTCGAGGAATTTATTCATCAGTATGGTACTTCAGAACAATTTTAGCCTTTGGAGGGCCCCAAGACATGTACATGTTATTATTTGACCCCTTGTGAGGCTTATTTTTCCACTTGTGAGCTAGTTTGGTGGGCTTGTCACCCATAAGGGTTTTGTTTGCATACTATTTTATCATTAGGGGCTATTGTAGGCCCATAGGATAATTTGAACTCCTTAGGAGGTTATATATTGATGTTAGATACATTCATTTGGATCATCACTAGACTTGGGATCTCTCTAATCATAGAGATTTTCGTATTTTATCCTTGGAGGATATTTTTGGAGATGGATGAATTTTGATTTATGGATTTGGGCTATTTTTCTTGTCTTTGATCTTTGTCTTGCAAACAAAATGCTAGTTGGATATAATCTATAATCTTGTAAGTAAATTTTAACGTTGTTATTCTTATTGTTGCATACTGCTAAAATTATGGCTAGTTGCTGCATAATTGAAATGTGGAATTAAGCATGTTTTAGCTAATTTGATGTATGGGCCAATGTTATATGAATGAATTGTCCTAGAGATTATTTGTCTCAATAAGCTTGCATCATTTTATTTGAAGTATATATGCTTAAAGGTCACATTTCTTTTCTTTCTCTCAACATTGGATGAAGCTGACTTTACGGGCCTCTTTGATTAAGAAACCAATTTCTTACTCATAATCATCCTTGACTCCATATCCCCAAGTGAATTAGGCACTGAACCCTAAAAAGGGTGGTCATCTCCTTCACCTTTTTCACCTTTTACCACTCTTTCTTAGGTCTAGCCCTCAAAGGCCACCTAGGGCATCAATTTCCTAGGAAGTGACCCAAGTAAAAAGTTTGATCTCCTATAGGCTACTGCATTATTGGGTCCCCTCCCTCTCCTCCAAATTTGAGGCATTTCTAATAGTGGAATCTTCGGGAATCCCAATCCCTAGCTCTAGGATAGAATTTTTCCTCGGCATCCACAAGGCTAGACCTCAACAGGATAAATTCAACCTTCTAAAGTAAATATTCTTGTTTGGTCCTTTCCCTTCAGCTTGTCTAGTATAGGAACATCATTGGTTGTTGCATTCCATCCTCGAACCTAGGTTGGGTCCACCTGGCCTCGTGTGGTCCCACTTCTCAATAAAGATTATTTGTCAAGGACCATTTGGGAATCCAAGTTTCCCAAGGATTATAGGGATTGAGAAGCTCATCTATAAACCTATTTCTTCTCCCTCAACCCTCCAATCCTCACCCCTTAATCCTGGAGGACCAAGTCCCTTACTTAAAGAGCAAGCAAGTTCCATTATGCACTCCATCCTTGGGAAAGGGTTTCTAGGGTCGCTTTCCACCTACCCATTAACATATACTTTACATGTGATCCCTACACTACTGGAACTCCTCCCATCGATGAAATTTCGTAAATAGCAGGGAGACTTAGTTGTGGTGATAGTGGGCTCAACCTCCACCATTGCCCTTAACCTAGAATTTTCCCTCTTAGGAACCCCTTTTAGGCCCCCTGTTGGTTTGAGTGCTGACAAATACACAATTAAAAATTCCAACAAAGTAATACCTTAAAAATCCTAGAAGATCATTTGATCTAGTGACAAGACAAGTCACCTCTTAAATCATATCTAGAACCTTTGATAGCCTTTGATTAGTATTGTCACTATGTGCATCCCTAAGGAAATGTACAAACTCCTCAAGTAGAACTGGCAACACTCTAGTAAAAATATCTCTAGCATTAGATTATGTTTGGGATTCATAGAATTGCATTACAATAACCAATTCATTTGCATCCAAGTGAGGAAACATAAACGATAGAGACTTGTGACACCATTCCAGCAGCAAAACTAGAAAAAATGTATTTAACTATGTTTTCAATTCATGCAAAGTAGCTAATACATGGAAATTATACTATTGTAAAACTACAATATTTGGAATAACTACAAGGGCCATCTCAAGAACAAGATCTACACTTAATATACCCAAAATGACCTCTCCAAATTCACTTCTCATAACTAGGCGTGTGACAAGCTTTGCTTTCAAGTATTCAAACGACTCATCTCTAATTCCACCAAACTTGAAAATGATTGATCTGATTCCTCCCTTTTGTTTAAAAGTAGCATATTTATGTATTATCCTAGTAGATGTTGCTCTTACCCAACTATTTCAATTGTCAAGCTGATCAATCAATAAAGGGGGGTTGTTTCTAGCTCAATACATCATTGCTTACAAATCAACAACCTATAGCAAATATTTGAGGATAGTTTGATGTGTTTTTACACACTTGAAGAGGCCAAGCCACTAGTGAATAACTAATAACTTCCAACAAACTATACTCAACATTTAGAACAAATATGGTAACATGAAATATAGTAGCAGTCATACATGCATTCTGAGTGTTGAGTGATCAATTTTTCTACCTATGGGAAGAAGATATGACTTTCTCTCTGATCTATTTCAGTGTTCAAGTCTCACTTGCATCTCCAACAGGAATTCAAACACCTTTTTAAGATCTATTCATAAAGGAAGACAATTGATATGTTGGCCAAACATATGATTATAAGGCACTCACAATTTCAACAAATATTTTGAGGGTCATTACCCCTTTTCAGAGTTTGTTAGTCAATGGAGAGGACACCTTATATGAGAGGAAGTCAACTTGCACACATTTCCAAGATATTATGATGAGGATGTCCACTCATTGATAATTTTACTTCATCTTCTCCTTTGTAGATTGTACTTCTACCTTGGGATTTTCCAAATGGAGCCTTTTGCATTGACTATTGATGGAAATTTCTATTCATGATGCCACAAGTGCCACCTTATAGGAGAAGAGGCTGAGATAACAAAGTTTTGCTCAAGGAGAGACCTATAGTATCTTGGAGATATTCCACAACACCAAACTGAGAGGGCACCTACCATTAGTAGATAGAATTAGAGGCTGGAAGATAAGCAGGAATTATGAGAAGGAACAGACAAAGGTTTCCAACAAAGATTTCTAGGTTGAAAAGATGGTCTAGTTGCACACTTTTCCAGACATTTAATCCTGGTCTAACAACCCATTTTTAAAAGAACAAAAGCAGTTCTGTCAGTATGAATTTCGAGAAATTTGTAGGTCAGTGGCACAGATTTCAAGGAAGGAAATTCTGAGTAGTGGAATTAATTTCAAGGGACATTGGTTTGTCACTGGCATGAAGTTCATGGTGATGGTTTCAAGGACAGTGATTATTTTTTGAGCAGAGAAAGTTTGTCAATGGCACACATTCCAAAGTAGCGATTCTTGGACAGTGAACGAGTTTAAAGGACAATGACACGATTTTCTAGACAACAACAAGGAGATATAAGTACTCTATGTGATGTAATTAATGTTGTAATTAATTCTCTGAGAAAATAAAAATAAAATCCTCCATCAAACTGGCTTTCCCCTTTGGGGTTTTTCCAATGTCTGAGCTTGACCAAAAATTAGAGTCCAAAAATTTGTATATAAGTGAAAGAGTAATGGTAGCCTAATAATGTTTCTTTTGAATTTGATATTCATGTTATATTAGCAATTAACCATGGGATTTGGGCACTAAACATGATGTGTAAAACAATCTAAAACCAGGTGGCTAGTGGGTACCATGGCTCTGTTGCTTTAAGCCTTTGTCTACTAAGAACACTGAATAAAAGGATGTGGTTGTCCAAGTAATGCCCAATAAAGCAGTGGCCCATGGAAGATGGGAGGACCAATGCCTTCCTCATGAAAAATGCTAAGAACTATTGATCCAGGTACCAAAAGAAGATGGAGAGAGGGTTCTGATATCCATTAAAAAGGCGACATAACTATCCCTTTGGATTGCAGGTTTCTGTGGAGTGGTTTTTGAGAGGTAATTGAATTCGGATAATCCACAGTGTTCATCTTTTTTCATGTCGACGTTTCGAGTCTAGAGCAAGACTCATCATCAGGACTTGATATACAGAGAAGAGAAAAAGAGTATGTGATAAATAGGGTGAAGGATGACAGTTAGGAGGCTGAGCCGACCCATTGTTTTTCAACTTTGTTTTATATTGTATAATTAATTTAGTTTTATATTGAATAATTTACTTAGTTATATATGGCTTAATTAATTAAGTTTTATATTGTTTTTTAATTTAGTTCCATATTGATTACTTAATCAAGTTAATTCACTAGGGTTTATATTGTTCTCTTAACCTAGCTTATATTGTTTATTTAACCTAGATATGTAATGTTTTTTAATTAATTTGATTATTTATAAGTTCTTGTTTGGAATTTTATTAATAATGTATTCTTATAATGCATTTATAATAATGTATTATTACATGCACAAAGGTTGCGCAATAAATACATAAGGGCATAATTGACTTAGTTATATCGTGTTTGCTAACTTAGTCTTCTATTGTATAATTAATTTAGTTATATATTTTGTATATTTAACTTAGTAATATATGGCTTAATTAATTTAGTTTTAAGTTGTTTTTTCAATTCAGCTCCATATTGTTTAATTAACTAAGTTAATTTCTTATGTTTTATATTGTTTTATTAACCTAGTTTATATTGTTTAATTAACCTAGATATATAATGTTTTTTAATTAATTTGATTACTTATAAGTTCATGCTTGGAATTAGATATTAATTGAAATAAAAGGGGAATTTTTGTTTTAATAATGCAATTTAATGGACTTTTTTAAGCCAAATTCTAATCTAGATTTATTTTATTTTTCTTGAGATTAAAGATAAGCTTAGATAATTAAGGACAACATAGGCACTATATTTTAACGGGAAATAAGAATCTTAGGGATGAGAGAGGGGAAAGTTAAGACAGGGAAATATGAGAGGAAGAAGGGGAATGCGGATGGGGGGAGGGATAACTTTTTCTAAGCAGAGAGTTCCAATTTTTACTGATGTCCCAGCCTCCATCCCTATTAAGGTTACTAGGATGCTTTATGATTTCAATAGCTTCACGAATTTTCCGCTTGAAATGGTGTTCTTCATTAGCAATGACTTTGGTGTCTTCAAGGCAAATGTGATGGTTTGTTTTTCCAACATGCTCAGCCAAGGCAGAAGAGCGAGTTCTTTCTTTACGGATATCAGCGCTATGTTCTTTGAGTCTTATCCTTACAGACCTGCCAGTTTCCCCTATATATTGTTTACCACAAGAGCAGTTTATGACATAAACACCTTTCTGTTGAAGCTGATCCTGGCTGTCCTTAACAGATTTCATTTTTTGTTTGATAGTTGACAAGGGTTTGAATGAAGTTTTGATGTCTTTTTTCTTGAGAATTTTGGCTATCTTGTCTGTGACACCTTGAATGTATGGAAGGTAGGCATTAGAAGTTACAGGGTTTCTTGTTTTGTTAATATTGTTCCCAGACTTTGCCTTATTAATAGCTTTGAGGATGCTTTTACTACTGTATCCTAAGTTGGTGAAAGTTCTTTTCAGGTATGTAATTTCTTCATCAGTGTGGTTATTATCTGAAATTCTACAAGCTCTAGTGAAGAGGGTCTGCAGTACCCCCATTTTTTGAGCTGGGTGGTGATGCGAGTCAGCATGGAGGTAGTTGTCAGTGTGAGCTTTCTTTCTGAATACTTTATGACCTATGGAACCATCTTTGTTTCTTATGAGGAGAATGTCAAGGAAAGGAATGCAGTTGTTCTCCTCTATTTCCATTGTAAACTTGATGTCTTCAGATATGCTATTGAGATGGTTCAAAAAGTTTTTAAGTTCTTTATCCCCATGTGGCCAATTGACACTTGTGTCATCTACAAATCTGACCCAGAACTTGGGTTTTAAAGGGTATGTGTCAAGAGCCTTTGTTTCAAATTTTTCCATGAAGAGATTAGCAACAATTGGAGAAAGAGGGGATCCCATAGCAACGCCCGAAGTTTGCTCAAAGATTTCACCATGGAAGGAGAAGAAGGTTGAGCGGAGACAAATTTCAGCAAACTTTGCAGTTTGGGGGTCTGCCACATCTTTGATCACTTGAATGGCTTCATCAAGGGGGATTTTGGTGAAGAGCTGGACTACGTCAAAACTAACCATTTTGTCTTCAGGATCTAATGTTGTGTTTTTAATGAATTTGACAAATTGATTGGAATCTTTTATGTAAGAGCTGGTTTTTCCAACTAGCGGAGCTAAGATGCTAGCGACATATTTTGCTAATTCATAAGTGGGAGATCCTATAGTGTTGACTATAGGTCTTAAGGGAACATCTTTTTTATGCACTTTAGGGGCTCCATAAATCCGAGGAGTGATTTCACTATCAGGAGTAAGGCGCTTTTTTAGTTTATCATCAAGATTGGTTTCTTTAATGGCTTTCTTCACTAGTCTAGTAATCTTAGAGATGGGGTTTTCTTCAAGTTTTTTGTAGCTTCCACTATTATATAAGTGGTCTTTCATCTTGTTTATGTAATCCTCATAATTCATAATGACAGTGGCGCCACCTTTGTCTGCTTTCAGAATGACAATGTCCTTATTATTTCTTAGATTCCTTATGGCTTTGAGTTGTTGAGGGTTTAGGTTTCTTTTAGGAGGTTTAGCTTTTCTTAGGATGACAGCGCATTCTTGCCTAACTAGCTCTTTGTCTTCATTGCTGAGAGTCTTGATTCCATCTTCTAAACTGCATATAATTTCTTCATTAGGGATTCTTCTCGTAGTATATAAGACAACAAAAAACAAAATGTTCCATCTCATTCTCTTCTATATGACAATTAGAAAAGCCTATTCTCTTGAGGAATCTATTGCTTAGCCTCCACCAAAGCTTATGTAACCCCACTCAAAACTAGACTAGAAATATCTTAGAGTGCATGCATCTAATGTCACAACAAGGGGATCAAACAAAGAGGACATGTCTCTAAGAAATGCATGGAAAGTCATCTTAGGCTTCAATCATCCTAGTGGTTCAAGCCAAGAGACCTAAATATATTACTTGTATATGTCATCTATGATGAACGTGTTCATAACACGTTTATTCAAAAAAAAATGTCTAAAAATATCCAAAATATACCTGAAAATAAAGAAATAATCCATCATCCATAACAAGACATGAAAACTTTGAAAACCAAAAACTATGATCCCACCCCATAGATATATTCAAAGCCATAGCCTCAAAGAAAATCATAAAAAATATGAAAATCCTTCTCAACTTTCAAATCCAGAACTCACAACTCCATATATATATATATATCATAAGAAATATGAAAGTCCCTCTCAACTTCCAAATCCTCAACTCCATATATTAAGATCTATAATATTAGATGCTGATAAGGATGTGCTCTTTTTCACCTTCTAAGTAACGAAGCACTAAGAAGTAAGCAAACAATTCAAAACTATTTTCAAAGACTAAAAAAACATGACTTTCCACTTGCATATAATGAAGTCAAAGATGGGAAACACGTGCTACATGAATAAGAGCACTTCAATGGATGGACGTGGCCATAAAAGTGAAAGAAATTGAAATATCAGCCAAATATACCTTAATGATGACACCAATAATTGACATCTTTTTGTCAACTAAATGTTTCTTTTTACAAGTAAATTAAATACTTAATTTTGTCATCATTATCACTTTTATTGCAAAAACGGAATTACCATATTCATATTCCACACTTTTAAATAACAACAGTGTGGTAATTACACTGTAATTATTTATTTATTATTATTATTATTATTTTTAATCAATTAGGTCCAGTTGTGTTTTACAATTTAATAAAAGAGATGTTAATATAATGATCACAACAATAATTTAGTTAAAAATTTAATTGAAAATAAAATATAGTAGAAATAATAAGTCTATTTCATTTAATTATAAACAATTAAACAATTTTTTGAAAAAAAAATCCATAATATATATATTATATTAAAATAAATTTATAATAATTCATATTTTATAACATATAACTAATAACTTTTTATATATATAGATAACAATATAATAATAATACATATTCACAATTATTATATTTTAGAATTTCATATTTGAATTTAATTAATAAACATACCAAAAAATATATTTTTTTAAAGTTATCTATTTATATATTTGTATAGTGAATATCTCATTAAAACATTAAATTATTTATATTTATATATATATATATATTATCAACATTTTAATAAAATTAAAAATAAGAATAGAAAATTTATATAAATATAAATAATATTATTAAGAATTAGGTCCATCTTAACTCTAGTTCTAAGAAGTATCTAGAGAAATCACCTCTTTCTAGGTGTAAACATTTGTTCAAGTTTTGTGAGGCTTGCTAAGATAACTTGTAAAGCATCTCTAGCATGTCAGTCTAGGTTTCTGTTAGGGATTTCGTATGAGAAGATGGTTTGAACAGAGCATTTTCCACATGGTTGAAAGAGGACATCTCCAACCAATAACATAATGCCAAATTCAACTGAAGTTATGCATGCATTTATCGAAACATGCCACCACACAAGAAACAAAAACTATCTATTTGAGGGAGCAACAAACACTAGCATTGATTCATCACTTGCCTGTGACAAGAAACCAAGCATCTATGTGAACTAATGAATTGGATAAGCAACAATTGCATATATTGTCACTATATATGAAAACAATCGCATTTCAAGGACATTTTCCAGGGTTGAATTTTGTAAATGGGCTAATTTTCCATGTTTTTTCCAAAAAACAAAAGATTCGCTAATTCTCATTTTCACTTAAAATAATTCACCCAAATTTTATACCATACAAATATTTAACTTTAGAAATTGCCAAAATTGTATGGAGGCTATATAAAACTATTAGAAATTTGGATAATTTCTCAAAAATATCGCTAAACATTTTATAGTTTGCATATTAAAATTAATAAAATTCACTAAAAATTCACACTTTAAATCAATTCTCATCTTTAAATTTTTAAAGATACCTACTTACCCTACTCATATAAATACCTACTTACCCTACTCATATAAATATGTAAAGACACCCTCGAAGGACGACAAATTGTTTTGTATTTTTAAAGTAAACTACATTGCTCTTTTGCATTATTATATTTTGTTTATTTATATATAAAACCTTGTTCCTATGCATGTTTGTTGTTTAAACGAACTTGGTGACTCTCTCGATAGTGCATAGGCCAATTCTTGAGGGGCTCACTTGAGGTAAGGAGTTAGAACTATTGTTTGCCCTTCATTTTTATATTTTATACATGCGTGCATTATATGATCCCTATCCCTATATAGAGATATATTAATAGTATTATATATAGATATTTTAGGGATTTTTTATCAGGGTACTTAGTTATTTTTTTTCTACTTGGATTTATATGGATGAGATGTCTGATTTTGATAGTTTGTGTGATTTTTTTATTGAATATTTTCTCTACACTTAATTTGATTGTAGATTGAGGAATATTTTGATTGTAGATTGAGGAATATTTAAAAAAAATGATTGTAGATTGAGGAATATTTTGATTGTAGATTGAAGAATATTTAAAAAATGTAATAGATATGAATTAAGTAAATTATTTAAATCTATTCATATTAATAAATTTATTTCAAAATTTATAATGCTCAAATAAATAAAAAGATAAAATTTCAATATTTTATCAAAAATTATACTTCTAACAAAAATTATACTTTTAATATAAAAACAAGTTTAATATGTTAAAATATTATTTATATATATATATATATATATATATATATCAAATCTTTGTAATTAGCTTTTTCTTTAGTTAGCTTTTTGTTTCAACTAATTATTTTAGTGTACTTTTCTCCACCTTTTTTTCAAAAATAGGCGCTATTTATCAAGATGGTGTTAATTTGGCAATTTTTTCACCAATCATAAACAGTGGGCGAAAAATAGCGCCAACTATTACACCCAACTTAACCTCTTCCTTAGCTCCTAATGTAGCTTCATGTATAGCTTCTTCTGTAACGTCATATTTTGCTTCTAGTTATGACATTGTTTTTAGTGTCTATTTTCGCTTCTTTTTTAGCTTCCTCTGTAACGTCCTATTTTACTCCTCATGATGGCATTATATGCGATTTTTTTTGTCGGACTTTTGTAATTAATTTGGGGGAGGAGTGTACAATATGTATCGTACAATACACTATGATTGTAGCAAAATTTGGTGATTACCATCTGGGAGATGCACAATACACTTATCCCAAATTAGTAATTACCAACCACCATCATTACTCATGTTGTGCCATACCTTTCTATTGACAAGCTTGTGTGTTGTATAGTGTACTAGCCTCTGCTAGGAAGGAAGGGCCCTCTTTCTTAGTAGAGATCACTAGTTAGGAATGTACTATAGTTTTTATTTATTTATTTGCTCAATTATAATTCATGTGTGAGCGTTGCTAGGAAAGAACGACCCTCTTTCTTAGCAGGGATCACTAGTTAGGAAGGTACTATAGTTTTATTTATTTATTTGCTCAATTATAATTCATGTGTGAGTGTTGTTAGTGTTATTATTAGTTTTGTTCATGCTTTAATGATTGCATAATTCTAACCTTTGTGTTTTGTAACAACAAAGGTCATGGACCAGTCTCTTTGTTAGTGTTAAAGTAATTTAAATTCTATTATAGTTTGATGGTGTGTTCATTTCATTTGAATGTGTGTTTCAATATTTGTTGAGATAATGGTTTCCAGGAGTGCATTTATTTTCTGAATAAGAGTGACAATGTGATAGAGTGGTTTTATTTTGCAACGTGTGTTCATTTCTTGAGAATATGAACAAGGTTTGAGAGTGTAATAGCCAGAGTGTTGAGTTGTTGAATTGCTCAAAGTGTGATTACAATGATTGAGTTTAACATTTGCTAGCAATAGTCATCATTTGCCCTTGCATATATTTTGTGTAATAACATTGCAATAACAAAACCTATTAGATTGAGAATTATGTGAAGAGTTGGAACTATTGCTCTAAATTAACAGGAAAATTGTTCTACTCAACTAGAAATTGAAACAAAACCTATACACAACTTTGACATAATGAAGTAAACATATATGAAACTTAAACCAAAATTATTTAAAGATCAATGTAAACATATAATAACTCAAAAGTGTGTTAGTAAAATAAAAGAATTTTGACATACTTCATAAAAATGCATCTCAACCTTCATTTCAAAAGCAAATTCAATAATTCAATTTGGAAAATATAATTTTACTCATAAACAATATTAATACAATTAAATATTTTATTCCAGAATTAAAATAATAAAAATTCAAAACATCAAATTCATTTGTACCATTAAATGTTTATTTTTGACCCACACAAAAAAAAAATCTAAAACAAAAAAATTCTAACATTTAAAAATTGTTTAACTCTAAACGTTTAGATTAAAAATAATTGTTTATGGAACAGAAAGGCTGATTGCTGTAGCCATGGGGAAGTCGAGCTAAATCGCGTGAATACTGGCCAAAAAGGCTACATCAGGATACAAAACATTTATAAATTACCAGAAATCATTTATGAAGGACATTTGAGGGCAAAGAATAAAACAGCGTGGAGGCTACTTGTATACTTGGAGTATGGAGAAGATGGTTTGCAACAGGGTCAGAGACAGTACAAGAATTGCCATCGCTAACATACCTACAATTTTCCAGGTCGGTGAGAAATGCTCCTCCACAAACTGGGCAATCAACACCAGCAACTTATTGCTGTAATGATCCATCACATCATCTTGCAGTTTCTCCAAGACACCTTTGCGGCACAGAGTGATTCCCCTGCACACACAATTGAAGAGCTTGGCGACCTCTGCGTCAGTCCCATGGTAGTTTTTAAGGATTCCGCTATTTCTGAGCAGAGCCACGTCTTTTTCCGTGTGGATCAAGTTGTTCATCAAAATCGAGTAGCAGGTAACGTAATTGATTCCAGAGGCCTGACATAGCTCCAGAGCAATTAAGTTACGGAACAGTACTTCTGTGTGGTCCGTGACATTGATCGGAGGAAGATACATCGTGGCTTTCTTCTGATCAAAATAAATTTGCTTGATGCCTCCATTGCATCGCTGAAATTTGATACCAACATTACTTAATTCTACTGCACAACGGATGCATCTGTCGTCCTTCCCTGATTGTTTCTTGCCGTTGCTGTCAATCGGAATTGCACGCTCATTATCATCATCGGAAGGTGGAGACACAATGAGGCTGTGCAACAATCCCAGAAAATGATGAGCTTTTCCATCTGGTAGCCGCCGGGACCATCTTTCCATATCTTTCTGATCATAATCAAAAGGGTAGAACCTCGTCCCTAGAACTCTTACCACCACATCCAAAAGAAATTTCTCCACGTTATTGACTGAACTGAACTCCAATTCGAGTAGATTTCGGAGAACTGTGAAGGGGACTTGATTTTCCAGCATCAAAATGTCATTCAGTATATCGAATCCGGTAAAATCAATCCTATTTCTATCAAAAATAGGTTCATACTTATCACTACTTCCCAGATTAAGTCGTCTCCACCCAGAGTCCTCAATATTTCGAGAAGGAAGCAACCGTCCAAAGTAAGCATCACAGCCAGGCACTCTGGCTTGCACTCAATTTTTTCTTCGTAGCTGTTCTTGATATTTCCCACGTCCTGGAAGATCTTCTCGATTGCACGAAAGGAGAACTCCAAATTATCTGGATCAGTGGCGCCCCTCATATTATTGAACCTCGTCATCATTCTACGCAGGGCTCTCTTTTTGTGATCGTCCATTCCAGAAAGATTTGCTCTGTTGGAATGATAGGGACCCAGCGAAACAGGTTGAGGGACATATGCTTTGATATTCAACTCTTTGAGGAAGTTAGGAACTGTGAATATGCATACAACGGACTGCAATTTGGGATCAGCATAGGATTCCTGTGGAATATGAAGAGGCAATGCTCTGTTCCTGATCCATTTTGTTATTTCTGTACCGCCAGGTATTTCTCCCGGTTGTTCAGTCACGGCTCCGAGGGCCGTTTCTCTATTGTCAGGTAATTCTCGCAATTGACGAGTCACGGCTCCAAGGGGGGTTCTCGGTCGGGATTTAGATGCTCTCAATTGATATTTAAACGATCTCAATCGATATTCAGATGATGGTATTTTGCCCATCTTCCCCTTTGAAGAGCCGAATGACCTCCGCAAACCTAAATGTTTCAGAGTTAGAGCACGCCACACAGATATGAACTATTTTTATTTTTACACATTCTGTAGCTTTTGTTATGGACAATAAAAACCAGAATGTTAAGTCAATAATCCTTTGTGAATGCCATGAAAAATCCCATCTCTAACTTCAATCACGAATTAATAAACGCGACTAGGTGATCGAATCTTCACGAAAACCTTTCATATCACCACTCGTTTTACTCACGACTTTATAACAACCGGCCGCAGTCTACAAAGGAGGCGTAGACAAACAAGGCACTTTTTCGGTTTCTTTCGAAATGAAAGATCGTCTGATCAGAATTCATGGAAAAACCAAGGCCACAAGAAATAATTGAAAAAAACAAGTCCAGAAGAAACAAGAAAAAAAAGGTAAAAGAGTAGAGTCAAAATCGACGACGATGGGTCGATTTATGTATCAGGCCAGAATCTAGTCAGCGGGAAAATGAAAATATTTAACGGAAGAGTAAAGAAAACAGTTTTTTGGTGTAATTTTTTAGAGTTTTTTTTTTTAATTTAGTGAAAATGTTTGTGATTAAATTTTGATTTGTATTATTTAAACTAGTTTTTTAATTATATATATAAATTTAGTATCCCAAAAACTTTTACTTTAGAAAATCCTCAAAATATTTAGATTATAAAATATTCACTTATCAAACTTCTTATTTTAATAAATCCCTTCCAAATTTTAAACCAATTAAATCATAAAATTACATTTAAAAACTCTTCACTTCACTAAAATAAAGAAACAATTTAAAACTATTTTCAAAATATCCCCAGATGATTATCAAGACGATACAAGAAAAAACATAACTTTCCACTTGCCTATAATGAAATCAAAGAATGGAAACACGATTTAGTTGAATCAAAAGCGCCTAAATGGATGGACGTGCACATAAAAGTGAAAGAAATTGAAATATCAACCAAAGATGCCTTAATGAGGAGACGAATAATTGCATTTTTTTTGGTTATCTAAATGTTTCTTTTTGACCTTTAATTAGATATTTAATATTTTTTTTTTATGCAATTACAAGGTAGGATATTTAATTGTTTTTAGATGTTATTTTTTTGAAAAGAAAAGAAGTTAGTTAGTTTTATTTTTTGAGTAAATTTGTTTAGAATTTAACAGGATCTAATGAAATTATAATTTTGACAAGTGAACTCTGCACAATCAAAGTGTCGAGGGGTCTTTTAGGCTGGTGTTGGTGAATCCATATATGCAATAAAAAACTAGTTTAAACAACACAAATCAAGGTGTGACCACAAATGTTTTAGCAAGAAACTTCAAAAAATGTCACTTAAAGGCAAAGCCTATTCATATTCCACTCTTGTTAAAGGGTAACAAGAGTGGTAATTAGAGTGTAGTTAGTTATTTTATTTTTATTTTTATTTTTATTTTTGTTTTTATTTTTTGATAATTAATTGGGTCGAGAGGGGCCTATAGCTCATAGGGGAGTTGTTGCAATATCTATAGAATGAAAAATTAAATCCAATAATAATAAGGGGCCCACATTTTTTCATTATTTGAGAATGCTCTATTTCTGTAATCATTTCTAAAATTCGTACCTATGTTTGCTTATGTTGCATTTTTATCTGCTTCCACGACTCAATTGCTATATTTGGTAAGTTTGATTCTGCAATTTCAGCTCATTTGAAGGAATTTTAAATATCATTATGCAAAGTGTGAAGGTGGCCTCACACTCTGCACAATGAAAGCCACCTCTGAAACTAAACAATAATATAAAGTCATAGTAATAGCAATATAAACTAGTAATGTTGCCAAAATATTAGAAACAATATAAAGAAAACAATGATCAATATGTTTAGCTTAGATCCCGGTGAAACGATGTGCCATGTCTCTCTGTTTTGCATGCAAATCATTTAACTATAGAATTTTTTTTTGGCTTCATTCTCTCCAAGAGGACTTTCCCTAATAGGGCTTTGATAAGCCAATATAATTCAATAGTGTAGAAATATTTATTTTGTCTTCCTCTAGGCTGGCTAGTGTCCAACACCAATCGGTGACAAAAGCCAATATCTTTGCATTCGTAAACTCATCTCTGCCTAAAATGATGTCATTCACTATTTGTTGGATTTCCTCTTATATATTTGCAAGGGTAGAAGGTGGAAGAGTATGGCACCAAAGTGTGCTTGATTGCAATCACAACAACTCCCTTCCTCGTGGATGGTTGCACCACACTTATTGTGTCCATGATGGCATGACATGGTGCAACAATAGGTTGATCTGTTCCTAAGAGAAGGGTGGTTATATAACGCACAAAAGACCTGAATGAAAGAACAAAGGCCCCTTACCATGCTTCCCAACTGATCCAGGTTCTAATGATTTCTAGTCACTAGAGTGGCATAATTGCTTAGCTAAGATGATGGGGTGAGGCTTGTCTAGGGAGAAGATATATGAAAATCAGCCTGCGAGTGCCTTTGATTGGCAAGGCAATCCACTACATTGTTTCCAACTTGGTGAACATGGGAAGGGATCATAATAGGAAGCAAGGGGAGGAGGAGGCAAATTCTTTCTATGTAGTTTTCCAACCTCCAATTTGAAGTGATTATTTTAGTAGAGGCCCCAATGAGTAATTTTTTAAGGATTGCAATGACTAGTCTAGAGTCTCCTTCCACCATGAGTTTGTAGATGCCTTGTTGAATGGAAAACTACAAAACTTTTTTCCAACACAAAGAATTATGTTACATTATTGGTTTTGTAGCTTATGGGCCCTACAAACACAAAAAAAGCTTGACCTGTGTCATCTCGAAGAGACCTTTATATCAACCTATACATGGGTCTCTTTTGGAGGCTACATCGAAATTAATCTTAAAAAGACCTAGATATGGGGGAGACTACAAACAAGGAGACAAAAGAGAGGGGGCGGAGAATTGGGGGGGGGGGGTGTGAGAGAGGAAGAAGATCACAGGTTGAGCTTGGCAAGAATGGGCATATATGAAGGGGAGGAGGACCAATCATACAAGGACCACGAAGAAAGTATGATAGTTTCATTGATCTGAAGCTAAACTATGGACCAAACATAATTCACCGAGGAGGAGCCATTTTGAAAATTCAAATATTTTGCTCCTTCCAAGTGTGCCAAAGAAAGAATATGGGGAGAAGCAACTAAGCTTGATTAACAATGGGATTAAGAAAGGAAAAACCTTGCCAATCTTTGATTGTTTTTAAGATGTCTAAGGAGTGTCAATCAGATTGACCAAATAGTTGTCCTACCTTTTTCCAAAGAGCTTCCACAGAGTGGCATGAATTGAATAAGTGCTCCATTGTTTCCTTGTTTAAGTGGCAGAGATAACATAGAGATGGTCCCTCAAATCCTTTGCAAATGATTTAGTCCCAAGTAAGGGCTTAGTTCCTTTACAACAACTAGATGAAATGGGATATCTTGGACCAGAGACTCTCTATCTATATTTTTTCCATATTTATTGGGATGGAAAATGATGATGGTTGGAAACCAAATATTGGGTTGCCTTAACTGTAAATTCCCCAACTGGTTTATATCCTCATTTGATCAAGTCCCTCCCTTCCATGACTAGAATTGTTTTCTTTTGGAGTTCTTGTTTATTAAGATTTGACCAATATATTGGAGAAATATTAGGGTCCCAATTCCTCATGGTTTTCCAAATTCTCAAAGGCAAGTCTACTTGCTATGGATATCACAAGTTAGCAACCATGTTGAGGTTTTTGGATTTGATGATGGTTATTATCTCCTAATATTTCTCCCCTCCTACCAAGTTAGGGAGTTTGTGCGTGAGTCTTCCTAGAAGAAAGTTGATTTGGAAACCCTTGTCTCCCAAAATCAATGTTATTGTATAATAAATATGTTTCCGTTAGTGAAATTCCAGATGGAGGATCTTGCGATATTTCTTTTTATCCCTCGAGAGTCGAGACTTAATAACCACCTGCCGCAATCTACAAAGGAAACATAGACAAACAAGCCACTTTTTGGGTTTCTTTCGAAATGAAGCATCACCGGATAGAATTCATGGAAAAAACAAGCCCACAAGAAATAATTGAAAAGAACAAGTCCAGAAGAAATAAGCAAAAAAAGTAAAAGAGTAAAGTCAAAAGTTGACGATTGGTCGATTTTGACTTATAACTATGACATTTAAAAGAGTAAAGAATGGAGTATTCTGTAATTTTTTGGAGATTTTGGTCGATTTTTCATTAAAATTCAGTAAAAACAAATGTGGCCAAATCTTGATTTGTGTTATTTAAACTGGTTTTTTTATTTCATATAGGTATTCAATGTTTTAAAAACTCTTAAGGCACTTAGATTGTGAAGAGTTCACTAGTCAAACTTGTGATTTCAATAAATCTCTATCAAATTTTAAACAAATTAAATAATAATAAAAAACTGAAAACTTTCCAAAAATTCACACTTAAAAACTCCTCCATAAAAAACTACTCAGAAATAAACAAGCATTTCAAAACTATTTTCAAAGTATTGACGGATGATTACATTTCAAAGTATCGACGGATGATTACATTTCAAAACTATTTTCAAAGTATCGACGGATGCAATACGATACAAAAAATATTAATTTCCACTCGCCTATAATGAAGTCAATGAAGCGAAACACGTGTTAGGTGAATCAAAAGCACCTAAATGGATGGAACCTGAAATAAAAGTGAAAGAAATTGAAATACCAACCAGAGATGCCATAATGACGAGACCAATAATTGATATTGTTTTTGGTCATCTAAATGTTTCTCTTTACTTTTAATTAAGTATTTAGTATCATTTTATTGCAAAAATGTAATTATTATATAATATGATATCTAGTTGTCTTTAAATGTGATTTTTGAATATTTTTCTGGTTTATTTTATGAGCTAATTTGTCTAGAATTTGATAGGGATTCAATGAAATCACAATTTTGACGAGTGAATTCTGCGCAATCGAAGTGCCCTGGGGTTTTTCAGGTTGTTGTGCCAAATCCCTATATGAAATCAAAAAACCAATTTAAACAACACAAATCAAGATATGACTATGGCTAGAAATCTGCCAGAAACTTCAAAAAGTGTCACTTAAAGGCAACTCCTATTCATATTCCAAATTTTTTTATAAGGTAACAAGACAGTGGTAATTAGAGTGTAATTAGTTAATTTTTTTTGTTTTTTATAATTAATTAGGTCGAGAGGTTCTCTATAGCTCATAGGGGAGATGTTGTAATATCTATAGAATGAAACATTAAATCCATTAATAATAACAAGGGGTCAGTGTTTTGCCATTATTTGAGAACGCTTTATTTCCGCGATCATTTCTACAAGTTGCACCTATGTTTGCTTGTGTTGCATTTCTATTTGCTTTAGCGACTCAATTGCTATATTTGGTATGTTATGAATAATAATATATATAAAATAATACAAATAATGTAAAACTATAATAATAATAGATAATGATTAATTAGTAACTAGTTAATGAAAATGTATGTCCCTAAGGACCTAACTGTGGTGAAGAGGTACCTACATAGAGCATATAAGCAGACGCTCACCCTTATTGTTAATCATGTCATCAATTCTTATATAATATTCAATATACAATTACTTGTCCTACTATGGATGTTTACATCTTCCAAGTGTTTTGAAGATTATTCCACTGCGTATACCAACCTTGTTCGTTACGTTGGTATTAGAGCCACGTTCTCTAATCCCGACAATTGACCATTAAAATCTTTGTCAACGTAGTTGTCGTCGTAATCATGCGTTTTGTTACAAGAATTTGGAGCTTCTCCAATTCATCAATTGGCCTTTGGCCATTACAAAAAATAACAATAAAAATAATAATTAAAAAAATAGAAAGAAAAAAAATGCGAATCAAAAAAATTAATAAAAAATTACGTGTTAAAAATAATAATAATAATAAGTAAAAAAACAAAAGGGCACACAAACTTACCAGTCGCCTTGATGCCGTTGTCAATGGCCCAACTATAGCCAAAGTTGCTAACGACAAAGTCGTTGGATAGCCGACCCCCACAAAGCTCCCACTGCTATAAACAACAACACCACAACCCGCACTAGTTGTCACCATTGTTGGACTGGGCACACAACCACCGCTGCTGCCACTTCTCAACCAGGAACAATTTTGCTAGCACCATCGATCTGAAGCTACTGCAGCCACCATTGTAGCCACCACCACTTTACTCGCCCGTTGCAAATTATTTTGTCGCACGCCATCCATATCCACCGCTGCCACCATTTCCCGATTAACATTTGCACCCGCCAACAACCACCATCCGACCTCATTCCTCTCATCGTTAGTTGTCCGTCGTGTTCAATGGTCGTCCTCTGCCATTGTCAAACCACTCTAACGCTATGTCATCCTCTGCTGCTAAGAACCACTCTCACGCTACAAGCACGTTCTGTGGTTGCATTTTTGTCGTTGATAGGCACAACATTTCTCCTAATAAACCCACAGTTAAAATATTCGTGTACAATGGTTATTTCACCATGCCATTAAAGATTCGATTAAATGTCAAGACTTGAAAAAATAATAGAACTAAGGAGTCATGACCATGCACTCATAGAGTCAAGTCGACCATAATTACAATCCCTTGTCTGAAATCCAATGATATAATTAATTCCCGAAATTCAATTCTTCAATTTTCCAATGGAAGAGCAAAGGTTCGTGACTTTTTGATGAAACTTTTGATGAGAAAATTAAAAGAGACAATCTTGTATTATAAAAATATAAGTGAATAAGTCATTTATAAGGATTTATTTGACTCTTAATATAAAGTTATTAAAAAAATAAATATCTGATATTATATAGAGATTAAATATTAAGTGAAATAATATGAATTTTGCTTAACGTAGTCAAAGTATTGTTTGACGAAAAATTATTGACAAACAACATGGAGTCCAAATCAAAACTGAAGGAAGGACGATTTTTCTTATAAGGATATTTTAATCAAACATCATGAGTGAATTACATTAAGAGGGACCATCCAAGGGAAAAGAGTTAATATCATTATTAGTACAAGCAATGGTGAAAATTACATAAATATTAATCTTACGAATCGACTGTTAATTTTAATGCCAATGTAGATGAAACAACATATTTTTTTAGAAAAAAAGATGAAATTAATGATTTACAAATCATTGTAGATCATTATGAGTACATATCGCAATTTCATGTTGTAAAAATGTATCACATAGAGGTTGACATAGCTCTTGGTCAACCTTCGTTTAGATATTTGGGTGCGTTCATGTTAAACATACAAAATCAAAATGATGTTTTCTTATAAGGGAAAGATGACCACGTTTGGAGACATAACAATGAAGTCAAAATCGATAATGTCATCATTAGAAGAATTTAAGGATATTACGAAATCGATACCTCAAATAAAACAAAACTTAATATTGGAGAAGCAAAAAGAGTTTGAGGAGACCATATCCAATAAAAACAAAGGAAATTTTCTTTTAAAAGATCATATCCAGAAACTACTTACACAAGTCAAAAAGTGTAAAATTAAGAAGCACAAGGTAGAACAAGAAAAAAAAAGTTTTGACAAGAAATTCAACAGAAGTCTATGAGAGAAAGAAGAGGAAAATTTACACTTAAAGGACCTTAACAAAAAATTATTAGAACAAATCAAGTGTTTAAAAGACTAGAAGCTTGAGAAACAAAATAAAGATGACTTGGAAAATGAGGAACTCTTATGTCTCAAAAATCATAATCAAAGTTGACTCATTCAAATTAAGAAACTTAAAAAGGATAACAAATCATTGAACAACAAATTAGAAGAATATATCACGAAAGAAGTGTTGAAGTCTTCAGTCCAAGTTGAAGAAAAAGATATGAACTTCGACTCAATCAATATCACAACTCAAGAAGAAAAGAAACCTATAAAATTTAAAACCAATTTAGATATTGCAGTTAAAATAATGGAACTTCCAAATGATGATTCAGTAACCAACTCAACAATGACAGTACCTGAAGTAATTTAGATTTTTTTTGTAGATTCAAGCTACTTATGTAATATGCTAGAATAAAAGACTTGAATCTACTCTGCTTATCAGCGGAAACAAAAATTGACCGATGAAATCATGAAGTAGAAAAGGAAGAATTCCAATCGCACATAACACAATATTTATCTAGGGAAAGCAACAACTAAAAACCCTATTATATGTATATTGCATTAACTAGAAGATCCGAGAAGAAAATACAATGCTTGTTGAGCCCGAACAATCTTTGCGTAAGTACAAGCTATCTCACTGCTTCACAAACCAGCTCAAGCCATTACTTAGCCAAATATTTTGCTTGCTAAGCCCCTACTTCGTTGCACAGTTTCCAAGGGAATTAACTGATATTTAATTGGGAAATTCCTCACTCATAACGACATAATCCATCCATAGGTCTTCTATTAATTGCATGCATCACTTATTTAATTTAGATGAATTTACAACTGATACTACACGGTCCTTGAACTCTAATCTCAACTAGGTCTTCATCTGAACTGACATGCATGAGCTATTTTGAGTGAATTATCGGTGACCTGATTGATCACTGCATGTGAATTAAATCCAATTTAATTCACTTGACTGCTCACTAGTTCCTCCAACAATTAGAACTAGTTTAACTGAATTTAACTGAGTTAAGATGAATCAAATAATTACAACTCAATAAGAACTCAACCTAGCTCCCTAAAATTTAGGGATCACTCTACATGGCTCTAGATAAACTTCCAACTTGAATTTACTGAGCCAGCTAAGTCAACTTAACTTAATTAATTGTTACAAGTTTCTATAAGAATAGAATTACAATTTAATTCCCAATTTAATCCAAGGAAAAATTAAATTAGGATTTTCTTGTTGTTGATTTTAACACTCCCTCTAGAAAAAAAAGCGATTATCTTCTACCTCGATCCTGCCTCTGTGAAAATTGAATTTGCATCTTGAAAATGCCTTCGTCAAAATATTTGCATCCTACTCCTCTATAGGAAAGTACTCTAGCAACATGATTCTCCTTTGCACATAATATCAAAGATGGTGATACCAGATGTCAATATGTTTGGACCGATCATGAAATACTGGATTTTCATAGAGTTTGATACAACTCTGATTGTCATAGTAAATCACAGTTGGATCCATTTGCTGACCAAATAAACCAACAAGAATATTCCTCATCAAGATAGCGTCATAAGTTGCTTGACTAGTAGCCATGTACTCTACCTGTGCTGAGCTGAGTGAAATTGATCTCTGCTTCTTATTGTACTGAAGATTCCCCTTGATGTGATTTTCCTGTCAGATGGACTCCCTACCCAATCTGCATTTGTGAAGCCTTAAGGCTTCACTCCCTCTGTCTGTCTGTACCAAAGACCAAAATGAGTGGTGCCTTTGAGGTATCTCAACACATGTTTAGCTACCTTCCATTACAGTTTGGTTGGCTTAACAATGGCTTGACTAAGTTGGTTAACTGCATAACATGTTTGGTCGTGTGTTCACCAAATACATAAGTGAACCCACAAGATGCCTATAAATAATAGCCTCCACTACATCACGTGAAGAAGCATCCTCCTTCCTCCGATTACCAGCTAGAGGAGTCTCCATGGGTTTACTATTCTCCATGTGGAACTTCTTTAGTATCTCATTGTCATACTTTCCCTAAGAGACAAATAGTTCATCATCTCCTTGCCATACTTCCATACCAAGAAAGTAATGCATGAACCCCAAGTCCTTCATCTCAAACTCTCTTGCAAGATCCTCTGTGCAATAGTTGATCAACTTCTCATCACCTGTAAAAATCAAATCGTCGACATATAAAACAATAATAAAAAATTTACCTTCAACCACAATATGGTAAAGGTTCGCATCCACTTCATTTTTGGTGAAGCCCAATCCAACGAAATAACTGTCAATCTAGGTGTACTAAGCACGAGGTGCTTGTTTCAGTCCATACAACACTCACTTGAGTCTGCACACATGCGACTCTCTGTTGAAGGTCTCAAATCCTTTAGGATGCTCAATATACACCTCTTCCTCAATCATATCATTAAGGAAAGTTGTCATTTAATCCATATGATCTATCTTCCGTCCCATCTGCACTAACGGTGCTAGAATAGATATGATTGATGAGTGCCTTGCTACAGGAGAAAATGTCTCATCGTAATCAATTTCCTCCAACTGATAGAATCCTCTAGCCACAAATTTGGCCTTGTGTTTCTCCACACTCCCATCTATTGTTTGTTTTACCTTATAAATCCATCTGGAACTCACCACTTACTTGTATGTTGGTCTTGGGACCACTTTCCAAACATTGTTTCTGAAAATGGAGTCACACTCAACCATGGCATTAACCCACACAGGTTGCTACACTTATTCCTTGAATGAGGATGGCTCAATCTCTACGATATCGCTCATTAGAGCCATGTAGTCGGTGTACCTCTCTGGTGACCTCATCTGCCTGCACTGTGATGTGGGTGCTCCCACATTCTCTCTGGCATCATGCAATAACCTATCAACCTCTCGAGTGCACTTGATCCCATCTTTGGAAGTCTCTGCATGTGTGTGTGTTTCCACTCCTTTCTCCTCTGCATGTGGCTGCTCCACATCATCATTAGGTTCCTCCTTTGGCGCTAAAATATCCTCAATTGCATGTAGTTGAAGCTCCCTCTCAAGGGAATATATCATGGCCTTCTCTTCATCAAACTTCACCTCTTTGCGAACCATTATCATCCTGTTGGTTGGAAGGTACACCTAATAGTTGTGAGGTGTATCAGTGCACCCCACAAATATGCCCAACTCAGCTGTTGGCTCTAGTTTTTTTGTACATCTTTGGTAACATGGTAGTAGACTGATGAACCAAAGATCTTGAAGTGTGCCACATCTAGTTTCTTCCCTGAAAAAGCCTCTTCTGGTGTACTCATCCCGAGAATTCGACGAGGGATTCTATTTTTCAAATGAACAGTTGTGTTACATGATTCAACCCACAAGTGTAGTAGTAAGCCTTGATCATGTAACATTGTCCATGTCGCTTCCACAATAATTTTGTTCTTCCTTTTAGCCACCGTATTCTTCTGTGGGTTATGAGGTGCTATCAACTTTCGTTTAATGCCTTTTGATAAACAAAAGTTGTTGAATTCATTCGACACGTATTATCCACCGTTATCGCTTATGAGAGCTTTAACTTTCCTACTAGTATATTTCTCAACAAGTGCTTTAAATTCAAAAAACTTACCGAACGTCTGATCTTTCTTCTGCATGAAGAAAATCCAACACTTACAAGAAAAATCACCAACAAATATTACATAATACTTGTGTTTGGCCATCGATGTTGTCGAGAATGATCCACACACATCTGAGTGAACTCTATCAAGGATCACTTGTGCTTGATTGTCTTTCTCATGAAAGGAAAGTTTGGTGTACTTCCCCAATGTACACCCTTTGCATGTGTCTCTCTGCTCTAGTGTACCTTTGGGAAGTCCTCTAGAAATTTTCTACATGATATTCAAAGATACGTGATGCAAGTGACCAAATCTTCTATGCCACAACTCACAGATGTCTCGGCTCTGCACCTTTTCTACTTTAGTGCTCAATATAGCGTAGTCTTCTACCTCAAATTTGTAGAATTTCATCACTCAAACCCTGATATGCTTCAATTTTCCTGTGGCTATGTGACGAAGGAAAGATTTTCCCTTACTGAATATCACATCATAGCCTCTATCCTCCAATATGGCAATAGAAATCAAGTTCTTCTTCAAACCCGAAACATACATGGCATCTCTCAATGTGAGGGGGGAACCAGACTCCCTCTAGAAGGTAACATTACAGATGTCAATTGCGCTATACCTCGCATCATCACCCATATTGATATGCTTATGGAGATCCTTCTCCTCCAAGTTACTGAAGCGCTCTTTGTTGCAAGCCATATGGAATGAAACTCCATTGTCCAGGTACCACACACTACCCATCATCAATGACACCATGCAAATGATGAGGGTAAAATCCAGTTTGAATTATGAAACAAGAGCTTCACCTGCTGCTCTCCTCTTGAGGGCTTCTTACTAGCCTTCTTGTGCGCACACTTTGTGGCATAATGTCCCATCTCACAATAGTGAAAACACTTGATTTTCGACATGTCCTTCTTATTGCCACCTTGACTGGAATCTGATTTGGAATGGGATGACTTCCCCTTCCCATCTAAGGCACATTTTTCCTCATCATCATGCTTTAATGAAGATTAGTCTCTGGTGTTCTGCCAAATCTCTTCCTGTACCAAGTCGGACCACAATGGATCCCACCATGATAACTTCTCCCTTCCATTCACTGAGTCCTATTAGCTATGCTAGTTCTTGGGAAGTCCTAAGCTCATCAAATCATCTTCTGCAACAGTAACCCCGACACATCAAATCTCATCCTGACATTGGGTGAACTTGGTCAAGTACTTCGGAATTGATTTGCCCTTCTCCATCTTGATCTTTCTAAGCTTGTCCTTTAGTGTCAGCTTCCTATAGTCACTGCTATTTTGAAACAGGTTCATCAATACCTTCCACATTGCAAATGGAGTTTCCTTACCATGGAGATTCGAGACAATATGATCTCGAACTCCTTCTAGGATAATCCTTTTCGCCTTTTCCACACACTTTCTCCATTCAGTGAGATATTTATCATCACATGTTGGAGGCTTTAGAATATCATGATCTATGAATTCCTTCAGCCCGTTGTCTTCCAACACTGCCTCCATCCTATCCTTCCAAGCTATGTAATTCGAGTTGCCCTCTAGGGCATACTCAAGTCTCCAACCGTAGAACGACTTCCTGCTGAATCTGAAGTATGAAATTCCAAATTCCATTTCACCTGCACAACAAACTAATATTCTCCTCTTCTATAGTGACTTCATCTCTGATACCATGTAGATTTTTATTGAGATTCAAACTACTTATATAATATGCTAGAAAAAAATACTTGAATCTAGTCTACTCATTAGTGGAAAAAAAAAATTGATTGATGAAATCATGAAGAAGAAAAGAAACTATTTCAATCGCATATAACACAATATTTATCTATGGAGCGCAACAGCTAAAAACCCCGTTTTATGTATATTGCATTAACTAGAAGATCTGAGAAGAAAATACAATTCTTTTTCAACCCAAACAATCTCTACACAAGTACAAACCATCTCAAGCCAATACTTAGCCAAATATCTTGCCTACCAAGCCCCTATTTCATTGCAAAGTTTCCAAAGAAATTAGCCCATATGTAATTGAGAAATTCCTCACTCATAATTGTGCATTCCATCCATAGGCCTTTTATTGATTGCATGCATCACCTGTTTAATTTAGATTAATTTACAACTGATACTACACTGTCCCTGATCTATAATATTGACTGGGTCTTCATCTGAACTAATATGCATTAGTTATTTTGAGTGAATTATCGGTTATCTGATTGATCACTGTCATGTGAATTAAATCCAATTTAATTCACTTGACCACTTACTAGTTCCACCAATGGTTAGAACTAGTTTAATTGAATTTAACTCGGTTAGAACTAGTTTAACTGAATTTAACTCAGTTAAACTAAATTAAATAATTACATCTCAATAAGAACTCAACTCGGGCCCCTAAAATTTAGGGATCACTCTACAGGACTCTAGCTGACTTGCAACTCGAATTTACTGAGCCAACTAAGTCAACTTAACTTAGTTAACTGTTACAAGTTGCTATGAGAATAGAATTACAATTTAATTCCCAATTTAATCCAAGGACAAATTAGATTAAGATTTTCTTGTTGTTATTTTTAACAGGTAAATTAGAAAATCACCACAAACAAATTAGGGAAAGATCAAATTGCAAGAGTTCCTTATCGAAATCTAAATCAAAAGAGTAGCCAACTTAGTCAATCTACAAATTTGAACCATTCAGAATGGAAGCAAGAGGTTTATGTTCCAAGGAATACTGCAGTTTGCAGGATCCAGTCTTATGATAACAATTCATTACAAAAGTCTAGTGATTAGAACATTCCACATATGGTTAATCTAGGATGGTCTGATCCATTCTCAGTCTATTTTTTTTTTATCACTCAAAGCATCATATTGACTTGTATCAACGAAGATGAAAGTTCAGAGACAAAAACACATTTGAAACAGGAAAATAGATCAATCCCTTTGATCAGTAAGCTTTGAGGACAAATCTTTTTGAAGAGGAAGGAAATGTTATGAATAAAAATATATATAAAATAATACAAACAATGTAAAACTATAATAATAATAATAAATAATGATTAATTAGTAACTATTTAATGAAAAGGTATGTCCCTATGGACATAACCGTTGGTGAAGAGGTACCTACTTAGAGTATATAAGCAGGCCCTCACCCTCATTGTAATAATCTCATTAATTCTTATGTAATATTCAATATACAATTACTTGTCCTACTATGTATGTTTATGTCTTCCAAGTATTTTGAAAATAAAATAGTAAAATAAAATAAAATATAGTAAAAATAATAAATCTATTTCATTTAATTATAAACAATTAAACAATTTTTTGAAAAAAAATCCATAATATATATATTATATTAAAATAAATTTATAATAATTCATATTTCATAACATATAACTAATAAATATATAAAAACTTTATATATATATCTATATTATAATAATAATAATAATAATAATATTTGAGAATTTCATATATATATTTGTATAGTGAATATCTCATTAAAACATTAAATTATAATTTTATATATATATATATATATATATAATCAAGATTTTAATAAAATTAAAAATTAGAATATTTCTATGTATAGAGATGTGAAATTTATATAAATATAAATAATATTATTTAGAACTAGTATAGGTCCATCTTAATTCTAGTTTTAAGAAGTATCTAGAGAAATCACCTCTTTCTAGGTGTAAACATTTGCTCAAGTTTTGTGAGGCTTGCTAAGATAACTTGTAAAGCATCTCTAGCATGTCAGTCTAGGTTTCTGTCAGGGATTTCGTATGAGAAGATGGTTTGAACAGAGCATTTTCCACATGGTTGAAATAGGACATCTCCAACCAATAACATAATACCGACTTCAACTGAAGGTATACATGCATTTATCGAAACATGCCACCACACAAGAAACAAAAACTATCTATTTGAGGGAGCAACAAACACTAGCATTGAATCATCGCTTGCCTGTGACAAGAAAACAAACATCTATGTGAACTAATGAATTGGATAAGCAACAATTGTACATATTGTCACTATATATGAAAACAATCGCATTCAATCATAGATCATAGTAATCCAATGTCTATTGCAATGAAAATTGTAAATCCCATTTCAAGGACATTTTCCAGGGTTGAATTTTGTAAATGGGCTAATTTTCCATATTTTTTCCAAAAAAAAAAGATTCGCTAATTCCCATCTTCACTTAAAATAATTCACCCAAATTTTATACCATACAAATATTTTACCTTAGAAATTGCCAAAATTATATGGAGGCTATATAAAACCATTAGAAATTTGGATAATTTCTCAAAAATATCGCTAAACATTTTATAGTTTGTATATTAAAACTAATAAGATTCACTAAAAATTCACACTTTAAATCAACTCACATTTTTAAAAATTTCTCTACCTAATTCAATGATTTCTATCTCTATTTTTGAAACAAGCTAATACCCTACCTACCCTACTCAAATAAATATGTAAAGACACCTAAGGTAAATTACATTGCTCTTTTGCATTATTATATTTTTGTTTATTTATATGTAAAAACTTGTTCCTATGCATGTTTGTTGTTTAAACGAACTTGGTGACTCTCTCGATAGTGCATAGGCCAATTCTTGAGGGGCTCTCTTGAGGTAAGGAGTTAGACCTATTGTTTGCACTTCATTTTTATATTTTATACATGCGTGCATTATATGAGGTTGAGGGATATTTTTTTTTAGGATCCCTATCCCTATATCTATATATAGATATATAGATATTTTAGGGATGTTTTACCAGGATACTTAATTAATTTTTTTCTACTTGGATTGATATGCATGAGATGTCTCATTTTAGTAGTTTGTAGTTTGTGTGATTTTTTAGTAGTTTGTGTGATTTTTTTTCCTAAATGGATGAGATGTCCCATTTTAGTAGTTTGTGTGATTTGTCTCATTTTAGTAGTTTGTGTGATTTTTTTATTGAATATTTTGTGTACAATTTAGCAATATTTAAATTAAGTATGAATTAAGTAAATTATTTAAATATATTCATATCAATAAATTTATTTTAAAATTTATAATGCTCAAATAAATAAAATGATAAAATTTCAATATTTTATCAAAAATTATACTTCTAACAAAAATTATATTTTTAATATAAAAACAGGTTTAATATGTTAAAAACATATATATATAATAGAATAAATCTGTGTGATTAGCTTCTTCTTTAGTTAGTTTTTTTGTTTCAACTAATTATTTTAGTGTACTTTTTTCCACCTTTTTTTAAAAAATAGGTGTTATTTATCAAGATGGTGTTAATTTGGCAATTTTTTCACCAATCATAAACAGTGGGCAAAAAATAGCGCCAACTATTACACCCAACTTAACCTCTTCCTTACCTCCTAATGTAGCTTCATGTATAGCTTCTTCTATAACGTCATATTTTGCTTCTCGTTATGACATTGTTTTTAGTGCCTATTTTCACTTCTTTTTTAGCTTCCTCTGTAATGTCCTATTTTACTCCTCGTGATGGCATTATATGCGAATTTTTTTTGTCAGACTTTTGTAATTAATTTGGGGGAGGAGTGTACAATATGTATCGTACAATACACTATGATTGTAGCTAAATTCGGTGAATACCATCTGGGAGATGCACAATACACTTATCCTAAATTAGTAATTACCAACTACCATCGTTACTCATGTTGTTATTTCACAATCATTTGTGGTGCCATACCTTTCTATTGACTAGCTTGTGTGTTGTATAGTGTACTAGCCTCTGCTAGGAAGGAAGGGCCCTCTTTCTTAGTAGGGATCACTAGTTAGGAATGTACTATAGTTTTTTATTCATTTGCTCAATTATAATTCATGTGTGAGCATTGCTAGGAAGGAATGACCCTCTTTCTTAGCAAGGATCACTAGTTAGGAAGGTACTATAGTTTTATTTATTTATTTGCTCAATTATAATTCATGTGTGAGTGTTGTTAGTGTTATTATTAGTTTTGTTCATGCTTTAATGATTGCATAATTCTAACCTTTGTGTTTTGTAACAACAAAGGTCATGGACCAATCTCTTTGTTAGTGTTAAAGTAATTTAAATTCTATTATAGTTTGATGGTGTGTTCATTTCATTTGAATGTGTGTTTCAATATTTGTTGAGAGAATGGTTTCCAGGAGTGCATTTATTTTCTGAATAAGAGTGACAATGTGATAGAGTGGTTTTATTTTGCAACGTGTGTTCATTTCTTGAGAGTATGAACAAGGTTTGAGAGTGTAATACCCAGAGTGTTGAGTTGCTCAAAGTGTGATTACAATGATTGAGTTTAACATTAGTTAGCAATAGTCATCATTTTCCCTTGCATATATTTTGTGTAATAACATTGCAATAACAAAACCTATCAGATTCAGAATTATGTGAAGAGTTGGAACTATTGCTCTAAATTAACAGGAAAATTGTTCTACTCAACCGGAAGTTAGAAGCAAAACCTATACACAACTTTGACATAATAAAGTAAACATATATAAAACTTGAACCAAAATTATTTAAAGGTCAATGTTAACATATAATAACCCAAAAGTGTGTTAGTGAAGTAAAAGAATTTTGACTCGTAAAAATGCAGGCTCAACCTTCATTTCAAAAGCAAATTCAATAATTCAACTTGGAAAATATAATTTGCAGTTGTTTATAACGGGACTTTTTGAAAGCCTTCCCGGTGGGTTTTTCCGGTTGAAATCCGGCAGGAATTTATTGGAATCGCAAATTTGATAGCTAGTTTCTGCACAATGAAAGCGTCCCATGGGTTTTCCAGGGTGCTGAATCCAAATATGCAAATCAAGATTTAACCTCAATTTCTTCTGCCAGATTCCGTCACTGGAATCTCCAAAAAGTCGCATTATAGACAGCTCCATATAATTTTACTCATAAACAATATTAATACAATTAAATATTTTTATTCCAGAATTAAAATAATAAAAAATTCAAAATATCAAATCCATTTGTGCCATTAAATGTTTATTTTGACCCACAAAATAAAAATCTAAAACAAAAAAAAATCTAACATTTAAAAATTGTTTAACTCTAAACGTTTAGATTAAAAATAATTGTTTATGGAACAGAAAGGCTGATTGCTGTAGCCATCGGGAAGTCGAACAAAATCGCGTGAATACTGGCCAAAAAGGCTACATCAGGATACAAAACATTTATAAATTACCAGAAATCATTTATGAAGGACATTTGAGAGCAAAGAATAAAACAGCGTGGAGGCTACTTGTATATTTGGAGTATGGAGAAGATGGTTTGCAACAGGGTCAGAGACAGTACAAGAACTGCCATCGCTAACATACCTACAATTTTCCAGGTCGGTGAGAAATGCTCCTCCACAAACTGGGCAATCAACACCTGCAACTTATTGCTGTAATGATCCATCACATCATCTTGCAGTTTCTCCAAGACACCTTTGGGGCACAGAGTGATTCCCCTGCACAGACAATTGAAGAGCCTTGCGACCTCTGCGTCACTCCCAAGGTAGTTTTTAAGGATTCCGCTATTTCTGAGCAGAGCCACGTCCTTTTCCGTTTGGATCAAGTTGTTCATCAAACTTGAGTAGCAGGTAACGTAATTGATTCCAGAGGCCTGGCATATCTCAAGAGCAATTAAGTTACGGAACAGTACCTCTGTGTGGTCCGTGACATTGATTGGAGGAAGAAACATTGTAGCCTTCTTCCGATCAAAATAAATTTGCTTGATGCCTCCATTGCATCGCTGAAATTTGATACCAACATTACTTAATTCTACTGCACAAGGGATGCATCTGTCGTCCTTCCCTGATTTTTCCTTGCCGTTGCTGTCGATCGGAATAGCACGCTCATTATCATCATCGGAAGGTGGAGACACAATGAGGCTGTGCAGCAATCCCATAAAATGATGAGCTTTTCCATCTGGTAGCCGCCGGGACCATCTTTCCATATCTTTCTGATCATAATCAAAAGGGTAGAACCTCGTCCGTGGAACTCTTACCACCACATCCAAAAGAAATTCCTCCACATTATTGACCGAATTGAACTCCAATTCGAGTAGCCTTCGGAGAACTGTGAAGGGGACTTGATTTTCCAGCATCAAAATGTCATTCAGTATATCGAATCCGGTAAAATCAATCCTATTTCTATCAAAAATAGGTTCATACTTATCACTACCTTCCCAGATTAAGTCGTCTCCACCCAGAGTCCTCAATATTTCCAGAAGGAAGCAACCGTCCAAAGTAAGCATCACAGCCAGGCACTCTGGCTTGCACTCAATTTTTTCTTCGTAGCTGTTCTTGATATTTCCCACGTCCTCGAAGATCTTCTCGATTGCACGAAAGGAGAAGCCCAAATTATCTGGATCAGTGGCGCCCCTCATATTATTGAACCTCGTCATCATTCTACGCAGGGCTCTCTTTTTGTGATGGTCCATTCCAGAAAGATTTGCTCTGTTGGAATGATAGGGACCCAGAGAAACAGCTTGAGGGACATATGCTTTGATATTCAACTCTTTGAGGAAGTTAGGAACTGTAAATATGCATACAACGGACTGCAATTTGGGATCAGCATAGGATTCCTGTGGAATATGAAGAGCCAATGCTCTGTTCCTGATCCATTTTGTTATTTCTGTACCGCCAGGTATTTCTCCCGGTTGTTCAGTCACGGCTCCTAGGGCCGTTTCTCTATTGTCAGGTAATTCTCGCAATTGACGAGTCACGGCTCCAAGGGGGGTTCTCGATCGGGATTTAGATGCTCTCAATTGATATTTAAACGATCTCAATCGATATTCAGACGATGGTATTTTGCCCATCTTACCCTTTGAAGAGCCGAATGACCTCCGCAAAGCTAAATGTTTCAGAGTTAGAGCACGCCACACAGATATGAACTATTTTTATTTTTACACATTCTGCAGCTTTTGTTATGGACAATAAAAACCAGAATGTTAAGTCAATAATCCTTCGTGAATGCCATGAAAAATACCATCTCTAACTTCAATCTCGAATCTTCACGAAAACCTTTCATATCACCACCCGTTTTACTCACGACTTTATAACAACCGGCCGCAGTCTACAAAGGAGGCGTAGACAAACAAGCCACTTTATGGATTTCTTCGGATCAGAATTCATGGAAAAACCAGAATTCATGGAAAAACCAAGGCCACAAGAAATAATTGAAAAAAACAAGTCCAGAAGAAACAAGGAAAAAAAGGTAAAAGCGTAGAGTCAAAATCGACGACGATGGGTCGATTTATGTATCATGCCATGATCTAGTCAGAGGTGGAAAATTAAAATATTTAACGGAAGAGTAAAGAAAGTAGTTTTTTAGTGTATTTTTTAGAGTTTTTTTATTAAAATTTAGTGAAAAAGTTTGTGGTTAAATTTTGATTTGTATTATTTAAATTGGTTTTTTAATTATATATATAAATTTAGTATCCCAAAAACTTTACCCTAAAAAATCCTAAAAACATTTAGATTATAAAAAATTCACTTATCAAATTTATTATTTTAATATTTCCAAATTCTAAACAAATTAAATCAAAAAATTACAATTAAAAACTCTTCACTAAAACAAAGAAACAATTTAAAACTACTTTCAAAATATCCCCAGATGATTATCAAGACGATACAAGAAAAAACATAACTTTCCACTTGCATATAATGAAATACTTATTATTTCAATATTTCCAAATTCTAAACAAATTAAATCAAAAAATTACAATTAAAAACTCTTCACTAAAACAAAGAAACAATTTAAAACTACTTTCAAAATATCCCCAGATGATTATCAAGACGATACAAGAAAAAACATAACTTTCCACTTGCGTATAATGAAATCAAAGAATGGAAACACGGTTTAGTTGAATCAAAAGCCCCTAAATGGATGGACGTGCACATAAAAGTGAAAGAAATTGAAATATCAGCCAAAGATGCCTTAATGATGAGACGAATAATTGATCTTGTTTTGGTTATCTGA
Organism: Pinus tabuliformis; assembly: GCA_031772625.1. NCBI lineage: Eukaryota > Viridiplantae > Streptophyta > Pinopsida > Pinales > Pinaceae > Pinus > Pinus tabuliformis. The sequence goes on from CM062820.1 coordinate 335,138,540, forward strand.
ATGTTTTTTTGACCTTTAATTAAATATTAATTTTTTTTGCAATTACAAGATAGAATATTGAATTGTTTTTAAATGTTATGTTTTAAATTATTATTATTATTATTATTATTTTTTTGGGTGTTTTTTTGTTTTTTGTTCCGAGTAAATTTGTCTAGAATTTTAGAGGGATCTAATGAAATCATAATTTTGACGAGTGAACTTTGCACAATCAAAGTGTCTAGGGGTTTTTCAGGTTGGTATTGGTGAATCCATATATGCAATAAAAAAACTTTAAACAACACAAATCAAGATGTGACCACAAATGTTTTAGTCGGTTATAAATCTGCCAGAAACTTCAAAAAATGTCACTTAAAAGCAAATCATATTCACTCTTGTTAAAGGGTAACAAGAGTGGTAATTAGAGTGTAGTTAGTTATTTTATTTTTTATTTTTTGATAATTAATTGGGTCTAGAGGGGCCCTATAGTTCATAGGGGAGTTGTTGCAATATCTATAGAATGAAACATTAAATCCAATAATAATAACAAGGGGCCCACATTTTGTCATTATTTGAGAATGCTCTATTTCTGTAATCATTTCTACAAGTCGTACCTATGTTTGCTTATGTTGCATTTCTACCTGCTTCCATGAATCAATTGCTATATTTGGTAAGTTTGATTCTGCAATTTCAGCTCGTTTGAAGGAATTTTAAATATCATTGTGCAAAGTGTGAAGGTTGCTTCAGACTCTACACAATGAAAGCCACCTCTAAAACTAAACAATAATATAAAGTCGTAGTAATAGCAATATAAACTAGTATTGTTGACAAAATATCAAGAACAATATAAAGAAAACAATGATCAATATGTTTAACTTAAATCCCGATGAAACGATGTGCCATGTCTTTGTGTTTTTCATGCAAATCATTTAACTATAGAAATTTTGTTTTGGCTTCATTCTCTCCAAGAGGACTTTCCCTTATAGGGCTTTGATAAGCTAGTATAATTCAATATTGTAGAAATATTTATTTTGTCTTCCTCTAGGATGGCCAGCGTCCAACACCCAATCGGTTACAAAAGACAATATCTTTGCATTCGTAAACTCATCTCTACCTAAAATGACGTCATTCACTATTTGTTGGATTTCCTCTTGTATGTTTGCAAGGGTAGGAGGTGGAAGAGTGTGGCACCAAAGTGGGCTTGATTGCAATCACAACAACTCCCTTCCTCGTGGATGGTTGCACCACACTTATTGTCTGCACGATGGCATCGCATGGTGGGACGATAGGTTGATCTGTTCCTAAGAGAAGGGCGGTTAGCTAACACACAAAAGGCCTGAATGAAAGAAAAAAGGCCCCTTACCATGCTTCCCAACTGATCCAGGTTCTAATTGTTTCTAGTCACTAGAGTGGCATAATTGTTTATCTAAGATGATGGGATGAGGCTTGTCTAGGGAGAAGATATATGAAAATCAACCTGTGAGTGCCCTTGATTAGCAAGGAAATCCATTACTTTTTTTCCAACTTGGTGAACATGGGAAGGGTTCATAATAGGAAGCAGGGGGAGGAGGAGGCAAATTCTTTCTATGTAGTTTTCCAACCTCCAATTTGAAGTGATAATTTTAGTAGAGGCCCCAATGAGTAATTTTTTAAGGATTGCAATGACAAGTCTAGAGTCTCCTTCCACTATGAGTTTGTAGATGCCTTGTTGAATGGAAAACTACAAAACTTTTTCCCAACACAAAGAATTATGTTACATTATTGCCGTTATAGCCCATTGGCCCTACAAACCCAAAAAGAGCTTGACCTGTGTTATCTCGAAAAAGACCTTTATATCAACCTATACATGGGTCTCTTTTGGAGGCTACATCGAAGTTAAGCTTAAAAAGACTTAGATATGGGGGAGACTACAAACAAGGAGACAAAAGAGAGGGGGAGGAGAATTGGGGTGTGTGAGAGACGAAGAAGATCATAGGTTGAGCTTAGCAAGAATGGGCATTTATGAAGGAGAGGAGAACCACGAAGAAAGTATGATAGTTTCATTGATCTGAAGCAAAATTATGGACCAAACATAATTCACCGAGGAGGAGGCATTTTGTAAAATTCAAAGATTCTACTCCTTCCAAGTGTGCCAAAAAAGGAATATGGGAGAAGCAACTAAGCTTGATTAATAATGGGATTAAGAAAGGAAAAACCTTGCCAATCTTTGATTGTTTTTAAGATGTCTGAGGAGTGTCAATCAGATTGACGAAATAGTTGTCCCACCTGTGAATCTCGCATGCCTTTGGACCGTTAACTGTCAGATTGTGAATTTGCGTGATATTGATATGCGTCATTGGATCTAGGGGTGGGAGATCGGAGGGATATCACGTGGTGAAGTTGCCCGGACAGAGTGGGGATGTGGTTGGCGGGGCCCAAGGTTTAATTACAATGAAATGTGATTAATTAACAGGTAATCACGAGATTTTGAATATAAGCAATGGGTTAATAAAGGTGGGGACCATGGGTTTATATGGCGGAGGATTTTAACTATACACCAAGGTTTGGTGAGTTAAAGGGTGTTGGGGATTTATAACGTGGGGGATTATAAAGTGGGTTTTTAAGGGGAAAAAAGGAAATTAATAAGGGGGGAATGTATTATTTGTGATGGAAATGGGTTTCACATTAGGGAAAGGGGTTTTGCGAAAGGGGGATGATTTTTAAAGGGTAATGTCTAGAGAAACGTGTGAAACAAAGGGATAAAAGGTCAAAATGAAGGGAAATGGTTTTTGCAAGTAATGAAGGGATATTGAGGGGAAATTAATAAACTAAGTATTTGGGGGGTCTAGTGAGATGAGGAGAAATTAGTAAATAAGCTTCTTAGTGAATGCCATTTGTCTTTAACAATTCCTCCACCACATAAAAAATAGGATTAAGCATGATGAAAGTGCTTTGTGACTTAGCAAACTTGTGCACTTGCAAAACTTCTTCTACCTACTCTTTATTTACCCTAGCATTTTTTCTTCATTTAGTGGGTGCATTTGAGCTTGCTAACCCTTCATTTCTTTTTCTTTTGATAAACAAACTATCTAATTCTAACCTTATAATTTCCAATGGCTCATATTACGCGGATGAGCTCATTATTATTTTCTACCTAACTACTAATATTCCAAAATTGAACAATTTCGACAGATCTTTATTCCCTATCTATCAACATGAAATTTAAAGCATGAATGAATCAAGATTAAACTATTTGACCATGATGGATTGTGACATTTTTGACACGCTGCACACAATCTTATTTTGCAAAATAAAGTAAAAGGTAGTGGCATTTGAATTTGCACATTTTCATGATCTATTCTTATCTCTTTTTGGGGTTCATATTTTTTACTTTTTTGATCTTTTTCTTTCTTTTTGTTCTTTGATTGTTCTTTTAGGACATATCCTCTTTATTTTTTTTAATATGGCAAAACATTTGCAGAAAAGCAAAGGTATGTACAATATTACAAGACTTAATATAGTTAATTCAAAATTTTGAATCCTATTATTATAGGACTCTAACAACCGTCAAGATTCTTTGCTAAAAAGATGAACACAGGTAGAGAGATGCGAAAACTGTCAAATTTAATGAGTTACTCTGTTTTGAAATTCCAACCTTGGCAGCGTAAACAAACTAACCACTTTTTGAATTTCTTTCGAAAGAAAGATTATCTAATCAGAATTCATAGAAAAAACAATGGCACCGGAAATAATTCAAAAAAACAAGTTCAAAAAGAATTAAAAAAAGAGAGCGAAAAGAATAAAGTCAAAAATCGACCTCTCCTCGACTTTGACTTATAACTATGGTATTTATGTCTCACGCCAAAATCCAGTCGGACAAATGACTCATCAAATAGGCATGGAAAATGAAACGGAAGCACTCAGAAATAAGCAAACAATACAAAACTATTTTCAAAATAAGTAGAAACGATACAGAAAACATGACTTTCCACTTGCATGTAATGAAGTCAAAGAGAAACACGTGCTACATAAATGAAGAGCACTTCACTGGATGGACGTGGACATAAAAGTGAAAGAAATTGAAATATTAGCAAAGATAATGCCTTAATGATGACACCAATAATTAACATCGTTTTGTCAACTAAATGGTTGCTTTTACTAGTAAATTAAATACTTAATAATATCATCGTTATCGCTTTTATTGCAAAACGGAATTACCATATTCATATTCCACACTTTTAAGTAACAACAAACAACAGTGTGGTAATGACTCTAATTAATTATTTGCTTTTCGTTTCTTTCCTAATTAATTGGGTCCAGCTGCATTTTACAGTTTAATAAAAGAGATGTTAGTATAATAATAATAACAATAACTTAATTAAAAAAGTAGTTGAAAATAAAACACAGTAAAAATTTATTCCAGTTAATTTGTTTTATTGTAATTTTATATTTAATAATAAAATTATAAATAATTTTTTTCGAAAAAAAGTGTTAATATATATTATGTTAAGATAAATTTATAATGATATATATTTCATAATGATGATAATGTTGCATATTCACAATCATTATATTTTAGAATTTCATATTTGAATTTAATTAATAAACATATAAAAGTAAATATTTTTTTATTTTTTATCTTTTTTAAAATTATATGTTTATATGATGAATATGTCATTAAAATATTAAATTTATATATATATTAAGATTTTAATAAAATTAAAAATAAGAATATTTTTATGTATAGGGTTGTGAAATTTATATAAATATAAATTATATTATTAAGAATTAGTATAGGTCTATCTTAACTCTAGATCTACAAAACATTTAGAGAAATCACAGCTTTCTAGGTGTAAACATTTTGTCAAGATTTGTGAGGCTTGCTAAGATAACATGTAAAGCATCTCTAGCATGTCAGTATAGGTTTCGTTCACGGATTTCATATGAGAAGTTGGTTGGAACAAAGCATTTTCCACATGGTTGAAATATGACATCTCCAACCAATAACATAAAACTGACTTCAACTGAAGGTATACATGCATTTATCAAAACATGCCACCACACAAGAAACCAAAACTATCTATTTAAGGGAGCAACAAACACTAGCATTGAATCATCCCTTGCCCGTGACAAGAAACCAACCATCTATGTGAACTAATGAATTGGATAAGAAACAATTACATATATTGTCACTATATATGAAAACATTTGCATTCAATCATAGATCATAGTAATCCAATGTCTATTGCAATGAAAATTGTAAATCCCATTTCAAGGACATTTTCCGGGGCTAAATTTTGTAAATGGGCTAACTTTCCATGTTTTTTCCAAAAAAGAAAATATTCGCTAATTCCCATTTTTCCTGAAAATAATTCACCCAAATTTTATACAATACAAATATTTTACTTTAGAAATTGCCAAAATTGTATGGAGACTACATAAAACCACTAGAAATTTGGATAATTTTCAAAAATATCGCTAAACATTTTATAGTTGGCATATTATGGACTAATAAGATTCACTAAAGTTTCACACTTTAAATCATTTCTCATCTTTAAAATTTTCTTTGCCCAATTCAATGATTTCTATTGCTCTATTTTTGAAACAAGCTAATACCCTACTCATATAAATATGTAAAGACACCCTCGTCCTTATAAGGGACGAGATAGATTTTTTTTTTTTTTTTTTTTTGTATTTTTAAAGTAAAATACATTGCTATTTTGGATTATTATATTTTTTGTTTCATTTATATATAAAAACTTGTTCCTATGCATGTTTGTTGTTTAAACCAACTTGGTGACTCTGTGGATAGTGCATAGGCCAATTCTTGAGGGATGGGCAGATCAAGCTTGGAGGGAATATTTTAAAGGGATGGGCAGATCAACCTTGGAGGGAATATTTTAAATCCTGTCAGCCAGGGATGGGCAGATCAACCTTGGAGGGAATATTTTAAAGGGATGGGCAGATCAACCTTGGAGGGAATATTTTAAAGGGATGGGCAGATCAACCTTGGAGAGAATATTTTAAATCCTGTCAGCCAGACTATCAGGGCCTAAACCCAAGGGAATCGAGGAGAATTGACCCTGTGACCTCCCGATCGGCAACGACTTAACAACAAGGACTTGACCAATTGAGCTAACCCTTGGGGTTATAGATGCATGCATTATATGAGGTTGAGGGATATCTTTTAGGATCCTTATCCCTATATAGAGATATATTAACAGTACTATATCTAAGGATATCCTAGGGATCCTTTACGAGGACACTTAAGTATTTTTTCTCTACTTGGATTTATATGGATGAGATGTATGGTTTTTGGAATCATTTTGGTAGTTTGTGTGATTTTCCATTGAAAATTTTGTGTACACTTAATTTGATTGTAGATTTAGTAATATTTAGAAAATTTAGTAGATATAAGCTAATTAAATTATTTAAATATATTCATATCAATCAATTTATTTTTAAATCTATAATGCTCAAATAAATAAAATGATAAAATTTCAATATTTCATCAAAAAATATACTTCTAACACAAATTATACTTCTAAAACACATTTAATATATTAAAAAGTTAAGAATATATGTATATACACTACAAAAAATCTTTGTGATTAGCTTCTTCTTTAGCTTGGTTTTTTGCTTCAATTAACTATTTTAGTGTACTTTTCTCCACCTTTTTGAAAAAAATAGGCGTTATTTATCAGGATGGTGCTAATTTGGCAATTTTTTCGCCAATCACAAACAGTCGACAAAAAATAGCGCCAACTATTACACCCAACTTAACCTCTTCCTTAGCTCCTAATGTAGCTTCATGTATAGCTTCTTGTGCAATGTCATATTTTCTCCTCGTTATGGCATTGTTTTTAGCATCTATTTTCGCTTCCTTTTTAGCTTCCTTTGTAACGTCCTATTTTACTCCTCATTATGGCATTGGATGTGTTTTTTTTTTGTCGGAAATGCCGCGGAGGGCTTTTGTAATTAATTTGGGGGAGGAGTGTATGGTATGTATTGTACAATACACTATGATTGTAGCTAAATTCAGTAATTACCATCTGCCAAATGCACAATACACTTATCCTAAATTAGTAATTACCAACTACCATCATTACTTATGATGTTATTTCGCAATCATTTGTGGTGTCATACCTTTCTGTTGGCTAGCTTGTGTGTTGTATAGTGTACTAGCCTCTCCTAGGAAGGAAGGGCCCTCTTTCTTAGCACAGATCACTAGTTAGGAAGGTACTATAGTTTTTTTATTTATTTCCTCAGTTATAATTCATGTGTGACTGCACTTATTTTCTGAATAAGAGTGACGATGTGATAGATTGGTTTTATTTTGCAACGTGTGTTTATTTCTTGAGAGTGTGAACAAATTTTGAGAGTGTAATAGCCAAAGTGCTGAGTTGGTGAGAATGTGATTACAATGATTGAATTTAACATTCATTAGAAATAGTCATTATTTGCCCTTGCATATTTTTTGTGTAATAGCGTTGCAATAACAAAACCTATCGAATTGAAAATTATGTGAAGAGTTGGAACTATTGCTTTGAATTAAAAGGAAAATTGTTCTACTCAATAGGAACCTGAAGCAAAACCTATACACAACTTTGACATAATGCAAGTAAAACATATATGAAACTTGAAGCAAAATTATTTAAAGGTCAAAGTAAACATATAATAATTCAAAAGTGTGTAAAATAATTGAATAAACAGTCTACAATTTGAATCAATCAGATTGAGCAATAAATGAATGAAGCAAAATTATTTAAAGGTCAAAGTAAACATATAATAATTCAAAAGTGTGTAAAATAATTAATTAAACAGTGCACAATTTGAATCAATCAGACTGAACAATAAATGAAGTGGAGATGTGCATTTTATTGAGGTAAAAAACCTTTAACATACTTCACAAAAATACACGCTTAACATTCATTTCAATTTCAATACCAAATTTAATGATTCAACCTGGAAAATATAGTTTTACTCATGAACAATATTAATACAATTAAATATTTTATTCCAGAATTAAAATAATAAAAATTACAAAAGGTCAAATTCATTTGTACAATTAAATGTTTAATTTTGAAAAAAAAAGTCTAACTTTTAAAATTGCTGGTTGTTTAACTCTAAATGTTTAGATTAAAAATAATTGTTTATCGAACTAGAAGCTTTTAGGTTACTTGAAAAAAATGATTGTTGGTCACATTGGAAGCTTTTAGGTTAATAAAACTAGATATCAAACCAATATTTTGAAATAAAACTTATTCTAAAATGATTTAGCAGGGAAACATCTATGGCTTAGTTTGACGAGTAAAATAATTATAGAAAATCTCTGGAAAAACTATTCCTCAAATTAGATTATTGGCGGAAGAGGGAGAAAGCACTATAGTGAAACATTTTAGATAATTTTAATATAAAAAATTATTTAATTATTTAATATTAAAATAGTTTATATAAAAAGATTAATGGAAAAAATTATACTTAATCATTTCTATTTTAATTATAAATTTTTAGAAATATAAAATAGAAATATTTTAAACTTTTAATGCAATTAAATAAAATTAATGGTTTAACCTCAATTCTGTCAACTGAATTTTAAAATATTGACACATTTGCAATTGAACTCAACAGAAATGACAACGCTTCCACCCTGCCGATTGACCACTATTAATAATTCAAACAAGTTATTACCCAAGTTCTCTGACTGTTTCTCTCCTTACTGAAAGATCACCATAGAAATTACATATAAGATGAAACGAACTTCCACCAATAAACAATTCATAGAATTCATTAACTTAATTTTCATATACTCCAACCGAAGTGCCATTTAGATAGTTTTGAATAGTGCAACAGAATTTCAATCTAGATAGCGTGAATAATAAGGTTACAAAAGGATAAAAATGAAGGCTACATCAAGCTATAAAACATTTGTTAATATGCCTATCCTATACTCTTATAAATGACCAGAAATATGCCTAACCCGTACTCTTATATACTTGGAGACTACCCGTATACTTGGAGTATGGAGAAGATGGTTTGCAACAACGTGAGAAACAGTACAAGAATTGCTATCGCTAACATACCTACAACTTTCCAGGTCGGTGATAAATGCTCCTCCACAAACTGGGCAATCAACACCCGCAACTTATTGCTGTAGTGATCCATCACATCATCTTGCAGTTTCTCCAAGACACCTTTGGGGCACAGAGTGATTCCCCTGCACACACAATTGAAGAGCCTTGCGACCTCTGCGTCACTCCCAAGGTAGTTTTTAAGGATTCCGCTATTTCTGAGCAGAGCCACGTCTTCTTCCGTGTGGATCAAGTTGTTCATTAAACTCAAGTAGCTGGTAACGTAATTGATTCCAGAGGCCTGGCATACCTCAAGAGCAATTAAGTTACGGAACAGTACCTCTGTGTGGTCTGTGACATTGATTGGAGGAAGAAAGATTGTAGCCTTCTTCCGATCAAAATAAATTTGCTTGATGCCTCCATTGCATCGCTCAAATTTGATACAAACATTACTTAATTGTACTGCAGAAGGGATGCATCTGTCGTCCTTCCCTGATTTTTCCTTGCCGTTGCTGTCGATCGGAATTGCACGCTCATTATCATCATCGGAAGGTGGAGACACAATGAGGCTGTGCAGCAATCCCAGAAAATGATGAGCTTTTCCATGTGGTAGCCGCCGGGACCATCTTTCCATATCTTTCCGATCATAATCAAAAGGGTAGAACCTCGTCCCTGGAACTCTTACCACCACATCCAAAAGAAATTCCTCCACATTATTGACCGAATTGAACTCCAATTCGAGTAGATTTCGGAGAACTGTGAAGGGGACTTGATTTTCCAGCATCAAAATGTCATTCAGTATATCGAATCCAGTAAAATAAATCCTATTTCTATCAAAAATAGGTTCATACTTATCACTACCTTCCCAGATTAAGTCGTCTCCTCCCAGAGTCCTCAATATTTCGAGAAGGAAGCAACCGTCCAAAGTAAGCATCACAGCCAGGGACTCTGGCTTGCACTCAATTTCTTCTTCGTAGCTGTTCTTGATATTTCCCACGTCCTGGAAGATCTTCTCGATTGCACGAAAGGAGAACTCCAAATTATGTGGATCAGTGGCGCCCTCATATTATTGAACCTCGTCATCATTCTACGCAGGGCTCTCTTTTTGTGATCGTCCATTCCAGAAAGATTTGCTCTGTTGGAATGATAGGGACCCAGCGAAACAGCTTGAGGGACATATGCTTTGATATTCAACTCTTTGAGGAAGTTAGGAACTGTAAATATGCATACAACGGACTGCAATTTGGGATCAGCATAGGATTCCTGTGGAATATGAAGAGCCAGTGCTCTGTTCCTTATCCATTTTGTTATTTCTGTGCCGCCAGATATTTCTCCCGGTTGATCAGTCACGGCTCCGAGGGCCGTTTCTCTATTGTCACGTAATTCTCGCAATTGACCAGTCACGGCTCCAAGGGGAGTTCTCGATCGGGATTTAGATGCTCTCCATTGATATTTAAACGATCTCAATCGAAATTCAGATGATGGTATTTTGCCCATCTTCCCCCTTTGAAGAGCCGAATGACCTCCGCAAAGCTAAATGTTTCAGAGTTAGAGCACGCCACACAGACATGAACTATTTTTCTTTTCACACATTCTGTAGCTATAAAAGCCAGAATGTTCAAGTCAATCCCATCTCTAACTTCAATCACGAATTAATAAACGCAATTACCTGATCGAATCTTCACGAAAACCTTTCATATCACCACTCGTTTTACTCACGATTTTATAACAACCGGCCGCAGTCTACAAAGGAGGCGTAGACAAACAAGCCACTTTTTGGGTTTCTTTCGAAATGGAAGACCATCGGATCAGAATTCATGAAAAAACCAAGTCCACAAGAAATAATTGAAAAAAACAAGTCCACAAGAAACAAGAAAAAAAAGTAAAGAGTAAAGTCAAAATCATCGACGACGGGTCGATTTATGTATCATGCCAGGATCCGGTCAGAGGTGGAAAATGAACAAATTTAACGGAAGCGTAAAGAAAGTAGTTTTTTAGTTTGATTTTTTTAGAGTTTTTTATTAGAATTTAGCTAAAAAATTTGTGGTTAAATTTTGATTTGTATTATTTAAACTGGTTTTTTAATTATATATATAAATTTAATATCCTCAAACTTTTAGTCTAATAAATCTTCAACAAACTTAGATTATAAAAAATTCACTTATCAAATTTGATATTTCAATAAATCCCTCCCAAATTTTAAACAAATTAAATCAAAAAATAAACAAACTTTTTTTCCAAAAATTACATTTAAAAACTCTTCACTAAAATAAATAAACCATTTAAAACTATTTTCAAAATATCCACAGATGATTATCAAGACGATACCAAAAAAAAAAACTTTCCACTTGCCTATAATGAAATCAAAGAAGGGAAACACGACGATAAAAAAACAAAACTTTCCACTTGCCTATAATGAAATCAAAGAAGGGAAACACGCTTTATGGATGGACGTGCACATAAAAGTGAAAGAAATTGAAATATCAGCCAAAGATGCCTTAATGATGAGACGAATAATTGATTTTTTTTTTGGTTATTTAAATGTTTCTTTTTTACTTTTAATTAAATATTTAATATTTTTTTTGCAATTACCAGAGAGGATATTTAATTGTTTGTAAATGTTATTTTTGAAAAGTTTTATGTTTTTTTCCCGAGTAAATTTGTCTAGAATTTCAGGGATCTAATGAAATCATAATTTTGACTAGTGAACTTTCCACAATCAAAGTGTCGAGGACTTTTTCAGGCTCATGTTGGTGAATTCATATATGCAATAAAAAAAACTAGTTTAAACAACACAAATCAAGATGTGACCACAAATGTTTTAGTTCGTTAGAAATCTGCGAGAAACTTAAAAAAATGTCACTTAAAAGCAAAGCCTATTCATATTCCACTCTTATTAAAGGGTAACAAGAGTGGTAATTAGAGTGTAGCTAATTATTTGATTTTTATTTTTATTTTTTGATAATTAATTGGGTCGAGAGGGACCCTATAGCTCAAAGGGGAGTTGTTGCAATATCTATAGAATGAAACATTAAATCCAATAATAATAACAAGGGGCCCACATTTTGTCATTATTTGAGAATGCTCTATTTTTGTAATCATTTCTACAAGTTGTACCTATGTTTTCTTATGTTGCATTTCTATTTGCTTCCGCGACTCAATTGCTATATTTGGTAAGTTTGATTCTGCAATTTCAGCTCATTTGAAGGAATTTTAAATATCATTGTGCAAAGTGTGAAGGTGGCTTCACACTCTGCACAATGAAAGCCACCTCTGAAACTAAATAATAATATAAAGTCATAGTAATAGCCATATAAACTAGTAGTGTTGCCAAAATATGAGAAGCAATATAAAGAAAACAATGATCAATATGTTTAGCTTAAATCCCGATGAAACGATGTGCCATGTCTCTCTGTTTTGCATGCAAATCATTTAACTATAGATTTTTTTTTTTGGCTTCATTCTCTCCAAGAGGACTTTCCCTAATAGGGCTTTGATAAGCCAGTATAATTCAATAGTGTAGAAATATTTATTTTGTCTTCCTCTGGGATGGCTAGTGTCCAACACCCAATTGGTGACAAAAGCCAATATCTTTGCATTCATAAACTCATCTCTGCCTAAAATGATGTCATTCATTATCTGTTGGATTTCCTCTTATATATTTGCAAGGGTAGGAGGTGGAAGAGTATGGCACCAAAGTGGGCTTGATTGCAATCACAACAACTCCCTTCCTCGCGGATGGTTGCACCACACTTATAGTGTGCATGATGGCATGGCATGTGGGACAACAGGTTGATTTTTTCTTAAGGGAAGGGTGGTTAGATAACACACAAAAGGCCTGAATGAAAGAATAAAGGCCCCTTACCATGCTTCCCAACTGATCTAGGTTCTAATTATTTCTAGTCACTAGAGTGGCATAATTGTTTAGCTAAGATGATGGGGTGATGCTTGTCTAGGGAGAAGATATATGAAAATCAACCTATGAGTGCCCTTGATTGGCAAGGCAATCCACTACCTCTTTTCCAACTTGGTGAACATGGGAAGGGATCATAATAGGAAGCAGGGGGAGGAGGAGGAAAATTATTTCTGTGTAGTTTTCCAACCTCCAATTTGAAGTGATTATTTTAGTATAGGCCCCAATAAGTAATTTTTTAAGGATTGCAATGACTAGTCTAGAGTCTCCTTCCACCATGAGTTTGTAGATGCCTTGTTGAATGGAAAACTACAAAACCTTTTTTCAACGCAAATAATTATGTTACATTATTGGCGTTGTAGCCCATTGGCCCTACAAACACAAAAAGAGCTTGAAATGTGTTATCTCGGAAGAGACCTTTATATCAACCTATACATGGGTCTCTTTTGGATGCTACATCGAAGTTAAGAGTAAAAAGACCTAGATATGGAGGAGTCTACAAACAGGGAGACAAAAGAGAGGGGGAGGAGAATTGCGGGGGTGTGCGAGAGGAAGAAGATCACTGGTTGAGCTTGGCAAGAATGGGCATATATGAAGGAGAGGAGGACTAGTCATACAAGGACCATGGAGAAAGTATGATAGTTTCATTGATCTGAAGCAAAATTATGGACCAAACATAATTCACCGAGGAGGAGGCATTTTGAAAATTCAAAGATTTTGCTCCTTCCAAGTGTGCCAAAGAATGAATATGGGGAGAAGCAACTAAGCTTGATTAACAATGGGATTAAGAAAGGAAAAATATTGCCAATCTTTGATTGTTTTTAAGATGTCTGAGGAGTGTCAATCAGATTGACCAAATAATTGTCCTACCTTTTTCCAAAGAGCTTCCAGAGAGTGGCATGAATTGAATAAGTGCTCCATTGTTTCCTTGTTTAAGTGGCATAGATAACATAGAAATGGTCCCTTAAATCCTTTGCAAATGATTTAGTCCCAAGTAAGGGCTTAATTCCTTTACAACAACTAGATGAAATGGGATATCTTGGACCAGAGACTCTCTATTTATATTTTTTTCCATATTGATTAGGAGGGAAAATGATGATGGTTGGAAACCAAATATTAGGCTGCCTTAACTGTAAATTCCCTAACTAGTTTATATCCTCATCTGATCAAGTCCCTCCCTTCCATGACTAGAATTTTTTTCTTTTGAAGTTCATGTTTATTAAGATTAGACCAATATATTGAAGAAATATTGGGGTCCCAATTCCTCATGATTTTCCAAATTCTCAAAGACAAGTCTACCTGCTATGGATATCACAAGTCAGCAACCATGTTGAGGTAGTTGGATTTGATGATGGTTATTATCTCCTAATATTTTTCCCCTCCTACCAACTTAGGGAGTTCGTGCATGAGTCTTCGTAGAAGAAAGTTGATTTGGAAACCCTTGTCTCCCAAAATCATGTTGCTGTTAGTGAAATTCCAAATGGAGGATCTTGTGATATTTCTTTTTATCCCTCGAGAGTCGAGACTTAATAACCGCCCACCGCAGTCTACAAAGGCAACATAGACAAACAAGCCACTTTTTGGGTTTCTTTCGAAATGAAACATCACTGGACAAAATTCATGGAAAAACCAAGCCCACAAGAAATAATTGAAAAAAACAAGTCCAGAAGAAATAAGAAAAAAAAGTAAAAGAGTAAAGTCAAAAGTCGACGATTGGTCGATTTTGACTTATAACTATGACATTTAAAAGAGTAAAGAATGGAGCATTTTGTAATTTTTTGGAGTTTTTGGTGGATTTTCATTAAAATTCAGTAAAAAAAGTGTGGCCAAATCTTGATTTGTGTTATTTAAACTGGTTTTTGATTGCATATAGGTATTCATTGTTTTAAAAACTCTTAAGGCACTTAGATTGTGAAGAGTTCACTGGTCAAACTTGTGATTTCAATAAATCTCTATCAAATTTTAAGCAAATTAAATAATAATAAAAAACTGAAAACTGTCCAAAAATTCACACTTAAAAAATCCTCCATAAAAAACTACTCAGAAATAAACAAACATTTCAAAACTATTTTCAAAGTATTGACGGATGATTACATTTCAAAACTATTTTCAAAGTATCGACAGATGCAAGACGATACAGAGAACATTAATTTCCACTTGCCTATAATGAAGTCAAAGAAGCGAAACACGTGTTAGGTGAATCAAAAGCCCCCAAATGGATGGAACCCAAAATAAAAGTGAAAGAAATTGAAATACCATCCAAAGATGCCATAATGACGAGACCAATAATTGATATTTTTTTTGGTCATCTAAATGTTTCTCTTTTACTTTGAATTAAGTATTTAATAGTATCATTCTATTGCAAAATTGTAATTATTATATATGATATCTAGTTGTCTTTAAATGTGATTTTTGAAAAGTTTTCTGGTTTATTTTATGAGCTAATTTGTCTAGAATTTGATAGGGATTCAATGAAATCACAATTTTGACGAGTGAATTATGCGCAAACGAAGTGCCTTGAGGATTTTTCAGGGTGTTGTGCCGAATCCATATATGCAATCAAAAAACCAATTTAAACAACACAAATCAAGATATGAACATGGCCAGAAATCTGCGAGAAATTTCAAAAAGTGTCACTTAAAGGCAACTCCTATTCATATTCCACATTTTTTTATAAGGTAAAAAGAGAGTGGTAATTAAAGTGTAATTAGTTAATTTTTTTGTTTTTTATAATTAATTAGATCGAGAGGTTCTCTATAGCTCATCGGGGAGATGTTGTAATATCTATAGAATGAAACATTAAATCCAATAATAATAACAAGGGGTTAGTGTTTTGCCGTTATTTGAGAACGCTCTGTTTCCGTGGTCATTTCTACAAGTTGCACCTATGTTTTCTTGTGTTGCATTTCTATTTGCTTCAACGACTCAATTTCTATATTTGGTATGTTATGAATAAAAATATATATAAAATAATACAAATAATGTAAAACTATAATAATAATAAATAATGATTAATTAGTAACTAGTTAATGAAAATGTATGTCCCTAAGGACATAACCGTTGGTGAAGAGGTACCTACATAGAGCATATAAGTAGACCCTCACCCTTATTGTAATCATGTCATCAATTCTTATATAATATTCAATATACAATTACTTGTCCTGCTATGGATATTTACATCTTCCAAGTGTTTTGAAAATTATTCTGCTGCGTGTACCAACCTTGTTCGTTACGTTGGTATTAGAGCCATGCTCTTTGATCCTGACAATTGACCATTGAAGTCTTTGTCAGCGTAGTTTTCATCGTAATCAGGTGTTTTGTTACAAGAATTTGGAGCTTCTCCAATTTATCAATTGGGCTTTGGCCATTACAAAAAATAACAATAAAAAAAATAATTAAAAAAATAGAAAAAATTAAAAAAATGCAAATAAAAAAAATTAATAAAAAATTACATGTTAAAAATAATAATAATAATAAGTAAAAAAACAAAATGGCACACAAACTTACTAGTCGCCTTAATGCCACCATCAATGGCCCAACTATAGCCAAAGTTGCTAACGAGGAAGTCATTGGATAGCCGACCCCCACAAATCTCCCGCCGCTATAAACAACAACACCACAACCTGCACTAGTTGTCACCATTGTTGGATTGGGCACACAACCACCCTGCCACTTCTCAACCAGGAACAACGTCGTTAGCACCATTGATCCAAAGCTACTGCAACCGTCATTGTAGCCACTGCCACTTTACTCGCCCGTTGCAAATTCTTTTGTCGCACGTCGTCCATATCCATTGCCGCCACCATTTCTTGATTAACCTTTGCAGCCGCCAACAACCACCAGCTGACCTCATTCCTCCCATCGTCAGTTGTCCGTCGCGTTCAATGGTCGTCATCTGCCATTGTCAAACTGCTCTCACACTATGTCATCCTCTGCCGCTAAAAGCCATTCTCATGCTACACGCACATTCTGTGGTTGCATTTTTGTCGTCGATAGCCACAACATTTCTCCCAATCAACCCACAGTTAAAATATTTGTGTACAGTGGTTATTTCATCGTGCCATTAAAGATTCGATTAAATATCAAGAGTGGAAAAAATAATAGAACTAAGGAGTCATGACCATCCACTCATAGAGTCAAGTCGACCACAATTGCAGTCCCTTGTCCGAAAGCCAATCATATAATTAATTCCAAAAACTCAATTCTTCAATTCTCCAGTGGAAGAGCAAAGGTTCGTGACTTTTTGATGAAACTTTTGATGAGAAAATTAAAAAAGACAATCTTGTATTATAAAAATATAAGTGAATAAGTCATTTATAAGGATTTATTTGACTCTTAATATAAAGTTATTAAAAAAATACATATTTGAAGTTATATAGAGATTAAAGATTAAGTGAAATAATGCGAATTTTGTTGAACGTAGTCAAAGTATTGTTTGACGAAAAATTATTGACAAACAACATGGAGTCCAAATCAAAACTGAAGGAAGGACGATTTTTCTTATAAGGGTATTTTAATCAAACATCATGAGTTAATTACATTAGGAGGGACCGTCCAAGGGAAAATAGTTAATATCGTTATTAGTGCAAGCAATGGTGAAAATGAAATAAATATTAATCTGATGAATCGACTGTTAATTTTAATGCCAATGTAGATGAAACAATATATTTTTTTAGAAAAATGATGAAATTAATGATTTACAAATAATAGTAGATCATTATGAGTACATATCCCAATTTCATGTTGTAAAAATGTATCACATAGAGCTTGACATAATTCTTGATCAACCTTCATTTAGATATTTGGGTGCGTTCATGTTAAACATACAAAAACAAAATGATATTTTCTTATAAGGGAAAGATGACCACGTTTGGAGACATAACAATGAAGTCAAAACCGATAATGTCATCATCAGAAGAATTTAAGGATATTACGAAATAGATACCTCAAATAAACCAAAACTTAATATTGGAGAAGCAAAAAGAGTTTGAGGAGACCATATCCAATAAAAACAAAGAAAATTTTCTTTTAAAAGATCATATCCAAAAACTACTTGCACAAGTCAAAAAGTGTAAAATTAAGAAGCACAAGGTAGAACAAGAAAAAGAAAGTTTTGACAAGAAATTCAACGGAAGTCTATGAGAGAAAGAAGAGGAAAATTTACACTTAAAGGACCTTAACAAAAAATTATTAGGACAAATCAAGTGTTTAAAAGACTAGAAGCTTGAAAAACAAAATAAAGCTAACTCATAAAATGAGGAACTCTTATGTCTCAAAAATCATAATCAAATTCGACTCATTCAAATTAAAAAACTTAAAAAGGATAACAAATAATTGAACAACAAATTAGAAGAATTTATCACGAAAGAAGTGTCGAAGTCTTTAGTCCATGTTGAAGAAAAAGATATGAAATTTGACTCAATCAATATCACAACTCAAGAAGAAAAGAAACCTATAAAATTTAAAACCAATTTAGATATTGTAGTTAAAATAATGGAAATTCCAAGTGATGATTCAGTAACCAACTCAACAATGACAATACCTGAAGTAATGTAGATTTTTGTTGTAGATTCAAGCTGCTTATGTAATATGCTAGAATAAAAGACTTGAATCTACTCTACTCATCAGCAGAAACAAAAATTGACCGATGAAATCATGAAGCAGAAAAGGAAGAATTCTAATCGCACATAACACAATATTTATCTAGGGAAAGCAAAAACTAAAAACCCTATTATATGTTTATTGCATTAACTAGAAGGTCCGAGAAGAAAATACAATGCTTGTTGAACCTGAACAATCTCTACGTAAGTACAAGCTATCTCACTGCTTCACAAACCAGCTCAAGCCATTACTTAGATAAATATTTTGCTTGCTAAGCCCCTACTTCATTGCAAAGTTTCCAAGGGAATTAACCCATATTTAATTGGGAAATTCCTCACTCATAACGGCATAATCCATCCACAGGTCTTCTATTAATTGCATGCATCACTTATTTAATTTAGATGAATTTACAATTGATACTACACAGTCCTTGAACTCTAATCTCAACTAGGTCTTCATCTGAACTGACATGCATGAGCTATTTTAAGTGAATTATCAGTGACCTAATTGATCACTGCATGTGAATTAAATCCAATTTAATTCACTTGACCACTCACTAGTCCCTCCTACAATTAGAACTAGTTTAGCTAAATTTAATTGAGTTAAACTGAATTAAATAATTACAACTCAATAAGAACTCAACCTAGCTCCCTAAAATTTAGGGATCACTCTACATGACTCTAGATAAACTTCCAACTTGAATATACTGAGCCAACTAAGTCAACTTAACTTAATTAATTGTTAAAAGTTTCTATAAGAATAGAATTACAATTTAATTCCCAATTTAATCAAAGGAAAAATTAAATTAGGATTTTCTTGATACTATTTTTAAAACTCCCTCTAAAAAAAAACCGATTATCTTCTACCTCGATCTTGCCTCTGTGAAACTTGATTTTGCATCTTGAAAATGCCTTCGTCAAAATATCTGCATCCTTCTCCTCTATAGGAAATTACTCTAGCAACATGATTCTCCTCTGCATATAATATCGAAGATGGTGATACCGGATGTCAATATGTTTGGACCGATCATGAAATACTAGATTTTCATAGAGTTTGATACAACTCTGATTGTCATAGTAAATCACAATTAGATCCATTTGCTGACCAAACAAACCAACAACAATATTCCTCATCAAGATAGCCTCACAAGTTGCTTGACTAGTAGCCATGTACTCTACCTGTGCTGAGCTGAGTGAAATTGATCTCTACTTCTCTGCTTCCTGTCGTACTGAAGATTCCCCTCGATGTGATTTTCATGCTGGATGGACTCTCTACAAAATCCACATTTGGGAAGCCTTGAGGCTTCACTCCCTCTATCTGTCTGTACTAAAGACCAAAATGAGTGGTGCCTTTGAGGTATCTCAACACTTGTTTAGCTACCTTCCATTACAGTTTGGTTGGATTAACAATGGCTTGACTAAGTTGGTTAACTGCGTAACATGTCCTGTCGTGTGTTCACCAAATACATAAGTGAACCCACAAGATGCCTATAAATAATAGCCTCCACTACGTCACCTAAAGTAGCATCCTCCTTCCTCTAGTTACCAGCTAGAGGAGTCTCCATGGGTTTACTATTCTCCATGTGGAACTTCTTTAGTATCTCGTTGTCATATTTTCCATAAGAGACAAACACTTCATCATCTCCTTTCCATACTTCCATACCAAGAAAGTAATGCATGAACCTCAAGTCCTTCATCTCAAACTCTCTTGCAAGATCCTTTGTGCAATACTTGATCAACTTCTCATCACCTGTCAAAATCAAATCATCGACATATAAAACAATAATCAACAATTTACCTTCAACCACAATATGGTAAAGGTTTGCATCCTCTTCATGTTTGGTGAAGGCCAACCCAATGAAATAATTGTCAATCCAGGTGTAGCAAGCACGGGGTGCTTGTTTCAGTCCATATAACACTCACTCGAGTCTGCACACATGTGAATCTCTGTTGGAGATCCCAAATCCTTTAGGATGCTCAATATACACCTCTTCCTCAATCATATCTTTGAGGAAATTTGTCATTTAATCCATATGATCTATCTTCCATCCCATCTGCACTAACGATGCTAGAATAGATCTGATTGATGAGTGCCTTGCTATAGGATAAAAAGTCTCATCGTAATCAATTCCCTCCACCTGATAGAATCCTCTAGCCGCAAATTTGGCCTTGTGTTTCTCCACACTACCATCTACTATTTGTTTTACCTTATAAATCCATTTGGACGTCACCACTTACTTGTAGGTTGGTCTTGGGACCACTTCCCAAACATTGTTTCTGAAAATGGAGTCACACTCAACCATGGCATCAACCCACAATGGTTGCTACACTTATTCCTTGAATGAGGATGGCTCAATCTCTAAACTATCGCTTATTAGAGCCATGTAGCTAGTGTGCCTCTCTGGTGACATCCTCTGCCTGCACTGTGATGTGGGTGCTCCCACATTCTCTCTGGCATCATGCAATAACCTATCAGCCTCTCAGGTGCACTTTATCCCATCTCTGGAAGTCTCTGCATGAGTGTGTCTTTCCACTCCTTTCTCCTCTGCATGTGGCTACTCCACATCATCCTTAGGTTCCTCCTTTGGCGCTAAAATCTCCTCAACCGCATGTAGTTGAAGCTCCCTATCAAGGGAATATATCATGGTCTTCTCCTCATCGAGCTTCACATCTCTACGAACCATTGTTATCCTATTGATTAGAAGGTACACCTAATAGTTGTAAGGTGTATCAGTGTACCCCACAAATATGCCCAACTCAACAGTTGGTTCTAGTTTTTTTTGTGCATCTTTGGTAACATGGTAGTATACTGATGAACCAAAGATCTTGAAGTGTGCCACATCTGGTTTCTTCCTTGAAAAAGCCTCTTCTGGTGTACTCATCCCGATAATTCACAAGGGATTCTATTTTGCAAATAAACAGTTGTGTTACATGATTCAACCCACAAGTGTAGTAGTAGGCCTTGATCATGTAACATTTTCCATGTCGCTCCCACAATAATTTTGTTCTTCCTTTTAGCCACCCTATTCTTCTGTGGGTTATGAGGTGCTATCAACTTCTGTTTAATGCCTTCTAATAAATAGAAGGTGTTGAAGTCATTCGACACATATTCTCCACCGTTATTGCTTATGAGAGCTTTAACTTTCCTACTAGTATATTTCTCGACAAGTGATTTAAATTCAAAAAACTTACTAAATATCTGATCTTTCTTCTGCATGAAGAAAATACAAAACTTACGAGAAAAATCACCTACAAATACTACATAATACTTGTTCTTGGCCATCGATGTTGTCGAGAATAGTCAACGCACATCTGAGTGAACTCTGTCAAGGATTGCTTGTGCTTGATTGTCTTTTTCATGAAAGGAAAGTTTGGTATACTTACCCAATGTACACCCTTTGCATGTGTCTCTCTACTCTAGTGTACCTTTGGGAAGTCTTGTCGAAATTTTCTACATGATATTCAAAGATACATGGTGCAAGTGACCAAATATTCTATGCCACAACTCATAGATGTCTCGACTCTGCACCTTTTCTACTTTAGTTCTCAATATTGCATAGTCTTCTACCTCAAATTTGTAGAATTTCATCACTTGAACCCTGATCCGCTTCAATTTTCCTGTGGCTATGTGACGAAGGAAAGATTTTCCCTTACTAAATATCATATTATAGCCTCTATCCTCCAATATGGCAATAGAAACCAAGTTCTTCTTCAAACCCGAAACATACATGACAACTCTCAATGTGAGGGGGGAACCAGACTCCCTCTAGAAGGTAAGATTACTGATGTCGGTTGCGCTATACCTCGCATCATCACCCATATCGATATGCTTATGGAGATCCTTCTCCTCCAAGTTACCGAAGTGCTCTTTGTTGAAAGCCATATGGAATGAAACTCCATTGTCCAGGTACCACACACTACCCATCATCAATGACACCATGCAAATGATGAGGGTAAAATCCAGTTCGAATTACGAAACAAGAGCTTCACCTGTTACTCCTCTTGAGGGATTCTTACTAGCCTTCTTGTGCGGACACTTTGTGGCATAATGTCCCATCTCACGATAGTGAAAACACTTGATTTTCGACATGTCATTCTTATTGCCACCTTGACTGGAATCTGATTTGGAATGGGATGACTTCCCCTTCCCATCTAAGGCACATTTTTCCTCATCATCATGCTTTAATGAAGATTAGTCTCTAGTGTTCTGCCAAATCTCTTCCTGTACCAAGTCGGACCACAATGGATCCCACCATGGTAACTTCTCCCTGCCATTCAATGAGTCCTATTATCTATGCCAACTCTTGGAAAGTCCTAAGCTCACCAGATCGTCTTCTGCAACAGTAACCCCAACACATCAAATCTAATCCTGACATTGGGTGAATTTGGTCAAGTACTTCGGAATTGAGTTGCCCTTCTCCATCTTGATCTTTCTAAGCTTTTCCTACAGTGCCAGCTTCCTATGGTCACTGCTATTTTGAAACAGGTTCATCAATGCCTTCCACGTTGCAAATGGATTTTCCTTACCATGGAGTTTTGAGACAATATGATCTCGAACTCCTTCTAGGATAATCCTTTTCGCCTTTTCCACACACTTTCTCCATTCAGTGAGATATTTAGCATCAAATCTTGGAGGCTTCAGGATATCATGATCTATGAATTCCTTCAGCGCATTGTTTTCCAACACTGCCTCCATCCTGTCCTTCCAAGCTATGTAATTCGAGTTGCCCTCCAGGTCATACTTAAGTCTCAAACCATAGAACGACTTCCTGCTAACTCTGAAGTATGAAATTCCAAATTTCATTTCACCTGCACAACAAACTCATATTCTCCTCTTCTATGGTGACTTCATCTCTAATACCATGTAGATTTTTATTGAGATTCAAACTACTTATATAATATGCTAGAAAAAAATACTTGAATCTACTCTACTCATCAGTGGAAAAAAAAACTGATTGATGCAATCACGAAGCAGGAAAGAAACAATTTCAATCGCATATAACACAATATTTATCTAGGGAACGCAACAGATAAAAACCCCGTTTTATGTATATTGCATTAACCAGAAGATCTGAGAAGAAAATACAATTCTTTTTCAACCCAAACAATCTCTGCATAAGTACAAACTATCTCATTGTTTCACAAACCATCTCAAGCCAATACTTAGCCAAATATGTTGCCTACCAAGCCCCTATTTCATTGTGGAGTTTCCAAGGGAATTAGCCCATATGTAATTGATAAATTCCTCACTCATAATTGTGCATTCCATCCATAGGCCTTCTATTGATTGCATGCATCACCTGTTTAATTTAGATGAATTTACAACTGATACTACACTATCCCTGAACTATAATCTTGACTGGGTATTCATATGAACTAATATGCATGCGTTATTTTGAGTGAATTATCAGTTATCTGATTAATCACTGTCATGTGAATTAAATCCAATTTAATTCACTTGACCACTTACTAGTTCCCCCAACAATTAGAACTAGTTTAACTGAATTTAACCCAGTTAGAACTTGTTTAACTGAATTTAACTCAGTTAAACTAAATTAAATAATTACAACTCAATAAGAACTCAACTCGAGCCCCTAAAATTTAGGGATCACTCTACACGACTCTAGTCAACTTGCAACTCGAATTCACTAAGCCAACTAAGTCAACTTAACTTAGTTAACTATTACAAGTTGCTATGAGAATAGAATTACAATTTAATTCCCAATTTAATCCAAGGACAAATTAAATTAAGATTTTCTTGTTGCTATTTTTAACAAGTAAATGAGAAAATCACCACAAACAGATTAGGGAAAGATCAAATTGCAAGAGTTCCTCATCGACATCTAAATCAAAAGAGTAGACAACTAAGTCAATCTACAGATTTGAACCATTCAAAATGGAAGCAAGAGTTTTATGTTCCAAGGAATACTGCGGTTTGTAGGATCCAGTCTTATGATAAAAATTCATTACAAAATTCTAGTGATTAGAACATTCCACATATGGTTAATCTAGGATGGTCTAATCCATTCTCAATCTATTTTTTTTTATCACTTAGAGCATCATATTGACTTGTATCAACGAATATGAAAGTTCAGAGACAAAAACACATTTGAAACAGGAAAATAGATCAAGCCCTTTGATCAGTAAGCTTTGAGGACAAATCTTTTTGAAGAGGAAGGAAATGTTATGAATATATATATATATATATATATATATATAATACAAATAATGTAAAACTATAATAATAATAATAAATAATTATCTGTGACAATTTTCTTTCGGAGTGGAAAATGGTGCAGAACTAGCCTCTAATGAGAATGTGATAAGGAACACATATATGATTTTTGGTTCTTAATTAACTTTCACTCAAATCGTGAAAAACTCCATATTGATCAATTTGCCCACTAATATTCCTACTAAGGCTCTCTCCATTAGCATGAGAACCTCTTGTAATCCTATATCTTCACCTGATGTGAGCACAAAAACCTTCCGAGGTTTCAGGGTCATCTTACATGAAGGATTTCACAAAGGGAAATTAGTCAAAAAATACTTGTCACATTTAGTAATCGATGGCACAATGTGAGGAATCAAAGTATCTATAACTTACTTTACATAATCGTGAGTGTCAATGTTTAGTGGGGAGATCTCGAGAGATGGAAACTCACTGACACCCAACTCATCTAATGGAGAATAGAAAACTTGTCAAAAATCTTCGTTCATGGGAAAAATATTGGTATCTCACCTATAATCCACCATATCGATTTCCAACTCATAGATCATAGCCTAATAAATAGAAAAAGCCCCCAAAGTCCTCAACTTAATGCAGCGACACTTGTCGATCAAAATATTGGCGAAAAACCAAAAGAGGGACCAAAGAGGAGGTTCGAACAAGTCATAACCATAAAAATGTGTCAAAAAAAACCCTACAAAAAAGGTGATAACCTGACTATGCCCCAATGCCACGAGGAAGACTAAGGTGAAGGTTCAGGCATTGGATAATCCTAGGTTGCAGGTTTGAGATTCCTCTCGCACTCCCTCACCCCTGCCGCTCCACCCCCGGCTCCCTAGAAGGCTGAAAAAAAAAAAAAAAAAAAAAAAGAAGAAAAAAGAAAAATGAAAAAAAAGAAAAAGAAAAAAAAAAGAAAAAGAAGAAGAAAAAAAACAAAAGAAAAAAAGAAAAAGAAAAAGAAAAGAAAAGAAAAGAAAAAGAGTTAAAAAATTATATATCATTTTCGTGTATTTACATATTTACATTTTTCTCACCCAATCTTTGAAAATGAAGTGTCTAACATTAATTAATAAAAAAAATTGAAATATAATTTACAAAAGGTTAAAATTTATAAAATATTTCATTTAATATATATTTTAAAAATTATTGTAAAACTGCCATATAAATGTTTTATTTAATTAAAATAATTTAATTTTAACAGTAAAAAGTATTAAAACAATTTAATATTGATAATTTTATATTTAAAAATTTCTTCATTTGAATTTAAAAAGTGAAAATTAAAATTAAAATGAATCATCAAATTTTATCATATTATTTTTTTTAAATGTTTATTATGTTTTTTCACTATATTTAATAAAATATTAAATTTTACTCATTTAAAAAATAAACTCAACATTTTTTATTTTAAAAATCTATGATATGAAGTAAATATAATTAAAAAATTTTAAAAAGCGATTTAATTTATCGCTGAAATAGTTTTTTCATTTAAATATATTTATATAATTTTGAATAAGATTGTGTTTTTTTGTTTTTTAAAACACGTTTTTTTTGTAAGCTTGATAGTAATGTTCTTTTCTATTAACTTTCAAGAATGAGTAGATTACATCCAAATGTATTGTGGTTAGGTGGCCTCAAAATGCCCAATGAGAAACCAAGTGTGTTGGCCACCTAACAATGTGGCAAGCCATCCAAAAGCAAAATCTACTAAGTCTGTCCAGCCAAGCTATAAAGGCTTGAATGTCTTTCAACTTCCTAGCTTCTATATATCTATAGGCATAATGAAAATAGTGAGAAGGCAATAACTATATCATATACTAGAAATTAAAACAAGATAAAACACTAGATCACTCATCATCAGTAAAATCAACTGGGGTTGGGTCCTTTGCACTTAACCCCGGAAGCTCAGAGTGAGGAATGCATGGAATATGCTGCTCAATTGAGACTAAGGCGACCATTATGTTTCTACAAATGGAATTTAATTTGCTGGAAATATTGACTGTAGTCTGAGAGAGGTTGACTTGTTGTGGTCGAGCTTGCAGGAATGTGCTCCAGAGCCTTTGCCAATAAGTTTTTCATCATCCAATATAGGTGGAGAGTCTGCTTGTACTAGGAAATGTGGCCCTAAGAGTGCCCAGGATCAAGTACCAGGGATTGCCATTCCTCCTCATCCTCTTCTTGAAGATCTGCTTTCCGATTTAATTCTTCTTCCCATTGAGCGATGAGTCTCCAAACTGGGGTTGAACTTGCATGGTAAGCAGGGGCAACTTCCTCAATTATTCTGGAGGTGGGTCTACGCCCTCGTGTTTTTCCGGTAGAAGTACTGGGGGTATTATGAATTTTAATTTGTATTCCACGGTCCTGACACCCCTTGCATGACTTACTTCTCCCAAAGGATGCACAGACCATTATGTGAATTGCAAAAAAATGATATAACAAACAAAGACCAACCAAACTAAAATCAAACAACCTTCCTCGAGCAAGCCACAACCCAGGAGCCAAGAGTGTCCAAGGTTCACGCTTGTCCGGGGAACATGTGAGGGTTAACCATTGTGAGAAACTAGCCTTATACAAAAACTGTTGGTATCCTGAATCCTTGAGGCAGGAAAGATACCTAGGAGCATGATTATAAAACCTCCAAACTGAGGACGAGTACAGGATTTCAAAGATGGTCATGCCACCACCAATTTAATACCATAAAAGTTCTAAAAAACCATCACAAACAATTAAATATACGCCAAGATAGGCTCGCCACTGATCTATGCAGACTAATCGGGGGAATCCCTTGGTCGAAGCCATCTGCATGCCCATACGAGAAAGCAGGACACCAAAGAAAATCGACACAAGAGTAATAAAAAATAAATATCCTTCAAATGAAGCAGGAGTTGCAGACTCCTCCCGGGAGGACCTCTACCAAACCATACCATTCAAAACACTTCATTTCCTCCATGAACCCTACAATCTACACAGACATACGATGATATAGAGGTACGTAACAAAGGGGAGAACATACCCAGGAACCTCAACCTGAACCCACTGTAGGTCGTGACCCCGTTGACCGATCACTCCAGAACTCCTTAGCGGCGCACCAGATTCCCAAAACCACTACGATACCAGGATACAACCCAGACATGTGAATTACCAAAAGCCTTAACCAAAAAGCCGGGATGTTGCTATGTCATGCTATAAACCCCACCTTCCAAGCTTGCATTAAATGGCCACATGCACCCCGCCATCCCCCGTGTGCTTCGTGCATATGGAGGGTGGTGTGAAGGCCTCTTGAAAACTGTGTCACCCTAATATTAATGACTACAATGGGGATTTACCCATTCACACCCCGATCGAGGAGAATTTTTAAAATACATTTTTGAATGAATAAATATATTCATATTCTTGAAAAAAACTCATGGAGTACTTAAATTCTACATAAACAACTTATACTCAAGTTTTTAAATTTGTTATTAAATTTTAATTGAAATTAGTTAACAAAATGCTTTGAAAAAATTATTTAAACTATTAATTAGACTAAATAATTAAAAATATCTGATGGGGCCAGCCCACGTGGTCCCGCCATCACTGTGCTGATGTGTTATGTACCCACAATATATATAATAATGAATTGGATTTGGGATATAAGTGTTGATTGATTTTTAATCTGCACAATATTGATTTGGGTTACGGTGTGTGTACCCTGATTGTCTGTCTATTGGACAACTGTCCCTCCTCGGGATTTTTCGAACCCGCCTTGGTTTGGGGTTTTACACCTTCGCGCTCATTTGTTTTTCATTGTTACCTCCAGTCTTTTGCTCTGCGAGCTCCTGGCGATCCGTTGCGACTTCTGTGGTTTTCATTATGAGTTTCTGAGTTTTGTCCGCCTGGTCGACTGAGTGATGTGCTCCTGGTTGTGTTCGTGGTCTCGGTCGTTCTAGGACTCGGCCTGTATGCTATTGTTCGCTCGGCGATTCGTTGAAACCCTGGTAAGGTTTGCGTTATGGAATTTGTATGCATATATGTTCTCTGTCACTGTGTGTATGTATTCTGCCCTAGTGGGTCTCTGCCTCTGTGCGTTTTTATCAATTTCTGCCTGTGATTCACAAGGGTTTACAGTTAGTCGAGAGCTGCATGGTTCTTGGTGACATTCGCTTCGGCTCTGGTTCGTTGGCTCCCAAGTTCGACAGGGTTATGGTGGCGCCCTCTGTTAGTTCCTCCGTCAACTCCGCCTGGTAAGTCCCTGTTTCGTGCTAGACTTTCCTTTCCCTGTTTTTCCTGAGTCTAATGGCCTGGCTCCTTTGTGAGCAGGAGGTTCGTCCGAGGTGAGAAATGCAAGTTTGGCTTGCCTGTCAGGTAACGACACACATTCCCTTTATTCAATCTTTTCGATTCCAGTTCTCTGGTTTTTGTTTGTGGATCCTAATCCTCGTTCTGTTTGTCTTTGTGCAGGTGGAGCCGCTCGTTGGTCTTGATGCCTGGACTTACAACTGCCCCGAACCGATTACGGGTAGAATCGCTCTGTTGTTGTAGTTTGCTTGTCTGGGTTTTCCGACTTGTAGGGTCTGTCTGTTCTTCGTTGGCCTTGAGCCGCTGTCTCTTCCCGATTTTTTGGTTATTCGGCTTGGTTGTTGATTTAGGAAACGAGTTAGGAGTTTATGTGGTTGGCTTCTGTCTGTAGTTGGGTCATTTCCCACGTCTGCAAACTAGGTTCGGTCTTGTAATTTTTGAGCAAAGAATGTGAATATATATGGACTTTGGATGACTGTATTTGTAACCCTATGAATTTGTGCTGAAATAAAATTTGAATCGCTCTCGTAGTTTCACATACCTGTTATGATTATATATGCCTGAACGTTTTGGTTGTGCGGCTTGTACTGGACGTTGTTGCTCTTCATCCGACTTGAATATCTTTTCCTTCTGGTTCAGAACCTGTAGTGGTATATTAACAATGTTCACATCATAAAATAAAAATAAAAATTACACAGCATTGAGGACGCTGTAGGATTATACGTGCACTAAACAATGTTTATATTCTTTTTTTCTGTTAATTTCTTTTTCACAGTCGAACCCCATAATGGGCTTGTTTCTCTCCTTTAGTAGCACTGTTTTCAAACAGTTTTTGTAACTGCTGTTAGTTTGTGTTGTTGTTACCAGTTATTTCATATGTGGAACTTCTTCATAACTAGCTAGCACATTTTTCTTTACATGCATTTACAACAGTAATATAACTGTTTGGAAACAAACGATTCTAACTAATTACTACTGTTCCTAATTAAAAGTCATTACATTATTCTTAGGCAATTTAAAAAGAAAAGTAAAATAAAATAAAGACAGATATACTATCCATCCAGCGAACTGTGTTCTCTGTCCTTTTCAGAAACCATGTCAACCTTGCTTCCGTCTTTGCCCTGTTAGCCAGATGCTCCTGCATCAGGCTCCCGGGGTAAAAGAAATTCATGGCTCTGTTCCATGAGTTCCTCCACCAAATAGCCAGCCTTCTGTATCTGCGCCGCGTCGAGCCATGAGCTGTCCTCTATTGGACGGTCTCTCCACTTGACGAGGTAATGTAGATATTCTTTCCTACGTGTCTTCTTGGCTACCTGGGTACTGAGGATCCCTTCAATCTCATGGGACTGGGCCGAAGGCAATTGTTTCTTCCAAGAACCGTCTCCAAGTTAGCTGTCCCATTTTGGCTATACCACACTATCATCCTCTGCTTGGGCATTATATGGGAACAAATCTGCCACATTGAAGATAGGTGATATGCCTATGTCAGGTGGCAGCTGAATCTCGTAAGCGTTGGCTGAAAATTTACGTAAGATCTTGCATGGACCAATTTTCTTATATTTTAGTTTATTATACGTGCCCTTAGGGAACCGTTCCTTGCACAGGTGCGCAAGAACCTCATCCCCAACATTAAATTGTACTTCTCTTCGCTTTGAATCTGCTTGCTGCTTATATTTCTGTACGCTGTCCTGCAATCTTAATTTGACCTTTTCATGAAGTTCGCTCATTGCTTCGGCAAAGTCTTCCCCATCCGCGCTTCTCCATTCCAACTTTCCCAAATCTCGCAGTTCATGTATTCCTCGAGGATGCATGCCATACAAAATCTGAAATGGGCTGTGTCCGGTGCTACGATTGGGCGAATCGTTATAAGCGAATTCTGCCTGAGCGAGAGCTCGATCCCATAACCGTGAATTTTCTCCAGTTAAACTCCGTAATAAATTCCCCAAGCTCCTGTTCACCACTTCCGTTTGTCCATCAGTCTGCGGGTGATACGCAGAGCTGAAATTCAATTGCGTGCGCAAATTTTTCCACAGGGTGCGCCAAAAGTGTCCTATGAATTTTACATCCCTGTCTGAAATGATAAATCTGGGTAGGCCATGTAATCTAACAACCTCCGTGAAAAACAGGTGTGCCACATATGTGGCGTCACTAGTTTTCCGGCAAGGAATAAAATGAGCCATTTTCGAAAATATATCTACCACCACCATTACTGAATCATACCCCCGCTATGTTCTAGGCAGTCCGAGGACAAAGTCAATGCTGACCGAGTCCCATGGCCTGCTTGGAACAGGTAGTGGTGTGTAAAGTCCAATATTCTGAGTGTGTCGTTTCGCCAATTGGCAGACTTTACACCTGTTCACATATCTTTGTACATCCCTGCTCATTTTAGGCCAATAATAAAAATGTCCAAGTTGCTCCAAAGTTTTGTTGATGCCAAAATGTCCCGCTAATCCACCACTATGCTTCTCCCGTACAATATTCTCCCTCATTGAACAGTGCGGGATACATAACTGCCCACCTCTGAACAATAATCTTTCCTGTAAATTATAGTCTAACCATGGGCTTGCATTCCTCAACACGGGATTTTGGCAGGCTTCAAAGGCCTCCTTGAAATCTGTGTCAGTTTGGTACAAATCCTTCAGATGTTTGAACCCCATCACCTGTATGCTACTCTCCTGTAAGAGCAAAGCTCTTCTGCTCAAGGCATCTGCCACTTTGTTGGCTTGCCCACTTATGTGTTTTAACACGAAAGTGAAACTCTGCAAGTATTCTACCCATTTGGCGTGCTTATGATTTAACTTGTGCTGCTGCATTACATATTGTAATGCCGAATTATCAGAAAATAATACGAACTCATTGCCCAGCAGGTAGTGCCTCCAATGTTTTAAAGCTTGGACCACGGCATAAAATTCCTTATCATACGAGGAGTATTTCTGCCGGCTCTCATTTAGTTTTTCACTAAAGAATGCCATTGGTCTGTCTTCCTGACTGAGCACAGTGCCAATAGCTGTTCCACTTGCGTCACACCGAACCTGAAAGAGTTTATTAAAATCGGGCAGCCTCAAGATTGGCCTCTCCGTGATCTTCCGCTTCAAAAGCTGAAAACTGTCTTCTGCCGCCTTAGTCCAACAAAAAGGCTGACTGGCCTTTTTGATGGTCTCTAGCATTGGTGCACAGATTTCACTGAAATTTCTAATAAATTTCCGATAAAAACTTGCCAGTCCGTGAAAACTACGTACCTCAAATAAGCTCTTCGGTGACGGCCAATTTATAATTGCTGCAATCTTTTCGGGGTCCATCTTCAATTCAGTTTCCGCAACTACAAACCCCAAATAGACCAACTCCTTCTACAGGAAAGTGCATTTCTTTAAGTTTATTAGCAGTTTGTTCCGCTGTAACTTCTCTAACACCCTTCGAACATGTTGAAGATGTTCTCCTTTCGTTCTGCTGAAAATCAAAATATCATCAAGGTAAACTATCACGAACTTGCCAATAAATTCCTTTAACATCTCATTCATCAATCTCATAAAAGTACTGGGAGCGTTGCTTAATCCAAATGGCATGACCAGCCATTCGTACAACCCTTCATTGGTCTTGAACGCTGTCTTCCACTCATCTCCTTCCCTAATCCTGATCTGATGATAACCACTCTTCAGATCAATCTTCGTAAAATAAGCTGCTCCGCTAAGACAATCCATCATGTCGTCCATTCTGGGTAAGGGGAATCTATATCGAATAGTAATTTTATTAATAGCCCGCGAATCTGTACACATTCGCCATTCTCCACCCTTCTTAGGTGCGAGTACTGTTGGTACTGCAAAAGGGCTCAAAATTTCTCTGATCAGTCCCTTATCCAGCAACTCCTGCACTTGTTTACGAATTTCTTCATTGTCTTTCAGACTCATCCTATATGCTGCCTTGTTTGGAAGTCTTGCTCCAGGTATAAAATCTATATGATGGCTAATACTCCTCTTGGGAGGCAACTTATCTGGTAGATCATCAACCACAATGTCTTTAAATTCTTTTAACAGCTCCTGAATCTCTGCAGGCAATTCTGGCTTTTCTGTGTTCAGCAACATCGGTTTTGTCCTCCTTACAATCGCATAATTGATCTCATTTTCCTCAATCTGCTTCACAAACTGTTTTCCTCCTATTAACAATGTTTTTGTTCCACTCGGTTCTGCTGCATCCTCCTCTTTGATGGGTACAAGCGTATGTTTGATCCCATCTTTCACAAATTTATAACAATTTGTCTTCCCATCGTGCGTCACCTTCCATTCATACTGCCACGGTCTCCCTAGCAGTATATGGCACACTTCCATTGGCATAATATCACAGACCACCGTGTCTTGGTATTTGCCAATGTGGAATTCAACCTCGCACTGTTCATCAACTAATAGCTAGTGGCCTTTCTGTAGCCACGAGACCTTGTAAGGTGTGGGATGCTTAAGCCTTTTTCAATCCCAGATTTTCCACCTTTTCGGTGGCAACTAAATTGTTTGTACTTCTGCTGTCTATAATCAATTTACAGCACTTTCCATGTGATTTGCAAACTGTTCGAAATAACACCTTTCGCTGGGTCTGTTCAGCCACCTCCTTGGCTGGCTTCAACAACACTTTGTTCAAAATTAAAGCCTCTCCTGTTTCTGCCACGTTTTCTATCTCCTGAGGCTGTGCTTCAGCTTCCTCAGTCTGCGCAACAAATTCTCCCCTCCTGCCAGCATGCTCAGCTTCTGGGCATTCGAAGGATCTGCGCCCCCACTTATGGCACCTATACCACTGGAAATTAGTCCCCCTTCCGCGACCATTTCCTCTTCCCCGCTGATATGGCCGACCTCCTCTGGTGCTATCTCCCTTCTCTGCTGTCCCCGAAGCTCTGGAACTGCTGCCTTCTTCGCTGTTAGTGGCAGTTCGCCCTCTGCCATAGGACTGTCCTTGTCCTCTACCATTTCCTCTCCCTCTCCTGTTGTTTTGTTTCCTGTTAATTTTCTCTTCAACCTTTACAGCACTCTGAAAGGCCTCTTCTATATTCCGGGGAGAGAGAATACTGATCTCGTCCAATATTTCCAACCTCAAGCCATTCACGTACCTCACTGTTTTTTCTGGAGTATCATCCGTATAACCAGCACGTAGATTTACATGGTAAAACTCCTCTGTGTACTCCTTTACAGTCATACCTTTCTGCCTTAAATTTTGCACTCGTCGATAAAGCTCAACCTGGTAGTCTTTAGGCAAAAATCTGCCCTTCAGTTTTGCCACCATCCTTGGCCACTTTCTTATTGGCAACTTGTTCATTCGTCTCCTGTCTGCTTGGACACTATCCCACCATAAGGCGGCATGTCCTTTTAATTTAGTCGTAACAAATCTAACTCTTTTGTCCTCACTGATCTCCTCATTTTCAAAATACTTGTCTAGTTCACTTCCCAATCCAACAAAACATCCGCGGACAGACTGCCATCATAGTTAGGGATCTCAGGTTTGGGTTTGCTGCTAGCTAACAATACTGATCTCAACAGTCTTAACTCCAGGGCTTCTTCCTCTGACCCATCTGTAACAGTTGCTGCCTCGTCTTCACTATCATCCCCAAGTTCCGGGTCTCTTCGCCTACCTGCCTCTACTGCCTCCAAGCGAGCAGTAAGGATTCTCAACTGTTCTCTCAAGCCCTCATCTGCTACTCTGCGTGCACCTCTCCCACGTCCTCGTCTTTGTACTTCCATCTTCCTCTACTTCCTTAAAATGATGCTCTGATACCACTTGATGGGGCCAGCCCACGTGGTCCCGCCGTCACTGTGCTGATGTTTTATGTACCCACAATATATATATAATAATGAATTGGATTTTGGATATAAGTGTTGATTGATTTTTAATCTACGCGGCATTGATTTGGGTTACGGTGTGTGTACCCTGATTGTCTGTCTATTGGACAACTATCCCTCCTCAGGATTTTGCGAACCCGCCTTGGTTTGGGGTTTTACACCTTCGCGCTCATTTGTTTTTCATTGTTACCTCCGGTCTTTTGCTCTACGAGCTCTTGGCGATCCCTTGCGACTTCTGTGGTTTTCGTTATGAGTTTCTGAGTTTTGTCCGCCTGGTCGATTGAGTGATGTGCTCCTGGTTGTGTTCGCGGTCTCAGTCGTTCTAGGACTCGACCTGCATGCTATTGTTCGCTCGACGATTCATTGAAACCCTGGTAAGGTTTGCGTTATGGAATTTGTATGCGTATATGTTCTCTGTCACTGTGTGTATGTACTTTGCCCTAGTGGGTCTCTGCCTTTGTGCGTTTTTATCGATTTTTGCCTGTGATTCACAAGGGTTTACAGTTAGTCGAGAGCTGCATGGTTCTTGGTGACATTCGCTTCAGCTTTGGTTTGTTGGCTCCCAAGTTCGAAAGGGTTATGGTGGCGCCCTCCGTTAGTTCCTCCGTCAACTCCGCCTGGTAAGTCCTTGTTTCGTGCTAGACTTTCATTTCCTTGTTTTTCCTGAGTCTAATGGCCTGGCTCCTTTGTGAGCAGGAGGTTCGTCCGAGGTGAGAAATGAAACTTTGGCTTGTCTGTCAGGTAACAACACACATTCCCTTTATTCAATCTTTTCGATTCCAGTTCTCTGGTTTTTTTTTGTGGAACCTAATCCTCATTCTGTTTGTCTTTGTGCAGGTGGAGCCACTCGTTGGTCTTGATGCCTGGACTTACAGCTGCCCCGAACTGATTACGGGTAGAATCACTTTGTTGTTGTAGTTTGCTTGTCTGGGTTTTCCGACTTGTAGGGTCTGCCTGTTCTTTGTTGGCCTTGAGCCACTGTCTCTTCCCGTTTCTTTGGTTATTCGGCTTGGTTGTTGATTTAGGAAACGAGTTAGGACTTTATGTGGTTGGATTATGTCTATAGTTGGGTCAGTTCCCACGTCTGCGAATTGGGTTCGGTCTTGTAATTTTTGAGCAAAGAATGTGAATATATATGGACTTTGGATGATTGTATTTGTAACCCTATGGATTTGTGCTAAAATAAAACTTTGAATCGCTCTCGTAGTTTCACATACCTGTTATGATTATATATGCCTGAACGTTTTGGTTGTGCGGCTTGTGCTGGATGTTGTTGCTCTTCATCCGACTTGAATATCTTTTCCTTCTGGTTCAGAACCTGTAGTGGTATATTAACAATGTTCACATCATAAAATAAAAATAAAAGTTACACAGCATTGAGGACGCTGTAGGATTATACGTGCACTGAACAATGTTTATATTTTATTTTATTTTATTTATTTATTTATTTATTTTTCACAGTCGAACTCCATAATGGGCTTGTTTCTCTCCTTTAGTAGCACTGTTTTCAAACAGTTTTTGTAACTGCTGTTAGTTTGTGTTGTTGGTTATATCAGTTATTTCATATGTGGAACTTCTTCATAACTAGCTAGCACATTTTTCTTTACATGCATTTACAACAGTAATATAATTGTTTGGAAACAAACGATTCTAACTAATTACTATTGTTCCTAATTAAAAGTCATTACATTATTCTTAGGCAATTTAAAAAGAAAAGTAAAATAAAATAAAGACAGATATACTATCCATCTAGCGAACTGTGTTCTCTGTCCTTTTCAGAAACCATGTCAACCTTGCTTCCGTCTTTGCCCTGTTAGCCTGCATCAATATCACTTAAATCTAATTAGAAAAGCTGAAAATTTATTTATTAAAATTCATCTAAAACTCCCTTTATGAATTATGTATCTAAATAAATCATGTATCAACGATTATACTTTGAAAGATAATGATATAGATTTTGTTTTTGTCCATAAAAGTAACGTGCAATTATTGCTTTTATGCATAAAAGCAACGTGCAATGTAATTGGAAACTAAAACGTTCAAAAGATATATACATTGTCTATCTGTCGAGGAATATAGAGAAGAACAATATGAAACAATGAGTGCATATAAAAGATGTATATGTAGTCTGGCGTTCCAAGCTGTTTTGAAGCGTCAATCATATGTTGTTATATGTGCTTGACATTAGTGTTTATTCTATAAGGATCATATTTGTTAAAAATGTGTTTGGCCTCACAGCTGCCATCCCCGGAACCAAGTCCTGAGTCAAGTCAGTAGTCTTCAACCTCACGACTCACATACTTTTGTTTTTTGTTTTTTTGTCAGCAATAGTTGATTAATACCATGAACAATATTTCACTGAATTTGGGTGGAAAATATCTCATGGGTGAATAAAATCTGACAGTGATGAACCTAAGAATTAAAAAAGAAAAATGTTCCACATCAATTTTCTTACCATGTTCGACCTGCCCAGCCATGGCTCGCCTAGAGGACGTCCACACAGTAAGTGGAACACACGCATACTTTCGCACATGAACGATTCTCTCTTGCTCGAGATAAAAACTCACAGTGATGAGCCAAAAACTTAAAATAAATAGAATGTCCACGCATTTTGTACATCTTTGGTCGTGAGTTCGATTCTGTTCCATGCCATACCCCACCTAAACAGATAGACACATCCGGAAGTCAATATACAAAATGTCCAGGTTCTTAGTAGTGACTTAAAAAAGCTGACAAAGTCTGAGCATGGTTATGTGGGGCCATCGATTAGGCCAGGTTCCAACTAGCCACAAAACAGGTAGGAAATTCCAAAGAAAACGCGTGGATATTTCTTCAAGCATTTTACATACCCAAAGACTCTCTACATGCATAAATAAAATAAAAATAATATATTGTTTATCTGTTACATTCAAGTTGATGATTTCGGTTAACCTAGGTTATTAAATTTATCACGAATTTGATGATGAGATTTTACATTTTGAATAGGATTTTTATAATGGCTAATAAATTTATCACGAATTTGATGATGAGATTTTACATTTTGAATAGGATTTTTATAATGGCTAAATCTAAAGAATTTGCTTTTGAAGTATTATTTTCCCTTTCATGAAGTTCTTCACACTATTTCAAAGCAGAAAGATTTTTCAAGTGATGTGATTGAAAGAATTGGGAGGAAAAAACTTGATGTAACCCTATGTTAGTGAATAGAGCAATTTGGATTATCTAAGGTCCCCTAAAATGGCTCACCAAAACACTTGAAAATGTTCATCCTAATGAAGTTGGAAAGAGAGGAACTAGAAGTTTCACTAGACAAAATGAAGGTGATGTAGATCATTTTGATTATGT
The DNA here is from genome assembly GCA_031772625.1 of Pinus tabuliformis. Lineage (NCBI taxonomy): Eukaryota > Viridiplantae > Streptophyta > Pinopsida > Pinales > Pinaceae > Pinus > Pinus tabuliformis. The sequence continues at coordinate 335,176,744 of CM062820.1, forward strand.
TGATGATATGGATGTTTCATAAGATTGTGAATTGAATTTGTCTATTAATTTTGAACCAACTTCTTTTAAAGACGTTGCTTGTCATGACGAATGGAAATAAACAATGCAAAAGGAGTATGATGCTCTCATAAATAACGGAACTTGGAAATTGGTGTTTACAAAAATAGGTATAATTCAGATGACTCACTTGACAAGAACAAAGTAAGGCTTGTGACAAAAGGATTTTCACAAAAAGATGTTAATTATGAAGAGACCTTTTCCCCCACAACAAAATAGAGCACCATCTGGACTCTCTTTGCCTTGACAACTTAGAATGGACGAAAATTCCATTAGACGGATGTGAAGACTCTTTTCTTGAATGGAGACTTGAAATAAAAAGTCTTCATGTTTGGTTTGTTTTGAAGGGATAGGAAAGGAAAGTATGTAAACTCATCAAATCTTTATATGGTATCACCACGAGCCTAGCATGAAAATTTGATTGGGCATCTTCTGAAATTAAGTCTCAAACACTTTAATATAGATGAACCAACTCTATTTGTCAAGAAATTTGGTGAAATTTTTGATTATCTTGTGGTATATGTAGATTATCTATTAATAACATGGAACAATGAAAATATATTACATCCATAAAGAAAGAGTTGGAGAAAAGGATTTGAGATTACAGATGTGGGACACCTTCACTACTACTTAGGCATTGAAGTGATCTAACATTCAAGTTATATATTCCTCTCTAAAAAGAAGTACATTAAAGAATTGTTGAACAAGTTTGACATGGATAAATGCAATCATTCTTCCACTCCAATGGAACAAAATTTGAAGCTCACAGCTTGAGAAGAAAATGATTTTGAGGATGCAAATATTCATAGGTGGATGACTTCAACTTCATTTTTCATTGGATATTCTAATTTAGACTTTAATGGAGATAAGGAGAATGGAGTGTCTACTTTAGGCTACATTATGAGTCTTTGATCAAAAGTTGTCTATTGGAAGCCACACAAATAATCAGTTTTAGTGAATTTCACAATAGAGGTAGAATATGTAATAATTGCAAAAGCAACCAAAGAGATTGTGTGGCTCAAAAAATTCTTAAGCCTTGCAAAAGAAACAAGTGAAATCTATTCCTCTTCTTATTGACAATACTTCTACAATTAAGTTGGCCAATAATCCGAAATTCTACAATCAAACCAAATGGATCAACTCAAAGTATCATGAGATTTGACATCATGTAGATGCCAAGACTATTCATCTAAAACATTGTTTCACAAATGAGCAAATTGTGGACATCTTCACCAAAGCACTTGGAAGAGAAAATTTTAATAGATTTACACTAATGTTTGGACTCACAAACACCCCTTCATATTAAAGGGGGGATGTTAGACACATAATCCAAAGGGATTGTGTGAGAAAAATGCAAATAAAGGAAAATTAAACGGTAGATTAGGAAGAGACCTTAGAGTATGAATCTCAAAGTTCACATCTCCTTAGGTTATAAAATTTTGTTTACATTAATAGAAAAACCAACTTTGGGAGTTAGCATACTGGGCTGATAATTAAAAACAATAATATAATTAATTTTATTTAATTACATTGATAAACATATCTATTTTGAAATAGGTATTCTAGAATTTTAATGTAATCATCAATAATTATTAGGTGGATGGTTTATCCGGGTGGATATTGGTTGCCATCCATCTACTTCACTAGCTCAAATCATAGTTCTCCATATTCAAACAATGTTTCTACAGTTTTTTGGGTCATACACTTCTAGGGTCGTCTCGAAACCGAAAATGGTGTCTTTTTTACATGGCCAGGGACCTAGGTTGTAGCCATAGACCGAGCCTAGTCCTATTTGAAATATGAAATTCTCGGCTAGACCTTTTAAATGGGATACATAACATGCAAAACAAATATTATATGCAAAAATTATGACCATAGAAAGTTAATATACCAGCGAACCCCAATAAGGCCCAGATGACTATTGGTGTTTCATCTCCTAGGGTCAGGTTTTTGGATATTTAGGGTTTCTTCATTGCTTCTAATGTTAAGAAAGGTGTTTCAGCCTCATTGTAGCTCACTCTCATGAAGGTGCATAACTGTCACATCTATTCTTGTAGATAAGCTACAACCACTCGAGTTAGTTTTCTTCGTTATGTATTTTTACAACACCTTCCATTTATTAATAGAAGTCGAGTTTCATTTTATCTTTGTGTCTTGGTTATAAATATGAATTTTCATTTTGTTGCCTTCATAAATTTGGATCAATGGTAGACATTTAACCTTCATGGAATTTTTTAGAATTTTCATAATAGTATATACAAATCAAAGGTTGAGAATTATTTTCATTGTAGTTATTCCCTTTTTGTGCTTATAATTAAATTGATTAATTAAAAAAATGTCATATGAACAAAGTGTCATAATAAGTATGTTATGGTTTTTGGGCATGTGGTATTTATAAGCAATTGTAGTGCAACACATCCTATTTAGACATTAAGAATATCCATGGTAATGTAGAGGTAAATCTTATGATGAAGAACCGTGTTCTATATTTTTAAAATGTATATATATGTTTCACTTGTATATTAATTCTTTATTGGTATGAAATGTATAATGAAACAAGTGTTTTGATACTTATTATGAATTAATGCCTTTGAGAGTTTATCAACCAATTAATTTATAAGACTTAACTAATTTAAAATATATTTATAAATCATAAAAAATATTTTAACATTTAACTATTACTATTATTATAACCCATGAAGTGTAGCCCAACTAGTTTGTGTGGAGTGGGGTTTATTTTGGTTAGGTCATACATTCAAACCTCATGCCGAGGGTTTGATGATGGAAGCCACTTTGGGGTAATTAATCTATTCCAATGTGCATCTAGTTCAAATGTCATGCGATGCGTTGAGGATGGAAGCCACTTTGGACTATTCCAAGGGGAGCCTCAGCTCGAACAAGCCTCACACAATCCGAGTAATAAACATCTCATTGTGGGTTGATCATCATTAGAGAAATTTTGAGGTCTAAAATTGGCCTCCTAAGGAATATTATAAAATAATAGTGGAAATAATAAAATAATATTAGAATACCTCATCATGTTTTGTAGGGAAAAAAGAGAAAACTACTTTTTTAACTCGTATTTTCAACTTATCTCCCTATGATTTTACTCAAATTTCGAGTGGGGGCATTCATTGGATGCATAATTATTTTTTCATCCAATGAGTACCCATATTGCATACTTTCGATGGACCCTACTACACGAAAAATGTGAAATACATCAAAAAACGTGATTGCACTCGAAAAACGTGAAATACATAAAAATAAACGTGATTGCAATCACATTTTTTCATGTATTTCACAATTTTTGTGTAGTGGGTTCCATCAAAAGAATGCTACATGGGTACTCCTTGGATGAAAAATTAAATTTTGCATCCAATGAATGTTCCCACTTCGAATTAAATAAAATCGTAGGGAGATAAATTGAAAATACGAGTCGAGAATTTTGTTTTTTGTTTTTTTACCTTTTTACTACAAAAATGGTGAATCATCCCCCATGGTTGATATCATTGTATTGAATCCTATTGGTTCATATAAAGTTGATTTTTGTTGTACATTTTTGTTTTGAGGCCCATTTTTTATCTCAAAATTTCTCTAATGTTTCCTTTCATCCAATAAATGGGCTAGTCTAAACCCTTAGCTAATAATAATAATACTAAATATATTTGTATTAATGAAAATAGATCACCTTTCCATTACACCCCTGCTATGTTTTGCTTTATGTAAATAACTTTTACTAGTTATTTTTCCTACCAAGTTGTGGCTTTTTCAAATTGAGAAAGATATTAATTATGAGCGAGTTTAAAATATTAATTATGTACAATGTGTATTAAATTGGTGTTCAATTCTTATATAAACATGAGTTGTCAGCTGATAGTGCTTTCAATATGTCAAGTCACATATACGTGATAGATGCATCAATTGTAGTGATCAAATTTGAAGGGCTTGCCTTAATTTCAATTATAAGGGCATATATTCATAGAGCATAGATATCAATTGACAACAATGTGGCCTAATGGTTAAGCGCTTGTGTTTCCTCCTAGGAGGTCACAGGTTCAAAACTAGAGGGGGCTAGAGTATGTATGCCTTCGTAGACTTAGCAGTCAAATCGATGCACGAAGGTGGGTTCCTTGTCCCACAAACAAGGGGGTATCATACACCAATTTGGTGTCTAGCTTGGTCGTGACCTTAAAATTGGATAATAATAATAATTATCTTTACATTTCGTTTTCAATCAAATTTAATGTGATATTTATATTATGATTTTCTTTAATCAAATTTAATGTGATATGTGTATTATGGTTTTCTTTTATAAAAAGAAAAACATTTGTAATTTTATTAATAAAAAAAATAAAAATTTACAACTAATGTCTAACATCTAACTCCTACACACATCACTTATACTGAGTTGTAGAGCACCTCTCAGCACAAAAATTCCTAACACACATGCATTACATCTACAAATATATAATCATCATATATTTTTATATTTTTATTCTTTGATATTCTTATAAGACTACTACCATGTTGAAAAAGATAAATGAAATGTTCATATTCACTTGACCATGGTGCACATAAAAGGAATAGATTATGAGCTCATTTATTTTCCTTGAACAAAGAAAGTTACATAGACATTTTCCTCATTTATTTTGTGGAGCACTGAGGTTATTTGAACAGTAGAAATGAAATGAAATGAGGGAAAGTATGAACAAATGCAGGCTCAGGAAAAGAGTGTCGGTAGCACAAAAGTTTAAAAACTAAATTATTTTGAATTACATGGAAAGTATCAAATCTGCGTTGAAGGTGGTGAATTTGTTGGTTGGTTCAACAATCTACCAAAAAAATATAACCATTTGGGTTATTTCAAGCTCTGAGATATCTCTGTTGTAATTAAAATCCAACCATTATCATGTATGTAGTCCATCTTTTTATTCATATCAAAGCTAGCTTCCTAGCCACTGCATTCTATAGGATAGGTTTATTCATATCAAAGTTAGTTTCCTAGCCACTACATTAGAGGGCTATCCTTTCAATTAACAATTTAGTGTATAATAATTTGTTTGAAATAATTAATTCTCTCTTTTACATGTGATCATTTGAGCAATAAATTGGAATTGGTTTCATATTAACAATGAAATTTTTAATAATATCATTTTCATTTATCTCCCACGCTATTTTTTCACCTCTCAATTTCTCTACCTCTAAAGACATATGTTATTATAAACTATTATGTACACTCTTTTCACATATTCTAAAAGGAAATATCTTTATCAATGGACACCATCTCTTGATTGCCACGATGAAAACTTTGAGCTCAATTATTTCCAAGATGTTGTACATATCATCGAGAATTGGGACAACATGACACATGTAAATTCAAGTCCAGATCATTCCATCATCTTACGATATATTATGGCTCTCTTTGTAAGTACTGAAAGATGTTGAACTGTAATTTTGCATTTTCTAAAAGTTTTTCAATTTTCATACATGACTTTCATGGTGTATTTTCCAAAGATGTTGATGGAATTCTTGGCTTCTGATCATTGAAAATATGTGTGCCAACTATATTCAAGGACATCCACTGCCTCTTGTGAAATATTGGAGACAAGAATCCGTGTAGAGATTGATTTACTAATACTTTGCTAAGAAGATTTCAGCCTCCTCCATAACATTTTCACTCGGAAATGCAATAAGAGAGGCTCGATATAAATTGGCTTAGGCTACTGATTAAGGCAAGATTTTGAAATGAAAACAATCATTTTCATGTGGTGACCATTTCATTATTCCTTAAAATTTCTTGCTAGTCGATCATATGTAGAATATATGGGTGAATGAATCATTACATCGATTTGTGTAATAAGTATTTTTTGCTACTTAGTTCTTGTTAAAAAACAATGTTTGAATTAATAAAAAATCATCCACTGGTCAGCTCTACGAAAGAGAATTTGAACCAGGAGATTCTGGCTCTACAGAACGCTCTACATACTCAATCTACATCACACATTATGTAGCAATCATGGTTTTATGGAAGTTAGAACCATACCCCAAGAAATAGGAACTAATTCCTATCCTGAGGTACCGTGAACCAATTCACAATTCTAGGATATTCTCCATTATCTCTAACACTCCCCATTAATGGAGAAGGGGTTCACAAATATGGCTAACATCTCCCTAAACATTTTAAACTTAATTTTGCTAAGAGTCTTAGTGAAAATGTTTGCAACATTATCACATGTATTACAATATACAAGATGGATTTCTTTTGATTGTACTTTCTCCCTGACAAAGTGGAATTGTGTATCAATGTGTTTAGTGTTCTTGTGAAACACCGGATTATTAGCAAGTTTGATTGAACTCTTATTGTTGCATCTAATTGTTGTTGCATCTTTCTGTTCTTTCCCAACATCTTGGAGAAGTCTCCACAACCAAACTGCCTCACATGTCGCTGCACACATGGCTTGATACTATGCTTCCGCTGAAGACAAGGAAACTGTGTTATGTTTCTTACGGCTCCATGTAATCACCCCGGATCCAATGCTGAATGCATAGCCTATTATGGATCTGTAGTCATCTACATTTCTAGTCCATTCTGAATCGGTAAATCCTGTCAATCTAACATCAAAGGAATCAGTATAAATAACACCATAGTCTATAGTACCTTGTAGATACCTCAAAACACATTTCGTTGCATTCCAATGACTTTCAAGTGGCTTGGACATGTATTGACTTAGCACACTCATTGCATAAGCCAAATCTGGTCTAGTAGTGGTTAGGTAGATTAAGCTCCCAACCAGCGGTCTGCAAAGTGTCGGATCTGCCTCTTTAGAGCCATCATCACTCTAAAGTTTAATTTTATGTTGTAATGCTACTGGTGCAGCCTTACATTGATCCATCCTGAATCTTTCTAGTAGACCTTTGACATACTTACTCTGGGACAGAAAATTTTGTCCTGAATCTCTCCAGATCTCAAGACCCAAACAGTATCTTAATTCACCAAGGTCTTTCATTTCAAACACCTATGATATTTGTTGCTTGATTTCTTTGATTAGAGAAATAGCATCGCGTGTAGTAATTAAATCATGTTCATACAAAGAAATCAACACTATGCACCCCTGTTCATCTTTCATGGTATATAGATTAGGGTCATTTTTACTTCTGTTGTACCCAAGTTGCATAAAAAATGAATCAATCTTTTCATACGAGGACCTGGGTGCTTGCTTTAGTCCATATAGAGCTTTCTTTAATCTACACACTAAATGTTCTTTCCCTTTCTAGACAAATCCACCGGGTTGCTCTAAATAAACCTCCTCTTTCAATTCTCCATTTAAAAATGATGACTTTACATCTAGTTGGTGAATCATCCAATGTTTCTTAGTAGCTAAACAAATTAACATTCTGATGGTATTTAGTTTAGCTACAGGGGTAAAGGTTTCTTCATAGTCAATGCCTTCTTTTTGTAAATACCCCTTTGCTAGCAATCTAGCTTTTAATTTATCTACGGTTCCATTTGCATTAATCTTTGGTTTATACAGCCATTTACAACTTATGGTTTGTTTCCCTCTAGGAAGTTCAACTAGCTCCCAAGTGTTGTTCCTAATTATAGATTCATATTCCTGTTCCATAGTTGTTTTCAATTCACTACATTCATTTGCTTCCTTATAACTAGAAGGTTCAACAACATTCATCATACTAGTTATAAAATCATTTTCCCTGTATCTAGCAGGCACTTGAGTCTACCTACCTGATCTTTTGAGCGTTGGTGTAGCTTCCGACCTGTTCTGAGTTTCCTTTGCTGGACTCGGCTTGACTGCTGCATCTGAATTCTCTTCTTTTCCTTCCTGCTACTGCTCATTTCCGTCACCTAATTCATCACTTCTTTCTTCCACCAAGAACGGAATATCCCATTCCTCATTGCACTTATCAGATTCTTCATGATCCTGCTCATGGAATATGACATCTCTACAAACAAAAATCTTTTGAGTAGAGGGATTAAATAATCTATAAGCTTTTTATGGTGAACAATACCCTATAAAGGTACATCTAATGGCTTTTGAATCTAGTTTTCTTCTTTCTTCCTTTGGAATATGGGCAAATGCTTTAGACCCAAACACTCTTAAATATTTTATTGCAGGTTTAAATCCACATAATACTTTATAAGGAGTTTTAAACTCAAGACTCTTTGCAAGACTCATATTTTTCAAATAAACTGTAATATTCAATGCTTCAGCCCAAAAACCATTCGAAAGATCCTTACCTTTCAACATGCTCCTAGCACATTCCACCTATGTTATGTTCTTTCTTTCCGTTACTCCATTCTGTTGAGGAGTATGGGGTACTGTGAATTGTTGTAATATCCCATGGTTTTTACAATACTTGATAAGTTCATCCTTCTTGTATTCTCCCCCTTGATCGAAGTAGAGAATTTTTATATGCTTCCCTATTTACTTTTCAACCATGTTTCTGAATTGCTTAAAGTATTCAAATGTGTGACTTTTCTTACTCAAAAAATATACCCAAGAAAACTTTGTGCAGTCATCAATAAACAGTAAAAAATATAGTGCACCTCCTAATGACTTTGTTTTCATGGGTCCACAAAGATCTGTGTGCACTAATTCAAGTATGTCTCTCTGTTTCTTCTCTACTTGAACAGGGAATTCCTCTCTATGCATCTTACCTAACGTACAGGCATCACAATCATTATGCACTTGCTTTAACATACGAATATCTCTTACCATTTCATTTTTCTGAAGTAACAAAAAATCATTGTAGTTGATATGACCAAATCTTTGATGCCACAACTCTTCTGTAGTCAAACTCGTTGTTGTCAAAGCTCAAACTGGTGCTGGTCTTACATCCAATTTGTACAGACCTCCTATTCGAATTCCTATAACAATAGTCTTCATGTCATCTAACAGATCTTTAATATAACAATTAGATTTAAAAAATTCAACTTTAACATCTTGATTTGTAATCATGGATACAGAAATCAAGTTCTTTGTTACACTGGGCACGTACATGACATTATGAATTTGTTTTACAGTACCATTAGGTAAAATGACAAAAAAATTTCCACACCCTTTGATCTGATGACTTCTATCATCACCTAGGTAAATTTGTGCTCAGTCGTTGATTTCTTTAAAATCTTCGAACCATTGCTTGTTCCCCATCATATGTGTTGATTCTCCCAAATCTAGATACCAGATGTCTGCATCAACATTCTCATCAAAGTCTGCCACGAATAATTTAAAGTTCTGCTCATGATTATCATTTGCGAGATGACCTGCATGTCTTTTTTGCTTCTGCTGTTGTTCATGATATTTCTTCTTCCTGCACTCCTTAGCTATATGACCAAGTTTTCCACAATAAAAACATTTAATTTCAAATTTGTTTCTATTCAGATGCATACCTTGAGTCTGATTTGGTCTTTTCTGTGAGTTTCCTCTATTTTGTTGTTGTGGATTTCCTTTTCCTTTGAAGAAGGTATTTTTCGCCATCAACACGAGATCTGCATGCTGGGGCTTTATAGTCGATCTTCTTTCTTCTTCTTGCATTAATATTCCTGTCAGTTCTTCAAACTTTGAGATTTTCTCTCTCACATTTATCCAAGTGATAAACATTTGGTAGTCATCTGTCACACCATTCATGGTATTGGTTACTAGATCTGTAACTGCAACTGTTTCACCAATGTTTGCCAATTTGTTCTTCAGATCTTTGATCCTCACTATGAAGGAAGCAAGTGTTTATTTTCCTCCATCTTCAGGGATAAGATCTTGCTATTCAGGAACAGAAGACGATTTGTATTCCTAATCTCATACAAATCATTCAAAATTCCCCAGATTTTGCTTGTTGATTTACATTCTCTTATATGTGGTATGATGCACTCTTTCACTGACATCTTCAACAACTTCCTTGCTTTACCTTCTCGCTTCTCCCAATCTGGGATCGATGTTGATCCAGTTGTTGGCTTCTACTCATCCCCATTTGCAATTGTCCAAGCACTCTGCACTTCTATCAGATTTTGCATCTTGAATTTCCAATTCTAATAATTGGAAGCATCGAGCTTGTTATGCTCATTCAAGTATGCTTTGATCATTTGATTGTTCATCTTGATGATTTAAAAAAAAAAAATAATAGGAAAAAAAAAAAAAAAAAAAAAATATATATATATATATATATATATATAGATGTTAGATCTACCCTAGATCTTTATGAAAGGAGGTGTTTGTGATAAACGGTCTCCAATACTGTTTGATATCGTAGTGCACACGAAAACCACCGTGGCTTCCTTCCCTGCCTCTAACATGGCCTCCACTCAGCACACCTCGGCCTCCATGCAACTGTTTATCAACAGACTCTGACTCCACACATCCTTCTCTCGGTAGACAGTCAGCGTGATTTAGTACCATGGATTCACAATGGTCGACGCGATTGTACAACACAGATTCGTGACGGTCGGCAAAATAAAAATACGTGCAAGTCTCACAGTGGGATCGGTGAAATTTTTCCCTCAAACACACACGACGATTTCACCTAGGCGTGCCTTTCAAATCCTTCACTTAGAAAACAGGTTTCTCAGGCCTGTCGCTCTGATACCATGTTAAAAAGCGTTGTTTTAATTAATATAAAAACATCCACTGGTCAACTCTACGAAAGAGAGTTTGAAGTAGGAGAGTCTGGCTCTGCCGAACGCTCTACATACTCAATGTACATCGCACATTATATAGCAGTCATGGTTTTAGGGTAGTTAGAACCATACCCTAAGAAATAGAAACTAGTTCCTATCTTGAGGTACCATGAACCAGTTCACTATTTTAGGATATTCTCCATTATCCCTAACAGTTTTTCCCCTCTACTTCGCAATAACGCCACAATATATAAACTAAGTTGATTGAGATCAAAGTTTAAGTTCATTGATAATATATAGTTGGATGTAGGAATAATGAGAAGGTTATTTTAAATTTAATTTAGGCATATAAAGCTTGACACCTCAATCAAAATTATAGAGAAAAATACTTATTATCAAAAAAATTGTGGTAAACGCCTGAAGCTAAGTTAAGGAGAAGGTTAGTATTAGCTTCAAAATTATTTTTCAGTAATAATAAAATGCGAGTAAAGGATGAGAAACAACGTAATGAGGAACCTATAAGGGGTATCTATCTATTCTATAGATTAGGTTAGAAGTAATAGAATTAAGTACTTTTTTTCTAGAGGACAACTAATATTACATAAAGTAACTTTAAAACATAAGTTACATGAGTTTTTTGAAAAAGTAACTCAACAAAAAAAATACTTGAACTTAAGACCTCTATTCTCATAAAGTAACTTTGGACCAAGTGAGCTAGTTTAAAATGTTAATAATTTTTGGAAAAGAGGAAGGGGTGATTTTTTTTTTTTAGTCATTGAAGCTTTGGGGTGCGTGCTTACTTGAAATTATTTTTTGCCTAAAAAACAAAAACCACACAACACAATATGGAAAAACAAAAAAAACCAAACCTTATAGCTTGAAGTTAGCTTTCGCGAGAAATTAAATATTTTCCTCAATGTTTCTAATTTTCCAAGATCACACTAAGGTGTGGTGGAAAAGAGCATATGCATGAGAAAAATCTTTCCTTTCTGTTTCTGATTTGCCCATCGCATAGAGTTGCGGGGCAAAGAGAATACCTAGAAATGAAAGGTATAGATCTGGTAATAAAAAACAGAGAGATAAATAAACCAAAATAAAAAAAGAGAAAAATAACTAAAACTGCAAATAAGGACTGTATACCTCCACATCTTAAAAATGACATAGCTAGGGCTAGCGAAAACCTTTTCACGTGAAACGAAAGGGGTTACTCACTAGAACAGATGCTTCTAACACAATAAAGTAGTCCTCTTGGCCCGAAACCAGTCAGAAACAATAGATCTAAGAAATGACAGTTAGATGCAGTTGTACCGGCTTCCGATTTGAATCACCAACGGATGTGACCCTCAAATAGCTCTGATACCATGTAGGAATTTACAGGGTAATTTCTTTAGATATAACACCAAAGGACACTACTCACAAACAAATCACAGATCAATACACTAGTATTCTTGACATGGTTAAAACACTTAAACAGGGAAATAGTCCATGACCTGAGCCAATGCGGCCACTTCAGGAAATTTATTAATAAAAGAAAGAATATTTACATAATCTTCTCTCATGAACGGTCACCTTAAAAATTACCCTCCATGCTCTTTAAATTGAGATCATGGACCAATCAGGTGTTAAGCCACAGAACAAGTGTCATTAATACTGAGGAGAGAATGAACCGTCGGATCACTTCATGTCTAGAACATATCATGACCGTCAGATTGTAAATTACAAAAGTACATAGTAAAGAAACACGCTTTACCTAACTCTACACTATACCAAGTTATACCTAACTATTTCCTATGTGTTGGAATATCCTAACAATGACTTCACCACCATGGCAAAAGTTGAATCTTTCAAAACAAAGCTTATTTTTCAGCTTACACGTTTGAAAATTATAGTAGGCTGTAGAATCAAAGTCTAATAACATCAATTAGACATACATACGTTTTTCTTATACTGGCCCATATTATCAAGTTTGCGGAGCGGATAACTTTCCCCAAATACATTCTGCAAGAAGAGAGGTCTCTTGATTCAAACAGAGGTGTCTCCTCCAAACATTCTGTAAAATATACAGGAATATTTCATGGATAATAACTAGATATAAACCAACTTGAATAAGACGACCATCATTTTTTCCCAAGATTTTATGGTTTGCTTTGTAAGTAATGCCAGTGAAATTTTATTCCCTTCACCTCTTAAAGTAAATTTAATTGTCAATTTTTCCAATCAAAGCTATGTTAGTCTAGACCTTTTTCTTAAAGTGTGCTTCAATATTCACCATTCAACAACAAATGATGAAAAGTTATTGCAGCAACAATTTCAAGTTTTCCAGCAAAAATTCTGTCCATTCCGTTTCTATGGAAGAAATTCCCAAATCTGAAGCAGGTTGTCATAAGTCAAGGTATCTAGCCTTATTACATTCAATAGATAACAACTATTTTTCCAAGTCTCCTCATTTTTCTTCCTGCAGATACAACTTCACAACTTCCTAGTAATGCTTGTTTGCTTGGTAATGGTTTGGAAATTGTTGCTTTTGTTTTATGTAGGCCAAATTGTACTTTGCATACAACCATGAGCTTTACCAACATGCAAGGGTTTGGTTGAATTTTCTATAAAGGGGATCTGTATTTGAAGTCTATCAAATCTACAGTATTGTAAAACAATTTTTCTAAAAGAAATTTATGGGAGAAAATTTGTTGAAGTTCTTCAAGAACCTCTCTAGTGAAAAAGAACTATTGGCTCAATTTAATAATGATTTAGTTGAACCAGTGCTGGAAGAATGTAATGAATACCATTTTCAACTTGAAACTCATTTGAGAAAAAACAAGAGGAAGGTTTGGATGTGGAAACAACTTTAAACCAAGACCATTTTGATGTTGTTGTTTATCACCTTTATTTGATGTGCAATAAACATTTCCTCATGTCTTACATGTATTATCGGGCACAAATTACACAAAGCAGTATGCTAATAATATTAATATTAGTTGGATGTTGAAATCTGCTCAAAATTGATGATTTGAAACTTACACTGCTTTTGTTCTCTGTTGATTCCAATATCCTTTGCTCCAAAACATTTTTTTGTTCCTGAGCTGATGCTTCCACCAACATTTTCATAGCCCTTTTCTAGCAAAATATGCATTCTCAAATCTATAGCAATAAATTGTCTTAGTGATCCATCCCTTGTTCCCCTATTTTGAATAAGTCAACCTTTCTTACTAATTCCCTTCACAACAACATAATTGTGAAAAAAAACCACCAGTTCTATTATGTAGTTCATTGAAGTTTTGTGAGGATATTTGAAATTGAGTCTATGTATTTCAACGGATCTGCTGAGATGAAATAAAGCTCAAGGAGAAATACCTTCAGAAATGTATACTCCACCATTGATACTTTTGCACCATGTTGATTCTGATTTTGACTACACCTTTAAACCATCTGCACACTGTCCAAGGTTGTTGCTGGGTATGCTTATCTATTTAGGGGATATTGCAGTGTATTGCTATGTTGCTAAAGGATGTACACGTTTAGAGTAACAAAGGTAAAATTTTAACTCTCACTCTTTATGAGGAAAGCGTTATACAATGTACTATCTGTTACGTACCTCAATAGATTTGAATATAAAATCACACACAAGATACAAAGAATCAAATAGGAAACCTCTACCTTTATTTGATTATAACAAAATACCCTTAAGGGGGGGGAGAGGGGGCGGGGGGGGTGGGGGGGGGGGGGGGGGGGGGTTGTCATCACCTTACAATTGATCTTTTTTATGGAAGGAATATTTGAAATCGAGTCTATGTAGTTCCATTTAGGCATTACTTATAGGGAGAATTCCATGTATTCAATGATGGGTGATTGGCTTTGCTCCATATCACTGCATATCGAAATTTTATTGCACAACTCTTGGTTCCTTTGAATATAATTTGTTTCATTATTCATGAGCTGTTCATTATCATCCCATGCAGCTTGTAGCCTTGACAATAATGCCTCTTGTCGCTTGTTTGACAGATCCAATTGGGTTATAAGTTCTTGCACCTTGCCTTCACATTCCCTTTTAATAAATGCAATATCTGCATTGGAAATTTGTATTAATTCTTGCAAACCTGATAAATGTTGTTCTAAATTGTCCTTTTCAGCACGCAACTCAGATGCTTCTGCCTCTGCCTTCTGTTGAAGATCTTTTTGCAAAACTATCAATTGTTCCATATCTTGTGTTTTTTATTCTTGTTCTAGCAACCTCCACTCAAGTTCACTGGGTTGACTTCAAAGCTCCATCACTGCATTCATTTGCTCATAATGAGCTGATAATTAAGTAAGCTTGTCCTCCAATGTGAACTCGAGGGATGCAATTGTTCTCTCTAGCTCATCCTTACAACGTTTCAGCTTATCCACATCAACATCTGAATTTCCCAGTGTTTCTTTCAGTGAGCTAAGGTCCTCCTCCAATTTGGTTTTTTCTTGACCAACTCTTTGCAAAGAAGCTTCTAGACCATTCCTTTCTATTTTATAGCCGTCTAAAGTTATTTCACAACTCTCAAGTTCAGTGTTATAATGACACTATCTAGATCTAGTAAAAAGTAACCGGTAGTTTAACAAACGTATGATCGTGAAGGAGGCATTACCAGTGTAATGGATGTCTTTAAAATTTTGAAATCAACTAATGGATACTTTAAACAATGTAAACATTGAAATGGGAACTATAAACTCAAAACGGGAACTCTGGCCAAAAAACCCCAAAAAAACATCAAAAACAGTGCTAAAAACGAAAAGTGTGTATACTAGAACAATGTTTTTATTTTTTAGGCGTCAATTTTGAACATGTTTTAAAAATGGCAGTGAATATGAAATTTACCATGAAATTTTTGTGCAAAATATAGCTTCAAAATGAAAGTAATGACACTGGAACAATGATTTTTTTTTTTAGGGTCAATTTTCAAAATTTAAAAAAAATGCTAATAAAACCAAATTTTTATGTCTCAAACAAATTTATTTATGAGGAAAAAACACATTAATGTTTTTGGTAGAATATCATTTTTCTTTCCTAAGTATAAATTTAACATGTTTTCAACCATAACATGCTAGATACAAAAGAAATTGAAATTTTTTCAACTATAAAATTAAGAAACCATGACATTATGAAAAAATTACATCACTAAATGAATTCAAAAGTCTTTATTTGCATACTGAATAAAACATACATTATATCTCTAATTTGATATTGCATTGTAGATATTTAAACAATAAAATTTATCATACTTAAGACATATAATCCAACAACATAAAATTGATTCATAACTTCTCATTTAACACCATATGGAAAACATTAATTTTATTTGAAGATACGATGCATACATCAGTTATACAAACTGTCTTAAACAATTATTTAAAATCACTCATATTTTCTTGCACACCATCAGAATTCACATCTTTAGACGAGTGACTGGATGCTGACGAAGATGTTCCATATTCTTCTCTTTCATCAACTAGTGCCCCATCTGAGTCCACATGCATGCCGAACATTCCAGGTTTCAAAAGTCTTCTAGATCTACGACTGGTTTCAGCAAACTCCCATGTCAACACTGTTCCTTCTGGTAACAACCTTTTCAAAATCTCTATTGTCTTGAAGCGAAGAGTTCCTCTCTTTGTTAAATTGAAGTCATAAACAAGTATGTCAACATCGTCCAATTTTAATATGTCTGTGCGGCGGCGATTTATATTTGCACCATTTATTTTTCTTTTTCCACCATTTTTTTTGTCAACTACCATCTCTGGCTTATACACACCATTGAATGGGTGTGTATTTGTGGCATACCAATGTACTTCAACACCTGTAACATCCTCATTTTCTGTAAAGACCTTTATAACTTTAGCAACCCAAAATGGATAGCCATTGGGATCTCCATCTGCTAGCACTGCAATCATGCAACCCTCCTTAATATCCTGTACTGAACCCCTATAAAGGTCTTCCATGGCTTCACGTTGTGCACGGGATCTTCTGGAATCAATATACATCTCTCTTTCCATTTCCTATGAAGAATTAATAATACCTTGACTTTGTTGTTGTTCAACAATGTTTACTTCCTCATGTTGATTCGACACATTTTGTGGCCAACTAAATGGATTTTTCAAAGGTATATCTTCATTTGGTGTTGTTGAAATGATATCACTTTGATTATTGAAAAATAACTCCCACCAAACTGAATCAGCAATGTCAAAGTACTCATATGTATATCTAATACATTTTTTAATTTCTTCCAGGCAATCAGAATAATTTATATGTCTATTCTGTCTGCGTTCATTCTGAACTTCACCAACTGATTGTAATAACAATATTTTTGATGCAAATATTGGACGATCTGGAATGAACTTCAAAAATTGCAAACCTGATGACGGTGCCCATTCTGTAGTAGTTGAAAACTTCTTGCCCCATATTAATGTTTTCCCATCAATTTTTTGATACGAAATTGATGTTGGAAGCTAATGTCATTAAGTTGTTCAATGCATTTCCCCTCACCATATGATCCCAGAATAAACCTTCGCATGTCAACAGTTTCTTCCAACACATCAAACGTAGGCTCTGGCATGGTGGCAAGCTCCCAACTTCCTTCCTTCTCAATGTGACTGAAAAACGACTGAACATCTGATCAATATGGTCATGAGTGTGCCCAACAAGAAGGAAACCAACCTTTACCTTTTGAAAAATTCTCAATTCAACAAGCATGTTTAGATATCCAAAAACAACCTGATTTTTGTTTTCACGGCAAGTGTTGTCCAATTGTAGATACAAAACTTCAGGAAGATTACCAGACCAATGAGAAATCACATCATGAATTATGGTTATGTTCAGATTTGCATCATTATGAATATTTCGAGTTGTGAAGTACACCCTTGGCAACATTTTCCCATTGAAGACCATACAACCGACCAAGTGAAACTGAATAAAATTTTCCTCTTGTAAATTTTTGGGTGTGCGAACAAAATGTGGTAAAAGTGTTTTCTTCTGGTCCATACCATCAATTATCAAACCCAAATATTTATTTGGATTATCATAACACTTCTTTTGATGCTTGTAAAACTTCTTCCTTTCATTTGTTTGTTGTTCGCGATGCTCCTGAAGTTCTTTGACAATTAAATCTACACAACATAAAAGAAATTCATTAAGAAATATGTTTTCATAGTTGATGACTATACAATTTTAAAAGTTAAAGTTATGAATGCTTACCTCTTTTTGAGCCTTCACATTTGTCCCTTTTTTATTTAAGAGAAGCACATGTACTGCAAATCCCCATCCTTGTCTTCTTAGGAATACGGGCATTATTGAATTCTTTCTTCCATATCTTCACAAAATATTGATATGTAATAAATTGGCCATGTCCCTCAGCACCTTCTGCATATTCTTTGTATAAGTTGTAGATTTCTCGTCTTGAAAAATTATCTGGAATATGTATTGTCTCTCTATTTGGCATACACTCTCCATGCTTTGAAAAGAAATCTTTCATCCATGACATTGCAGTGTTTGATAATGGCCCAAACTGTCTTTTATGACATAATTCTGAATAAAATGTGGGATCCTTTTCCAAATTTTCTTGAATTCTCGAGAGACAAAAATTCCCAATCGAATGAAACATTTTGAAAGCTTTTCTACACAATAATAAATTCCCAATATGATAATCATAACCCGACAATGTAGATTGCACGCATCCAACTAAATATGAATTTTGCATGCTTTTATTCATTGACAAATATCTCTTCCTGATTTCTAATGCAAATGTGAAATCCATATGTTTCAAGCAATTTTTTTGGAAACATTCAATTGAAATGAGAGCACTCATAGAACTTCTTCTCGTCAGATATTCTGCTCTACCCCTTATATAACTAGAATAGCTTTCATTTATACAAAAAGTTTTGCTCCTACTCCTCGATACAATATTTCTTGGCAACATCTCCATCATTGGATCATCATTTTTATAAGGATTTTCATCATCATTAAGAGGAATGTTATCCACACTATGATCAGCTCTGCTTTTCAAATATTGACTTAGAGGATAGTCTTCATCTTCCCCTTCTTCAGTGCTACTGTCGTAGTCTTTAGAATTCAGACTGAATGGAAAATTTGACTCGATGTTTAATGGATATTCTTCCTCATGTGCATTGTCAGTTCTACTCTCATAGTCCTTAGAATTAGGACTACGTTGAAAATGAGAGTGTTTACTTATTGAAGATGCTACATCCTGTCCTTTGTCACTGCTACCTTTATAATCATTAGAATTAGGACTAACTGCACCATCCTGTCCTTCATCACTGCTGCTCTCATAGTCCTTAGAATTAGGACTAAGAGGACACTGTGACACTCCAATCTTTTGAAATTCATCATCTCGTGCTTCATCACTGCTGCTTTCATAGTCCTTAGAATTAGGACTAAGTGGACACTTTGACACTCCATACTTTTGAAATTCATCACCATGCTCTTCATCACTGCTGCTCTCATAGTCCTTAGAATTAGGACTAAGTGGACACTTTGACACTCCATTCTTTTGAAATTCATTACCACGCTCTTCATCACTGTTGCTCTCATAGTCCTTAGAATTAGGACTAAGTGGACACTTTGACACTCCATTCTTTTGAAATTCATCACCATGCTATTCATCATTGCTGCTCTCATAGTCCTTAGAATTAGGACTAAGTGGACACTTTGACACTCCATTCTTTTGAAATTCATTACCACGCTCTTCATCACTGTTGCTCTCATAGTCCTTAGAATTAGGACTAAGTGGACACTTTGACACTCCATTCTTTTGAAATTCATTACCACGCTCTTCATCACTGCTGCTCTCATAGTCCTTAGAATTAGGACTAAGTGGACACTTTGACAACTCCATTCTTTTGAAATTCATTAACACGCTCTTCATCATTGTTGCTCTCATAGTCCTTAGAATTAGGACTAAGTGGACACCGTGACACTCCATTCTTTTGAAATTCGCCATCATGCACTTCAAAACGGCTGCTCTCATAGTCCTCAGAATTAGGACTAAGTGGACACCGTGACACTCCATTCTTTTGAACTCCACCATCATGCTCTTCAAAACTGGTACTCTCATAGTCCTCAGAATTAGGACTAAGTGGACATCATGACACTCCATTCATTTGAACTTCACCATCATGCTCTTCATCACCGCTGCTTTCATAGTCCTTAGAATTAGGACTAAGTGGAATCTGTGACTCTTTATTAATTTGAAATTCTCCATCCCCTCTTTCATCAGTGCTGCTCTCATAGTCTTTAGAATGGGGACTAAGTGGAAGAATTGACTTTCTATTCATAGTGGAAGAATTCCCGCTATATTCATCAATATGAATAGAGTTGTTACGCGATGAAGATGTTTATGGTGTATAAATCGAAACTTCACTATCAGAACAATCCATCCCTTTCAAATAGGAGATGTTGAATGATACAAATGGAACTCCTAAGGATATTATATAGCTTAAAGAATGAAATATTCCCTCCAAAAAGTTTCGCGAAAATATTTCCCTCCAAAAATTTTCGCGAAATAATTTCCCTCCAAAAGTTTGTTAGATTTATTTAATTTATTCTACAATTTATTGAAAAACGCAAACTAATTTTTTTTATGAAATAAATCACTAAAATTAAAATTGTAAACTACAACTTGTACATTAATTATTCTAATAGTTAAAGTATATAATATTTACTAAACAACTGAGTTTTTTTTTTTAATTTTTATAATATATTCTAAAATAAATTAATCCCACATTCAATCCGTTGTAAAACAATTCTACAATATTTGCTCTATAATATTTTAAAACAAATTATCCCACATTAATCATACGGAAAAACATCTTCGTAATTTCACTTATATATTAAATTTCATTATCACTATTACTCACGTCACATCCAGGTTTTCTGAGGTTCGTTGAAAGACTCGTGAATTTGTGGAGCAGCTGTATTGTTATCAACAACATATTCAACAAAGAATTCTCGCAATTGAAAGGTAAGTTCAATTTTTTTCCTTCAAAATTTTCATATTAAATTAATTTAATGAAGAAGATTTTTTTTTTTAATTAATAATTTTTTTAAGCCAAAATAACAATTACGTCAATTGTGAGCATGGTGGGCCCGATCAAACTCAATCACGCAATAACCATGGGTAGGCCGTCGTCGTGCCCCCCATGTCCCATGCCACCCTCCCTCAACCCATGCGCCCTCCCCCCCCCACCTCTTAGCCTCCCCCCAAGCCATTACTGACCTCTCCCCCTCACCCATGCCCTCTTCACCCTCCTACCCAACCCATGCGCCCCCCTCCCCAACTCGCCTCCCTCCCCTCCCACAACTCGCCTCTCTCCCCTCCCCCAACTCCCCTCCCCATGGGCCCCACCCCTTAACTCCCACGCCCCCTGCCCAACCCAACCCCTGTACCCCACCCCTCTACCCCCACGCCCCCCACAACACCCACGCCCGCCCCCCAACACCCCTAACCCGCCCCCTCACCTGTCGACTCTCCACTCCAACCTGCCCCCTCACCCACCCCAGGCCACGGCCCCCACCCAGCCACCCACGCGCGCCCCCAACCCCCGCCCCCTCACCCCCCCCCCCCCTCCCCCCCTCGTCCACGGCCCTTACCCACCCCTGCCCCCTCACTTCTCGGCCCTCCACTCCAACCCGCCCCCACACCCCCCGCCTCTCTCGTCTCCTCCCCTCCCCATCTCCCCCACTCCGCTCCCCCGGCCTCCTCCGCCCGCGCTTGGCCACCCCCACGACCCTCCCACTCCAACCCGCCCCCTCACCTCTCAGCCCCGCGCCCACCAGCCCCCCCCCCCCCCCCCACCGCTCCCCTCTCCTCCCCTCCCCCTCTCTCCCGCTCCTCTCCCCCAGCCTCCTTTGCCCACGCCTGGCCACCTGCGCGGCCCTCCGCCCCGCTCGATCGGCGGGGGGTCGATTCCAAGAATCGATCCCCCGCCTGTCGAGCGGGGTGGAGGGCCGCGCTGGTGGCGCTAGCCTCGGCCGCGCCACCCGCGTGGCCCTCTACCCCGCCCGACCGGCGGGGGGTCGATTCTGGGAATCAACCCCCCGCCGGTCGGGCGGGGCGGAGGGCCGCGCGGGTGGCGCTGGCCTCGGCCGTGCCACCCTCGCGGCCCTCCGCCCCGCCCGACCGGCGGGGGGTCGATTCCCGGAATCGACCCCCCGCCGGTCGAGCAGGGCAGAGGGCTGTGGGGGTGGCGCGGTCGAGGTCAGCGCCACCCCCACGGCAAGGAGGGCCGCGGGGTGGCCAGGCATGGGCGGTGGGCGGGGGGATGGGGGGCCGAGAGGTGAGGGGGCGGGTTGGGTGTGCGGGTGGGCGATGGGCGGGGGCGGTTGGGGGGGCGGCTGGGTAGTGGGCGGGTTGGAGGTGCGGGTGGGCGGTGGGTGGGGGGCCGAGAGGTGAGGGGGCGGGTTGGGGAAGCAAGTGGGCGGTGGGTGGGGGCGGGTTGGGACCGAGGTGAGGGGGCCGGTTGGGGGGGCGGGTGGGTGGTGGGCGGGGCGGGTTAGGGGTGCGGGTGGGCGGGTTGGGGTGGCGGGTGGGGGGCCGAGAGGTGAGGGGGCGGGTTGGGGGGTGGGTGGGCGGTGGACGGTGCGGGTTGGGGGGTCATGTGGGTGGGCGGTGGGCGTGGGCGGGTGGGTGGAAGGGGAGGGGTTTGGGGGTGTGGTGGGCGGGGAGGGGTAGGGTGTTGGGGCGGGCGGTGTGCGGGGAGGGGAGCGTGGGTGGGTGGGTGGGAGGGGAGGGCGTTGGGGGCGGCGGTGGGCAGGGGGGGCGGGGGGCCGAGAGGGCAGGGGGCGGGTTGGGGGGGCGCGTGGGTGGGAGGGGAGGGGGTTTGGGGGGGGGGGGGGGGGGGGGGGGGCCGAGAGGGCAGGGGGTGGGTTGGGGGGCGTGTGGGTCGGCGGGGAGGGGGTTGGGGGGGCAGTGGGCGGCGAGGGTAGGTGGGGGGGCATTGGTAAGGGGGTTGGAGGGGCGGCATGGGTAATGGGGTTAAGGGAGGGGGCACGAGTAAGGGGCTTGGGGGGTCGGTTGGGTAGAGGGGGGGGCATGTGTATGGGGGGTAGAGGGGGGTGGCATGAGTAGGGGGGCAGGTCGGTTGGGTAGGGGTTGTGGGGGGCGCATGGGTAGGGCAATAGGGGGCTTGCCCTCACTTGCCCAGCGGTCCACTTAGCTTCGTCGTCCCTCACCCGAGCTCCCGCCCACCCATCGACCCGCCTGCCCGCCCGTTAGAGGTGGTTGGGCCATTTTGATTATACAAATAACAAATTTATGGTATATTTTTGTTGTAATTTAAGTTGATATGCTTTTTTTTATTTACTAATTTATGTGTATTTATTTTTTAGGAAAATGGCATCAAGGAAAATTTCTGTGAATCTTTCTGGACCAAAGAGTCTTAAAGGTGCATCTTCGAAAAAAATTAGTGAACGAACTCCACCTGAGCTCATGGCTACAAATATTTCAAGTGATTTAAGTGATAAGAAGATAATTTCAGACTGGCCCCTCTCAAATAAGTCACTAAGACGAGCAACTCTCTTTTGGGCCCCTCACCAAATAAGCACCCCATACGAACCCACTCTCCCGACCAAAGAAGGGATGGAGTCACTCACTATTCAAGAGGTTAGAACAACTCTCAGTCACCAATCCAAAAGTGAAGATGAAATAGAAACCGACTGTTGGGCAATCATCAGGGCCTTCCTCCAAAGAGATAAGCTAACTCAATAAGCTTCCTTGATAATCCACTTCCTTCTTCTCTCAGAGAATCGGCTTCCTTCTATGGAGGAAATATCTCCTTGGAAGAATCTATCCTTCTATGGAAATATCTCCTTAAAAGAATCATATCGCAGACTGACCAAGGCGAACAAACAAATAAGTCTCTCCTCAATAAACTAGTCAGATAAGTGATCCGGGTGTGGACCAAAGGGGGTACCGCTATTGATCTTATTGGGGGGACGAGCTTAACCCGGCCAAGATACGATTCATTAAGTAATACAGACAGCATTTCTAGGAAAGGAGAGTTTAGGTAGAATCACTTGGACCTAAACCTCTGTACGCTACTTGTTGCGTTGGGCTGGTCAACCTCGTACTTCTTGTTCTTGGGCTTGTTTAGCAATGAAACCACCTATTGTTACGGGGGATTGGATAATGGAAACATAAGAATATTCTCCATCGAACATAGGTCAGATACCCTGGCCTGGTACGACCAACAAGGCAAAATTGCTTTTTTATGTTGGGAACATGGATGAGAACATAATGATAATTTGGTGTAGACATCCCCCATTAATCCCATCTTTTTCAATAAAAACGCGTTCTATCATGCACTTCTAACCTCCGATTGGGCCCTGATTCGTGCCATGTGGCTTTGACAGTTCTATAGAATTTATGGGGAGGTGTTGTGGGATAAAGAATGACTGGAAGAACGTTTTCAGCATTCTTAGAACACCGAATTGTTATTACATATATAAAGAATGACTGGAAGATCCCTCCACATTCTCGTTAGTTCAATAGAATCTGTACGAATTCTATAGTCAGTCGCGCTCAAAATGCAAGGCACTGCACTCTAGATCTGATCTAATCCACAGTAAGGCTTGGTTATACTAGACAGCGAGTAACCGGCCATTTCTTATCTATCTATAGACGCCCATTCCCGTCCCGGTTCTGGGTTCAGGGTTGGCCATTCCGGAACTCTTCTCGAATGCAGAGGAATGAAAACTAATACTTTGTATCTCTGTCTCTTCCCTTTATCTCTATTGCTTGCTCCTCAACACCTAGCTTTACTCAACCCCATAACCTAAGCTGAGGGAGAAACTCAAAACCCCACCACACTCACTCTATGTATGGCTATCTTAGCTGGCTCTAAAACCTTGGTTATATCTTGTTCTTTCCCTTGATGTTTGTTTATCTATACGTTGAACCTGTCCATCCAATTTGACTCGCCTCTCTTGATAAGGGTTGAACCACGAACATGAAGGAGGACTGTATAGAGAGAATAGCTTCTATAGCTACCCAACTTCTATAACGTGATGAACGGTTTCCAGAATAGCTTCTATAGATCGGTTTAGCTTCTATAGATCTTGGTGAAATTTCCATCAAGATCCTGGTATGTGAAAGAAAGAGAGAGCACAAATGTGAATATATATCTATATATTGATATACCCCATAATAATGAAAATTTGGAGGTGATGGGAAGAGACATAGATATGTGTTCGATTCCAAACACTGAAGTTGTTTACGTACTTACAAAAGCTCTTAAGTCACATGAAAGGATTAAATACCGACTATCATATTCATTATATGACACGAGAGAGGTATCTACAAAGTTGTGTAAACAAATCATAAATGAGATGACACAAAACATTGTAAGTATTGTTATTTGTATTTTTATTTTGCGTTCTTGAAAGTGTCTCGCTATATTTTTTTAATTTTGTTTTTATTGACATATGATATTTTGTTTGGCAGAATTTTGTTGAAAGTTGTTCAATTAGGTTGGGAGGCATTCATTTCATAGAGCATGATATCATGAAAGTTGTCAGCCATTTTTACTCAGTGTCAGAAGAAGATATGGAAAACATGGAAAATGTAGTAATTGATGATGCTACAAAACTACATCCAAAGAATAAAAAAAAAATGTCTCTAGTGGATAAATCTAGCAAGGGTAAACAAGTTACTTTTGAGGACGATGAAGTTGAAATTGACAGTGAAGCATATGTTGCCATTACTGAAGATGACATTGGAACTGAGAAAAGTCGTAAAAGACCAAAAGTAACAATGCCCAAGAATAAATCTGTTGAGAATGTTATGACGAAGAAAAGTAGAGTTGAAGATCTTGAAGTAGTCATTACCAGCAGTCAAGAACCTAGTGAAACTTCAAAAGAAAGCATAGAAATCATTACACCAGGAGTTGATTTAGATGATGGAATTATCAAAACAAAACAAAATGCCATTCGAAAGAACTTGACAAAAAGAAACTTAATTGATGTTGGTTGTACATTTCAGCTAAATGTCAGACAAACCTATAAGGCAAGTGAAGGACAATGCCAATATCAAGTCAGAAAGCCACATCATCTGCATGTTCACAACTTGAAGACATTAATGAGGTACAATCCATATGCTCATGTGTTTAGTTATGTGCTTCTTGTTGATCCACTTCAAGTTCCCAACAAAGAAGCATTTGATAAGTCAAAATGTTTTGAATACAGTTATTATGCGCTTGGGGGGAACCATTCTGTAGAAGCTCAAAGACAATTGATGGAGGAATATCCCAATAACCCATGTTTTGAAACAATGAAATGTATCATTTATGCTGGTTTAAATGAAACAGAAGCAAAATTAGTGGCATGGGATCATAATTCAGATAATGAATATAGGATGTCTATGACTTCCATCCAAAGGGTTAGATTTATTCATAGTGAATTTCAAGAAAAATGTGGTGGGGATAGGATACATGTTACTACAGATTTCCGAAAGGAATGTTGTATGGAAATAGGCTATCAAATTGAAGAGAAAACCAATTCAAAAGGTGAAAAATACAACAAGCATAGTGATTTATTTAGAGGTGTTGATAACATTTTCCAATTGGCATTTAGAACTGGAGATGTTTGGAAGTTGATTGATGAGATTTTCAGCATGTGGGAAGACATTAGCATTAAAAACCAGAGGGTCAAAAAGTCTAAGCCATTGATATGTAGCAACAGTAAATCAGCTCCTGAACTGAAGAAACTTCCAGATGATATGACCATCATGCCTTGGAGGGCGGTGCAAGGAGTTAAAGATGAAAAAATTGTCAAAACAATATTATCTCATGTGAGGTCAGGGGAATTATCATTGGAAGAAATGTCTGAAGAATTTCAAAAGTAAGTTTGCTGAATTATTTTTATTTATTTCTAGGATTATAGTTATCTTTTAAATAAAACATGTTGTTCTTGGTAGCATTTGTTATACATATCATTATATTAACTTTTTGTTACTTTATCTATGCAGTCACAAAGTTTACATGAAAATTCAGGAACAAATGGTTAGATTGTTGAATGAAGATAGTTGGGATGATGTTGTACGCAACTATCCAAATTCAAGTTCTACATCAATATTAAAATCTTTTTATCTTGCATTAAAAAGGTATCTTGATTTATACATTCAGTTTTATTCATCTGTGTACTATTTTTAATTTAAAACTTACATATATATTTGTTTATTTGATAAAAGATGAGGAAGGAAGATAATGGAGCACCAGACAGTTTCAAGACTTTTATTGAAAAAATAAAGATTGAAAGACTAAGGAAGCAACGTATTAATAATGTTGAACTTGATCCAACTCTTAATCATTTCATTTGGAATGGGCTAGACACTATTCAATATCAAGTAATACAAGGCGACTGTGAAGACATTGCTAAACACATACCAAAAAGGGATTATGCCCTAGTTATTGTAGATATTCCCCATGGTTTCAATATTCCAAACATTTACTATGATAGTGACCCTTATACTTATCAAGCTTTTAATAAAGTGGTTGTGGGATTTGTAGAAGTGACGTCATCACCATTATGGAGATTTGTGACATTTTCATTCAGACACACAATTGGAAATGATATTGTCAAGCTTCAAGGGGAAAACAAATTCAAGGATGCAGCTTACATGGTAAGACATTTAAAAGGTATATTTGATTAATGTTGAAAAATTCATTTATGTACAAGTTAACTGAACTTTTACTATTTCATGTTACAGGAAAAAGTCAAATCTTCTTCATAATGAAGATCAACAATTTATAAATGACTGTGAGTTCATTCATATTGATAGTTGGGCAAAAGATGATAGCCATATGTCTATGATTTTTAATCGGGTGGACGGAAAGAGTCATAGCCAAATACTAACTTATGATGCTGTTGTGAGAAAACTAACATATGAAGACAAAGAAACGAAAGGAGAGATAGTTAACATTTATCAAAAACCACAATTATTGATTAACTATCTTATAGACATATGTTCAAATGAAGGAGATTGGGTTCTGGATTTATTTTCTGGTTCAGGTAGGTTTTGCTATATGGAATTGAATTTGAATATGTTCTTTTTTTAATTAATATTTCACTGTACTAATTTATTTCATTATTTTTTTTGTGCTTGATAATTAGGTACAACACTAGCATGTTGCCTTCAAAAAGGAAGAAATTGCATTGCAATTGAGAAAGATCCATTACAATGCAATTTCGTTCAGCAAAGAATTAATGCTCTTCAATTTCTTCCAGATGCAATGAAAGAAATTGGGTTGAAGAAAGGGGACTTTAGTGAATCACGTGTGGCAAAAAAGGCAAAGGAACCCCAACCACCATTACATGGTATGTTTGGAAAGACATACATTGGGAGATTCGTAGACATCAAAGACCCATTAGAAGAGGAAAATGCGCAAAATGAAGCAGAAAATATTGTGGAAGAAGACAATGATGAAAATCTAGAGGACGAAGAGTTTGGATTACGTGACATTGTTGATTAAATTTAAATTATTCTTGGAAATCAAGCTTTGCAATGTTTTGACTCTGAAATTTTATGAAAAGAATAATCAATCAATTAAAGTTGTTATGTGTTCAATATTTGTAATTTGTGATTTTCGCATTGATTTTTAAGTTAATTATTATTTTTTGAAAAAAAGTGATTATTATTATTTTTTTGACATGAAATTCATAAAAAAAACTATTATTTGACCATTTTTAGTTAAAATTTTTGTATAAAAATTGTGATTTTGACATGTTAATTCTAGCAAAAAATTATCAAAACGTGTAGTTTTTATGTTATTTTTATGTTAAAAATGGTTATTTTTATGTCCATCGTTAAAAAATAATATTTTTTAGAAACAATTATTTCATGTGGATTGAAAAATTAATTAAGGATGTATAAATATGTAGATTATCTAAAATTCAAACTATTGACTTTCTAATTTAAAAATGCAAAACAATAAAAACCCCACTACAAAAAAAATTAAAATTAAAATAGAAAACAAGAAAATATGAAGAAAACGACCACTTCAAAAACTATCAAATTTAGAAAATAATTATTTACATTTCATACACTAGAAAATTTAAAGTCAAAAAATGGGTCTTTTAAAAAAAGGGTGTGATGCAGAATACTCACTTTTTTAAATCAGCATGAAAATCACTACCATTCTAAAATGTGATGCACATGAAAAAATTAAAGTTCCAAAAACTATGCTCTAAAAAAAACATGTGTGTTCTGCATCACCCCTTTTCAAAATCAGGTCATTTTTTTGCTATCTCTACAAAACGGGTAACAGTATCAGTTCCCGTTTCAAAGTTTACATTGTTTTTACCAATGTCTATAAATGAATGTCTGCATATTAATTGAAGCAGGTCGTAGACTATGATATCAAATTGTGTTGAAATCAGAGAAATAATTGGCAACAACAAAAATTATCAAATAATATTGTTCTAGTTTACATTCCTTATTCAAGATCTTTGTAATTACACGGCCTAAAGAAAAGAGTAGAGGTATAGGCACTTATAAGCTGCACTCCATAAAGAATTGTTGTAAATATGTTAGTATGAATTCACCACCATGGCAGAACTTGAATATTTCAAAACATAGCTTATTGTTCAGCTTACATGTTTGAAAATTATAGCAGCTTGTAGAATCAAAGTCTAATAACATTAATTAGACAACCATATGCAGCTGAACAAGAATTTGGATTCTCTTAGACTGGCGCATATTATCAAGTTTGTAGATCTGATAACTTTCCCCGAATACATTCTGCAAGAAGAGAGGTCTCTCGATTCAAACAGAGGTATCTCCCCCAAACATTCTGTAAAATATACAAGAATATTTCAGGGATAATAACGAGAGATAAACGAACTTTAATAAGAAGACTATCATTTTTTCCCAAGATTTTATGGTTTTCTTTGTAAGTAATGCTAGTCAAATTTTATTGCCTTCACCTCTGAAAGTAAATTTAACAGTGAATTTTTCAATCAAAGCTATGTTAGTCTAGAATTTTTCAGAAGTGTGCTTCAATATTCACCATTCAACAACAAATGATGAAAAGTTATTGCATTAACAATACATATTTACGAATCAAGAGGGATCAAGGAAATATTGTTTGAGATTTTACTGAAATATCCACATCAAGATCTAAATTTCTCATTGTTTCTTTCAGTGAGCTAAGGTCCTCCTCCAATTTGGTTTTTTCTTGACCAACTCTCTACAAAGAAGCTTCTAGACCATTCCTCTCTATTTTATA
Organism: Pinus tabuliformis; assembly: GCA_031772625.1. Lineage (NCBI taxonomy): Eukaryota > Viridiplantae > Streptophyta > Pinopsida > Pinales > Pinaceae > Pinus > Pinus tabuliformis. Next base: position 335,206,679 of record CM062820.1, read on the forward strand.
GCCATCTAAAGTTATTTCACAACTCTCAAGTTCAGTCTTTATGATATTAGATTCTTCAACCTCTTGAATAAGGTAGTTTTTTTCATTCGTGAGAGCTTGTATCTCTCTCTCCAGCATCAAAATTTTTAGAGAATGCTCTTCATCTCTTGCATTCAATGCTTAAAAAAAAATTACGCCATGCCTCATACGAAACAGATGATCTAACTAAATGCACAAAGTGAATGCTCACATATCTATATGTTCAGTAATCCACACAGATGTTCAATAAACAATAGGATCTCTTCCCATGATCTGTCAAAAAGACACAATTTACATAGATCTGGACAATTCAACCTCTAAAGAGAATGAATTCGGCCTACCCTTTTGGTGATGAAATTTTATTTCCTGAGGTAGAGAAGGATTGTTCTCAAAGGCTGATCAACTTAGGCTACCAAGAATTATTTCGGTCCAAAGTTGCATTAGTGTTCAACCTCTTGTATAGGATCTTTAGGTCTGCATAAAAGGTTCTATATTTCCTCAGGAATATATCATCGTAGAAATATCATAGAAGATTGAGTCTTCAAAAGTATGTTGCTCCAAAAAGTTCTCCTTGTCGTATAATTTATTAATACTTATCAAGTTTACAACTATTCCATTACTCAATCACAAATTCCATAAAGATGGCTACTTCAAATCAGAGGATATCTAAGAATAGATCAAATAGGTCTTAAATTTGTTTCCAAATTTTTTCTTGTTTTAGAAATAGAAATTCTCTATGTTTAGGTCGTAGTTGTTGTGCAAGTACTGAATAGGTCTGCCAAATGGTTTGCTTAGAGAGATTCCCTAGTTGAGACTTCCAAAGCTCCATAGGTCCACAAAGGTATTAAGCTCAGTGATGCAGTTGCTTCAAGGACCTCAACTTATTCGACATCCTTAAGGCTCCAAATACACCAACAGAGGGTCGCAGGCATAGGATGAAATTATTCCTTCAAAACTGTGTGAGTTTCACCTACAAGAGAAAAGGAATTCCAATGAAACCCTATAAACCAAATCTAGAAGACACCCACAAGTTCAATATTTTTCATCTGATCCAATACACTGCATAGGGCCAAGGATGTATTTCAGATATCAAGTTACTTTGATGCCCTAAACGTTATCACATATTTGTACAAGGAGGGGTTCTAGATGATTTTGGAAAAATGTTGCTCCTCATCTTCAAAAATAAATTGACCAACCTAAATGCCAAAACATTTATGCTCTGTGTTTCTATTTTGACAATATTACGCGTAATTCTTGGGCCCAAGAACAGGGTTCTAATGACACATCTAAATGTCCCAACAATGATCGACCCTCTTACTACAATCCCTATTGTGAAAAAACTCAGGGTTGTAAGTCTGTTAAGCCAGACAACTCCATTGATTGGGGTGTAAATTCAAGTTTGACCTCTAAACTGAAGGCATCTACGAAAGCAAAGACAAGATTTAACATGAATCAAGCTACAAAACCTGTCAATTTCTAGTTTTCTGTCACAGAACTCCTCACAGTAAAAACCCAAAATCATTAAAAACTAAAAACAACCGTTTCGAGACTACCCACTCCATTTTGAAATTTACCTGCACAGTGCCCAACAGATTTCATCCAAGATCCTGCCATTTTGAAATTTACCTACATAGTGGCCAGCAGATTCAAGCAAGATCCTGGACGACACAAGTCCTTGCCACTCCCATGTGACATCTTAGAGCGGACATGGATCGTAGAACAATGTTTCAGAAAACCTACGGAAGTGGTTATTTATATGGTTTCAAGGAGGTAATATGGGTATAGTTTCAGTTATAACGAGAACTTTAATCTAATGGTGGAAAACATTTTAATCGTCTAACATCAAATCAAACGGATCATAGTAAGACAAGTAAGGCAAGAGGGGAGTTGATTTGAAATGGGAACACCTTACGACGTAATTAATATTAACTCTAATAAGTCTAATATTAATAAGTGTAAAGCAATAATTTCATTTGAACACAAAAACTATTTTTTTATTCCAACAACAAATAATAATGATTATTAATTATATTAATAATTTAATATTGATACACTAAGTCGAAACATGTGGAATTAAAAATATTTTATGTGATTTATCCAAAAAAAACTTTGTATATAATACTATTAAATTTAATATTAATGAAATTAAAAAACTAATAATTTTAGATTATCTGAATTCAGGATTCTATGATCCATAATGAACTAAGTAAGAAATTTTTTTGTAGAAATCACATAGGAAATTATTTTGTCGACGCGTTTTCGAACCATCCAGTGTGGCTCATCGTCAGGACAAGATTGATAGTTGTATTTTTATTAACCTAGATATTTATTGATAAGGATTCATGATCAATAAAATGTGTGCTTAAAATACATATGCTAATTACCACGCAAATAAGAAAGAATGCACCAACCTATTTAGTAACATGGACTTTGAATAATTATTATTATTGTTATCTAATTTTAAGGCCATGACCAAGCCAGATACCAAATTGGTGTATGAGACCCCGTTGTTTCTGTGATAAGGGACTCACCTCCATGCAACAATTTGACTGCTAAGTCTACGAAATCATACATACTTTATCCCCCTCTGGTTTTGAACCTGTGACCTCTTAGGAGGAAACACATGCTATTAACCATTAGGCCCACTCAACATCAATAAATTTATAGAATCAAAATGTTAAAGCATGTATGGGAAAAAACTCTATGTCAAGAGTCAAATATTGTACACACTAATAAACCACAACTCTTAATTCAAAGTCTTTGTACTCACTCGAAAATGCAAGTTGATGAAAATTGTTAAAAAAAAACAACACTATATAGACCTAATTTAAAGCCAACCATCCTTAAAATTTGAGGGTATTTACTGTTTGAAGTTCATATTTAAAAAAATCATGGATTTATTTCTATGTGAGATTTCCCTTATGGAGGATTGGATAAGTATCATTAGCCAAAACATTATTTAACGACCTATAATTTATCACCAATCTAGGTACTTCTCTAATCTGTTCAGAAAGTTTATTTACATAGAAGCCATAGCAATTCCATAGACTGTTGGATTCTCTTATCAATTTTCTCTTCAAAAGATCCTGTATCTCTTTCTGGCATAGCTTTCTATATTCTTCATTCATGGGGATGGTTCTGATTTTACAGGGTTTTCCTTTATAATCTACTTTGTAGGGTAGTTCTACAAAGTATTGTTTCCTCTGCTAGAAATAATTTGGTTCTTCTACACAACATTTTTTCTCTAAATGTCCCTTTAATCCTTTTATTTTACTAATGACTACATATTGCTTCAATCCTTCTCCAATATTCAGATAGGACTTCAAATCCTTGAGCTCTTCTAGAATTTTTTTGTCTTTGTCCTAATTCCTGCATAGTTTGGACCATGGTTGAGATTATTCATGTTGATACAAAAGGTAGTGTGCTAGCTTTCAAATATCCTTGTTTATCTGGAACAAAATTATAATATCCAGATCTGCCATCATCTAGTCTTTCTGATCCATGGGGTTCAACGGCTGCAAGGAATGGGTTTCCTAGGATGAAATCTACTAGAATACCCCCTGTTGTAAATTTGATGTTTATGCAGTGCTTTTCTAGGCAGAAGGTGGCTTTAGGGACTTCATATTGGAAGTTGTATTCTTTTTTTCCCAATCCTATGACTTCTCTTTTTGCCTTAACCCAGTATTTTGCAGGAATTGAGTTTTTATTTAATACATTTAGGTCATCTCCTATGTCTAATAAAGTCTTTAGAATAAATACTTCCCCTTTTATTTTGAATTTGAGCATGACATGGTATGGTTGGTGTTGGACCGCCATGATTTTCATGTTTCTTAATCTTGAGAAATCATCTATCTTGACCTCATAAATTTCCACATTGGTATTCTTTTTGAAAAGAGGTTTTTTTTTTTTGTCTGAGATATAATATTCATTCTTTTCTTTCCCCTTTTCTATTCTGGAAACTTGAGTTCTAAGTTCAATATTCTCTTTCCTCAAAATTTTTATTTCATAGCTAACTTCATTTAATGTGAGTATTCTCTACTTAAGTTGTTGATGGTTTCCTTGGAACGATTAAGTGCTTTTCTCATATGAAGCATCAACAAAGAGGTTCTTTGGGATAGTACCTTTTCTTGAAGGAGTTAAAGTAGATCCTTGAATTTTTATCATAGTTTGCAGAAACATATCCATTAACTTTTCTTTCATGTCTCCTTCAAGGAGCATCTTAATTCCTACTAGAACTTTAGCTTCTTCATCATCTGAACTATGTGCCATGCATATTTTAAATTTTTGTTGTAAGGAAAATTAATCTTCAGTGCTATATTTTGATTCTGACTTTGAGCCTTTGCAACGACATTCTTCTGAATATGTACAGTCACGACGGTTAGCAAGAAAAACTGCCTCATGATCATCTTCATATTTCGTGTCAGAATTACTAAAACTAGAAGTTTTTAAAAGAATCGCAATAGTTTTGTCCCATAATATGTATTTCTTCTTTGATATTAATATTGGGACAATTTTTCAGTTTTATATAGTTTGGAACCACATTTATAGTGTTGGATGTGGACTAAGGGTTTTCTTTCTTCTCTTTTTTTCCTATCTTGTTGGTATTTTCCAACATTTTCTTGGGACTTTTTCCCTCTGTGTAGTTTTGATTCTTCCCCCTGTGGACTATTATTTGAAGTATGTCATTTTTTTCCACATAGCCAACAGGCGAGTCTGTTCCAGGCTCCTTGTTTGTGAGTCCTAAGATGAATGTCTTGAGGACCATAATAGTGGGAATTTGGAATTATTTTGTAGTAGTCTTTTTCTTTTCTTATTCTTTGGGGTTTTGCAAGATGGTTCATTTTTCTTTTTGAGATTTTCTTGAGGGCCTTCTTCACCCTTTTCTTTTGTACAACAAGATCATCTATAGATAGACCATATTTGTTGCAGATAGATCTACTGTCAAGTAGCATGGACAATTTATGTATAGATTTATTCACCTTCATATTTGTGCATAGTCCAACCAAGGCTTTTGTTATGATACTATATATTCCCCCCCAAGTATAAGATTCATAGGGGTTTTGGAATACTTCTTGAATTTTCAAGTAATCTACAAATTTAGAAGGCAGGGCTGCAAGATACACATGTTTCCATAAGAGATTCTTGCTATCTTTTACTTCATAGATTATTTGAATCCAATCCCTATGGAAGTCTTCATACTGGGACATTTTTTTACATTTGAGATTCATTAATATCAAAGAGTGTTTATCTGATATTTCTGATTCTACACCACACTAGTTTTCAAGGATGAATGATGTCAGAGCTCCAATCATGTTATTTTGGGGATTCCCATCTTCATTATGTACAACATCCCCTACTTCATCTTTAACTATTTCTTCTGCCATTTTATCTACCAATGTTGGATAGGATTATGTTTCCCACCATCTTCTGAGTGTACCAGTAAAACATCGAATTAGTGCCTTACAAGCTTCTACTTCACTGCTACCCCTCATGCACATTAGCTTATATTCAATGAAAATTTGATCAATCATATGTCTTATCTGACCAGAACTTAGATTGTCAATGTTCCATTCTTTATGTGCATTGTTGAAAAATGTTTCAGATTCTAGCATCTTACCCTTACCACTCAAATCAGGAGCAGGATATCTTGAGAACTGGCTGGGAAATGGATTATGAATTGGAAGTATATGAGATTCGAATGAGGTTTCAGAATTTTTTATTTTTCTCTAGGAAACAAACTGGTAAATTTATCTACTGATTTCTGGATAGAATGTACAGGGACATGATGGCTAAATAATAGTGAAGAAGTAATGTCTTTATCTTTGGATGTAGAAGCCAATTTTCCCAATTGTGAGGAAATATCTTAAATATTTGTATGGGTCAACACAAAAGCTTTCTTAATTTCATTTTCGATTTCCTCAAATTTTCCATCTATTTTTGTAGAAAATCTTCTTGCTTCACTATGAGCTTCTGGAACAAATCCTTCTATTGTAGAAACAAAAAACTAGAAATCATTCAGACTTTTATTTATATTGTTTACAGAGACTTGCAGAAACTCTACTTGTTCTTTTTGTGCATTAGATGTTGATGCATGCATATCTAAACCTTTCAAACCAGTATTGGTCTAATTTACTTGTTCACTGAATCTTTTTATTCTTCCCTCTATTCCTATGATTAAGTCATTTTTTGAGGACGAAAGGTACTGCTTTAACCACCATTCATGTTTCTTAAAGGGCGATTCCTTTATATCGAGGAAAAGTAGAGGTGGATTCTATCTTAATACCATCACAAGTTTTCTAATAGTGTTTAGAAGAAGAAGATTCTACTGATAACATCTACACGTCCATGTTTTCTTCTTGCTTATTCCATTCATAAAAAGAAATCCATGAATCTGTATAATCCATATATTCCTTCCATATTAATGAAAGATTTATTTTTTCTACCAGGGACGTAGTCAAATTCAATTCTCTGTCATCTAGATGAGTAAATAAATCCCAATTTATCATTCTTTTCATGCTATCTGTATCTACTTTATACTTAGGAAAACCTTCCATGAGAGAGAAGAACTTAAACATCTCAGGCTTAGATGGCCTTTTGCAGTCACTTGGGACAGGGTTCTGAAATCGACATGATGGGATGAGATGGTCCATTTGTTCTAAATACCTTAATCCATATCTAGGCATACCTGGTGGCGTCATCTTGCCAAAAATTTCTCTTAGCCTTGGATCTTCCTTTTCGAGGGATGGAAGTTCATGTATCACCATGACAGTATCATGTGGAAATGAGATGTCACTGCATTTTGGATTTGGACAAGAATTGTTTAACAGAGTAGATGGAGCTTCTCCTGTCCTAGGATTATGATTTCTATGGGAGGTAATATGTATAAGAGACTTTATATTTACTAATTTCTAATAGACATGAAACTTAATTACTAAATCTAAAAAATTTAGAATTTGTGCAAGCTCAAATAACTCAATGTGGGAACAGTTTGTACAGGCAGATAGATGATGTGACGCAGATGCTTTAGAAGGAATAGGATGGGAAGCTTTGTATTCTTGACATTCTCTTTCAATTTTTTGATTTAGGATGGTGGATCTCCTTTGAAATGACAAAATGGCAGAGGAGGGATTCTCTTGAATTTATGTAGGGGTGATGTTCTGTATTTTTGGAGATCTAAGCATGTCAACCACCCAAGTTTCTAGAAAACTTAATTCTTCCCATTTTATGATCTTCTAATTTTGAGAATTTTTAATAACTACAACACTTGAATTTGAATCTTGGTTGGGAGAATGTAACACAACATGATACAAGGTATTTGTATGACGAAAATAACCCCTTATATGGATTGAAATATTTGTTCTCTTTTTCTTCATATCAAATCCAAAGGTTCTGATTTGTAGTTGCAAAATTTCTTTGACACATTCATCAAAGACATAAACCAAGAAATTTGGATTAAAATCGAACCATACTAGCCCATTGGACAGGTGAGCAACAATCCCGCCAAGCAGGGAGTTAGTGTACTTGTTATGAGTGAGGTCTCTTATAGTTTCTAAGACAAATGTGTTTAATCCTATATGACTTAAAGAAAATATCCTAACTGTAATACAACCAAGATGGACATATGAATTATTATGTTTGTGGGCTTCCCATTGAATTTATTTGGGATCTAACACACGAATGGTTTAGATGGATTCTGTGTTTTCTTGGATTTGATTAACACATTCTTTAATAAAGACTCTTGTTACAGATTTGAGATGAAATACAGAGAGATCAAAGTACACTTCTAAGGGGATGATATTAAGAAGCTTCCAGCATGAGGAAGGTTGGCTTTCTACAATCAGTGGCTCAGCTGAATTTAATATAGATGACTATGCGTTATGAAATAGACTTTGTAAAACAAGATGTTCTGTTTTTTGTTCATTCTCTTGGACTTCGCAAAAGGAGACATATTTGCGTCCTGGTATCACCTAAATCTGCCTTAGGCTTAACGAAGGAAAAATTCAAGGTAACCACAAACCACGCTCAGCCTCGTAGCTAGCCCTACGACGACAGGAGAGGGCTCTCTCCAGGTCAACTCAGTAAAAATACTCAATAGGGTCTGAGAATGACTTAAAATGGATACTAATTTTAGGCTAGTAAATGGATATGGAAAAAGGAGATTTTTGAATGACTGAATTTTATGGGCTGTGTGGGACCAAAGGACCGCATGAGCTGGGAAATTAAATCGATGATACAGAATATTTTGTGAGGCAAGATAGGCAGGAAGTTTAGCAATCAAATTTGAAATATTATGGAGTGGAAAAACTATTGAGAGGCTAAAAAGGGAATGTGTAATGAATCCTTTTCAGATAGAAGAAAAACACACAAAACCTAAACACTTTCACAAGGCACACCAAATAACTGGATTCTACCTCTCATACTTAAAAGCATTCAATCAGAAGTGATTATGAAGGAAACGGTAAACATAACAAGGTACATATGAAACAGAGAAGAAACACATTTGCTAAACCCATACCACAGGGATCTCCTGAATCAGAGCTGCATCATTTTATTAATCTCCTAGCCAAAACTGTACAATGAAAGTGTTGGGTTTTTTCCTCCACATTGCTCCCAGAAACTCCAACCCTTTACAAAATGACTCTCAATACAATAAATAAGCTTTGCCATGAGAAAGTCGATCAACCTAGGAAATGAAGAGCCAACCATCAGCAGTTACATTTAATTTTCTATGAGGACCAATTAGGAAAAAGCAAATATGAGCATAGATTTTTTGGGTGGTTGTTCGCCTTCATTTGGCCACTTGGATAGAATCAAAAGATGTTTTTTAAACTTTGCCTTTGATGTCAGGAAAAATGTATTGTAAATGAGCGGGCCCACTTGGAGAAAATTGCGAATCGAAATTTCGTGGAGGGGGAGTGATTTTGGCCTTTGGGTCTCTGTGCGCCGTGCCAAAAACTGCATGCGTCGCGCCACTTTGGAGCTAGTTTTGAGGCACCTTCTGAAGTCCAAATTGAGCCCAAGTGTGCTTGTTGGAAAGCCCTACCTTTCTATTTTACAACCCAAGTGGAATTTCTTATTTTGGTGCCCATTTTCCCCTCCAAAACCTCAATCTCCCAAGACTGCTTCCTGTGTGTGAAATTAGGGGCAGAGAGGTCATTTTTTGGGTGTTTTTGACCTCCTAAGGACTCAAAATTGGCCCAAACTTCTTGGCCATGCACCAACAGTCATGATTTTCCATGGAAAATCTAAAACTATAAACTTTTTTTCATTTGGAGCCTCCTATTGTAAGCGCACGCCACGTGGCGCGGTGCACAGGGAGAAAAAACCTGTTTTTTGTGCACAAAATTTCAAAATGAAAAAATGTGCTCCAAATTTCTTGAAATTTGGGTTGTACCTTCTCTATCACATGTCATGCTGGACCAATGAAGCCTCGGCAAAGATTCAGAGCCGATCTTTCTCTTTTTGCCTCTTTTGTCTTTTTGTCACCTTCCTCAATTTCGCCTTTAGGCTCCTGATTCTTGATTTGGAGTTCATGTTTCGGGGCATGTAACGGTGAGTAATGCACCTCAGCATGGCTTTTTCCCTCTTAGCCTTATCCAACAGCTGCTCCAAATGGAAGTTCACTTTGTCTAAAACATACTCCCGGTCCTCATATCTTTTCTCCATAGGTCTACCTTGTGCTGCCATGATGTGTTGCCGGTTTTCCTTGATCAGTTGCAACTCTATCTCAGCTTGCCGATCCTCAAGTTGTTTGTTCCTCTGCTCCAGATATTTCATATTCCATTTGGCTCTCCAATATTAGGCATGCCGGTAGCTAATGAGATAGAGTCCGGTGTAAGTGTGAAAGTAACCCCTGCCAAAGTAACTTGAGCACCATGTAAATGTAGAACAAATAGGCGAGCCAACTCATGGTGGAATTGAACACTTGCAACCTTTTCACAAAACTCATAGCATGACTGAAACCGAAAACAAGAGATGGCAAAAGGGTAGGCCTGCAATTCTGTGAGGGTAGTCGGTTCTTCTCTAACATGTCTGCCACTTTTGTGAGGCCTCCGGGGTGCACGTTCTTCCGTGGGTGAGTCACTATGAGTTTCCTCCTCATAGTCGGATGAATAATCAGATGACATAATTGATGCTGTGAAAACTGCTTGGAGAAATGAATGTTGGTCGCAAGACTGTGTTGGACTGTTGTTGTGATATGTTTGAAATCTGTCACCAAGGGAGCAATGTAACAGGGACTGTTAGGGAGGGAAAATATGAAGGGATTAGGAGTATTAGGATAGATTTTATTTAGGGAAGTGTAGGAGGGTTTGGGAACTTTGCATAGGGTTAGGAGATTTTTTGTAAGGGCTAGGGTTTTGGGGTTTGGGATTTGAATGTAGGAAAGAAAATGTAGGATTGATGAGCTTAGTGGGGGGTAGGAAATGATGAAACAAGGGAGAAATGGGGAAGGAGGAGTGACCTTGGTAGCAAAACAAAGATTTTGGAACCCACAACAATCTTCCTTTGAGGCACTTTAGAGGTAGGGTTTCAAGTTTTTGTTTCAATCATTATCATCAATAAACCACCATCACTCAGCACAAAAATGGATGAAACATTAAGATTTTGACCCTACCTGGAAAATACATGCAAATAAATGGCAATTTGGAGAAATTTCAATGAATTTCAGGCCTTTTAGCCCAGTGCGTCGCGCCTCCCAAGTGCGCCGCACCAATGTAAATTTACACTAGAAAATTTCTCCCAATGCGCTGTGCCTTTTTGAAGGAGCCTTTTGGAGGCCTTCCCGATGTCCAAATTGGGTGAAAGATAGCTCGTTGGAAAGGTATTTGAGTCTACTTTCCAACCCAACCAGAATTTTTCAATTTGGAGTTAATTTGCCCTATAAAAACTCAAATCTCCCAATACTAGTCAAAATGTGCCAAATGAGGCTGCCTAAAGGAAGAGTGTTGTTACAGTCAACTTTTGAATGCCTTCCTCAACTCCAAATTGAGCTCATGATAGCTCATTGGAAATATATTTGTGTCTAGTTATCATTTGGCTCACCAAGAAAGTCATTTGTCTGACCAAGATAGGAGAAAACTTTATTTTCCCAAGGTCACTTCAGAGGTGCATAAATTCTCTTGAGGCGATTGCATTTTTGACATTTCTCTAAAACCATAACACCTGTGTAAAAAGTGAAAGATTTTTTTCTTACTTGGCCTGTTATGAACAAAAACCTCTCTCAATTTTTCAAAATTCATCTTTTCTTGCTCAGAGACATCATTTGAGTGAAACCTACCTCGATGTGTGGAGCAAGATATTTTTCGAAATGAAGCGAAATGAAGGGGATAAGGGGCTTTTAAATTCTTGAGGAAATTTTGGGAAGTAGGGAGGGATGTTAAGAAGTAGGGGAAAGTGGAATCTCAGAAATTGAGTGAGGGGAAGGGGTCCAAAAGGGCAAAACACAGGCCTAGCCTTGAAAATTGTCAAGTTGTAGCAAGAAACTAGGGTTTGTGTGAAAATGAGGAATTTGGGGGATCTCAGTGATGGGAAATGTTTAATAAGGTACATTAAGGATAGGGGAAGGTGGATGAACATCAGGATACAAGCTTTGCTGGTGATTTGACCATCCAAGAGAAATTGCCTTCAAAACCCTAGGAGAGGGAAATGAACCTTGCCTAGGCGCAACTGAAGCATGAACAAGATGTAAAATGATCCATTGGAACTTGACATGATAATGAAAACCCTCTGAATGATGGTACACTCAGCGGAACGGTGACATGGACCGACATTTGGACAACTTTGACAGGAATAAAAGCAAACCCTAGATCTAATGCCTAGTGACCAAATTTTGCTTGAAGACTTACTGAAATGACAAAATTTGACCTTGACACTCTGAGACCACTTTGTAAGAGCATATTTTATCACTGGAGGAAGGCTACAAAGACTGACACTAGCACGTCCAACTTCCATTTTTAACTGAGAAGAATTTATAGAATTACCCGAAGAACGAGAAGTTACTGGCTATGATACCAATTTGGACCACATTGGTCGCAGAGGCTTCCTTTGATGGAGAATGAAGCTTACAGATAAGTATTATTCTTGATTGTATTACATGAACTCTTACACAAACTTGTACATGAAATTTCATATAGATCCAATGAAAAATGAGCTCTTTTAATGACCACCTGCCTATACGAGCAAAACTGAACTTGGGGATCCTAGGAAAACCTCCAATGAATCTCAGACAAACTTCACATAGTCAAAATATAACAAAGATATATTATGAAACCATAAATGAGATAGAATATTTCTTTTATTAATTTGTAGAATAATTGGATATTATAAGCATAAAGTCTCGATTTTTATCAGAGATTGACTGCTAAGGCATTTATCAGTTATACTAGCTCAAAAGAAGTTATAAACTAAAGGCTTCCTCAACCATTGTAGACTCTACCTATAAACCAGAGAACTCATCGAAATATGCTTCCCTAAGAAATTCTGGCCACTTTAGGTTCTCACTAGGCTCATAGGTCCTGATGTGCAGCCTTCTTAGACTTTAGACTCTCTATGACTCAGACTTAAAATTTCTCTGTGATGCAAGCAGATCGCCTTCAAGACGCAGATGCAGAGCGTGGATAATTCTTGACTCTCTCACTCCCGATGCCACAAATGTTTCTACTCCCCCTTATTCATAAGGAGTTAGGGGGGGTTAAGGAATCCTATGGTACTACTGATACTGAATAATGTCTTTTCTATAGATGCTCTGAGAAGTGGGTCAAACCACACCAATCGTCTCGTAAAGTTTTATAATAATGAATTTTGGGACAAGGAATCATCATAAAATTATGATACCTTTATTTACATAGTGGATATATTATTGGAATCCCACGATACCGGTCACACTCATCATCAGGTGACTAGAATTTTACATTATTTCACACAATGGATGCTTTTATCATGCAAAGCCCACGAGAAATGAATATATGTACAATAATTATGTTCCCAACATATTTGTGCCAGAGAATATTTGTTTGGCATATCTTCCATTGGTGTCCCATGCTTTAGAAAAGATGCATCAAACTCTCATGGGCTTCCCAAGTATTATTTGATGCTTTATTTTTGTCATGACTAACCATTGGTGATGTTTAGCCATAAAACCATGGACGATTGTTGTTAAAAATATTAAGGAAAAGGTGAAAGTCCTTCTCATTTGGTACATCTCCGATGAAAATATCTATAAAATTGTTGAAACGGATTCCAGTGACATAGGATGGGGAGGAGTCCTCAAACAATTGAAGGAAAATCAAGAGAAAATTATTCAATTTTCTTCTAGAGTTTGGAACCCTATTGAGAAAAAATATTCTACCATTGAAAAAGAAGTAAAAGATGCATGGAATTGTATAGATAAATTTGATATACATCTGGTAAACAAAAAATTATTGTTGACAATAGATGCTTCAGCAATGAGGAAGGTATTAACTAAAGATATTAAGAAACCAGAAGAGTCAAAATTTTCTAAGTGGCAAGCCTTATTCTCAAACTTGGATTTTGAAATTGAACACACCAAGGGCAGTAAAAATTGTATTCATGATTTTCTCAACAGAGAAAATATTCAAGAATAGATCCATCTAATTGTTATAGTAACTGAATGGGATTCTACTCTTAGTCACGAAACTCTTTGAGAAATTCCAGACTCGATGAATTAGGAAGATTATATCAATTCTTGGAAACCAACTTGGTAGCTTTGAAACACTCTGGTCTTAGACGCAAATCTCCAATCTCATGGAGACCTATAGCATTTGGTCCCAGAATGTAATGTTTATCTAGAATCCAGCAAATTGATCCATGATATACTTTTTGACCATTCTAGACATCTGGAAAATTTGGTAGAAGATGCCTTAAACCTTCATTTCAAAGAACTAAACATAATTCGGGGAGAGGAAAATAACATATTTAATATTTTCCACAAATATTATGTGATAAATAGAGCGAGGCATACAAAATTCCATAGGCTCCTATGACCTCAACATAATCCATAACTTATTTTTCTTGATTTTGTTTATGATTTCTCTAGATATAAAAATTTATGATGGAACCTACTTTCGAGAGACAAACCAAATGGTACCTATTATACTCTCTTAAAATTTGGATCACTATTTGTCACTTAACTAATACATCGACTAGACTGGTTAAAAGAATGGTGAAAATAGTTCGACATCAACAAGACAGTTATGGACCCCATTTATTTTCAATCAAATTACAGACAAGCATGAGAAGAATGTATGGACTGCTTTCACCAGCCTTGTAAAACTGTACCAATAGAGATTCACAGATGATGTGATTCCTTTTTATTTTATGGCTAAATGTCACCAATGATTAGTCATGACAAAAATAAAGCATCAAATAGTACTTGGGAAGCCCATGATTGTTCGATGCATATTTTCCAAAGCATGGGACATTAGTGGAAGACATGCCAAACAAATATTTATTGGCACAAATAAGTTGGGAACATAACTATTATACATATATTTGTTTCTTGTGGGCTTTGCATGATAAAAGTATCCACTGTGTCAAATAATGTAAAAGTCTAGTCCCCTGACGATGAGTGTGACCGGTATCATGGGATTTCGATAATATCTCCACTGTGTAAATAAAGGTATCGTACTTTTAGGACGATTCCCTGTCCCAAAAGTCATTATTATAAAACTTTACTGGTCGATTCTCTGAGACTCGGAGCACTTCATTGGGGATTGGTGTGGTTTGACCCACATCTCAGAGCATATACAGAGAATATGTTAGTCAGTGTCAATAGTACCATAGGATTCCTTTTTCCCCCCTACCCCTCATCTCCTTGTAAGTAAGGCGGAGGAGAACCATTTGGGGCATCGGAAGTGAGAGAGTCAAGAATTATCCTTGCTCTGCATCTGTGTCTTGAAGGTGATCTGCTTACATCATAGAGGAATTCTTATGTCTACGTCATAGAGAGTCTAAAGTCTGAGAAGCCTACACATTAGGACCTGTGAGCCTGGTGAGAACCTAAAGTGGTCAGACTTTCTTAGGGAAGAGTATTTGGGTTTGAGTTATATGGTTTATAGGTAAAGCTTGCAATGGGCTAGGAAGCCTTTAGTTTCTAGCTTGTTTTAAGCTAGTATAACTGATAAATGCCTTAGCAGTCAATCTATGATAAAATTTGAGAATCTTTGCTTGTAATATCCAATTATTCTAAAAATTAATAAAATAAATATTATGTCTCATTTCTAGCTGCATTATATCTCTGTGTTATATTTTGACTGTGTGAAGTTCATCTGAGATTCATTGGAGGTTCACTTAGGATCCTGAAGTGCAGTTTTTCTCATATAAGCAGGTGGTCGTTAAAAGAGCTCATTTTTCATTGGATCTGTCTGAAGGTTCATGTACAAGTTTGTGTAATAGTTCGTGTAACACAATAAAGCATCATACTTATATGCAAGCTTCATTCAACGTCTGAGGAAGCGTCTGCGACTGACGTGGTCCAAATTGGTACAATCTAACAAAATAAATGCCTGAGAAAGAGTGAGAGCATTACAAATTTACAAATCTTAAAAACTAAAATTAATGAAAAAAACATAAAGGGCAAGAATGTGTTTTGTTCATTTTTGGTTTTATTAGTTATTGTGTCATGATTTTACTTCCTGGACCGTTATAGTTAATCAATTGAAATCTTGACGGAAAAATTTATAGAAGAAAAATTTCAAAATACACAGGGGAAACTTTACAGAACAAAAGGAAGCCTAGCAAAATTTTCTAAATTCCTTTCCAAACATCGAGCTCTACATGGTGCGTTTCTTTTAAAAAAGCATTCCCACGCAAACGCTTGTTGGTTTCTTTCCTTTTGGGGCAATCAAATTGTTATGAAACCAGCTCAAGAAAAGATAGAAAAGATAGATCAACACCTTAGAATTCAGCCTCTTCGAGGGGGCAACCTCCTTTACATTACATAAATGAACAATTCTTGGATGATACAAATGAAAAGACCTCCTTTCTATATATAGGAGTCTAAGGGGTTATAACATAATCAGAGCCGACATAACAATAATAATGTAAGGGCACAATAATAACAATAGTGGGCTTCTATGGGGCACAATAGTAACAATATGGGCACTACATGGGTACATCAATATAATAAGTGGGTTATACTAATAATAGTAAGGGGTTACACTAGTAGTATAGGGGCCTAACATGCCCCTCTCCTTCAAAAAGCGTTGTCCTCAACGCTTGAGTAGTTCTTGATGCTTCTGTATGAAATTCTTGTCCTCCCATGTGGAATATTTAGCGGGTAAGTTCTTCCACTTGATGAGATACTCTGAAATTGATCGATTTCGTAGCTGTCGAGTTCTTGTTTCTGGGACTGCTCCAGGTTCCAATCTGATTTTTCCTTCCTCTTCAATTTCTGGCAATATTGCTTGAATTGGGATCTTTTGAAACTTTTGAATAAGTGGCCATACTTCTTCTTCCTTCTTCCATTCATCCCTTGCTTCATTTATCCAATCTGGTTGGATAATATAAATAGCACAAAACAATGCTTCCACATCCTCATCCTTGAAGAGTCTTCCCATTCGGTAAGGTCGCCATTTTTTAAGTGCATGTAGTATTGCCAACATTTCCTTCTCATAAATAGCTTGCTTTAGATGTAGCAGTAAAAATACCCAATCACCTACATCAAAACATTTTTCACTACGATGGTGATCTACCTGTTGTTTCGTTTTATTTTGCACCGAAGTGGCGTTATCCCTTAAAAGTTGGAGAACTTGTTGTTGATGCTCGATGTGATCTTTCTCTGCTTGAACCTTTTTCTTCTTGATATGTCCTTCTATCTTTTGAGGAGTGGTAATTTCTTCCAGTCCTTTACAAGATATGGTCGGATTCATTTCTTGATGCTCGATGTGATCTTTCACTTCTTGAACATTTTTCTTCTTGATGTGTCCTTCTATCTTGATAGTTTGAGGAGTGGTAATTTTGTCCATTGAATTACAAGATATGGTTGGATTCATTTCTTCTTTCTCGATGTGATATTTCACTTCTGGCACCTTTTTCTTCTTCATATGTCCTTCTATCTTGAGAGTTTGAGGAGTGGTAATTCTTGCCAATGCTTTACAAGATATGGTCTGATTCATTTCTTCTTTCTCTGGGGTGGTGTCCTGGCGTATATCCTCTTCTTTTGATGTTTCTTGATCCTTTTCTTCCTCCTCTTCATATTCTATGTAAAATAATTTCTTCTCAGCACACCTATGACCTTTAGTGCATTTGCTATCACAATTGTAACAAATCCCTTTTTCTCTTTTTTCTTCCAATTGTTGTGGTGTAACCCTTGTAGGTTGTGGAAGGTTGGGAGAAACAACACTTCCATCTTTATAGTTGTGAGGGGTATGCTTCCTGGTTTCCATAATTTTGCTTTCCATTATGTCACAAAGCCCTTTTACTCTTTCCAATTGTTGTGGTGTTGCTCTAAAGAAGGTGTTGCTCTTTGTATCCTCATAATGTGCTATCATTTCCTCCGTGAAAATTGACCACGTAACAAGATTTTTACGAGAACAAAGCCCTTCATACCATAAAAATTGATCTGGTTCTAAATATGAAGATGCAATACATACCTTTTGTAATAGTTGTACACCATGTAGATCAAAATATTGCTCCATCTGAAGTATCCAATTTACCGGATCCTTGCCATCAAACTTCCTCATCTTGCTTTTTCTTGATTTTAGGAGCTCGACCTTGAAACGACTGTAACTTTGTACTTTCAGATCTTTAATTTCTGAAATGATGAACTATAGTAGCCCTCTGTGTCCTCTTTCCAATTCCACCAGTCTGATCCAAATTGGATTCTCTAAGAAAGAGTTATGCACAATCTCCCAAGATGACCTGATTATAGAGCTTTCCAGAAGAGCGAAATTGTATGAAGTGCCACGTGTCACTGTTTCAACCTTTCGATCTGAAAAACACGCACAAGAAGCTACAGTATGTCCTCTTTCTATACCTTCTTACGAAACTTCAATCCGATCTCCAGAGGGAAAGTTATGACAATTTTCCCTAGGTCACCTGTTTTGAATGTAATTCAGGAGTTTGCAAAAATATCAACTTCCTCAGATCATATCTCCGCAAATGTCACGCGAAAAGCTTTGAAATTCAGACCCAAGGTGCAGCGTCATTTCTTCTCAAATGGGTTTTTTTTGTAACTTCTGAAACGTCACAGAAAAGAAGTTATAGCGAAAATGCCACGATGACCTGTTTGGAGCAGCGAAACCCTAGAATCCAAAGCTCTGATACCAAATGTTATGAAACCAGCTCAAGAAAAGATAGAAAAGATAGATCAACGCCTTAGAATTCAGCCTCTTCGAGGGGGAAACCTCCTTTACATTACATAAATGAACAATTCTTGGATGATACAAATGAAAAGACCTCCTTTCTATATATAGGAGTCTAAGGGGTTATAACATAATCAAAGCCGACATAACAATAATAATGTAAGGGCACAATAATAACAATAGTGGGCTTCTATGGGGCACAATAGTAACAATATGGGCACTACATGGGTACATCAATATAATAAGTGGGTTATACTAATAACAGTAAGGGGTTACACTAGTAGTATAGGGGCCTAACACAAATTGACAATCAAAATGATATTGAAACAATTTGTTGTGAGGTTGGATGAACTGTACACGAAGTTAATTATTGAAAAAGGCTTTTATTTATTCTTATTTTAAAAAGAGGAGTTTTGATTTGTGGTGGAATTTATATTTGTATATTGTTGATTAAAAAAAATGCTTGAGGTTTGGTTAGTTTTAAAATGTGAAAAATGCTTTTTATAAGTTTTGTTGATTGGTGAATGGTTGGATATTTGATTTTTTTTAATAAATGGTAAATCTATTTGTTGGTTCATTGAGTGCGTAAAGATAGATGGAGAAAATTATAGAAATTGGAAATTTAAGTTGCAGATGATATTGGAAGGAGCCTATTCATGGTCAATAGTAAGAGGAGATGAAACCAAACCAACAATACCACCAACTTCAATTCAAGATTCTGAACACAGACAGACCAAGGCCAATGAAGGTTCTATTGTGAATGTCCATAAAAGACAATATAATTCCACATATAAGGGATTGTGCTATGTCCCAGGAAACCAAGGAAATGATTAAAAGGTTGCATGAAACTCCCAATCCTAATAGAATGTTATTTTTAAAGAAGAGACTATTTTCAATTAAGATGGAGGTAAACGAAACTATTCGTAAGTTTCTTTCTAGAATCAAAGAAATTTATGATAAGTTTAGTGCTATTGGTGAAAATATTTGCAAGAGTGATCTAGTGACAATTACGTTGAATGAGATGTTAGATGATTATCATATGTTTATCACTGGAATTTTATTTAGGGAAAAATTCATGACTTGATGAATTAACAAGTATTCTCCTACAAGAAGAAGAGAGAAGGAACAATATCAATGGTAGATCTCAAAGTTTAGAGTTGGTGTTAGTGACAAAAGGGAAGCAATCATATAGAGGAATGTCATGGGACAAGAACAAAGGAGCCAAGTCACATCCAAAATCACATCAAGGCATAACACCACCAAGGAAAAATACATATATGAATAGGAAGGAGGTATGCTTCTACTGTGGTAAGCTTGGACACTTTGCTAAAGATTGCCAAAAAATAAATTTGATGAGTCCAAACATACAAGGCATTCATGCAATTTTGTTGATGAAGAAGTCTCTGTTAGTGATAATCTCAATAACCTCAAATTATTCATTTCAAAAGTTGCCTTATCAACAAAAAGTGATGATGATAATGTATATTTATTAACATTGGTGCTTCAATTCATATGACATGTAAAAAGGAATGGTTTGGTACCTATCATGAAAATAATAATGGCAGTTACATCTATCTAAGAGCTAATTGATCTCATGGCATCAAAGGTTATGGTGATGTATGTGTAACCTTACCAAATGGCCATGTAAGACAAATACAAAATGCAATGTATACCGTTGCAAATCATAATCTCAAAGTTGAGTTTCTTAAGTCACATTATGTTGTCAAGGATATAAAAGATAACAATAAAATAATAGAAAACTGAGTGCAAATGGGAGGCTTATACAAGCTTGATGTGATCAGAAAAAGTCATCATGATTTGGCATCCACTACCATGATAACAAAAGTTCTTTGGCATCAAATTATTTATGTTTATTAAAAAAATAAAATTCCAACATAAAGTTTAGATGATAAGACTCTATTTGAATAATTTTAGGGTTATAAACCAACAATAATCCATTTAAGAATATTTGGAAGCAAAGTGTTTGCTCATGTTTCGAAAGAAGATAGGAGAAAACTTAATGGCAAAGCTATCAAGTGTATTTTCATTGGTTATTATTTTGATCATAAAGAATATAAAATGTTTAATCCTTCTACTCTTAAATTTTTTGCAAGTAGAAATGTTTTATTTCATGAACATGCAGATAAAGGCCATAAGGAGGACAATTATGGTGCAAGGCATATTCTTCATGATTGTGATGACGTCACAAAATAAGTTGATAGACAAGCAAGAGCATAAACAAGAGAGAATATAGTGATATATGTTGAGATTTTCTATTTCACAAAATAGGCAAAAATCTCTAATGTGTGACAACAATAGGAATTTGTTGCTAGATTAGCTCCAGGTTGTTGGGAGAGAGTTAATGCATCCTATATTTGATGTGAGAGGATTTATGAGGCAGCTAGATTCTCCTAGCTATAAAACAGGTATCCATACAGATTGTTTTTGTGTGAGAGTTTGTGAGAAAAATATTATTTTGTAATCTCCTGTTTGATAATAAAGAATTTCCGATGCCTATGTTTGGTGGATGTAGCCCAGATTGGTTGGGTGAACCACGTTAATCTGTTGTCTCCTATGCATGATTTTTATTTGCTGTGTATTTGTTCTTTTAATTGCTGCACAATTTTGCCTCTAACAAATGGTATCAGAGCATGTTGGAGGCGTGGCGTAATCTGGAAATGGCAGATGCCCATTTACCTGCACGCTGAGGATTAAAACTGCGTGGTTCCTAATCATTGTTGCGTTGAATCATTGCTGCATGGAGCGTATCATTGTTCTGCTACTGCACATCGTGGAGGTGGAGCGTATATCCACTGTTCTGCTACTGCACATCGTGAGGGTGGAGCGTATATCTGGCTGCGTGATAAATATGTGTGCAAAGCGCTGCAGAATACGGTGAAATCAACAAGTGAGTGTCTCCATCGGTGGAACTCCCGAGTGCTCGACGAGCATTTCAATGTGCTGCTGGTGCGTTGCTGTAGCGCTAGTGCGTGGAGATTTTTTGCTTACCTGCGTGGAGGTGAATCGGCCAACATACCAGCGCGTTGACCAGACAAGCAACACTGCTGCATGGAGATTGTTGAGCTTGCGTGGAGGATTTTATTATATGTAATTGCTGCTGGTGCGTTGCTGGTACACTGGCGGAGGTGTTAAGTGACAACGTTGAATGGCGGAGGTGTCACCTGCGTAAAGGTATTCAAGCCTGTTTGCTTTTAATTTGCTCGAACGTAAAGTTCATGTTTCTTGCTTGTGGTGTTGGATTTTATGACCATCATTACAATGAGAAAAGAAATGATGCTGTATTGGTAATTGTGCTCTTTGTTTTAAGCGCATAGCTGCGATCTTCTTGCATACAGAATGCATTGAAATCGTAGGTGGATGCGCTTTAGAATATTTATGTGCTGTAATATGCTGCTGGTGCGTATGTGATATACATTACTTGGTGCGTGAATATTTATGTGCTGTAATTGAGAATTTTAATGGCAAAAATAATTTCGAGATCTGGAAGGTGAAGATGTACGATTTTCTTGTCCAACATGGTGTGGCAAAGGCGTTGTTGGGAAAATCCAAACAGCCTTACAACATCACAGATAATGAATGGGCCGAGATGGATGAAAGAGCAATCAGTGCTATTCGACTGTGTCTGGCTGATGATGTCCTGTTTAATATCGTGTCGGAGACAACAACTGCTGGTTTGTGGACGAAACTGGAGAAATTGTACATGACCAAATCCTTAACCAATAGGATTCTCCTGAAGCGACAGTTGTACAGTTTGCGAATGAAGGAAGGTACATTGATTGTTGATCATTTAAATGCTTTTAATACTCTTCTGGTGCAATTACAAAGTATAGAAGTAAAAATTCAATCCGAGGATAAAGCTATTACTTTATTGTGCTCGTTGCCCGAATCATGGGATCATTTTGTTACTTCTATAAGTCTTAGTTCATCAGAAACTATTGAGTTTGATGATGTAGTTGCATCTTTATTATCGGAAGAAACAAGGAGAAGGTCACATTCAAAAACCTCTACATCAGAAGCTATGATGGTTAGAGGTCGTTTGAAAGAAAGACGCTCCAGTAGGCCGAGCAACTCACGTTCAAAGTCGAAGGGGAAGAAGAGTAAGGTAAAGTGTTGGTTTTGTGGCAAATCAGGACATTTAAAGAAGGACTGCTGGAAGCGACATCAACAAACTTCTAAAGCAGATTCTTCGACAGCGAAGAAGGAGGCAAATACGACAGATACAGGTTCGGCATCAAGTTCAGGTATGAGTGAGGAAGTATTATCAGTTAATGTGTCAAATCATGGTAAACATTGGTTGTTAGATTCCGGTGCATCAAACCACATGTGTATTCATAAAGACTGGTTTAAGACATATAAATCAATTGATGATGGTGTTGTGTACATGGGTAATGATGTAACATGTAATATTGTGGGAATTGGGAGTATACAACTGCAAATGTTTGATGGGACAACTAAAATGTTAACTGATGTGAGGCATGTACCAGATTTAAGGAAAAATTTTATTTCATTAGGAGCACTTTATTCAAATGGATATAAAACTGTAATTCAAGGTGGAGTAATGAAAATTTACAAAGGTATTTTACTAGTTATGAAAGCTAAGAAGGTAGGAAATCTATTTCAGTTAGAAGGAAGTACAGGGTCAGGTTATGTGTCTACGGTGTCTGAACATGACAGTAGTTCCATTCACTTATGGCATCAAAGATTGGGGCATATGAGTGAAAGAGGGTTAAAATTTTTGGCTGACCGCAAGTTACTTCCAAATCTAAAGTCTGGAAAGTTAGATTTCTGTAAGCATTGTCTGTTTGGAAAACAAAGTAAACAAAAGTTTAAAACAGGGAAACATACTAGTAAAGGCATACTTGGTTATATCCATTCAGATGTTTGGGGACCAGCCCCTACAACCTCATATGGTGGCTTGTCTTATTTTGTATCATTTATTGATGACTTTTCTAGGAAAGTGTGGGTCTACATGTTGAAAAGGAAGTCTGATGTTTTTTCAGTTTTCAAGCAGTTTAGAGCATTGGTAGAAAACAACACTGGTAGAACAATAAAATGTTTAAGAACTGACAATGGTGGTGAGTTTACTTCCAAGGAGTTTGACAGCTATTGCAAGGATGCAGGGATCGAGAGACATAAGACCACAGTTTATACTCCTCAGCAAAATGGAGTTGTTGAACGCATGAATATGACTCTTCTAGAGAGAGCAAGGAGTATGCTGAGTAACACTGGGTTGCAAAAGGAGTTGTGGACGGAAGCGGTGGCAACAGCTTGTTATGTGATAAACCGATCTCCATCAACGGTGATAGGCTGCAAGATTCCTCAAGAGGTATGGAAAGGTCACCCTTGTGACTATTCTAAACTCAGAGTGTTTGGTTGTGATGCATATGCTCTAGTGCCTAAACATCAGCGAACTAAATTAGATTCGAAGTCTAAAAGGTATATCTTTGTTGGGTATGGTGTTGGAAAAAAGGGATATAGATTGTGGGATCCTACTACCCGCAAAATCATCATCAAGAGAGATGTAAATTTTAATGAATCCTCTCTTGTACAGTTAGATGTAGATAGTAGATTGAAATAGGATGATGTATCTAACTTTCAGCACATTCAGTTTGATAGCATTTCTAATGATAGTCATGATGACCATAGTTCAGATACTAGTCATGAACAGGTTTCAGAATCAGAACATGAACAAGGTTCAGGTATAGATCATGAACAGGTCTCAGATACTAATCGTCAAGAAGTTCCTACAGATGGTAGTCAGCCAATCGAGGAAGAGCCATAAACATCCTTAAGGAGGTCGACAAGAATCAAACGGCCACCGAGAAGGTATGATGATTATGTCACTTCTGTTGCATTTACTGCTAATGATGATGAACCTCTGTGCTATCAGGAAGAAATAGAAGGTTTGAAAAGTGACAAGTGGAAAGCAGCCATGAAGGACGAAATGATGGCCTTAGGTAAGAATGGCACATGGGATCTGGTTGAGCTTCCGAAAGACAGGAAAACTGTAGGGTGTAAATGGGTTTTCAAGCTGAAACGGGGTGTGAATGATACATAAGACAGGTACAAAGCGAGGCTGGTTGCAAAAGGGTTTTCTCATAAAGCTGGTATTGACTTTCATGAGATTTTTTCACCAGTGGTTAAAATTGTTTCAATTAGAATTGTGTTAGCATTAGTGGCTTTGCTTGATTTAGAGTTGCAGCAATTAGATGTTAAGACTGCATTTCTACATGGAGATTTAGATGAGGAAATTTATATGGAACAACCGAAAGGGTTTGTTCAGCATTGCAATGAGAAATTTGTCTGCATGCTCAAGAAGTCATTATATGGCCTGAAGCAGTCGCCTCGACAGTGGTATAAGAAGTTTGATTCTTTCATGTTGAGTCAGAAATATGTTAGAAGTGAATATGATCATTGTGTTTATTTTAAGCAATTTAAAAATGGCATATTCATTATCTTAGTATTGTATGTTGATGATATGCTTTTAGCAAGCAAAAGCATAGAAGAAATCAACAGGTTGAAGGCTCAGATGGCAAGGACATTTGATATGAAAGATCTAGGAGCAACAAGACAGATTTTGGGCATGGAGATTTTCAGAGACAGGAGCAATGGTAAGCTATGGCTATCACAACAAAAGTATATTGAGAAAATACTTTTGAGGTTTGGTATGAATAATGTGAAGCCTGTGTCAGTCCCTTTCGCTTCCCATTTCAAGCTTTCTTCGAGTTTATGT
Organism: Pinus tabuliformis; assembly: GCA_031772625.1. Lineage (NCBI taxonomy): Eukaryota > Viridiplantae > Streptophyta > Pinopsida > Pinales > Pinaceae > Pinus > Pinus tabuliformis. The sequence continues at coordinate 335,231,774 of CM062820.1, forward strand.
CCTAATTCAGATGAAGAAAAGGAATTTATGTCTCGAATTCCATATGATAATGTAGTAGGGTGTTTAATGTATGCGATGGTGTGTACGTGACCAGATATTTCACATGCAGTTGGGGTTGTCAGCAGGTATATGGCAAATCCGGGTAAAGAACACTGGTCATCAGTGAAATGGGTGCTTCGGTATTTGAGAGGCACAAGTAGTTATTGTATCACTTACAATAAAAGTAGTGAATTTGTTTGCGGGTATGTTGATTCCGATTTTGCAGGTGATTTGGATAAGAGAAGGTCAACATCAGGGTATGTCTTTACTCTTGCAGGTGGAGCAATTAGTTGGATGTCAAAGTTGCAGAATATTGTTGCTTTATCCACTACTGAAGCAGAATACATTGCTGCTTCTCATGCTTGCAAAGAAGCGATTTGGTTGAAAGGTTTGTTTGGTGAGTTTGGTAGGCTGCAGGACAACATCAAGTTATTTTGTGACAGTCAAAGTGCAATACATTTGGCTAAGAATTTGGCCTATCATAGTAAATCAAAGCATATACCGATCAAGTACCATTTTGTAAGACAGGTTTCACTGAAAGGAGAGTCTCTCTTGAAAAGGTGCATACAAAGGAGAATTGTGCAGACATGTTCACGAAACCAGTTTTGTTAGAGAAGCTACGTTGGTGTTTGGCTTCTCTTGGCTTGCAGAAAAGATAAAATTATAAACAAACAGTGTATCAGGCTAATTGTTGTCAAGGTGGAGATTGTTGAGATTTTCTATTTCAAAAAATAGGCAAAAATCTCTAATGTGTGACAACAATAGGAATTTGTTGCTAGATTAGCTCCAGGTTGTTGGGAGAGAGTTAATGCATCCTATATTTGATGTGAGAGGATTTATGAGGCAGTTAGATTCTCCTAGCTATAAAACAGGTATCCATACGGATTGTTTTTGTGTGAGAGTTTCTAAGGAAAATATTATTTTGTAATCTCTTGTTTGATAATAAAGAATTGTCAATGCCTATGTTTGGTGGATGTAACCCAGTTTGGTTGGGTAAATCACGTTAATCTGTTGTCTCCTGTGCATGATTTTTATTTGCTGTGTATTTGTTCTTTTAATTGCTGCACAATTTTGCCTCTAACAATATACACACCTCAAGCAGTGAAAGCACACCCATAGGAGGAAATAAGTCGCCATAAAGTAGGAGGAGGGATGAAAGTAATGAACAACCAAGAATGTCATCACGCCAAGTTCAACCACTAGTAAGGTATAGAGACTATGCCTTGATGACTAAAGTGATGATCAGTGTTCTAGAACCTTTGAACTTTAAAGAAGCTATTGAACATGCAAAAAAGAGAAATGCAATGAAGGAAAAATATGATTCTATTATAAAAAATGATACATAGGAATTGATAGAGTTACCTAAGGATAAAGCTCCCATAGGATCAAAATGTTTGTTCAAAACTAAATTTAACCTTGATGGAACTATTGATAAATATAAAGCTAGATTGGTAGCAAAGAGTTATTCACATAAAGAAGGGATAGACTAGGAAGAAACTTTTGTGCCTATAGCTAAAATGAACAACATTAGAATAGATTTTGGAAATGTGTAGTCTAATTTATAGACAAAAAACCTTTTTCATTAGAATTCGATATTTTTTGTTGTTTAAAACACATTTTTGGATGCATAAATAGATTCAGTACCCTTTAAACTCCGGGTGCACTCAAATTATACAGATTAAACAATTTAAACTCAAGTTTTTAAAATCTCTCTCAAATTTTGATTAAAATTAAAATTAGCCAGAAAAATGGTTATGAAAAAAACCATTTCATTTATAAATTAAACTAAGCCTTTTAAAAATATTCTAAAAACTAACTCGATTAATAATTTAATCTCAATTCTATAATTTAATCTCAATTCTATGAATTGAATTTTAAAAACATCCCATTAACTTTAACACAATAATCCAACCATATTACAACTCAAAATGACAACGCTTCCACCGTACCGATTGACAAGTAATATTGAGACATCTACAATTGAATTCAACACCATAATCCAACAATATTACAACTTAAAATAACAACGTTTCCACCCTGCAGATTGAAAACTATTAATAATTCAAACAAGTTATTGCCCAAGTTCTCTGACTGTTTCTCTCCTTACTCAAAGATCACCACAGAAATTACATATAAGATGAAACGAACTCCCACCAATAAACAATTCATAGAATTCATTTCCTTAATTTTGAGATGCTCCAACAGGAGAGCCATTTAGATAGCTTTGAATAGTGCCCAACAGAATGTCAAGCTAAATAGCGTGAATAATAACCAAGTAGTCCACAAAAGGAACATAATGTCAAGCTAAATAGCGTGAATAATAGCCAACAAGTCCACAAAAGGATAAAAATGAAGGCTACATCAAGGTATAAAACATTGGTTAATATGTCTATCCTATCCTATACGCTTATAAATGACCAGAAATCTGCCTATCCCAGACTCTTAGATACTTGGAGACTACCTGTATACTTGTAGTATGGAGAAGATGGTTTGCAACAACGTGAGAAACAGTACAAGAATTGCCATCGCTAACATACCTACAACTTTCCAGGTCGGTGATAAATGCTCCTCCACAAACTGGGCAATCAACACCTGCAACTTATTGCTGTAATGATCCATCACATCATCTTGCAGTTTCTCCAAGACACCTTTGGGGCACAGAGTGATTCCCCTGCACAGACAATTGAAGAGCCTTGCGACCTCTGCGTCACTCCCAAGGTAGTTTTTAAGGATTCCGCTATTTCTGAGCAGAGCCACGTCTTTTTCCGTGTGGATCAAGTTGTTCATCAGACTGGAGTAGCAGGTAACGTAATTGATTCCAGAGGCCTGACATAGCTCCAGAGCAATTAAGTTACGGAACAGTACCTCTGTGTGGTCCGTGACATTGATCGGAGGAAGATACATCGTGGCTTTCTTCTGATCAAAATAAATTTGCTTGATGCCTCCATTGCATCGCTGAAATTTGATACCAACATTACTTAATTCTACTGCACAAGGGATGCATCTGTCGTCCTTCCCTGATTGTTTCTTGCCGTTGCTGTCGATCGGAATTGCACGCTCATTATCATCATCGGAAGGTGGAGACACAATGAGGCTGTGCAACAATCCCAGAAAATGATGAGCGAACCTCGTCCCTGGAACTCTTACCACCACATCCAAAAGAAATTTCTCCACGTTATTGACCGAACTGAACTCCAATTCGAGTAGATTTCGGAGAACTGTGAAGGGGACTTGATTTTCCAGCATCAAAATGTCATTCAGTATATCGAATCCGGTAAAATCAATCCTATTTCTATCGAAAATAGGTTCATACTTATCGCTACCTTCCCAGATTAACTCGTCTCCACCCAGAGTCCTCAATATTTCCAGAAGGAAGCAACCGTCCAAAGTAAGCATCACAGCCAGGCACTCTGGCTTGCACTCAATTTTTTCTTCGTAGCTGTTCTTGATATTTCCCACGTCCTGGAAGATCTTCTCGATTGCACGAAAGGAGAAGTCCAAATTATCTGGATCAGTGGCGCCCCTCATATTATTGAACCTCGTCATCATTCTACGCAGGGCTCTGTTTTTGTGATGGTCCATTCCAGAAAGATTTGCTCTGTTGGAATGATAGGGACCCAGCGAAACACCTTGAGGGACATATGCTTTGATATTCAACTCTTTGAGGAAGTTAGGAACTGTATATATGGATACAACGGACTGCAATTTGGGATCAGCATAGGATTCTTGTGGAATATGAAGAGCCAGTGCTCTGTTCCTTATCCATTTTGTTATTTCTGTACCGCCAGATATTTCTCCCGGTTGATCAGTCACGGCTCCGAGGGCCGTTTCTCTATTGTCATGTAATTCTCGCAATTGACCAGTCACGGCTCCAAGGGGAGTTCTCGATCGGGATTTTGATGCTCTCCATTGATATTTAAACGATCTCAATCGATATTCAGATGATGGTATTTTGCCCATCTTCCCCCTTTGAAAGTTTGAAGAGCCGAATGACCTCCGCAAAGCTAAATGTTTCAGAGTTAGAGCATGCCACACAGATATGAACTATTTTTCTTTTCACACATTCTGTAGCTTTTGTTATGGACAATAAAAGCCAGAATGTTCAAGTCAATCCCATCTCTAACTTCAATCACGAATTAATAAACGCAATTACCTGATCGAATCTTCACGAAAACCTTTCATATCACCACTCGTTTTACACACGACTTTATAACAACCGGCCGCAGTCTACAAAGGAGGCGTAGACAAAGAAGCCACTTTTTGGGTTTCTTCGGATCAGAATTCATGGAAAAAGCAAGCCCACAAGAAATAATTGAAAAAAACAAGTCCACAAGAAACAAGAAAAAAAAGTAAAGAGTAAAGTCAAAATCATCGACGACGGGTCGATTTATGTATCATGCCAGGATCCGGTCAGAGGTAGAAAATGAAAAAATTTAACCGAAGGGTAAAGAAAATAGTTTTTTAGTTCGATTTTTTTAAAGTTTTTTATTAGAATTTAGCTAAAACATTTGTGGATTAAATTTTGATTTGTATTATTTAAACTGGTTTTTTAATTATATATATAAATTTAGTATCTTCGAAAACTTTTAGTCTAATAAATTTTCAAGACACTTAAATTATAAACTTATCAAATTTAATATTTCAATAAATCCCTCCTAAATTTTAAACAAATTAAACTAAAAAATAAACTAAAAATTTTTCAAACAAATTACATTTGAAAACTCTTAACTAAAATAAATGAACAATTTAAAACTATTTTCAAAATATCCACAGATATTATCATGACGATACAAAAAAAACATAACTCTCCACTTGCCTATAATGAAATCAAAGAAGGGAAACACGCTTTAGTGGAATCAAAAGCCCCTAAATGGATGGACGTGCACATAAAAGTGAAAGAAATTGAATTATAGCCAAAGATGCCTTAATGATGAGAGGAATAATTGATTTTTTTTTGGTTATTTAAAGGTTTCTTTTTTACCTTTAATTAAATATTTAATATTATTTTATTTTTTTTGGCAATTACAAGATAGGATATTTAATTGTTTTTAAATGTTATTTTTGAAAAGTTTTTTGTTTTTTGTTTTGTTGTTTTTTTTTCCAAGTAAATTTGTCTAAAATTTTACAAGGATTTAATGAAATCATAATTTTGACGAGTGAACTCTACACAATCAAAGTGTCGAGGGGTTTTTGAGGCTGGTGTTGGTGAATCCATATATACAATAAAAAAACTAGTTTAAACAACACAAATCAAGATGTGACCACAAATGTTTTAGTTGGTTAGAAATCTGCCAAAAACTTCAAAAAAGTGTCACTTAAAAGAAAAACCTATTCATATTCACTCTTGTTAAAGGGTAACAAGAGTGGTAATTAGAGTTTAGTTAGTTATTTTATTTTTTGATAATTAATTGGGTCAAGAGGGGCCCTATAGCTCGTAGGGGAGTTGTTGCAATATCTATCAATAATAATAACATGGGGCCCACATTTTGTCATTATTTGAGCACGCTCTATTTCTGTAATCATTTCTACAAGTCGTACCTATGTTTGTGTATGTTGCATTGCTATCTACTTCCGCGACTCAATTGCTATATTTGGTAAGTTTGATCCTGTGATTTCAGCTCGTTTGAAGGAATTTTAAATATCATTGTGCAAAGTGTGAAGGTAGCTTCACACTCTACACAATGAAAGCCACATTTGAAACTAAACAATAATATAAAGTCGTAGTAATAGCAATATAAACTAGTATTGTTGCCAAAATATCAGAAACAATATAAAGAAAACAATGATCAATATGTTTAGCTTAAATCCTAATGAAACGATGTGCCATGTCTCTGTGTTTTTGATGCAGGAGCATCTAACCCCCCCCAATTAATGGAGGAATCCAAAGCAGAAAAAAGAGAAGATGTGGACCATTGAGCAAAACAGGGGACAATTCTGTTCAAACTAGCATAAATGATGGAATAGAAAAAAGTCTCGAGGAGACTTATTAAATGTAATACTGCCACATATGTATTATGTAGCGAGCTTTAGGGCTTCAGTTGAGTGATTCAAGGAAAGGATTGATCGGATCCCTTCAGTGATCCAATCAAATGTATTCTTATAAATAGTGAACCTGCGAGAGGGACAAATAGAATGTGTGTAAGCCAAGAGTAGTCAAGATGTAGTTGGGAAGGAACTCGTTCTAAGGCTGAAATGCCTTAGATTTTGTAATCACGTTGTGAATAATATAGAAGTGTGAGTTCTGTGGATTTGCGCAAGTCTGTGTATTAAGTCTTTTCAGTTCTGTTGTATATATGTGTGCGATGGCTTGAATCGAGTGTTGGTAGACCGTTGATCGACCACCGATCACTGTTGGATTGATGGTGATCCAACGATTATGTGAATGTCGTGTTTAGAATAGACTGTGGCAGAAAACTATGTTAAGTACAGGAACCCATCGAAGGCGAGCCGAATTCCAGCTACACTAAGAAATAACAAAAACATAGTCTGAGTCTAAATCCAGACTTGAAAATTTATAGGCAGGAATTCATAACCTTATCGGTCCATAATGATATCGGGTCAGTGCTTTGAAGCGGACAGAGCCTGACTTGGAGGATTTACGACTTGTGATTGTGCGATTAAAACACAACCGTTGGATTGCGATTAGTCATGACCGTTGGATCGGCAGAGCCATATCGCATCGCTAAGTCGCATACGGTCGTTATAAGTGCTATCGGAGGTGGACAATGGAATGGGCGATTGCGACATGCCGATGACAATATCGTCGATAGACCGAGGCCGATGAAGCGATATCGCCGATAGCGATAATTGGCAATCGGAGGTCAGGCGATCGGCGCAACAGACTTGCGATGGACCAAGAGGCGGACCTGAAGATATATATAGGTCTGAGTGCATAGAATTTGAGATCCGGATTTGTGTTCCGGTGGGGATTTTCCCTTTGTATTTTCGGTAAATCCTATGTATTACGTTAAAGTGGCGCAGTTCCGATTTTTGAAGCTAAATGCAATGTTAAGGTTCTCGATAGTGTAAAAAAACCTCCAATATGTTATATGGTCCAATTTTAAAGGGCTAAAGCCTTATGAATGCTTCCGATAGGCTTAGTGGGCCATAACCCACAGGCCTCAAGATTGATATTTTTTTAGGAAAAGGGATTTTGGTTAGCCCCCAAATTCTCTTTCCATCATTTTGGTATCAGAGCAGAAGAAGATTCTGCGTGCAAAGGAAGGTTAAAGGATTTCCTGCGAGAAGGAAGAAGGAGTGCAAGTAGAGGAGAAGGAGGTATAGTTATGTTAAAGCTGGAGAGTTATGATCTTACTGTCGTGCAGAAAGCAAGGAGCGGAAAGTGAGAAGATTTGCAGCAACCTAGAGCAAGGTGTGCTCAATTGGTTCCAGAGAAGAGAACCAGAAGGATGCCAAAAGATTAAGTGAGGAGGGCTTGGTGAAGTATCGTGCAACAGAGGAAGATTGTTACTGCATAGGTTGGTTGTAGCTCATAGAAGATCATAAAGGAAATTCCACAAAGATGTGTGTACAATTGCTAAGGACAAGGAGGAGCATATGACCAGGAGGTCACAAATTTTTGTGCCTCGGGAGTCTGATGTAGGAGCATCTAACCCCCCCTTAATTAATGGAGGAATCCAAAGTGGAACAAAGAGGAGACGTGGACCATCGAGCAAAACAGGGGACAATTCTGTTCAAAACAATGTAAACGATGGAATGGATAAAAGTCTCGAGGAGACTTATTAAATGTAATACTGCCACATATGTATTTTGTAGCAAGCTTTAGGGCTTCAGTTGAGTGAATCAAGGAAAGGATTGATTGGATCCCTTCAGTGATCTGATCCAATGTATTCTTATAAATAGTGAACCTGCGCGTTCAATTAAAATATAGAGGGACAAATAGAATGTGTGTAAGCCAAGAGTAGTCAAGATGTAGTTGGGAAGGAACTCGTTCTAAGGCTGAAATGCCTTAGATCTTGTAATCACGTTGTGTATAATATAAAAGTGTGAGTTCTGTGGATTTGCGCAGGTCTGTGTATTAAGTCTTTTCAGTTCTGTTGTATATATGTGTGTGATGGCTTGAATCCAGTGTTGGTAGACCATTGATCGACCATCGATCACTGTTGGATCGATGGCGATCCAACGATTATGTGAATGTCATGTTTAGAATAAACTGTGGTAGAAAACTGTGTTAAGTACAGGAACCCATCGAAGGTGAGCCGAATTCCAGTTACACTAAGAAACAACAAAAACATAGTCCGAGTCTAAATCTGGACTTGAAAATTTATAGACGAGAATTCGTAACCCTATTGGGTCCGTAATGATATTAGGTCGGTGCTTTGAAGCGGACATAACTTGACTTGGAGGATTTGTGACTTGTGATTGTGCGATTAAAACACAACCGTTGGATTGTGATTAGTTAGGAGCATTGGATCGGTGGAGACATATCGCATCGCTAAGTCGCATTCACTCATTATAAGTGTTATCGGAGGTGGAAAATGGAAAGGGAAATTGCAACATGCCGATGATAATATCGCCGATAGACTAAGGCCGATGAAGCGATATCACCAATAACGATAATCGGCAATCAGAGGTCGGGCGATCGACACAGCAAAATTGCGATGGATCAAGAGGCGGACCCGACAATATATATAGGTCCAAGTGCATAGAATTTGAGATCCGGATTTGTGTTCCGGTGGGGATTTTCCCTTTGTATTTCCAGTAAATCCTATGTATTACATTAAAGTGGCATGGTTCTGGTTTTTGAAGTTAAATGCAATGTTAAGGCTCTCGATAGTGTAAAAAAACCTCTGATATGTTATATGGTCCAATTTTAAAGGGCTAAAGCCTTATGAATGCTTCCGATAGGCTTAGTGGGCCATAACCCACAAGCCTCAAGATCCATTTTTTTTAGGAAAAGGGATTTTGGCTAGCCACAGAATTCTCTTTCCATCAGTTTTGCATGCAAATCATTTAACTATAGAATTTTTTTTTTTTGGCTTCATTCTCTCCAAGAGGACTTTCCCTAATAGGGCTTTGATAAGCTAGTATAATTCAATAGTGTAGAAATATTTATTTTGTCTTCCTCTGGGATGGCTAGTGTCCAACAACCAGTTGGTGACAAAAGCCAATATCTTTGCATTCGTAAACTCATCTCTGCCTAAAATGACGTCATTCACTATCTGTTGGATTTCCTCTTATATATTTGCAAGGGTAGGAGGTGGAAGAGTATGGCACCAAAGTGGGCTTGATTGCAGCCACAACAACTCCCTTCCTCGCGGATGGTCGCACCACACTTATAGTGTACATGATGGGATGGCATGGTGGGACAATAGGTTGATTTGTTCTTAAGGGAAGGGTGGTTAGATAACACACAAAAGGCCTGGATGAAAGAACAAAGGCCCCTTACCATGCTTCCCAACTGATCCAGGTTCTAATTATTTCTAGTCACTAGAGTGGCATAATTGTTTAGCTAAGATGATGGGGTGAGGCTTGTCTAGGGAGAAGATATATGAAAATCAACCTATGAGTGTCCTTGATTGGCAAGGCAATCCACTACCTTTTTTCTAACTTGGTGAACATGGGAAGGGATCATAATAGGAAGCAGGGGGAGGAGGAGGAAAATTATTTCTATGTAGTTTTCCAACCTCCAATTTGAAGTGATTATTTTAGTAGAGGCCCCAATAAGTAATTTTTTAAGGATTGCAATGACTAGTCTAGAGTCTCCTTCCACCATGAGTTTGTAAATGCCTTGTTAAATGGAAAACTACAAAAAAAATTCCAATGCAAATAATTATGTTACATTATTGGCATTGTAGCCCATTGGCCCTACAAAAACGAAAAGAGCTTGACATGTGTTATCTCGGAAGAGACCTTTATATCAACCTATACATGGGTCTCTTTTGGATGCTACATCGAAGTTAAGCTTAAAAAGACCTAGATATGGAGGAGACTACAAATAGGGAGACAAAAGAGAGGGGGAGGAGAATTGGGGGGGGGGGGGGGGGGGGGCGGGGTGTGCGAGAGGAAGAAGATCACAGGTTGAGCTTGGCAAGAATGGGCATATATGAAGGAGAGGAGGACCAGTCATACAAGGACCATGGAGAAAGTATGATAGTTTCATTGATCTGAAGCAAAATTATGGACCAAACATAATTCACTGAGGAGGAGGCATTTTGAAAATTCAAAGATTTTTCTCCTTCCAAGTGTGCCAAAGAATGAATATGGGGAGAAGCAACTAAGCTTGACTAACAATGGGATTAAGAAAGGAAAAATCTTGCCAATCTTTGATTGTTTTTAAGATGTCTGAGGAGTGTCAATCAGATTGACCAAATAATTGTCCTACCTTTTTCCAAGGAGCTTCCACAAAGTGGCATGAATTGAATAAGTGCTCCTTTGTTTCCTTGTTTAAGTGGCATAGATAACATAGAGATGGTCCCTTAAATCCTTTGCAAAAGATTTAGTCCCAAGTAAGGGCTTAATTCCTTTACAACAACTAGATGAAATGGGATATCTTGGAACAGAGACTCTCTATCTATATTTTTTTCCATATTGATTGGGAGGGAAAATGATGATGGTTGGAAACCAAATATTGCACTGCCTTAACTATAAATTCCCTAACTGGTTTATATCCTCATCTGATCAATTCCCTCCCTTCCATGACTAGAATTTTTTTCTTTTGGAGTTCTTGTTTATTAAGATTAGACCAATATATTGGAGAAATATTGGGGTCCCAATTCCTCATGATTTTCCAAATTCTCAAAGACAAGTCTACTTGCTATGGATATCACAAGTCAACAACCATGTTGAGGTATTTAGATTTGATGAGGGTTATTATCTCCTAATATTTCTCCCCTCCTACCAACTTAGGGAGTTTGTGCATGAGTCTTCCTAGAAGAAAGTTGATTTGGAAACCCTTGTCTCCCAAAATCATGTTGTTGTTAGTGAAATTCCAGATGGAGGATCTTGTGATATTTCTTTTTATCCTTCAAGAGTCGAGACTTAATAACCACCCACCGCAGTCTACAAAGGCAACGTAGACAAATAAGCCACTTTTTGGGTTTCTTTCGAAATGAAACATCACCGGACAAAATTCATGGAAAATCCAATCCCACAAGAAATAATTGAAAAAAACAAGTCCAGAAGAAATAAGAAAAAAAAAGGTAAAAGAGTAAAGTCAAAAGTCAACAATTCGTTGATTTTGACTTATAACTATGACATTTAAAAGAGTAAAGAATGGAGAATTATGTAATTTTTTGGAGTTTTGGTGGATTTTCATTAAAATTCAGTAAAAAAAAGTGTGGCCAAATCTTGATTTGTGTTATTTAAACTGGTTTTTGATTGCATATAGGTATTCAGCGTTTTAAAAACTCTTAAGGCACTTAGATTGTGAAGATTTCACTGGTCAAACTTGTGATTTCAATAAATCTCTATCAAATTTTAAACAAATTAAATAATAATAAAAAACTGAAAACTTTCCAAAAATTCACACTTAAAAAATCCTCCATAAAAAACTACTCAGAAATAAACAAACATTTCAAAACTATTTTCAAAGTATCGACAGATGATTACATTTCAAAACTATTTTCAAAGTATCAATGGATGCAAGACAATACAGAAAGCATTAATTTCCACTTGCCTATAATGAAGTGAAAGAGGAGAAACACTTCTTAGGTGAATCAAAAGCCCGTAAATGGATGGAACCCAAAATAAAATTGAAAGAAATTGAAATACCAGCCAAAGATGCCATAATGATGAGACCAATAATTGATATTTTTTTTGGTCATCTAAATGTTTCTCTTTTACTTTTAATTAAGTATTTAATAGTATCATTTTATTGCAAAATTGTAATTATTATATATGATATCTAGTTGTCTTTAAATGCGATTTTTGAAAAGTTTTCTGGTTTATTTTATGAGCTAATTTGTCTATAATTTGATAGGGATTCAATGAAATCACAATGTTGACGAGTGAATTATGTGCAATCAAAGTGCCTTGGGGGTTTTTCAGGGTGTTGTGCCGAATCCGTATATGCAGTCAAAAAACCAATTTAAACAACACAAATCAAGATATGAACATGGCTAGAAATCTGCCAGAAACTTCAAAAAGTGTCACTTAAAGGCAACTCCTATTCATATTCCACATTTTTTATAAGGTAACAAGAGAGTGGTAATTAGAGTGTAATTAGTTAATTTTTTTTGTTTTTTATAATTAATTAGGTCGAGAGGTTCTCTATAGCTCATAGGGGAGATGTTGTAATATCTATAGAATGAAACATTAAATCCAATAATAATAACAAGGGGTCAGTGTTTTGCCATTATTTGAGAACGCTCTATTTCCGCGATCATTTCTACAAGTTGCACCTATGTTTTCTTGTGTTGCATTTCTATTTGCTTTAGCGACTCAATTTCTATATTTGGTATGTTATGAATAAAAATATATATAAAATAATACAAATAATGTAAAACTATAATAATAATAAATAATGATTAATTAGTAACTAGTTAATGAAAATGTATGTCCCTAAGGACATAACCGTTGGTGAAGAGGTACCTACATAGAGCATATAAGAAGACCCTCACCCTCATTGTAATCATGTCATCAATTCTTATATAATATTCAATAGACAATTACTTGTCCTACTATGGATATTTACATCTTCCAAGTGTTTTGAAAATTATTCCGCTACATGTACCAACCTTGTTCGTTACGTTGGTATTAGAGCCACGTTCTTTGATCCTGACAATTGACCATTAAATTCTTTGTCAACGTAGTTGTCATCGTAATCAGGCGTTTTGTTACAAGAATTTGGTGCTTCTCCAATTCGTCAATTGGGCTTTGGCCATTACAAAAAATAACAATAAAAATAATAATTAAAAAAATAGAAAAAATTAAAAAAAAATGCGAATAAAAAAAATTAATAAAAATTAAGTGTTAAAAATAATAATAATAATAAGTAAAAAACCAAAACAGCACACAAACTTACTAGTCACCTTAATTCCACCGTCAATGGCCCAACTATAGCCAAAGTTGCTAACGACGAAGTCATTAGATAGCCAACCCCCACAAATCTCCCACTGCTATAAACAACAACACCACAACCTGCACTAGTTGTCACCATTGTTGGATTGGGCACACAACCACCACTGCTGCCACTTCTCAACCAGGAACAACGCCGCTAGCACCATCGATCCAAAGCTACTGCAACCGCCATTGTAGCCACCACCACTTTACTCGCCCGTTGCAAATTCTTTTGTTGCACGTCGTCCATATCCACTGCCGCCACCATTTCTCAGTTAACCTTTGCAGCCGCCAACAACCACCAGCTGACCTCATTCCTCTCATCGTCAGTTGTTCGTCGCGTTCAATGGGTGTCCTCTGTCGTTGTCAAACTGCTCTCACACTATGTCATCCTCTGCCGCTAAAAGCCATTCTCACACTACATGCACATTCTGTGGTTGCATTTTTGTCATCGATAGCCACAACATTTCTCCCAATCAACCCACAGTTAAAATATTCGTGTACAGTGGTTATTTCACCGTGCCATTAAAAATTCGATTAAATATCAAGAGTGGAAAAAATAATAGAACTAAGGAGTCATGACCATCCACTCATAGAGTCAAGTCGACCACAAATGTGATCCCTCGTCCGAAAGCCAATCATATAATTAATTCCTGAAATTCAATTCTTCAATTTTCCAGTGGAAGAGCAAAGCTTTGTGACATTTTGATGAAACTTTTGATGAGAAAATTAAAAAAGACAATCTTGTATTATAAAAATATAAGTGAATAAGTCATTTATAAGGATTTATTTGACTCTTAATATAAAGTTATTAAAAAAATAAATATCTGAAATTATATAGAGATTAAATATTAAGTGAAATAGTGCGAATTTTGGTGAACGTAGTCAAAGTATTGTTTGATGAAAAATTATTGACAAACAACATGGAGTCCAAATCAAAAATGAAGGACGATTTTTCTTATAAGGGTATTTTAATCGAACTTCATGAGTTAATTACATTAAGAGGGACCATCCAAGGGAAAATAGTTAATATCGTTATTAGTGCAAGCAACGATGAAAATGAAATAAATATTAATCTGACGAATCGACTGTTAATTTTAATGCCAATGTAGATGAAACAACATTTTTTTTACAAAAAAATGATGAAATTAATGATTTACAAATAATAGTAGATCATTATGAGTACATATCCCAATTTCGTGTTGTAAAAATGTGTCACATAGAGCTTGACATAATTCTTGGTCAACCTTCGTTTAGATATTTGGGTGCGTTCATGTTAAACATACAAAAACAAAATGATGTTTTCTTATAAGGGAAAGATGACCACGTTGGGAGACATAACAATGAAGTCAAAATCGATAATGTCATCATCAAAAGAATTTAAGGATATTACGAAATCGATACCTCAAATAAACCAAAACTTAATATTGGAGAAGCAACAAGAGTTTGAGGAGACCATATCCAATAAAAACAAAGAAAAATTTCTTTTAAAAGATCATATCCAAAAACTACTTGCACAAGTCAAAAAGTGTAAAATTAAGAAGCACAAGGTAGAACAACAAAAAGAAAGTTTTGACAAGAAATTCAACGGAAGTCTATGAGAGAAAGAAGAGGAAAATTTACACTTAAAGGACCTTAACAAAAAATTATTAGGACAAATCAAGTGTTTAAAAGACCAGAAGCTTGAAAAACAAAATAAAGTTGACTCATAAAATGAGGAACTCTTATGTCTCAAAAATCATAATCAAAGTCAACTCATTCAAATTAAGAAACTTAAAGCGGATAAAAAATCATTGAACAACAAATTAGAAGAATTTATCACGAAAGAAGTGTTGATGTCTTTAGTCCAAGTTGAAGAAAAAGATATGAACTTCAACTCAATCAATATCACAACTCAAGAAGAAAAGAAACCTATAAAATTTAAAACCAATTTAGATATTGTAGTTAAAATAATGGAAATTCCAAGTGATGATTCAGTAACCAACTCAACAATGACAATACCTGAAGTAATGTAGATTTTTGTTGTAGATTCAAGCTGCTTATGTAATATGATAGAATAAAAGACTTGAATCTACTCTACTCATCAGCAGAAACAAAAATTGACTGATGAAATCATGAAGCAGAAAAGGAAGAATTCCAATCGCACCTAACACAATATTTATCTAGGGAAAGCAACAACTAAAAACCCTATTATCTGTATATTGCATTAACTAGAAGATCCGAGAAGAAAATGCAATGCTTGTTGAACCCGAACAATCTCTGCGTAAGTACAAGCTATCTCACTACTTCACAAACCAGCACAAGCCATTACTTAGATAAATATTTTGCTTGCTAAGCCCCTACTTCGTTGCACAGTTTCCAAGGGAATTAACCCATATTTCATTTGGAAATTCCTCACTAATAATGGAATAATCCATCCACAAGTCTTCTATTAATTGCATGCATCACTTATTTAATTTAGATGAATTTGCAACTGATACTACATAGTCCTTGAACTCTAATCTCAACTAGGTCTTCATCTGAACTGACATGCATGAGCTATTTTAAGTGAATTATCAGTGACCTGATTGATCATTGCATGTGAATTAAATCCAATTTAATTAACTTGACCACTCACTAGTTCCTCCAACAATTAGAACTAGTTTAACTAAATTTAACTGAGTTAAACTAAATTAAATAATTACAACTCAATAAGAACTCAACCTAGCTCCCTAAAATTTAGGGATCACTCTACATGAATCTAGATAAACTTCCAACTTGAATTTACTGAGCCAACTAAGTCAACTTAACTTAATTAATAGTTACAAGTTTTTATAAGAATAGAATTACAATTTAATTCCCAATTTAATCCAAGGAAAAATTAAATTAGGATTTTCTTGATACTATTTTTAAAACTCCCTCTAAAAAAAACCGATTATCTTCTACCTCGATCTTGCCTCTGTGAAACTTGAATTTGAATATTGAAAATTCCTTCATCAAAATATCTACATCCTGCTCCTCTATAGGAAAGTACTCTAGCAACATGATTCTCCTCTGCACATAATATCGAAGATAGTGATATCGGATGTCAATATGTTTGGACCGATCATGAAATACTAGATTTTCATAGAGTTTGATACAACTCTGATTTTCAAGTAAATCACAATTGGATCCATTTGCTGACCAAACAAACCAACAAGAATATTCCTCATCAAGATAGCCTCACAAGTTGCTTGACTAGTAGCCATGTACTCTACCTGTGCTGAGCTGAGTGAAATTGATCTCTACTTCTCTGCTTCTTATTGTACTGAATATTCCACTTGATGTGATTTTCATGCTGGATGGACTCCCTACACAATCTGCAATTGTGAAGCCTTGAGGCTTCACTCCCTCTATCTGTATGTACCAAAGACCAAAATGAGTGGTGCCTTTGAGGTATCTCAACACTTGTTTAGCTACCTTCCGTTACAGTTTGGTTGGCTTAACAATGGCTTGACTAAGTTGGTTAACTGTGTAACATGTCTGGTCGTGTGTTTACCAAATACATAAGTGAACCCACAAGATGCCTATAAATAATAGCCTCCATTACATCACCTAAAGTAGCATCCTCCTTCCTCAAGTTACCAGCTAGAGGAGTCTCCATGGGTTTACTATTCTCCATCTGGAACTTCGTTAGTATCTCATTGTCATACTTTCCCTAAGAGACAAACACTTCATCATCTCCTTGCCATACTTCCATACCAAGAAAGTAATGCATGAACCTCAAGTCCTTCATCTCAAACTCTCTTGCAAGATCCTCTGTGCAATACTTGATCAACTTCTCATCACCTGTCGGAATCAAATCGTCGACATATAAAACAATAATCAACAATTTACCTTCAACCACAATATGGTAAAGGTTCACATCCGCTTCATTTTTGGTAAAGCCCAACCTAATGAAATAATTGTCAATCTAGGTGTAGCAAGCATGGGGTGCTTGTTTCTGTCCATATAACACTCACTTGAGTCTGCACACATGCGACTCTCTGTTGAAGGTCACAAATCCTTTAGGATGCTCAATATACACCTCTTCCTCATCATATCGTTGAGGAAATTTGTCATTTAATCCATATGATCTACCTTCCATCCCATCTGCACTAATGGTGCTAGAATAGGTCTGATTGATGACTGCCTTGCTACAGGAGAAAAAGTCTCATCGTAATCAATTCCCTCCACCTGATAGAATCCTCTAGCCACAAATTTGGCCTTGTGTTTCTCCACACTCCCATCTACTATTTTTTTTACCTTATAAATCCATCTGGAAGTCACCACTTACCTGTATGATGGTCTTGGGACCACTTCCCAAACATTGTTTCTCAAAGTGGAGTCACACTCAACCATGGCATCAACCCACACTGGTTGCTACACTTATTCCTTGAATGAGGATGGCTCAATCTCTAAACTATCGCTCATTAGAGCCATGTAGCCAGTGTACCTCTCTAATGACCTCCTATGTCTGCACTATGATGTGGGTGCTCCCACATTCTCTCTAGCATCATGCAATAACCTATCAGCGTCTCAGGTACACTTTATCCCATCTCTGGAAGTCTTTGCATGAGTGTGTCTTTCCACTCCTTTCTCTTCTGCATGTGGCTACTCCACAGCATCCTTAGGTTCCTCCTTTGGCGCTAAAATCTCCTCAACCGCATGTACTTGAAGCTCCCTATCAAGGGAATATATCATGGCCTTCTCCTCATCGAACTTCACATCTTTGCAAACCATTGTCATCCTGTTGATTGGAAGGTGCACCTAATAGTTGTGAGGTGTATCAATGTACCCCACAAATATGCCCAACTCAGCTGTTGGTTCTAGTTTTTTCTGTGCATCTTTGGTAACATGGTAGTATACTGATGAACCAAAGATCTTGAAGTGTGCCACATCTAGTTTCTTCCCCGAAAAAGCCTCTTCTGGTGTACTCATCCCGAGAACTCACAAGGGATTCTATTTTGCAAATAAACAGTTGTGTTACATGATTCAACCCACAAGTGTAGTAGTAGGCCTTGATCATGTAACATTGTCCATGTCGCTCCCACAATAATTTTGTTCTTCCTTTTAGCTACGCTATTCTTCTGTGGGTTATGAGGTGCTATCAACTTCTGTTAAATGCCTTCTGATAAACAGAAGTTGTTGAATTCATTCGACACATATTCTCCACTATTATCACTTATGAGAGCTTTAACTTTCCTACTAGTATATTTCTCGACAAGTGCTTTAAATTCAAAAAACTTACTGAACGTCTGATCTTTCTTCTGCATAAAGAAAATCAAACACTTACGAGAAAAATCACCAACAAATATTACATAATACTTGTTCTTGGCCATCGATGTTGTCGAGAATAGTCCACACACATCTGATTGAACTCTATCAAGGATCGCTTGTGCTTGATTGTCTTTTTCATGAAAGGAAAGTTTCGTATACTTACCCAATGTACACCCTTTGCATGTGTCTCTCTGCTCTAGTTTACCTTGTTATAGACATTTTTGTGCCCTGCACCCAAGCATTAAATGTCCATAAACCAAGGGCTCCTAAGTCCCTAAAAGTGTTGTTCTAACCCCTAAAGGAACAAGGTCAATAGATTACAGCTTCTCCCAGAAGTTCTCCATGAGAAACTACTCAGAATTGGTCAAAACAGGATCATTGCAGCTGCTCCACTAGCTAGGTGCGTTGCATCTCACCCAAATACACTGAGAGGGTGCGTTTCATTTCAAAAGTCCCTTCTGTGGGGTGCGATGGGCGAGAAATGACAAATGGCAGTGTCATTCCGCGAGGTGGAGAGGCAAGGGAAGCTTCCAGATTCTTCCCCTGTGACACTTGCCTCACTGAATTCGACCAAGGATGAGTAAGAGGCCCTCAGTCTCCATGTGGAAGCAAGAACAGTCAGAGAGAAGACACTAATCAAATCACAAGCTGACTCATTCCCCTTACAGATATCTATATATGGATCCCTCATCCCAGAGATCTAGAGGCTGGAATTTTGCACATTGTAAGGAATTGTTGTTGGTTTCTAGAGATAAACATCAGATTTTTGGGTGATCTAAGCTTTGTTTGAGGTGAAGAGGGGCTTCTTTGCTGGGAGGTTGATGCTGGGTCAGAACAACCGGTTGTAACTCCTCCTAGATCTTTTCTTGTTTTATCAATAAAAGCTATTTGAGTTTTCCTCCATGCTGTTGTATCATTGATGCTTGTTACATTTGTATGGTCAATTTACATCTGATCCTAGATTGTTTATGATTATAGATCCATGTCTTTGTATAGTGTTATTCTTCTGTGATCTTACAGGTACTTTGTGAAGCTGGGCGTGCAAGGGAGCAGGTAGCTGGGGACTATCAAAGAAGAGAGGGATCGAATCGAAGGATTAGCGCAAGACAGAGGTTGGTCTTTCTATTCCTCTCTATCTATAATTCATAAAGGAAATACAAAAGTAGTTTTTCTCTGTTTGTTTCTAAGGCAGCTGTCACACCTTAGTGGGATAGAGCAGTTCTAAATAGACACTTTTCCCTGTAACAAAATGGTGACTCCGCTGGGGAGGAGATCAATTAGTTTGTTTGTTTATCATTCTTTGTTGTCTATTTCATAAACTTACAAGTAGCATTCGAACTGCATTTGCCATAACAAATGCAAAGTAGACAACTGCTACTTCAATCCATCTACTGGATCTGTTTATGATTTAAACAACTGATTCAAAAACTATCTGATTTCCCTTGTGATAGCTCTTAGATCCTCCTTAGATATACCCCTGATTGTTGCATTACTGATTGCTTTTTACTCGGCCAAAACCCAAGAACTGAACTGCAAACTGTGACCCGGAACCCGGACAAAGTCTCGTTTCTGGCCCAGCACAAGTACTGTTCAGAGATTCTGAATTTCAGCGCACTTCCCGAGTGGACAACCTGCGCTGCATTTTAGATTCTCTGTGTTATAGGTGCGCTGATCAGACTAGCTCTGTGCAGCTGTGGCTTCTGTGATTCATTCTTTCCAGTTCTATTCCTGAATTTTGCTGCCTGTGATCAGTATATGTCTGTTTGAAACCCCTTTTCCTTACTGTTATTCTGCCTCCTTTGTACAAAAGAACTGTAGATGTTTTTGTGTGTTTGTTGAGTCATTTACAGTTCTCCTTTGCAAAAGTAGCATAGTCGTACTGTCGTCCTTTGATTTGAATCTGTCGCAAGTGTCAATTTCGATCATAGGAAAAAGTTTGATTGCTGTTGATGGTCGATTATCCTGTTACTATTGATTTTGGTCTGAATTTGTAATTTTCTAGTGTCAAGAACAAGTGTTCAGTTCAAAATCGTAAGGCGTCGTAATCGTCTCCATTTTTTATTTCGAAAAGAAACTTGTTGATATTTGTCGCTTGAAAAGAAATTCAGATTTGTGCATCAACTTTCTTTTTAGCATCTATATACTAAGAAAGTCGAAAACAAATACATGCATGTGCATTTGCATATAGACAGTCTGTTTGGCTTGATTTAGGAAAGTGCATTTACAGTGTGCTCTTTGCTCTTTGTGAAAAGATTCTATCTTTCTTTTCCCTAGTAGCTAGGATTTTCATTGCATAAAAGAGATAAAAAGTTTGCTTATCATCTTAGATTGCATTTTAGGAATTACATCTACATCTTGTGGTGAACCCGAAAGGCAAACTTCATAAACAAGATCAACTTAAAATAAATTCAATGAATCTAACAACTCTTTGGAACTTAACGCACAACATTTAGAGGTCTAGGCTAGAGACGTATTCCGGCGTCGTAAAGCCTGGTAACTGTTGTTCTCACTGATGGTTGGGTGATTCCTCCACTTTGAGACGATAAGTGCCAGTACGGACTTGTGCTCCTACGTACCGTCGAGTATATTTTGGGAGACCCCAATAGGCTTAATCCTTTATCCATAGGAAGCCGTGTCTGCTGCCCTATCGATCCCAATGCACTGAACACAGCATTCGGGAAGATTGACTGCCGTACTGTAAAACGTATTCTGCAGTTTTGCGATTGGTTTGGTACTCCTCTACCTAGACTTCCAGAGTAGTCCCTTTCGTTCCTTTTCAGACTCCTTAACGGAAAAGGTCCATCTGAGCACTTGTCACTTCAGTCTCATTAAAAATTGAAGGGGACTAGAGTCATCTTTTGTTTTTTCTCGACTCTTAAAAATTGAAAAAACAAGTTGTGTCAAAGCGTCTAAAATTCATTTAATTCGGAAACATACTTCCCCTTTATTTTAGTTGATCGAGTAATCCGTAATCGTGGAAGAAAGTCAATTGAAACCCCGTCGTTCGCGGAGACTTGCGAGTCAACCGTCTTTGTCTCCGAAATCGAAGCCAATACAGACAAAGCGAACTCGTTTAACCGGTTCCAAATCTCCTATTAAAGTTAGAACAAGTGTTCCAACGACATCCGAGGCTCCGGTTACTCCAAACATTTCTGGAATCCCTGCCTCTATACAAGAAGTTCAGCAGCCACAGAAGGACAGTGATACTGATCCGAGTCTGAGAGTAAACACTTGTGTTACCGAACCAGTTCCATCTACAACCGGTTCGCAGAGTCTTGCTCTTCAAACATCTGTCACTGCCGATTTCACACCTTCTTCGGCACCAGAAATATTTTACAGACCTGACGGTCTTCCCCTTCCACCTGGTCTGATTTCCATAGAAGAAATTATAGAAGATCCTCAAACAAGTACTCCAACGCAATTTGGAGTCGGGATCACTCTATATCCCTCTTCGTCAGAATTTAGTCTACCACCAGCGGAAGCTCCTGTAAAATCGCTAGGTAATCTTTAGGATAGACTACAAATGTCTGAACAACCGTCAACATCTAGGACTGTGTTGTCTGACACAGCGACGGCAGAACTCCCTGCTATCACTCCGACAATGTTCGCCGGTATACCATCTGTCCCGACTAGCTCTCAACCGCTAGAAGGAGTCCACTCAGGGGCTATTTCGACAGTATGGTCTGTTCCTGTTTGTTCATCCGGAATAATATCTGGAAACTCTTATGTTGAGTCTCAACAAATTGATCCATTTGGAGGTCAATTTGGGCAGTCCGGCCCCCAAGGGAAAATAATTCCCTTGAGTTCTGGATTACCACCGTATGGGGGGCAGTATACCCTTTCATTATCCCCTCCGGGAGGATATCCATACAGGATTTCACAACAACATTCAGGTTATACTGGAATTACCTCAAGCGGTTGGGTACCTATACTACCTCAACAACCGAGAGTTGTATACTCGATGCAACAATGCTTGCCTATGTCGAATATCCCAACTAAGCCAGCTATTGTGACGGTGTCACAAGTTCAAGCGCTGCCTGTTGTATGCCAACCTCAGGTTTCTCAGGTTGTAATGCAGCAGCCCCTTGACCCTTCGACTCAACCACAATCGTCGACCGATGGAACGACACAGGTTCAGATGGGTACAATTACCCCTCATCTTGGTCAAACTGTTAGTATCGGACAACAGCACATGGCTTCACAACCATGGTTGGTGCAATACCAACAACCGCAATTCCACCAAGTATACCAAGGCTCTGAGCAACAAATCTTTGCTAATAGTGGACAGCCGTACATTCAAAATGGTCAAAATCAACCATTTTACAATGGTCATGCCCACCAACCTTACCAAACATACCAGCATCAAATGCATTATGCTGGTACGCAAAGACCAACTGCTCAGGCAATCCCATCTTATCCTGGGTATGCTTAACCTAACTTGAATCAACAGTTACCCTTTGTGGCAACTTTGGAGTTACCTGATTTAAACCGTTAACAAACGATCCAATCGCTTACGCCCCTTGGTGGCCAGCGATTCCGCATAAACTTCCATCAGATATTCCTAAATTTAATGGAAATCCAGGTGAAGATCCATCGAATCACGTGATGACCTTTCATCTATGGTGTTCATCAAACACCCTAAATGATGATTCGATAAGACTTCGCCTCTTTCAGAGGACGTTAACGGGTCCGGCGGCAAAATGGTACATCGAATTGCCTAGAGCTTCATTATTGCCTTCCATCACGGAAGATGTGGCAAAGGGGGGAGTCATAACAGAAGAACAGGTTATTGCTCGTGCGCAATATCTGGACTTGATTTACACTCAGTCTGGCACGCTCTACGATAAAATACCTGACGCCCCTAGACCGGAATTCTCAATTCCTCCTCCTCCTAAATCGAACAATGACTCTCATGCCGGCGATGGCGTGATTGGCACAACAGACACGAAATCGACAAAGGCTACATCCAAAAAGGCCCGTAATATTTCAAGTCAAAATGCAAAAGGTGAACTTCTTGCTTCGGAAGTAAATTCCGTATCGACAGATAAATGCAAAGAAACCAAACAACCAGGAAGCAAGAAGAAAGGCAAAGGGAAGAAGAAGAAATAGGAGGAAACATCACCTGAAAAATCTTCTTCAAACCCTCCTGGAGATAGGAAACCAAAAAATCCATGCTTTATATGCGATGAGGATCATCGGACCGCAAATTGTTCACACAGAGCTGAGCTTAAGAAATTCTTCAAGAATTCAAAAACCTCCGCAGTGTTAACTGATCCGTTTCCAAATCCGGGAACAAATCTGGTTGAAAGTGAAGATGCTTCCCAGTGTCAAGTGCTAATGTTGTCGGTTTCAAAACAACAAAATGATGCTTTGATATCGACAAGTAACAAATATTATGGGAATCCACAGCTGTCGGACAACAAGGATAAAAATCAACCTAGTAGTTCGACAACAACTTCGATAGAAGTTGCGCCACCCATCATTCCTGAATTGACAATAAAGCCGCCAAAAGGAGTAGTACACAAGTCGACATTTAATCCCTGCGCTAGAGCGGCACAACATTATAATATAGTGGAAGATTTGGCCCAATCGCCATATGCTATGTCGACTCTTGAGGTATTACATAATTGCCCATCCCAAAGGCAGGCTTTATTATCAGCCATTGGTGGGGTAGACCCAAAGGATTCCAATCTTGTATCCTTCGACCATAAGGGATACAATCCTCAATTACCAGCTCAACTAGCTTTCCTTGTTCAAGTGAAAGCCCTCAACAAAACTGTTCATCGAACAATTATTGATGAGGGGGCATCTACATGCATTATGTCGATGAGTTGCTGGAAAACTTTAGGATCTCCAACCTTGTCGCGATCTTCGACGACATTAAAAGCATTCGACGGAAGGACATATACCCCGTATGGTATCCTAAGTAACTTGAAAGTTGAACTAGGAGGGAAAATGGTAGAAATAGATGTCGAAGCCATCGATGGAAATCTTGATTACAACATCCTACTAGGAAGACCATGGATATATGCTATGGCGGTTGTTGTGTCGGCCTATTTTAGGAAGATTGCATTTCCCTTTCAAGGAGGGATTACAATCGTCGATCAACAAAACTTCCTCCCCAATGGTTCTCAAGTTACAGGAAGCATTCCCATGATCCATGGAAGCCCCCATTCGCTTCAAAATATTGGAGTAGGCCTACTAAAAGATCCTATACTAATGGGAACTTTCGCCCTTCCACCTCCAATTAACCTGGCGGAAGTAGCGTCGATAGGAACCTGCAATATGATATCTTCTAAAAAGATCTCAGAAAACGATATCGACATGGATCATGCAATGGTTTTGCCCCCAAGCGCTATGGAAATATTGTAGCAATCAATGTTCCTAGCATGGGAGGCAAACCCAAATCAATGCTCATCGAGCATTTGGATAGATAGGTCTAAAGAATATGGTACCCCTTCAGATCCTTGGTCGCGAGTGCATGTCACCGACGAAGGAATTGTCCAATCAATGGTGATCGAAGGGGCACCTTGGAATGATTCCCACCATCGTTCCCTTCTCCCGGATTATGGAGAAGATACTCAAGATGACCTTTATCATCCTTCAGTCTTTGATTTCCTATCGAATACTGTAAACACGGTGGATTCCGAGTGAAACTTGTCCAACATTGAAGAGACTATCGCCATAAATATCTCGACCAAAACAGATGTTGTAGAGAATATTTATGTTGTCAAATGTTGTTCTCCTTCAGAACTGGAAATATATAATGCTCTTTTTCGCGAATTTAGAGATGTCTTTGCTTGGTCATATAGTGAAATGCCAGGCATTGACTCGAGTATCGTTGAACACAAAATTAAGATGTATCCAGATGTCAAACCAGTACGACAACGGCTAAGGCAGGTGCACCCCAAGAAAGCCGCTACCATTAAGGCAGAAGTAGAAAAACTTCTCCATGCTAGTTTCATCTACCCGGTTCCTCTAACCGATTGGGTATCGAATATTGTCCCTGTTATGAAAAAACAAGGAACAATTAGAGTGTGCGTCGATTATAGGGATGTAAATCAAGCTTGTCCAAAAGACAACTACCCTACACCCTTCATCGACCAGATAATTGATAAATGCGCCGGATGCAAAATCTTTTCATTCATGGATGGATTCTCTGGGTATAATCAAATAAATATCCGCCCACAGGACCAGTCAAAGACTGCATTTATTTGTCTGTGGGGCACGTTCGCATATCAAAAATTACCCTTTGGTTTGAAGAACGCAGGAGCAACGTTTCAGAGGGCAATGAATTATGCCTTCCATGACATCAAGAACATCGTTCAACCATACCTCGACGATCTTCCGGCTCATTCGCGAAAGCGCACTGATCATCCGCAGCATTTAAGAGCGATATTTCTACGTTGCCGACACTACAAGATACGACTCAATCCACACAAATGTGTATTTTGCATCAGTTCTGGTTGTTTACTTGGCTTTGTAGTCTCGAAGGATGGGATTCGTCTCGACCCATGTAAGGTCCAAGCAATCATAAATTTGCCTCCACCTTCGAATTTGCTTCAAATTCAGAAACTCCAAGGGAAAGCAAACTTTCTGAGGAGGTTCATTCCAAATTACGCCGAACTTGCTAAAGGTTATACACGTCTTTTGAAGAAGGAAGTACCCTTTGTCTGGGATCAGGTTGCGCAAGCTTCCTTTGATGCTTTAAAAGAATCACTAATGAAAGCATCATTAATGTACGCTCCTGATTATCAAAAAGATTTTAACCTGTATCTGGTTGCAGCAGATACGACCATCGCAATGGTTTTAGATTAAGAAGTTGATAGAATTGAACATCCTATATATTATTTAAGTAAAAACTTAAATGATACAGAAAGAAAATATTCTTACGTTGAAAAGCTAGCACTTGCAGCTGTTCAAGCGATACAGAGATTTCAACACTATGTCCTCTTTCGGAAAACTACCATTCTGTCAGATTGCAACCCCATGATTTATATATTGTCGCGACAGTTTCTGGGGGGAAAATATTCAAAATGGATAGCAATCCTACAAGAGTTTGATCTGGAATTTGTAAAATCCAAGTCGAAGAAAGCTCTAGTTTTCGCAGAATTATTGTGCGATCTCCCATCGTCGTCCAACGATGACACATCCGAAGAAACAATCGTGGACAAAAATTTGTTTCTGATATCTGCAAGCAATGAATGGTATGGAGATATAATCATTTATCTCCAAACCCAAAAATACAGGCCAAACACCTCCCACTCCGAAAAAGAACGTATTCGATACCAAGCAAAAGACTACATGATCGTCGGTGATACACTTTACCGTCGTGATATCGATATAGTTCTGAGAAGGTGCCTCACCCATGAGGAGGCCAAAAAATTCCTGAATGATTGTCATTCAGCCGCGTGTGGGGGGCATCAATATGGATATGGTACAGCACAAAAAATCTTACGAGCAGGATACTTCTGGCCAACAATGTTCAAAGATTGCATAACCGCTGTCAGAAGTTGCCATGCTTGTCAAATTTTCGATAGCAAAACCAGAAGACCACCCACACCTCTGCAGCCAATAGTTGCTGTTGGGCCATTCGCCAAATGGGGCATCGATTTCATGACATGTAACCCCACCTCGACTGGGGGGCATGGGTATATCATAGTCGCAGTTGACTATTTTACCAAATGGGCCGAGGCGATGCCTACATTAGATAATACTGGTGAAACAGCTGCCCTATTCTTTTTCAATCATGTAGTCACCAGATTCGGCATACCACAGGCTATAGTCACAGATCATGGATCGCATTTTCGCAATCACATGATGGTCGAATTAGCTGCCAAACTGGGGTTGTCTCACGACAGCTCTACTCCATATTATCTGCAAGCCAACGGACAAGTTGAAGCAATCAACAAGGTCCTAAAGCGCATGCTGCAAAGGATGATTGGAGTTCACAAGAGAAAATGGCACCTAATCTTGTACTCAGCTTTGTGGGCTTACCGAACATCGGTAAGGAATGCAACCGGGTTTACACCTTTGCAACTGGTATATGGTCTGGAAGCAGTCTTACCAATCCAGTGTGAAATCTCGTCTCTCAAACTCGCAATTGATCTCCTCCCCGGAACTTTAGAAGAAGATGCTCGTTTCTTGGAATTAATCCAATTGGATGAAACCCGTCATGATGCCGCTTTGGCTAACGAAGCCCATAAGAAACGAGTCAAGGCGCAGTTCGACAAAAATGTCAAACCCCGTGTCTTTTCAGAAGGTGACTTGGTCTTGCTTTACGACCAAGAATCCGATAAATTGGGAGCAAGTAAATTTAAGTCTTTATGGATGGGCCCCTATATTGTTAAACGAGTGTTAGCAAAAGGAGCCTACGAGTTAATGGATTATGACAGAATTCCACTGGTGCAACCTCGTAATGGGTTGTACCTCAAGCGCTACTATGCGTAATAGTAACCTGTATGCTTTTTATGTTTTTGTTTTCGCTAAAGTGTTTATTTTGCTCAAGTAATACACTTTTTACATTTATTGCAGATGTCAAACCTATTGGAGTCATGTGTTGGATATGCCGACGGAGCGAGTCGTAGTTCGCGGAACCTATCTTCTGCAGCCTGGGCTATTTTTGATCCAAGCGGTGAGTTAGTAAGTTTCAGAGGGGTATGTATTGGTCGATCAACAAATAACATCGCTGAATATAGCGCGTTGATAGAACTTCTCTCTGATGCCATCACACATGGTATACGCCGACTAATTGTCAGGCTAGACTCACAACTCGTAATACTACAACTCAATGGTATATATTTCGTCCGAAACCCAGCTATTTATCGCATGTTCCTAAGGGTTAAGATTTTGGAAAGACAATTTGATTTTATTCAATATCAACACATTTCCAGAAACTTAAACACATTAACTGACTCATTAGCGAATTATGTGTTAGATAGACATTTGCAACATTTATAAAAAGAAACATATCATCAATGTTTGCATTTGGATCATGTAATTTAACCAAAATAAAACTCCGAAAATCAAAAATATATATAATTGTTTATGGTTTACACATAATGTTCTGTAACCAAGACAAAATCGGTCAAATGACCAAAAAACTCAAAATGCTAGGGGGCACCCTAGTCTAATGATGCTCGTGATAGCAAGTCACAGCCTGTGCGATCATGCGTAAGAGACGATTCCATCGTCTGGGCACACCAGTAGTATGCCGCTGTAACCTCAAAGGTAGCTCGTCAGTCCTCACATCTGGAATACCAAGAGTGAGGCCCTCAACCTGCTCCTGTAATGCTGTGAGAGTCTCGGCCACATCGAGGTCATGAAGAATAGCCCTTTCGACGGCCTCTCCTGCTGGGGCAGCAGCTGGTACTCTCAGGCGAACTACTGGACGAACAGGACCAACATCTGCATGTACACATGAGTTTGATTAAAGTCTTGATAGGATAAAGCACAAGGACATTATAAATGAAAAACGATAACCAGGAATATGGTCAAAGATTTTACCAATGGTGACCCACTGTTCGCCATCCGACAGTACTAAATCTGGATCACCCCGGAAGTCCATGCCAGCGTATGGATACTCGGAATAAACCATCTCCTGACGATCAAACCACCTAAAGAAGGTATCAGAAAATGAAATCTAAGACTGACCAGCATGCCTAGACATATGGTCAACCCATCTCTGCATACGTGGTTCAGTAGGAGAAGGTAAATTGAGTGCAATATACTGCGGCTGCATCAGTGGTATCTTCTCCAAGGCAAAGGCGGTCAAAATAGAACCGTACCCAAAGTTCTTCAATCTCCCGTTCTTTATCTTGGTCAACTGTTCTTTCATCACAAGAAGTACTGTGTCACACCAGTTGAACACCTTCGGTTGGAGGCATTCCAATGCATGCTACATGTAAGATCGGTTGGCTACATGAAGAGCTACACCACCGTCCATCCTACCAAAAGTAAACAGAATAGTCCCGAGGGACCTGTCAATGACATCACGGATGATGATCTTGCCGTCTTTACTCGGCTGAGATCCTTCTCTGCAGTACCGGCGAACATAATCTCTCACAGAGTCACCTCCTCGGGCCGAACCTGATAAAGATATGGGGGCACCCCACCTCGACAAGCCAGTCAAGAAATAGATGTCTACTACAGTCAAGGGGATAGATTTGCCCCTGATCTGGAAAACCTGATTGGTAGGATCCCAAGCATCGAGCAAATACTGCAGTAAGATGATCTGCTGTCTCATGCTAGAAATGCGGAAGAACTTCAACAAGCCACAGTTCCGCAGTGCATTTACTGTAACCGGATCATGTAGGGTAAGCATGTCCTCTTCTTCATGCTCACGTTCTCGCCATGTAATGGTCATCTTACTCCAAAGATCTCTGAAAAACAAACAAGAGAAGAGTTAGATCCTGATTTTGGTAAGAAACAGGCAAAATTTCCATCAAAAAATTGTGCATTAAATTCCTTTTATGTGCCCAACGCACCTGCAGCAGTGTTCTAGGTGTGTTGAATGTCAGATAGCCTTTAGACAGGTCCACATTCAACACAGCTTTCGATACACAGAGGGTGCGCTGAAGGCAAAACGAGTTCTTCAAACCCCAGGGGCTCAGAAAAGCTAGGAATCAAGCTCAAAATGCAAAATGGAAACCATGAAATGAAAGAGCTCAGGTTTAGCTCCTACCTAGTCCAGACGGCGCCGAGAATCGTCCACAGAATCTCCCAAAATCATCTGATGAAAATCAAGGGGGAAAAGCACCTCCAAAGCTCCAACAAACCAAAGTTCAAATGAAATGGTAAAATGAGAGGTAAAAACACTTTTTCATTACTTTTTACGTAGTTCAAAGTAAAATATTAGTGTTCTAACTCGTTTTCAAGCATATATTGTTCATTTTTGACTAGTTTGATGAAGCAGTCAAAGATACAGTACAATCTTTGAAAGAACAGAGCTATTTATGATAAAGTCAAAAAGGGACCATTCAATTGAGCAGTGTTACCGCAAGGTTCAAGCTCGTTAAAAAATAAACCCGCATTGAGCAATTTTAGCACATAGTTCAAGCTCGTTAAGAAATAAACATAAGACATGAGCAAATGTTTCTCCCCGCGTTTAAGCTCATTAAAAAATGAACTATTCCCCGGTAAATAACCAACGTGAATGTAGTACTTCAGCCGTTAAAGCCTTGGTCGTGTTTGCACCGTCACCTCCACTTTTTCATTCGCTGATCATTCACCTCCATTTGATTGTTTTCCCATTTTGAGGAACAGCTGCGAAGAGTGATTTCACTAGCCATCCTTGTGACACTGCCATGATTTGAAATTCCAAACCTTACCTGGAATCAGCTGCTACCCGTTTTATCACTCGTTCCTCAAAAGACGAGTCTCCTTTAAGCTCTTTTCAACTGACTCGTAGAATATGAAAAGATTGCCGAGCCATTGGCCTCTCTAGCTCGTTAAAGGGACAGAAAGTGCTATCCCTCCTCTAGATTTTAATCTTTTTGGACCTGAGGGATTATTACACAAAAAGATCGAGCGCTTGTTTTGTTCGGCTCGTTAAAAGTATCGAAAATTCATCCCTTCTGTATTGTTTTATACTTTTTCGGACTTAAGGGATTAGATGACGAAAAAGGAATTTTGGAGTTACCTTTACGTTCCTTTTCAGACTCTCTAAAATTGAACAGGATCAAGTTATCTTTGTCGTTAAACTCATTAAAAAGATTAATAGCGACAAACTTGTCTATAGACGAGAACGAGTTTCACTATTGCTAGGCTCGTTAAAACATAGCGATGGGTTTGCCCGAAGGGCAAATTATAGAACAAGCATATGTTATCCTCCTCAAGCTTGACAAAAATAAAGAGGTACTGGTCAGCAATGACTGGGGAAAAATTGGGAAGAAAACTCAAAGAAACTTTGTTGGTAGCAAGTCGCTCTTGAACATGACACTTCCGCTCCGTGTCCGAGTCGGGTTGGGTTGTTTCATTCACCGGTCACATCACCGTGGTCACGCCATACAATCCACATTTGGGGTTAATGCTACTGATCCATCACATCAGTGTTGCCGATATGTTCAAGAGAAGTCATTCAAAGGATTCACCTGTGTCTCACCCACTACCATACGTTATACTCCATTCTTTAATGACCGCCACCCTGAACCTTATATCATCAGATCGTTTTCACCTCCATTAAAATCATTTGCTCCGTTCCGTGTCATTGATGTGGGATTCATTAAGGCCCTCCTGTGACGGATCACTTCTTGTTGACATCAGCTCATTATCCAAGAAGATGATCTAGGAACACCCCATTCAGTACTTTGAATCTTGCATGCCTCAATGGCAAGTTTCTCACTTCCGGCGACAGGTTTACATCAATGGCCTTCGACTGAAAGATTTTGCGTGGTGTTCGATGCCAAGTCCTTTATTCACACCACGTGAATTGTACTGCAGTACCTTGAGGGTCATTATCATTATCGGTGATTCCTCTCGCGCTTGTTAACAGTTTACATCATCGACTGGTAATCAAGCGATGTCGTTCCATGTTCGACTTCAGAACATTTCTCACATGGATCAACTTGTACTTCGAGTGAAGATCGGACGAGATTGAAGACCCCGGATCTAGTTTCATCCATCCGGGCTGCGATATATATTCAGGGAAATAAAGACATTAAATGTACATCATTGCAGCATAGATAATCATCCTACCAAAAGGATGATGGCTCTACCAGAATCATCAGTCTACACTCAGACGATTGTCTGTCCTATGTACATGAAAATGAATTTATAAAGCTGAGCATGGGAATGCCCGCCTCAGCTAGATCATGAAAATATTATGAAGATAATGTATTGTATTGTATTGTATCTTATTACAGGTCTCCTCCTAGCATTGAAAGAACTTCGGATCCTCATAATAAAGCATTTCACCCGACACCAAAAGGTTAACGGCCTCATACTTTAGGGGGAAACTGTTATAGACATTTTTGTGCCCTGCACCCAAGCATGAAATGTCCATAAACCAAGGGCTCCTAAGTCCCTAAAAGTGTTGTTCTAACCCCTAAAGGAACAAGGTCAACAGATTACAGCTTCTCCCAGAAGTTCTCCATGAGAAACTACTCAGAATTGGTCAAAACAGGATCATTGCAGCTGCTCCACTGGCTAGGTGCGTTGCATCTCACCCAAATACACTGAGAGGGTGCGTTGCATTTCAAAAGTCCCTTCTATGGGGTACGATGGGCGAGAAATGACAAATGGCAGTGTCATTCCGCGAGGTGGAGAGGCTATGGAAGCTTCCAGATTCTTCCCCTGTGACACTTGCCTCACTGAATTCGACCAAGGATGAGTAAGAGGCCCTCAGTCTCCATGTGGAAGCAAGAACTGTCAGAGAGAAGACACTAATCAAATCACAAGCTGACTCATTCCCCTTACAGATATCTATATATGGATCCCTCATCCCAGAGATCCAGAGGCTGGAATTTTGCACATTGTAAGGAATTGTTGCTGGTTTCTAGAGACAAACATCAGATTGTTGGGTGATCTAAGCTTTGTTTGAGGTGAAGAGGGGCTTCTTTGCTGGGAGGTTGATGCTGGGTCAGAACAACTGGTTGTAACTCCTCCTGGATATTTTCTTGTTTTATCAATAAAAGCTATTTGAGTTTTCCTCCATGTTGTTGTATCATTGATGCTTGTTACATTTGTATGGTCAATTTACATCTGATCCTAGATTGTTTATGATTATAGATCCATGTCTTTGTATAGTGCTATGCTTCTGTGATCTTACAGGTACTTTGTGAAGCTGGGCGTGCAAGGGAGCAGGTAGCTGGGGACTATCAAAGAAGAGAGGGATCGAATCGAAGGATTAGCGCAAGACAGAGGTTGGTCTTTCTATTCCTCTCTATCTATAATTCATAAAGGAAATACAAAAGTAGTTTTTCTCTGTTTGTTTCTAAGGCAGCTGTCACACCTTAGTGGGATAGAGCAGTTCTAAATAGACACTTTTCCCTGTAACATACCTTTGGGAAGTCCTGTCGAAATTTTCTACATGATATTCAATGATACATGGTGCAAGTGACCAAATCTTCTATGCCACAACTCACAAATTTCTCGGATCTGCGCCTTTTCTACTTTAGTGCTCAATATAGCGTAGTCTTCTACCTCAAATTTGTAGAATTTCATCACTTGAACCCTGATCCGCTTCAATTTTTCTGTGGCTATGTGACGAAGTAAAGATTTTCCCTTACCAAATATCATATCATAGCCTCTATCCTCCAATATGGCAATAGAGACCAAGTTCTTCTTCAAACCCGAAACATACATGACATCTCTCAATGTGGGGGGGGAACCAGACTCCCTCTAGAAGGTAACATTACTGATGTCGGTTGCGCTATACCTCGCATCATCACCCATATCGATATGCTTATGGAGATCCTTCTCCAAGTTACTGAAGTGCTCTTTATTGCAAGCCATATGGAATGAAACTCCATTGTCCAGGTACCATAAACTACCCATCATCAATGACACCATGCAAATGATGAGGCTAAAATCCAGTTCGAATTACGAAACAAGAGCTTCACCTGTTACTCCTCCTGAGGGCTTCTTACTAGCCTTCTTTTGCAGACACTTTGTGGCATAATTTCCCATCTCACGGTAGTGAAAACACTTGATTTTCGACATGTCCTTCTTATTGCCACCTTGACTGGAATCTGATTTGGAATGGGATGACTTCCCCTTCCCATCTAAGGCACATTTTTCCTCATCATCATGCTTTAATGAAGATCAGTCTCTGGTGTTCTGCCAAATCTCTTCCTATACCAAGTCGAACCACAATGGATCCCACCATGGTAACTTCTCCCTGCCATTCATTGAGTCCTATTATCTATGCCAGCTCTTGGGAAATCCTAAGCTCACCAAATCGTCTTCTGCAACAGTAACCCCCACACATCAAATCTCATCCTGACATTGGGTGAATTTGGTCAAGTACTTCAGAATTGAGTTGCCCTCCTCCATCTTGATCTTTCTAAGCTTTTCCTTCAGTGCCAGCTTCCTATGGTCACTGCTATTTTGAAACAGGTTCATCAATGCCTTCCACGTTGCAAATGGATTTTCGTTACCATGGAGATTCAAGACAATATGGTCTCGAACTCCTTCTAGGATAATCCTTTTCGCCTTTTCCACACACTTTCTCCATTCAGTGAGATATTTAGCATCAAATCTTGGAGGCTTCAGGATATCATGATCTATGAATTCCTTCAGCTCGTTGTCTTCCAACACTGCCTCCATCCTGTCCTTCCAAGCTATGTAATTCAAGTTGCCATCCAGGGCATACTCAAGTCTCAAACCATAGAATGACTTCCTGCTAACTCTAAAGTATGAAATTCCAAATTCCATTTCACCTGCACAACGAACTCATATTCTCCTCTTCTATAGTGACTTCATCTCTGATACCATGTAGATTTTTATTGAAATTCAAACTACTTATATAATATGCTAGAAAAAAATACTTGAATCTACTCTACTCATCAGTGGAAAAAAGAATTGATTGATGCAATCACGAAGCAGAAAAGAAACAATTTCAATCGCATATAACACAATATTTATCTAGGGAACGCAACAGATAAAAACCCCATTTTATGTATATTTCATTAACTAGAAGATCTGAGAAGAAAGTACAATTCTTTTTCAACCCAAACAATCTCTGCACAAGTACAAACTATCTCATTGTTTCACAAACCATCTCAAGCCAATACTTAGCCAAATATGTTGCCTACCAAGCCCCTATTTCATTGTGGAGTTTCCAAGGGAATTAGTCCATATGTAATTGATAAATTCCTCACTCATAATTGTGCATTCCATCCATAGGCCTTCTATTGATTGCATGCATCACATGTTTAATTTAGATGAATTTACAACTGATACTACACTGTCCCTGAACTGTAATCTCGACTGGGTATTCATCTGAACTAATATGCATGCATTATTTTGGGTGAATTATCAGTTATCTGATTAATCACTTTCATGTGAATTAAATCCAATTTAATTCACTTGACCACTTACTAGTTCCCCCAACAGTTAGAACTAGTTTAACTGAATTTAACTTAGTTAGAACTACTTTAATTGAATTTAACTCAATTAAACTAAATTAAATAATTACAACTCAATAAGAACTCAACTCGGGCCCCTAAAATTTAGGGATCACTCTACACGACTCTAGTTGACTTGCAACACGAATTCACTGAGCCAACTAAGTTAACTTAACTTAGTTAACTGTTACAAGTTGCTATGAGAATAGAATTACAATTTAATTCCCAATTTAATCCAAGGACAAATTAAATTAAGATTTTCTTGTTGTTATTTTTAACAAGTAAATGAGAAAATCACCACAAACAGATTAGGGAAAGATCAAATTGCAAGAGTTCCTTATCGACATCTAAATCAAAAGAGTAGACAACTAAGTCAATCTACAGATTTGAACCATTTAGAATGGAAGCAAGAGGTTTATGTTCCAAGGAATACTGCAGTTTACAGGATCCAGTCTTATGATAACAATTCATTACAAAATTCTAGTGATCAGAACATTCCACATATGGTTAATCTAGGATGGTCTGATCCATTCTCAGTCTATTTTTTTTTTATCACTCAGAGCATCATATTGACTTGTATCAACGAATATGAAATTTTAGAGACAAAAACACACTTGAAACAGGAAAATAGATCAAGCCCTTTGATCAGTAAGCTTTGAGGACAAATCTTTTTGAAGAGGAAGGAAATGTTATGAATAAAAATATATATATAATAATATAAATAATGTAAAACTATAATAATAACAATAAATAATTATCTGTGACAATTTTCTTTCGGAGTGGAAAATGGTGCATAACTAGCCTCTAATGAGAATGTGATAACGAACACATATATAATTTTTGGTTCCTAATTAACTTTCACTCAAATCATGAAAAACTCCATATTGATCAATTTTCCCACTAATATTCCTACTAAGGCTCTCTCCATTAGCATGAGAACCTCCTGTAATCCTATATCTTCACCTGATGTGAGCACAAAAACCTTCCGAGGCTTCAGGGTCATCTTACATGAAGGATTTCACGAAGGGAAATTAGTCAAAAAATACTTGTCACATTTAGTAATCGATGGCACAATGTGAGGAATCAAAGTATCTATAACTTAATTTCCATAATCGTGAGTGTCAATGTTCAGTGGGGAGATCTCGAGAGATGGAAACTCACTGACACCCAACTCATCTAATGGAGAATAAAAAGCTTGTCAAAAATCTTCTTTCATGGGAAAAATATTGGTATCTCACCTATAATCCACCATATCGATTTCCAACTCATAGATCATACCCTAATAAATAGAAAAAGCTCCCAAAGTCCTCAACTTAATGCAGCGACACTTGTCGATCAAAATATTGGCGAAAAACGAAAAGAGGGACCAAAGAGGAGGTTCGAACAAGTCATAACCATAAAAATGTGTCAAAAAAAACCCTGCAAAAAAGGTGATAACCTGACTATGCCCCAATGCCACGAGGAAGACTAAGGTGAAGGTTCGAGGCATTGGATAATCCTCGGTCGTAGGTCTGAGATTCCTCTCGCACTCCCTCACCCCTGCTGCTCCACCCTCCGGCTCCCTAGAGCGCTGAAGAAGAAGAAGAAGAAAAAACAAAAAAAAAACAAAAAACAAAAAACAAAACAAACCAAAACAAAACAAAACAAAAACAAAAACAAAACTGTTAAAAAATTATATATCATTTTCGTGTATTTACATTTTTCTCACCCAATCTTTGAAAATGAAGTGTCTAACATTAATTAATAAAAAATTTGAAATATAATTTATAAAAAGTTAAAATTTATAAAATATTTCATTTAATATATATTTTCAAACTTATTGTAAAACTGCCATATAAATGTATTATTTAATTAAAATAATTTAATTTTAACAGTAAAAAGTATTAAAACAAATTGATATTGATAATTTTATATTTAAAAATTTCTTCATTTGAATTTAAAAATTGAAAATTAAAATTAAAATGAATCATCAAATTTTATCATATTATTTTTTATAAATGTTTATTATGTTTTTTCACTATATTTAATAAAATATTAAATTTTACTCATTTAAAAAATAAACGCAACATTTTCTATTTTAAAAATCTATGATATGAATTAAATATAATTAAAAAAGTTTAAAAAGGCCATTTAATTTATAACTGAAATAGTTTTTCATTTAAATCTATTTATATAATTTTGAATAAGATTGTGCCTTTTTTGTTTTTTAAAATACATTTTTTTTGTAAGCTTGATAGTAATGTTCTTTTCTATTAACTTTCAAGAATGAGTAGATTACATCCAAATGTATTGTGGTTAGGTGGCCTCAAAATGCCGAATGAGAAACCAAGTGTGTTGGCCACCTAACAATGTGGCAAGCCATCCAAAAGCAAAATCTATTATGTTTGCCCAACCAAGCTATAAAGGCTTGAATGTCTTTCAACTGCCTAGCTTCTATATATCTATAGGCATAATGGAAATAGTGAGAAGGCAATAACTATATCATATACTATAAATTAAAACAAGATAAAATACTAGATCACTCATCATCAGTAAAATCAACTGGGTTGGGTCCTTTGCACTTAACCCTGGAAGCTCAGAGTGAGGAATGCATGGAATATGCAGCTCAATTGAGACTAAGGCGACCATTATGTTTCTACAAATGGAATTTAATTTGCTGGAAATATTAACTGTAGTTTGAAAGAGGTTGACTTGTTGTGGTCGAGCTTGCAGGAATGTGCTCTAGAGCCTTTGCCAATAAGTTTTTCATCATCCAATATAGGTGGAGAGTCTGCTTGTACTAGGAAATGCGTCCCTGAGAGTGCCCAGGATCAAGTACCAGGGATTGACATTCCACCTCATCCTCTTCCTGAAGATCTTCTTTCTGATTTAATTCTTCTTCCCAATGAGCGATGAGTCTCCAAGTTGGGGCTGAACCTGCATGGTAAGCAGGGGAAACTTCCTCAATTATTCTGGAGGTGGGTCTACGCCCTCGTGTTTTTCCGGTAGAAGTACTGGGGGTATTATGAATTTTAATTTGTTTTCCACGGTCTCGAGACCCCCTGCATGACTTACTTCTCCTGGAGGACACACAGACCATTATGTGAATTGCAAAAAAATGATATAACAAACAAAGACCAACTGAACTAAAATCAAACAACCTGCCTCGAGAAAGCCACAACCCAGGAGCCAAGAGCATCCAAGGTTCATGCCTGTTTGGGGAACATGTGAGGGTTAACCATTGTGAGAAACTAGCCTTATACAAAAACCATTGGTATCCTAAATCCTTGAAGTAGGAAAGATACCTAGGAGCATGATTATAAAACCTCCACACTGAGGATGAGTGCAGGATTTCAAAGATGGTCATGCCACCACCAATCTAATACCATAAAAGTTCTAAAACACCATCACAAACAATTAAATATACACCAAGATAGGCTCGCCACTGATCTACGCAGACTAATCAGGGGAATCCCTTGGTCGAAGCCATCTGCATGCCCATACGAGCAAGCAGGACACCAAAGAAGACTGACACAAGAGTAATAAAAATTAAATATCCTTCAAATGAAGCAGTAGTTGCAGACTCCTCCAGGGAGGACCTCTGCCAAACCATACCATTCAAAACACTTCCTTTCCTCCATGAACCCCGCAGTCTACACAGACATACCATGATATAGAGATAGGTAACAAAGGGGAGAACATACTCGGGAACCTCAACCTGAACCCACTGTAGGTCGCGACCCCGTCGACTGGTCACTCCAGAACCCCTCAGCGGCACACCAGGTTCCCAAAACCACTACGATACTAGGATACAATCCGGACATGTGAATTACCGAAAGCCTTAACGAAAAAGCCGGGATGTTGTTGTGTCATGCTATAAACCCCACCTTCCAAGCTTGCATTAAATGGCCGCATGCACCCCGCCACACCCCCGTGTGCTTCGTGCATCTGGAGGGTGTTGTGAAGGCCTCTTGAAAACTGTGTCACCCTAATATTAATGACTGCAATGGGGATTTACCCATTCACACCCTAATTGGGGAGAATTTTTAAAATACATTTTTGAATGAATAAATATATTCATATTCTTGAAAAAACTCATGGAGTACTTAAATTCTACATAAACAACTTAAACTCAAGTTTTTAAATTTGTTATTAAATTTTAATTGAAATTAGTTTAAAAAATGCTTTGAAAAAACCATTTAAACTATTAATTAGACTAAATAATTAATAATATCACTTAAATCTAATTAGAAAAGCTGAAAATTTATTTATTAAAATTCATCTAAAACTCCCTTTATGAATTATGTATCTAAATAAATCATGTATCAACTATTATACTTTGAAAGATAATGATATAGATTTTGTTTTTGTCCATAAAAGTAACGTGGAATGTAATTGGAAACTAAAACGTTCAAAAGGTATATACATTGTCTATGAAAAAATGAGTGCATATAAAAGATGTATATGTAGTCTGGCGTTCCAAGCTATTTTGAAGCATCAATCATACGTTGTTATATGTGCTTGACATTAGTGTTTATTATATGAGGATCATATTTGTTAAAAATGTGTTTGGCCTCACGGCTACCATCCCCGGAACCAAGTCCTGAGTCAAGTCAGTCGTTTTCAACCTCACGACCCACATACTTTTGTTTTTTGTTTTTTTGTCCACAATAATTGATTAATACCATGAACAGTATTTCACTGAATTTGGGTGGAAAATATCTCGTGGGTGAATAAAATCTGACAATCATGAACCGAAGAATTAAAAAAAAAATGTTCCACATCAATTTTCTTACCATGTTCGACCTGCCCTGTAACGTCCTGCGGTCATCGGGCAGTCGGGCGCGCGCTCTCCTACCGAAATGCGACTAAGGCACAGTGCGAGGAGTGACCAAAGATGAGGCGCCATTGTAATGAGCGCGCGGGCAGATTGGCGTTCCTTTTATAGGGCGAGCTGGGCGTGGCAAACGAAGGGCAAGCCGACTTGTAAGAGGGGCGTTGCACATCATTTGAGCGCGTCGGCTTGGGCGCTTTGGTGGGTCGGCCGTGGGTGAGGTCGCCACACCATGGAGGCGTATAAACACATGGAAAGATTGGTCATTTGGACATCGAACTTCGTTGATCATCCATCTCTCTAAGGTGAAGTGTGAAGTCACATAAAGCCGCAGCTTGAGGTGCATAGGTGATGTGCCCGCCGAGCCGGGCAAGGTGACACGGGCACACTTCGTGTAGGCGGTTGGAGGTGCGGGTGGAGGGCGTAGTGAGGCGCCCGCCCGCCGGTTGTGGGTGTGAGTTCGGTTGTGAACGCAAGTTCGTTTGTGGGTCGTGCGGGTGTGCACGGGCGCGCCCGCCCGTTTGGGCAAAGTCTTGTATATTGTATTGTTGTATATTTGGGTAAGGCGAGGTGTGACCGCCGTGCGCTCTTGCACGGGCGGGCGCCCGACCTTGGTTATGAACGCCGGTTGAGCCCAGCTCCCGGTCATTGTACAAATTCTCATATACATAATAAAAGAAGTTCTCTTGCATATGAATTGTGTTCTTATTGTTGTTCTATGTTGTTGTTAATGGAATTCGCACATTAATAATATAATTCATGTTTATAATGAATGTTGAAGGCGTAGTTCGTAAAGTAAACTAACAATGGAGAAAGTTGGTTACTTAGGCGGTGCCGCACCCGACCAATTTAAGGAAAAAAGAATTGGGGGTGTGACAGTTGGTATCAGAGCAGGTTCACAGGTGGTGAAGCCGTTGTTGGATGAACGCAGAGAATAGACATGTATGCAGGGAAAAGTTATGGAGAAATCATGGATGAACAGTCTGGGTTTCATAGACTTGATGGTTCATGGCAAGACCATTCAAGCTCTGGTGGACACGGGGGCCACTCATAACTTCATGACGACACGGTTGGAAAAAGGGGTTGGACTGATGATCTTCCCATCAAATGTGGAAGTCAAGGCAGTGAAATCTAGAGCTAAAGTGGCGGGTTTGGTACACGAAGTACCTGTTGATGAGCCCCAATTTTTGGTACAATTTGGGCTCATATTGGCCTACTTACCTTGTTCAACCATTCATCTTTTATCACTTATGCATTCATTTCTTAGTATATTCGTGTTGTTTGTAGGAAGAAGGGCAGGCATTATATCTATGTGGCTAATACATGATGATTTCAGGTTTTTGGCATTAAAGAGAGCAAAAGACCACGCAAAAGGAGACAAGGAGACAGCAAAGGTGACATTGCGGGTTCATAGGGAGGTTGTCCACGGTCTTGATGACCTTCCTCGTGATTTTCACCTTAACTCCGAGCTCCAACAGCTCTCCCCACCGAGCTTAAAGGCAGCCAACACGTTCTACAGGATCAGCAGTTTGACTTTCAGTTGGACAGCCAAGCTCCACGAATGGAGGAAGCCAGCTTGATCTTCATTTTGTATAAATATGAAGGTCGTAGCCTTTGTTAGGAGCTTTTTTGAACTTTTGGACTGATATTGTAATTTCTGAGCACAGCTCGGTGTTTGTTTTTGTAAGCCAGTTTTGGCATGACATTAGACTCTTGATTATGAATAAAGGCAAGCAGATTTGAATCTAATTCTGAGATTTTAAGGGAGCTATAGCTCTCAGGTTAGGGCCCAACCTGAGAGCAATAGATCTCCTCTTCTTGTAGTGTTATTTGCCTTTCTTTCCAGCACTTTGTTTCTTTGTTTTGATATGCATTTCAAGAACACAGTCTGCTGATTTGATTTATTTAATAAGATTGAGTAGGATTAGCTTATGGTTAAATCACTTTCAGCTGCTTAGATCAGAATAGGAGGTTTGTAATTCACTGGAGCTCCAAGAAAAGGTTGTTAGTGCCTTCACTGCCATCTCTGTTTAGGGATTGGGGTGCAGTCTATACCAACCACCAAAAAAACGCAGTCTTTTTCCACTTTTATGCAAGCTGCAACACAGTCGTTTTAATCGTGGATCCTTCCATGCATTTTGCTCTTGAGCCATACTTATTCATTACAATTCCATGCACGACTTTTCTTCATGATTTACATTGCTGTTCATTGGTTTAATAGCACAGGTAGCACAGGTTAATGGATGCTCGTTTTTGGTGCAAAACATAAGTAATTTGTTTCATTTACACTGCTCAATATCATTCCACTTCCTTCTTCTTCTTCTTAACCACACCTAAATCCACCTACTCGACCTCTGTTCAGCTCGTTCACCTTCCAACTCTTCCATTGCCCACGTAGCTCCATCTTTTTGACCTTTCGTTGTTTCCATCCTTCTATTCACCAACCAACTCCGTGCACTCTCTCTCCATCTTATTTCTCTGCCCCTGAGTCATCACAAGCTCCATCTCCACCTTACCTATCCACCCATACCGCTCCATCACCTCACCATCACCCAAAACTCCCACGGTAGAACATCCTGTAGAAGTTAGCAGATTTCCTGTAGAATTCCTTAGTTTCCTATAGGATCCCCTGCAGACATCCTGTAGAAGCCTACAAACTTGGTTGCCGAGCACCTGAACGTTGTAGACTTTTGTGGACTGATGCTAGGGACCCTCTGGGACCTCTCCTAGCCCTCCTGACCTTTCCCAAGCTTTCTCTCCCTTCGCACCACCTCTGCACAGCCAAACCCTAATAAGAAACAAATTCATAATCACTCCATCCACTTAAGCAAAAATACAAAAACAATGTTCTTTTTCATAGAAGTAGTTTGAGTTCATGCATTTCACATCATTAGAAGTAATGGCATCATTTTTAGACATTTGCACTCTCACTATTGCACCATAGAGGTTAAACTAGTCAGATTAGGGTTTACTAGGGTTTCCATGTTTTGGTTGGCTTTCAGTTCATTTTTGCAAAGTAGATTAATTTCCTTTGAGATAGCCTTCGTCCATCATTTAGAAAGCTTCTTCTGAGAGCATATAGAAGTTGGCTAGAGCCCTAGCGGACTTGTGCCAGCTGACCAAGTGACAGCTGCGACAAGAGCTAGTACTTGTGCATACAACACTGTCGCTTCCAAGT
The DNA here is from genome assembly GCA_031772625.1 of Pinus tabuliformis. Lineage (NCBI taxonomy): Eukaryota > Viridiplantae > Streptophyta > Pinopsida > Pinales > Pinaceae > Pinus > Pinus tabuliformis. The sequence continues at coordinate 335,275,167 of CM062820.1, forward strand.
TTGTACGAACTACCGGGTTGATAAAATTAGAGATAGGAAGCCCCAGGAGTTGTAGCATTATTGCTACAATACTGGAGCCCACCATCTTTTTGGCGCCGTTGCCGGGGAAGCGTCAGAGTATTAGTAATTGTTGCCTTTCTTCTATTTTCCACTACAATATTCTGCTAAGTAGTTTATTTCATTTCCATTCTGCAAAAGTAGCATAGACATTTCCTGCTTTCATAGATTAGCATTTCCTGCTTTCATAGATTAGCATTTCCTACTTTCATAGATTAGCATTTCCTGTTTTCATAGACTAGCATTTCATTTCTGCAAGCGTAGACTAGTGTTTCAATTCTGCAAGCATACACTAGCATTTCCATTCCTGCAATTTCATTTGAGCAAAGTAGATTAGTTATTTCCTGCTTTCAGTTTAATTCTGCATCTTTATAGTTAGTTGTAGATCAATCTGTTTCAGTTTTGCAGGTACCAAAGAAAAAATCAAAAACAATCAAAAAAGAAAGTCTTTTTCATTTCATGCCTCGTAGAAACCGAGATAAATCAGGAAAATTCCTACCCAACACCCCCACCACATCACTGAGTCACCCTTCTCTCTTCTTTGGTGACAGTGACCCAGAAGAACCTATAGGTGAACATCCCGAGATAAACAAAGATCCTATAGTAGAAGAAGAGTTAGAGACCACTCCATCTGAAGCTATGGCTGACAATAGAAGAGAAGATGAGAGAATAGAAGGTGCCTTCCCCATCCGAGAGACCAATGGAGAGATGAAAATGAAGAACATTAGCCCCTCCGCCTTACCTCACTTCCATGGACTGACTACTGAAGATCCTGATACCTTCCTGTTTGAGTTTGCTGTCCTTTGTAGAACCTATGACTATACTGAAGATGAGCAAAAGCTGAAACTCTTCCCTTCAACTCTTAAGGATGCAGCATTACGCTGGTTCATGGGCTTACCTGGGAATAGTATCACCACTTGGGCTCAGATGCAGCAAGCTTTCAATACCAAGTACAGGGATTATTGTAGGTCTAAGGAAACCAAGGGAGAAATCTTTCGGATGACCATGGGAAATGATGAGTCCTTAGAGGATTATGAGGAGAGGTTCCAACTTAGCTATAAGCGGGCCAGGTGCACACTTGACCCTGAATCCCTCAAGTTGGTCCTGCTCCGAGGAGTCCCTGAAGACCTCTTAGATACCCTTCACATGTTAGCTGGGGGGGACATTTACCAACTGCCTTATGAGGACATCAAGACTGTGTTTAGAAACCACTCCAGGGCAGCTCGGAAACGAGGTAGAGGAAACCTCCTCTCAACTAGTGTCCCTTTCTCCAAACATGAGCTTGCAAATCAATTAGAAGATCTCAAGAGTGAGGTGAGACAGACCATTGCCATGCAGCTGGACACATTCAGGATCCAGCAGAAGAAAGAAGAAGCTGAGATAGCCTTGGTTGTCTTTTGCCCTAGGTGCACAAGGAGACACCCTAAGAACGAATGCCCATTGCATTCGGTTGAAGTATGTTTCGTTTGTGAGGAGGACCATCCCACAAATCAGTGTCCAACCTTACCTAGGTTTAAAGCCATGTACCAAGGGACAGAAGCTCCCACTGAACCTCTCTATTACCTCAACCAAAGGAGGCCACAAGGATCTAGACCTTATCAGCAGGGAATGCAAGGGGCACCTCAAGCTTATTACAGCCCCAACCAATCGACTCCTATGCCTTCCTGGGGTCCCCCTGCTCATCCTTCCTGGTCCATGCCTCCTCCATGGTCTTATCCACCTCAGTACCCTACTCAACCTACTTCTCATTCATATCATTCACATGCCTAGCCACAGCCTCAGTGGAATGCACCTTAGTCGGGGTGGAGGCCCAAGTACAATACTCCTCCCGCCATTTTGCCTCCACCACCAGTTCAACCTCAACCATTACCTCCTGCTCCTCCAAGGCAACCTCAAATGCCTGCTCAACCGAACCCAAACCCCAACAATAGACAGGCCCAGCAGGTATACACTGGGGAAACCTCATGCCCTACCTATGCTGTGGAGATCCAGGAGATCAATCTTCGATCTGGAAAGACTCTACCAAATCGCCAACCTCCTCCCCCAGAGGATGAGGAAGATAAACAGGAAAGTGAACCAAAGGCTATTCCACCCTTTCCTGAGAGACTAACAGCCACCACACAACCCAACCCAGAGGAGGATGAGCTTCTAGGTGAGCTCAAGAAGTTGTGTGTAAAAATACCACTTCTCCAAGCCATCAAGGATGTGCCAATATACAACAAACTGGTTAAGGAAAAGTGTTTCAAACACCCAGGCAGGCGGAAGAAAGATGCTTCAACCATCAATGTCATAGGACAACTGTCCGACCTTATGTTAGGACAAGTCATCTGCCCAAGGTACCTAGATCCTGGAAGTCCTGTAGTAGATGTCCACATCAATGGCACCATCATACCTCACACCTTGATTGATCTGGGGGCTGCCATTAATGTGATGACCAGGGACACCATGCTCAAACTCAATTTTCAGGGTTCCTTGAGGAAGACCTCGACAGTACTGCAATTAGCAGATCGCTCCACTGTGACTCCCGAAGGGATTGTGGAGGATGTCTTGGTCTCTATCGACTCTTGGGAATACTCTGCAGATTTCTTGGTTCTGCAACCCAAGGCAAAGCTTACTGGATATCCTCTCATTTTGGGAAGGCCTTGGTTAGCCATTGCAGATGCTTACGTAAGTTGTCGTGCAGGAAATATGACCATCAAAAATGGTCCTATGTCCAAACAGCTAGTCCTATACCCTCCTGCCCAACCCTCCTTAGAGCATGACTTACCACTCTGGTTAGAGGAAGGAGAGGAAGACGAGGTGTACTCAGCACCTCTGTGCACCTTAGATACCACTAGAAGAGACCCCCCAACCGAGGATGACTTGATCGAGACCTTGATCCAGAATCCACCTTCCAGTGCTCTATCCTTAGAGAAATTGGTGGAGGATGCCCAAGCGAGCGCCTTAGTGGATCTTTGTACAACCAACCCTGTCACTCCCAGAGTCAAGAATGTGGAGTTCGGCCCTGAGAGAATGTTAAAGATCAGCTCCTCCCTATCTCCTTCCCAGGAAAAGGAGCTGTGTAGCCTGTTGGCCAGTCACCTAGATGCTTTTGCTTGGAGCTATAAGGAGATGAAAGGAGTCCATCCTTCGGTCTGTACCCATCACATATATATCAAAGAGGATTGTAAGCCGGTTAGGCAACCCCAGAGGAGAATGAATCCAGCTCTTAAGGACATTGTCAAGGAAGAATTGAAAAAACTGTTGGATGCCGGATTCATCTACCCCATCTCAGATAGTGAATGGGTGTCCCCTCTGGTGTTGGTTCCCAAGAAAAATGGGAAATGGAGAATCTGTGTGGACTACCGAGAACTGAACAAAGCTACCAAGAAAGACCATTTCCCTCTACCTTTCATAGACCAAGTGTTGGATGGACTGGTAAGAAAGAAGCTCTTCTCTTTCCTGGATGTGTTTAGCGGGTACAACCAAATCCAAATCAGCCCGGAAGACCAAGATAAGACCACCTTCACTTGTCCTTGGGGCACCTTTGCCTACCGAGTCCTTCCCTTTGGGCTATGCAATGCTCCTGCTACCTTCCAGAGAGCTGTCTTAAGCATCTTCTCGGAGCTGGTCCATGATGCAGTGGAAATCTATATGGATGACTTTACTCCTTATGGGGCCAACTTTCAGGAAGCATTGTCCAATCTGGGAAAAGTCCTAACCAAATGCATTGAGATGAACTTGTCCCTTAGTCCTGAAAAATGTGAATTCCTAATGACTGAAGGGACCGTGCTAGGCCATACCATTTCTTGCCAAGGGTTGCAGGTGGATCCTAACAAAATTGCTCTCATCAAGAAGGTTCCACCTCCTCAAAAGGTAAGGGATGTTCGGAGTTTCTTGGGATTAGCAGGATATTACCGGAGATTCATTTAAGACTTCAGCAAGCTAGCCTCGCCATTGTTTGGCCTGTTGGCAAAAGATGTGGAGTTTAAATGGACTGACGATTGTCAGAGGGCTTTAAATGAATTGAAGGACAAGTTGGTGTCAGCCCCAATCCTGAAAGGTCCAAACTGGGCCCTACCTTTCCACATCCACACTGATGCCTCGAACAAAGCCATAGGTGCAGCTTTAGGACAAGTTGAGCAAAAACTTCCATATGCCATTTACTTTGTTAGCAAAAACTTGTCCAAAGATGAGCTGAATTACACTGTAACCGAGAAAGAATTCTTGGCTGTGGTCCATGCACTGAACAAGTTCCGACATTATATTACTGGCTATCCAACCTTTGTACATACAGACCATGCTGCAATTAGATATTTAATGAATAAACCAGATGTGAATGCTCGTATTATTAGATGGTTACTTTTATTGCAGCAGTTTGATTTAACCATTGTTGACAAACCAGGTAGAGAGAATGTTGTTGCTGACTTTTTATCTAGATTGGATTTGTCTGCAGATGAGGATGGAATAGTGGATGACCAGATGCCCGATGAACATCTGTTTGCTATTTCAGTACTCTCTCCATGGTTTGCTGATATAGCAAAATACCTTGTTTCAGCACAGTTCCCTCCGCACCTATCTTCAAAAGAGAAGAGCAGAATCATCAGAAAAAGTGCCTCATTTACTTGGATCGGGGGCAATCTGTTCAAGCTTGGCCCCGATCAGATCTTAAGGCGTTGTGTAAGGGAGGAGGAAGTCTTTGATATCCTCCTCACTTGTCATGATGGGCCTTGTGGAGGACATTTTGCAGCAAAGAGAACTACCTTCAAAATCCTGCAGGCAGGCTACTATTGGCCCACACTTCATCAAGATGTCAGAAGATATGTCAGCCAGTGTGACCAATGCCAAAGAATGGGGAAACCAACCCAAAGGGATGAGATGCCTCTCCAACCTCAGGTGACTCTTGAGCCATTTGAGAAGTGGGGTATGGACTTTGTGGGCCCAATCAACCCTCCTTCGAGGCAAAAGTCTTATATCATTGTGTGCACTGACTACCTGAAAAAGTGGGCAGAGATCAAAGCAATCAAAGCAGCAACAGAAGAAAAGGTGGCCGAGTTCCTAAGAGAAAACATCTTCTATAAGTTTGGCTATCCAAGAGAGCTGGTCACTGATCAAGGGAGCCAGTTCACCTCCAACCTGGTTGAAGATCTACTAGCTCATCACAAGATCAAGCATAGGACTTCCACCCCCTATCACCCTCAAGCAAATGGGCAGCTGGAAGTCACCAATAGAGCATTAGAAGGGATCTTGACTAAGGTGGTGAGCAGCAGCAGAAAGGACTGGGCAGATCGCCTGGTTGAAGCCACATGGGCTTACAACACCACTTGGAAGACCACCACCGGCTTCACACCTTATGAGCTGGTCTATGGGAAGAAAGCTTTGCTGTCCATTGAGTTTGAATACAACACTTTGAGGATGGCAGCTCAGCTGGACCTAGATCTCAGCCATGCACAACAAGAAAGGTTATTGCAGCTGAATGGACTGGATGAGCACCGAATGCAGGCCCTCCTTCACTCAGAAGTGGTTCAACTTCAGAGAAAGGTGTGGCATGACCAACATCTCCATGACAAGCAATTTCAGCCGGGAGATTGGGCTTTGTTGTATGACTCCAGATACAAAGATTTCAAGGGAAAGCTGAGAACCAGATGGCTAGGGCCATATTCAGTGGAAAAATGTCATGACAATGGATCTGTTCTTATTAGGACCATTGATGAGGAGGCCATCCCCATGCTTGTCAATGGGCATCGATTGAAGATCTACAGGAAGCCTCCCTCAAGACAAGAGTTCATCAAAACTATGGAGAAGGCAGTGTTGGTCATAGAGAAGGGTTCTGCCTCTGCTTTGGGCATACCCTGAAGAATCTAAAAAATAATAATAATAATAAAGAAATAATAAAGATCCTTGGGTGAAAACCTTTCTGAGGTGCCCAAGGCAGGTGGTAGGGGTGAAAACCTCATGGAGGCGCCCCTATTGTCTTTTAAAAAAAAAAAAAAAAAAAGATTGGAAAAAGATCCTTGAGTGAAAACCTCTTTGGGGCGCTTAAGGCAGATGGCAAGGGTGAAAACCTCAATGAGGCGCCCCTGTTATCTTTTTTAAAAAAAAGAGAGAAAAAAGAAAAAAAGAAGGAAAAAACACAAGAAAAAACAAGGTCAGCAGATTCATTATGTAAAATTGCATGCAGGTGTTCTATGGAGGAGAGGAAGCCTCTCAACTCAAAGCCAAGGGTCCTCATCATGCAGTCAGGACACCTCACCAGCACCTCCTCCAAGAATACTCATTTTCTCCAAGGTATGTGCAATTTTATTACAGCTTGAGTCTTCTACAGGAAGACGCAGATTTTCTACAGGAAAATGCAGAATTTCTATAGGAAGATGCAAATTTTCTACAGGAAGGTGCAGACTCTCTACAGGAACGCAACCTTTCTACAGGAAGCGCTGTATTTCTACAAGAAACTTCCTGTAGAAGCTCAGAACGGGCCAGAATTCATTTCATGAGGAGATCTAACGGCTAAGGATCGGTTTGGACGCATGCAAGCCACTGTTGTCAACCTTGCACATTGCTGTTATCTTGTTCCACCATCCTTGTCGACATGCAACAAAGTTACCAGCACCAGCAAAGCAGATCGATGAGTCTCGAGAAAAAGCAAATTGTAAATGAAAAAACGCTAGAGATCTCACACCCTGAGCATCCCAGTCATCCAGAAGCTTCGGGAGCGTGATCGTGAGGCCATCCGTCGTCGTGCAGCATGCACCCAAGGAGGAAGAACTGTTCCAAGACATCCCGCGGGAGTCCTGTAACAGTTAAGCCTGCTACAGTGGATACCATTCACCACGCAGGCCATATGAAATGAAACGTGGGCGCATGCAACTAAAGCATTCCATCCATCGTCGGCAGCTTGTGAACATGGACCTCCAGGCCTGTGTAATTTCGCCAGCAGCAGGTAAATCCACTCATCAGCGTCCAAAGAACCGAAACATCGTGTGCAGCCGCGCAGGTAAGTGTCTCGACCCTTCCTTCCCTCAGATTGCATGAATGTTACTTTGATTGATTGCTAAGTGTAAAGGTGAATGGGTTGAGCGGTCGTATGGCCATTTGGCCGGCCACGTCAGCCAGTTAATGGTCTAGTGGATGTGTGGGTGGCGGCCATGACAAAAAGAATAGCAGCACGCACGTGAGAGCAATCCCGTCGGAAAAAAACGAGTTTAACCGAAGAGGCGGCAGCAGATCTGCGGGAATTGATGCGGCAGAAAGTGAACGCACAGTTGAATGATGGGATGACGTCACCCAACGGTCTGGCGAGGACAGCTCACCCCCGCGCCACGGATTCCGCCGAATTCAAAATCTAATCGGCTAGATTGCACTCATGCATGTATCAACCACCGTTTTGAACTCGAGCGGCTATCCTAATCCTTCTGCAGTGTGATACGCCGAGCCTTTGGTTATCAGAACGATTGAGAAGCACGCCCAAGGCGTAGACCGACTGCAGTCTCTCCCGAAAATCGCGCGCTGCATTCTACAGGAACGCTGTCATTCTACAGGAACGCTGTCATCCTACAGGAACGCAGTTTCTACAGGAAAGCGGGTGCCTCACGTAAAAAGGTGGCCAATTAAAAAGGTAACCCTGAACTCTTCATGCACTGGTTATTAAAGGTGGCAGGATTGTCGTCCACAGTCTGGTCATAGAAAAACGGTGAAATTGTTGTCTGCTGTGCCTATACTGTCATTCTACAGGATGTCGAGTAATTAAACTGTGTTAAGTTCCTCAGGGATAAGTTTTGTGGATTATGTGCATGACATTCTACGCTCTGTCTCAGTAAACCAAATTTCTTCCACAATCACCACCTCTGGTTAAGGAAACCATTTTATCATGCCGGGTGGGTTTATTAGACGAGAACCCACTGATTCCACCAAGTTAAGGGAAAACCAGGAAGTGGTGGAGCTCTTCACACGGGTTCAATGGATATCTTTTTGTGACAAGTTGCAGGGTTACGATGATGAAGTGGCAGAAGAATTTTTGCAGGCTCTGAAGCCGAAATCCAAGACACTGGCCACAGTGAACTTCAGAGGTCTAAGCCTCAAGCTCACCCCGCAATATATCAGCCGAATTACTGAACTTCCAATGGGTTTGCCATGGGATAAGGAGGAAATGAAGTTGAGCCAGCAGGCCAAGAAAGAATTCTTTCCACCTGAGGAGGAATTCTTGGAGGACAAAAATGGGGTGCGAAGAACCAGCTTGCTGCCACCATGGAATGAAGTCAGCCTGCAAATCATGAAGTATATAACCTGTGAAGGCCGTTTTAGCATCGTGTACGCATATCACTTTCGGTTGCTCACTGAATTGAGGCACCGGATTGATCTTCCTGTAGAACAGAAACTGAGCATTCCTTATTTCCTGCTACAGTCCCTAATTGAGTGTGCCACAAAGTTAAAAGAAGGCATACCAGATCAGGTAGCCCACCATGGGTTGATCAAACTTCTTGTGGAGGATGCGCTTCATTCATATAAGGTTCCCCTCTCATGGGAATCATTCAGGAATTTGACAAGAGATGGAGACATAAAAATGTTGATTGAAGAAACGGGTTCCTCCAGCAGTGAGGAAAAAGAAGCAGTGGCCGAGGGAAAGAAAGAAAAAGGCCAGAAGACCCCGACCACAGTGCAGAAGAAAGAACAAAAGAAGAAGCATGAGGAAAAGGATGACAAAGGAAAAGGTGACACACCCATCTTGTCAGCAAGAGAAAAGAGGTTGAAGAGTAGAACAGACAAAGCTGAGGTGGTCCACATCAGCCCAAGTACCTCATCAGCACCTGCAACCAAACCAAAAAGCAAAACCCATGCAGCAAAGCAAGCAAGGGTGGTGACACCCGTGTCTACAGGAAAGCAGAAACAGGCTTCTACAGGAAGCCTGAAATTGGCAAAAGGGGCTTCTACAGGAAGCCCGAAAATCATTGAAAAAGAGGATTCTATAGGAAGCCCGAAAATTACCAAAACAGGGGCTTCTACAGGAAGCCCGAGAGTGGGTAAAACATGGTCTTCTACAGGAAGCCCAAAATTGGTAAAGAAAGGGTCTTCTACAGAAGGCCCGGAAGTGGGTAAAGCAGGGTCTTCTATAGGAAGCCTGAAATCAAAAAAGAAGGGGCCCTCTACAAGGAGCCCTGAGAAAGCAAAACGCAAGAAAGAGAAGGCTGGCATTCTCGAAAAGGAGGCAGCGGCTGCGCTGGCCGCCCTCAGTACACCTCCAAAGCCGAAGGAGAAGAGAGAGAGGGAGATCCCTCTACCTTTTGAAGCCAGGAGAAGTAAGAGAATAAACACGGGCAAGCCACAGCCTCCACCCAGCAACCAAACCATTTTAGGGGGTGTCCCTACTTCACCCAGTGAAAGATCCCCCTCTAAAACATCGGCCACCCCCGAGAGAGGAAGCCCAAAAATAACTTCCTGGACACGAAGGATAGGCCAATCGGCTTCCGAAGCCCGGCTCAAGGAAACAGGAAAGGGGGAGGAAGCGCCACCCTCGTCACCGCCAGGGGCAGAAGAGGCAGGGCCACCAAGAACAGAAAAGGAAGAGCATGCTCCGGGCCCTAGTTCTCGGCCAAGGACAAGGAGCTGGAGCAAGGTTGCTCAAGGATGAGCAAATATTTTAGTTGGGGGGTGATGATGAGCCCCAATTTTTGGTACAATTTGGGCTCATATTGGCCTACTTACCTTGTTCAACCATTCATCTTTTATCACTTATGCATTCATTTCTTAGTATATCCGTGTTGTTTGTAGGAAGAAGGGCAGGCATTATATCTATGTGGCTAATACATGATGATTTCAGGTTTTTGGCATTAAAGAGAGCAAAAGACCACGCAAAAGGAGACAAGGAGACAGCAAAGGTGACATTGCGGGTTCATAGGGAGGTTGTCCACGGTCTTGATGACCTTCCTCGTGATTTTCACCTTAACTCTGAGCTCCAACAGCTCTCCCCACGGAGCTTAAAGGCAGCCAACACATTCTACAAGATCAGCAGTTTTACAGCAGTTTGACTTTCAGTTGGACAGCCAAGCTCCACGAATGGAGGAAGCTAGCTTGATCTTCATTTTGTATAAATATGAAGGCCGTAGCCTTTGTTAGGAGCTTTTTTGAACTTTTGGACTGATATTGTAATTTCTGAGCACAGCTCGGTGTTTGTTTTTGTAAGCCAGTTTTGGCATGACATTAGACTCTTGATTATGAATAAAGGCAAGCAGATTTGAATCTAATTCTAAGCTTTTAAGGGAGCTATAGCTCTCAGGTTAGGGCCCAACCTGAGAGCAATAGATCTCCTCTTCTCGTAGTGTTATTTGCCTTTCTTTCCAGCACTTTGTTTCTTTGTTTTGATATGCATTTCAAGAACACAGTCTGCTGATTTGATTTATTTAATAAGATTGAGTAGGATTAGCTTATGGTTAAATCACTTTCAGCTGCTTAGATCAGAATAGGAGGTTTGTAATTCACTGGAGCTCCAATAAAAGGTTGTTAGTGCCTTCACTGCCATCTCTGTTTAGGGATTGGGGTGCAGTCTATACCAACCACCAAAAAAACGCAGTGTTTTTCCACTTTTATGCAAGCTGCAACACAGTCGTTTTAATCGTGGATCCTTCCATGCATTTTTCTCTTGAGCCATACTTCTTCATTACAATTCGATGCACGACTTTTCTTCATGATTTACATTGTTGTTCATTGGTTTAATAGCACAGGTAGCACAGGTTAATGGATGCTCGTTTTTGGTGCAAAACATAAGTAATTTGTTTCATTTACACTGCTCAATATCATTCCAATTCCTTCTTCTTCTTCTTAACCATGCCTAAATCCACCTACTCGACCTCTGTTCAGCTCGTTCACCTTCCAACTCTTCCATTGCCCATGTAGCTCCATCTTTTTTACCTTTCGTTGTTTCCATCCTTCTATTCACCAACCAACTCCGTGCACTCTCTCTCTCCATCTTATTTCTCTGCCCTTGAGTCATCACAAGCTCCATCTCCACCTTACCTATCCACCCATACCGCTCCATCACCTCACCATCACCCAAAACTCCCACGGTAGAACATCCTGTAGAAGTTAGCAGATTTCCTGTAGAATTCCTTAGTTTCCTGTAGGATCCCCTGCAGACATCCTGTAGAAGCCTGCAAACTTGGTTGCCGAGCACCTGAACGTTGTAGACTTCCGTGGACTGATGCTAGGGACCCTCTGGGACCTCTCCTAGCCCTCCTGACCTTTCCCAAGCTTTCTCTCCCTTCGCACCACCTCTGCACAGCCAAACCCTAATAAGAAACAAATTCATAATCACTCCATCCACTTAAGTAAAAGTACAAAAACAATGTTCTTTTTCATAGAAGTAGTTTGAGTTCATGCATTTCACATCATTAGAAGTAATGGCATCATTTTTAGACATTTGCACTCTCACTATTGCACCATAGAGGTTAAACTAGTCAGATTAGGGTTTACTAGGGTTTCCATGTTTTGGTTGGCTTTCAGTTCATTTTTGCAAAGTAGATTAATTTCCTTTGAGATAGCCTTCATCCATCATTTAGAAAGCTTCTTCTGAGAGCATATAGAAGTTGGCTTGAGCCCTAGCGGACTTGTGCTAGCTGACCAAGTGACAGCTGCGACAAGAGCTAGTACTTGTGCATATAGCACCGTCGCTTCCAAGTTTGTACGAACTACCGGGTTGATAAAATTAGAGATAGGAAGCCCCAGGAGTTGTAGCATTATTGCTACAATACTGGAGCCCACCACCTGTGTAGATAAAAGACTGGAAGGGTTAGTTGGACTTCACAGTGATGGAGATGAACGACTTTGATATAATACTCAGACAGGATTTCTTGAAGGGCAACAGGGCTATTGTTGTCCCCTTCTATGATGAGGTGGTGTTGGTTGGGCAGTCACAAACTTGGACTTTGCCCACTCATAGGCAAAGAAGGGAAGTCAGGGTGCAGCATGTTTCTACACTAAGTTTGGAGAAGGCTATGAAGGAGTCAGATATGGAGACATATTCGGTGATGTTCAAGGATGTCGAAGGTGATGGAGTGGGGACACCTGTTCCAGCCGAGATTTCCGAGGTACTGACCAAATATGTGGATTTGATGCCTGATGAGCTACCAAAGAAGCTTCCACCAAGGCGTGCAGTGGACCATAGCATTGAGCTTGAGCCAGGAAAGCAACCCCCGGCTAAAGCACCTTATTAGTTGTCAGGACCTGAGTTGGAGGAGTTGAAATGACAGTTAAAGGAGTTAGCTGATGCAGGTTTCATCAGACCTTCAAGGTCCCCTTATGGAGCTCCGGTATTGTTCCAGCAGAAGAAGGATTCGAATGAGCTACGGATGTGCTGTGATTATCGTGCATCAAACAAGCAGATGATAAGGAACAGGTATCCTTTGCCATTGGCTGTTGATTGCTTTGACAAGCTTGTGAAAGCCCGAGTGTTTTCTAAGCTGGACTTGAGGCATGGGTATTATCAGGTGTGGATAGCTGAAGGAGACGAGAAGAATACCGTGATAGTAACCAGGTATGGTAGCTTTGAGTTCCTTGTTATGCCATTCGGGTTATGTAACGCTGCTGCTGCGTTTCGCACTTTGATGAATGATGTCCTACAACCATACTTGGATTCGTTCGTAGTAGTGTACTTGGACGATATAGTGGTCTTCAGTGACAACATGGAGGATCATAAGAAGCACTTGGCGATGGTTTTCGAGGCACTGAGGACAAATCAGTTGTTCTTGAAGAAGTCTAAGTGTGTGTTTGCTCAGACCGAGATTCCGTTCCTTGGGCATATTGTTGGTCAAGGGTACATAAGGATGGAGCCGAGTAGGGTGAAGGAGATTGAGGACTGGGTTGAATCGAAGAATGTCCATGAGATGAGGGTGTTCTTGGGCATGACCAAATACCAACAGAAGTTTGTAGAGGGGTACTCCAAGGTGACATCGGCACTGACAGACCTATTGAAGAAAGACAAGAGGTGGAGTTCGACGAGCAAATGTCAGAAGGCATTTGATGACTTGAAGAAGAGGATGGTTACAGCACTGATACTGAAGTTGCCAGACTTCGAGAGACCGTTTGAGGTACACACTGATGCTTCGGATTTTTCCATAGGAGGGGTTCTTATGCAGGATGGGCATCTGGTGGCGTACAAGAGTCGAAAGTTGCAGGATAGTGAACGGAGGTATCTGGTTCATGAGAAAGAGATGACTGCAATCATTTACTGTCTTCATGTGTGGAGGCATTACCTGATTGGGAAGTCGTTTGTTGTCAAGACTGACAACGTTGTAGCAAGTTAGTTTGCATCACAACCAAAGCTTTCTGCGAAGCAAGCTCGTTGGCAGGACTTCTTGGCAGAATTCGACATGACTATCGAGTATAGACTGGGAAGGCACAATGCGGTAGCAGATGCCCTTAGCAGGAAGGGACAACTTGCAGCATTGGAGGAAGAAGACCGGGCGGCTAGGAGTAGGAGTCGAGTTCAGATGTTAGAAGAGATGCAGAATAAGATCAAGGAAAGCATTGAAACCGATACTTTGGCGCAGAATATAGTGAAGCAGATAAATGAGGGGAAGACACGAAAGTTCTTTCTACGAGATGGGTTCTTGTTCTTTGGAAACCGACTCTATGTTCCAAAGTCATCTAGACTCAGGAGGCACCTTTTGAAGGAGTGCCACGACTCGCCATGGGCTAGCCACCCAGGGATACGTCGTTCCTTGGCATTATTGGAGAGAGGATTCTTTTGGGAGAAGCTGCGGGAGGATGTAGAGGAGTATGTACATACGTGCATCATTTGTCAACAGGACAAATCGGATACTCAGAGGCAAGGAGGACTGTTGCAGCCTTTACCAATTCTAGAGAGGCCATGGATGAGTGTCTCGATGGACTTCATCACTCAGTTGCCACAGGTTCAGGGGTATAATGGGATAATGGCCGTGGTTGATCGTTTTTCCAAGTATGCTGTCTTTGTTCCTACAAAGATGCCTTGTGGAGCTGAGTGGACTGCGGAGTTGTTCTTTAAGAACATAGTGAAGTATTGGGGGATGCCATTAAGCATCGTGTCGGATAGAGATCCGCGTTTTACAGGCAGATTTTGGACCACATTGTTCAAGTTGGTTGGGACAGAGTTGTTGATGAGCTCGAGTTACCATCCGCAGACAGATGGGTAGACCGAGAGGATCAACGCATTGTTGGAGGACTACTTGAGACATTATGTGATGGTTGATCAGAAGAATTGGCCTGAACTCTTGGATATTGCTCAGTTTAGCTACAATATTCAAAAGAGTTCTGCAACGAGGTATAGTCCATTTGAGTTGGTGAATGGACAGATGCCGGTTGCACCGCATACCGTAGTCACGGGAGGCTTCTTGAGGAGTCCTCATGCAAAGAATTTCATGAAGGCTTGGGATGAGACCTTGGAGTTAGCACGTTGCGCTTGCACGAAGCTGCAAGGAGAATGAAGAAATATGCTGATCGAGGAAGACGAGATGCACACTTCAGTGTGGGAGATATGGTGTTTCTCAGGATTACCTGGGAGTAGTTTCAGTCAGCCAAGGGGACTGCGAGCAAACTAACACGGAAGTATGAAGGACCATTCCGAGTGAAGAAGAGAGTGGGGGAAGTTGCTTATGAGCTGGAGCTTCCGCACCATATGCACATGAAGCATCCATTTTTTCACATGAGTTAGTTGAAGAGATGCAGACTTGATGCTGATCATCTAGAGAGAGCTGAACCACCCAGAGGACCAGCCGGGATTGTGGACAAGCCAGGACTAGAGTTGGAGAATACTTTGAGCTTCAGAACTACAGGGATTGGTTACCACATGAAGCGGGAATTTCTTGTCAGATGGAAGAATGCACCGGAGGAAGAAAGCTGGGAATCGGAGGACTCACTTTGGAGATGGAAGGAAAAGATTGCGAAGTATGACAGGAAGCTTCTGAGGCAGTCGGGATTGTCGAGGGCGACAATGATTTCCAGTGGGGGAGGATGTAACGTCCTGCGGTCATCGGGCAGCCGGGCGCGCGCTCTCCTACCGAAATGCGACTAAGGCACAGTGCGAGGAGCGACCAAAGATGAGGCGCGGTTGTAATGAGCGCGCGGGCAGATTGGCGTTCCTTTTATATGGCGAGCTGGGCGTGGCAAACGAAGGGCGAGCCGACTTGTAAGAGGGGCGTTGCACATCGTTTGAGCGCGTCGTCTTGGGCACTTTGGTGGGTCGGCCACGGGTGAGGTCGCCACACCATGGAGGCGTATAAACACATGGAAAGATTGGTCATTTGGACATCGAACTTCGCTGATCATCCATCGCTCTAAGGTGAAGTGCGAAGTCACATAAAGCCGCAGCTTGAGGTGCATAGGTGATGCGCCCACCGAGCCGAGCAAGGTGACACGGGCGCACTTCGTGTAGGCGGTTGGAGGTGCGGGTGGAGGGCATAGTGAGGCGCCCACCCGCCGATTGTGGGTGTGAGTTCGGTTGTGAACGCAAGTTCGTTTGTGGGTTGTGCGGGTGTGCACGGGCGCGCCCGCCCGTTCGGGCAAAGTCTTGTATATTGTATTGTTGTATATTTGGGTAAGGCGAGGTGTGACCGCCGTGCGCTCTTGCACGAGCGGGCGCTCGACCTTGGTTATGAACGCCGGTTGAGCCCAGCTCCCAGTCATTGTACAAATTCTCATATACATAATAAAAGAAGTTCTCTTGCATATGAATTGTGTTCTTATTGCTGTTCTATGTTGTTATTAATGGATTCCGCACATTAATAATATAATTCATGTTTATAATGAATGTTGAAGGCGTAGTTCGTAAAGTAAACTAACAATGGAGAAATTTGGTTACTTAGGCAGTGCCGCACCCGGCCAATTTAAGGAAAAAAGAATTGGGGGCGTGACATGCCCATCCATGGCCCGCCTAGAGGACGTCCACACAGTAAGTGGAA
This sequence comes from Pinus tabuliformis, assembly GCA_031772625.1. Classification (NCBI taxonomy): domain Eukaryota; kingdom Viridiplantae; phylum Streptophyta; class Pinopsida; order Pinales; family Pinaceae; genus Pinus; species Pinus tabuliformis. Next base: position 335,291,129 of record CM062820.1, read on the forward strand.
CACACGCATACTTTCGCACATGAACGATTCTCTCTTGCTCGAGATAAAAACTCACAGTGATGAGCCAAAAACTTAAAATAAATAGAATTTCCACGCATTTTGTACATCTTTGGTCGTGAGTTGGATTCTGTTCCATTCCATACCGCACCGAAACATATAGACACATCCGGAAGTCAATATACAAAATGTCCAGGTTCTTAGTAGTGACTTAAAAAAGTTGACAAAGTCTGAGTATGGTTATGTGGGGACATCGATTAGGCCAGGTTCCTACTAGCCACGAAATGAGTAGGAAATTCCAAAGAAAACGTGTGGATATTTCTTCAAGCATTTTACATACCCAAAGACTCTCTACATGCAGAAATAAAATAAAAATAATATATTGTTTATCTGTTACATTCAAGTTGATGACTTCGGTTAACCTAGGTTATTAAATTTATCATGAATTTGATAATGAGATTTTACATTTTGAATAGGATTTTTATAATGGCTAAATCTAAAGAATTTGTTTTTGAAGTATTATTTTCCCTTCATGAAGTTCTTCACACTATTTCAAAGTAGAAAGATTTTTCAAGTGATGTGATTGAAAGAATTGGGAGGAAAAAACTTGATGTAACCCTATGTTAGTGAATAGAGCAATTTGGACCATCTAAGGTCCCCTAAAATGGCTCACCAAAACACTTGAAAATGTTCATCCTAATGAAGTTGGAAAGAGAGGAACTAGAAGTTTCACTACACAAAATGAAGGTGATGTAGATCATTTTGATTATGTTGATGATATGGATGTTTCATAAGATTTTGAATTTAATTTGTCTATTAATTTTGAACCAACTTCTTTTAAAGACGTCGCTTGTCATGATGAATGGAAATAAGCAATACAAAAGGAGTATGATGCTCTCATAAATAATGGAACTTGGAAGTTGGTGTTTACAAAAATAGGTATAATTCAGATGACTCACTTGACAAGAACAAAGTAAGGCTTGTGACAAAAGGATTTTCACAAAAAGATGTTAATTATGAAGAGACCTTTTCCCCCACAACAAAATAGGGCACCATCTGAACTCTCTTTGCCTTGACAACTTAGAATGGACGAAAATTCCATTAGATGGATGTGAAGACTCTTTTCTTGAATGGAGACTTGAAAGAAAATGTCTTCATGTTTGGTTTGTTTTGAAGGGATAGGAAAATAAAGTATGTAAACTCATCAAATCTTTATATGGTCTAAAACAAGCACCATGACCCTAGTATGAAAATTTGATTGGGGCATCTTCTGAAATTAAGTCTCAAACACTTTAATATAGATGAACCAACTCTATTTGTCAAGAAAGTTGGCGAAATTTTTTATTATCTTTTGGTATATGTAGATTATCTATTAATAACATGGAACAATGAAAATATATTACAACCATAAAGAAAGAGTTGGAGAAAAGGATTTGAGATGACAGATGTGGGACACGTTCACTACTACTTAGCCATTGAAGTGATCTAACATTCAAGTTATATATTCCTCTCTAAAAATAAGTACATTAAAGAATTTTTGAACAAGTTTGACATGGATAAATGCAATCATTCTTCCACTCCAATGGAACAAAATTTGAAGCTCGCATCTTAAGAAGAAAATGATTTTGAGGATGCAACTAACTATGCATAGCTTGTGGGAAGTCTTATCTACCTCGCCACTACCAAACCAAACATTTCATTTATTGCTAGAATCCTTTTCAATTTTATGCAAAAGCCTTGTGGAGGAAATTGGTTTCAGTTGCAAAAAGGGTTCTAAAGTACTTGAAAGGAATTCAAGACTTTGGACTCAAATATTCATAGGTGGATGACTTCGACTTCATTGTTCATTAGATATTCTGATTTAGACTTTAATGGAGATAAGGAGAATGGAGTGTCTACTTTAGGCTACGTTATGAGTCTTTGATCATAAGTTGTCTATTGGAAGCCACACAAATAGTCAGTTTTAGTGAATTTCACAATAGAGAAAGAATATGTAATAATTGCAGAAGCAACCAAAGAGATTGTGTGGCTCAAAAAATTCTTAAGCCTTGCAAAAGAAACAAGTGAAATCTATTCCCCTTCTTATTGACAATACTTCTACAATTAAGTTGGCCAATAATCTGAAATTCTACAATCAAACCAAACAGATCAACTCAAATTATCCTGAGATTCGACATCCTGTAGAGGCCAAGACTATTCATCTAAAACATTGTTCCACAAATGAGCAAATTGTGGACATCTTCACCAAAGCACTTGGAGGAGAAAATTTTAATAGATTTACGCTGATGTTTGGACTCACAAATACCCCTTCATATTAAAGGGGGGATGTTAGACACATAATCCAAAGGGATTGGGTGAGAAAAATGTAAATATGTAAATAAAGGAAAATTAAAAGGTAGATTAGGAAGAGACCTTAGAATATGAATCTCAAAGTTCACATCTCCTTATGTTATAAAATTTTGTTTGCATTAATAGAAAAACCAACTTTGGGAGTTAGCATACTGGGTTGATAGTTAAAAACAATAATATAATTAATTTTATTTAATTACATTGATAAACATATCTATTTTGAAATAGGTATTCTAGATTTTTAATGTAATCATCAATATTTATTAGGTGGATGGTTGACCCGGGTGGATATTGGTGGCCATCCATCTACTTCACTAGCTCAAATCATAGTTCTCCATATTCAAACAATGTTTCTACAATTTTTTGGGTCATACACTTCTAGGGTCGTCTTGAAGCCCGAAATGGTGTTTTTTTTACATGGCTAGGGACCTAAGTTGTAGCCATAGATAGAGCCTAGTTCTATTTGAAATATGAAATTCTCGGCTAGACCTTTTAAATAGGATACATAACATGCAAAACAAATATTATATGCAAAAAATTATGACCCTAGAAAGTTAATATACCAGCAAACCCCAATAAGGCCCAAATGACTATTGGTATTTCATTTCCTAGGGTCAGGTTTTTGGATATTTAGGGTTTCTTCATTGCTTCTAATGTTATGAAAGGTGTTTCGGCCTCATTGTAGCTCACTCTCATGAAGGTGCATAGCTGTCACATCTATTCTTGTAGATAAGCTACCACCACTCGAGTTAGTTTTTTTCATTATGTATTTTTACAACACCTTCCATTTATTAATAGAAGTCGAGTTTCATTTTATCTTTGTGTCTTGGTTATAAATATGAATTTTCATTTTGTTTCCTTCATAAATTTGGATCAATGGTAGACATTTAACCTTCATGGAATTTTTTAGAATTTTCATAATAGTATATACAAATCAAAGGTTGAGAATTATTTTCATAGTAGTTATTCCCTTTTTGTGCTTATAATTAAATTGATTAATTAAAAAAATGTCATATGAACAAAGTGTCATATGAAGTATGTTATGGTTTTTGGGCATGTGGTATTGATAAGCAATGGTATTGTCACATGGTATTGCAACACATCCTATTTAGACATTAAGAATATCCATGGTAATGTAGAGGTAAATCTTATGATGAAGAACCGTGTTCTATATTTTTAAAATGTATATATATGTTTCACTTGTATATTAATTCTTTACCGGTATGAAATGTATAATGAAACAAGTGTTTTGATACTTATTATGAATTAATGCCTCTGAGAGTTTATCAACCAATTAATTTATAAGACTTCACTAATTTAAAATATATTTATAAATCATAAAAAATATTTTAACATTTAACTATTATTATTATTATAACCCATGAAGTGTAGCCCAACTAGTTTGTGTGGAGTGGGGTTTAGTTTGTTTAGGTCATACATTCAAACCTCATGCCGAGGGTTTGATGATGGAAGCCACTTTGGGGTAATTAATCTATTCCAATGTGCATCTAGTTCAAACGTCATGGCGATGGGTTGAGGATGGAAGCCACTTTGGACTATTCCAAGGGGAGCCTCAGCTCGACCAAGCCTCACACAATCCGCGTGATAAACATCTCGTTGTGGGTTGATCATCATTAGAGAAATTTTGAGGTCTAAAATTGGCCTCCTAAGGAATATGATAAAATAATAGTGGAAATAATAAAATAAGATTAGAATACCTCATCATGTTTTGTAGGGGAAAAAGAAAAAACTACTTTTTTAATTCGTATTTTCAACTTATCTCCCTACGATTTTACTCAAATTTCGAGTGGGGGCATTCATTGGATGCATAATTATTTTTTCATCCAATGAGTACCCATATTGCATACTTTCTATGGACCCCACTACATGAAAAATGTGAAATACATCAAAAAACGTGATTGCACTCGAAAAATGTGAAATACATAAAAAAAAAACGTGATTGCAATCATGTTTTTTCATGTATTTCACAATTTTTGTGTAGTAGGTTCCATCAAAAGAATGCTACATGGGTACTCCTTGGATGAAAAATTAAATTTTGCATCCAATGAATGTTCCCACTTCGAATTAAATAAAATCGTAGGGAGATAAATTGAGAATACGAGTTAAGAATTTTGTTTTTTGTTTTCTTACCCTTTTACTCCAAAAATGGTGAATCATCCCCCATGGTTGATATCATTGTATTGAATCCTATTGGTTCATATAAAGTTGATTTTTTTTGTACATTTTTGTTTTGAGCCCCATTTTTTATCTCAAAATTTCTCTAATGTTTTCTTTCATCCAATAAATTGGCTAGTCTAAACCCTCAGCTAATAATAATAATAATAAATATATTTGTATTCATGAAAATAGATCACCTTTCCATTACACCCTGCTATGTTTTGCTTTATGCAAATAACTTTTACTAGTTACTTTTCCTACCAAGTTGTGGCTTTTTCAATTTGACAAAGATATTAATTATGAGTGAGTTTAAAATATTAATTGTGTACAATGTGTATTAAATTGGTGTTCAATTCTTATATAAACATGAGTTGTCAACTGATGGTGCTTTCAATATGTCAAGTCACATATACGTGATAGATGCATCAGTTATAGTGATCAAATTTTGTTATATACCTAGGGGGGATAATATGGGGTACCAAGGGAGGTACCCAAGGTAATAATGTAATAATGGGATAGGCCATAGTAATAAATAAGGTGGTTAACCCATGTCATGTAAGGGACCACAAGTAGTTAATAATAATGTAATGGGCCCATGGTATTAGTTGATGGTATGAGGAAACCATGGCAATGGTATTGTATGTATGAGGCCTATATAAAGGCTAGAGACTCCACATATGAAGATGAAGAGAAGTATTCTTGTATGAACAGGCATATGGCTTGTGGAGTGTTCTCCTTCCTTAAGGAGTGAATGTATGGTGTTGCCCTACCTTAAGGGTTTGATAATAAAGAAGCATTTCTATCTATTTCTGTCTTATTGTTTATGGGTTGTTTGCATTATCTATAATATTCTTGGGTTAGATCTACAACAAGTGGTATCAGAGCTACAACAAGTGGTATCAGAGCTACAACAATTGGTATCAGAGCTACAACAAGTGGTACCAGAGCTACAACAATTGGTATCAGAGCACTTTCTTGGGCAAACCATAAGGGTTTTGATAATAAAGAAGCATTTATATCTATATTCAGATCTTGTTATTTCTTGGGTTATTTTGTATTTATCAAATATTTCCAGGTTAGATCTACAACAATTGGTATCAGAGCACTTTCTTGGGCAAACCGTGGATTTTTTTTTTTTTTTTTTTTTTTTTTTTTTAGGGATTTTTTGGGTGGCGAATTTGCAGATCCGATCTGTACATTTTGGTGCAAGATTTTTAGAATATAATTGCAGATCTGTATTCCTTGTGAAAAAATACCCAAATTCAAAAAAAAAAATCAGTTGAATCGGAGTCCGGATGAAGGAGAAATCGCTGATCTAAAAATCAGTGGGGTTGCAGACAATTTTCAGGGCAGCGAGTTTTGCGGCGCAGATCTAGACGTCCTGGTGCAAGATCTACAAAATCTAATTGTAGATCTGAGTTGCTTGAGAAAAATCACCCAATTTCAAAAAAAAAAATCAGTCGAATCGGAGTCCGGATGGGGGAGATACAGCTGATTTAAAATCAGCTCTTTTTTGCAGAAATTTTGGTGACGGCGGGAGAGTTGCAGCGCAGATCTGGAATTTTAGTGCCTGGATTAGGATTTCTATCACATGGGAAGATGCAGAATGGTCATTCCATTTCTGAAAATAGGTCATAATAAAGATTCTGAGCAATACTGACTAAACTGTGGCCACTTTAAATTTTCGCCAAGTGAGGAATTTTTCTCAAACCCTCTTCATGGAGATACTATATTTTACAGGGAAAGATGATGGTCCTACTATTGAAGAATTCATACAAAGATACAAGTCCACATATGGGACATGTTGGAGGATTCCAATGGTGCTTAATATGAGAGATGAGGCTAAAAATTGGTGGTTATCACTTGACCACCAGCAGGTGACCAAACTTTCAGATGCAGAATATGAAAAAGTCCTTCTGGACAAATGGTCTCGGGCTAGAAAAAAGGAGAATAAGACACATAAAGGGTTAATTGCTAAGGGTGTCTCCTTATTACAGGTTCATGGATTCATTCAAAAGGAGAAGATCATTGTTTCTATCAATCCTAGTTGTAAACATAATTTTATGAGTGTTAATTTGGCAAAGAAATTGCAAGTCCCAGCAAAACAAATTGAACATACACAGGTTGATAATGAGGATGTTCAAGTGTACAAGGATTTGAAGATTTCTATGGATAAATATGTGTTGCATGGTGATTTTTATGCTTCAGAGATGGACAATATGGATGTTGTTTTGGGATATCCTTGGATGGAATCGGTGGGTACTATCAATATTAATGTGCAGAAGAAATTCCTGAAGCTATGGTATAAAAAGAAGAAAATTACATTACAGGATATTTCCATCCATAAACAGGTAGAGCACATGGAGGCTGAAGCAGAAGATGTTCAAGGGACCGACATATCAGATGATGAGCCTTTGATGACCGACAATCAAACACAAACAGAGGCTGCAGAAGAAAAGGTTACAGGTGATGATACATCAGAGGAGGGCTCAGTGGTTGAAGTCATATTGACAAAGAAGACACCACAACAGGCACCACAGCAGGGTGAAGTCAAGCAAAAGCCATCGTGGGTTAAAACTTCAACATATCATCACCCACATCACCTAGCGAGACAACCATCAAGATGGAAACCAAGTCGTAACATGACGGATCGCGAGGAGAGAAGATCCACCCACTGCACATCAACACAGAAGAGCTACCACGGTCAACTTCCATCTCAAGCGAGCGAGGCACCAGCGAGATCGAGGGTTCACCTTTCTCTTGGATGGCTAGATGCACGTGCATGGTATCAGTGGACTACTCTTTTGAGTAGATCTTATTATTTGTGTTCTTCCCATGTTTCGGGGACGAAACATGCTTAGGGGGGTGGAATGTTATATACCTAGGGGGGATAATATGGGGTACCAGGGAGGTACCCAAGGTAATAATGTAATAATGGGATGGGCCATAGTAATAAATAAGGTGGTTAACCCATGTCATGTAAGGGACCATAAGTAGTTAATAATAATGTAATGGGCCCATGGTATTAGTTGATGGTATGAGGAAACCATGGTAATGGTATTGTATGTATGAGGCCTATATAAAGGCTAGAGACTCCACATATGAAGATGAAGAGAAGTATTCTTGTATGAACAGGCATATGGCTTGTGGAGTGTTCTCCTTCCTTAAGGAGTGAATGTATGGTGTTTCCCTACCTTAAGGGTTTGATAATAAATAAGCATTTCTATCTATTTCTGTCTTATTGTTTATGGGTTGTTTGCATTATCTATAATATTCTTGGGTTAGATCTACAACAAGTGGTATCAGAGCTACAACAAATTTGAAGGGCTTGCCTTAATTTCAATTATAAGGGCATATATTCATAGGACATAGATATCAATTGACAACAATGTGGCCTAATGGTTAAGCGCTTGTGTTTCCTCCTAGGAGGTCACAGGTTCAAAACTAGAGGGAGGTAGAGTATATATGCCTTCGTAGACTTAGCAGTCAAATCGATGCACGGAGGTGGGTCCCTTGTCCCACAAACAAGGGGGTATCATACACCAATTTGGTGTCTAGCTTGGTCGTGACCTTAAAATTGGATAATAATAATAATTATCTTTAGATTTAATTTTCAATCAAATTTAATGTGATATTTATATTATGATTTTCTTTAATCAAATTTAATGTGATATGTGTATTATGGTTTTCTTTTATAAAAATAAAAACATTTGTAATTTTATTAATAAAAAAAATTAAAAAATTACAACTAATGTCTAACATCTAACATCTAACTCCTACACACATCCCTTATACTGAGTTGTAGAGCACCTCTCAGCACAAAAATTCCTAACATTCATGACACATGCACCACATCTACAAATATCTAATCATCATATAATTTTATACTTTTATTCTTTGATATTCTTATAAGACTACTACCATGTTAAAAAAGATAAATAAAATGTTCATATTCACTTGACCATGGTGCACATAAAAAGAATAGATTATGAGCTCATTTATTTTCCTTGAACAAAGAAAGTTACATAGACATTTTCCTCATTTATTTTGTGGAGAATTGAGGTTATTTGAACAGTGGAAATGAAATGAAATGAGGGAAAGTATGAACAAATGTAGGCCCAAGCAAAGAGTGTCGGTAGCACAAAAGTTTAAAAACTAAATTATTTTGAATTACATGGAAAGTATCAAATCTGCATTGAAGGTGGTGAATCTGTTGGTTGGTTCAACAATCTACCAAAAAAATATAACCATTTGGGTTATTTCAAGCTCTGAGATATCTCCGTTGTAATCAAAATCCAACCATTATCATGTATGTAGTCCATATTTTTATTCATATCAAAGCTAGCTTCCTAGCCACTGCATTATATAGGATAGGTTTATTCATATCAAAGTTAGTTTCCTAGCCACTACATTAGAGGGCTATCCTTTCAATTAGCAATTTAGTGTATGATAATTTGTTTGAAATAATTAATCCTCTCTTTTACATGTGATCATTTGAGCAATAAATTGGGATTGGTTTCGTATTAACAATGAAATTTTTAATAATATCATTTTCGTTTATATCCCACGCTATTTTTTCACCTCTCAATTTCTCTACCTCTAAAAACATATGTTATTATAAACTATTATGTACACTCTTTTCACATATTCTAAAAGGAAATCTCTTTATCCATGGATACCATCTCTTGATTGCCACAATGAAAACTTTGAGCTCAATTATTTCAAAGATGTTGTACATATCATCGAGAATTGGGACAACACGACACACGTAAATTCAAGTCCAAATCATTCCACCATCTTATGATATATTCTAGCTCTCTTTTGTAAGGACTAAAAGATGTTGAACTGTAATTTTGCATTTTCCAAAAGTTTATCGATTTTCATACATGACTTTCATGGTGTATTTTCCAAAGATGTCGATGAAATTCTTGGCTTCTGATCATTGAAAATATGTGTGCCAACTATATTCGAGGACATCCACTACCTCTTGTGAAATATTGGAGACAAGAATCCCTGTAGAGATTGATTTACTAATACTTTGCTGAGAAGATTTCAGCCTCCTCCATAACATTTTCACTTGGAAATGCAATAAGATAGGCTCGATATAAATTGGCTTAGGCTACTGATTAAGGCAAGATTTTCGAATGACAATAATCATTTTCATGTGGTGACCATTTCATTATTCCTTAAAATTTCTTTCTTGTCGATCATATGTAGAATATATGAGTGAATGAATCATTATATCCATTTGCGTAATAAGTATCCTTTGCTACTTAGTTCTTGTTAAAAAACGATGTTTGAATTAATAAAAAAACATCCACTGGTCAGCTCTACGAAAGAGAGTCTGAACCAGGAGAGTCTGGGTCTGCAGAACGCTCTACATACTCAATCTACATCACACATTATATAGCAATCATGGTTTTATGGAAGTTAGAACCATACCCCAAGAAATAAGAACTAATTCCTATCCTGAGGTACTGTGAACCAATTCACAATTCTAGGATATTCTCCATTATCTCTAACACTCCCCGTTAATGGAGAAGGGGTTCACAAATATGCCTAACATCTCCCTAAACATTTTAAACTTAATTTTGAGAAGAGTCTTAGTGAAAATGTCTACAACATTATCACATGTATTACAATATACAAGATGGATTTCTTTTGATTGTACTTTCTCCCTGACAAAGTGGAATTGTGTATCAATGTGTTTAGTGTTCTTGTGAAAAACCGGATTATTAGCAAGTTTGATTGACTCTTATTGTTGCATCTGATTGTTGTTTCATCTTTTTGTTCTTCCCCAACATCCTGGAGAAGTCTCCGCAACCAAACTGCCTCACATGTCGCTGCGCACATAGCTTGATACTATGCTTCCGCTGAAGACAAGGAAACTGTGTTATGTTTCTTGCGGCTCCATGTAATCACCCTGAATCCAATGCTGAATGCATAGCCTATTATGGACTTGCAGTCATCTACATTTCCAGTCCATTCTGAATTCATAAATCCTGTCAATCTAACATCAGAGGAATCAATATAAATAATACCATAGTCTATAGTACCTTGTAGATACCTCAAAACACATTTCGTTGCATTCCAATGACTCTCAAGTGGCTTGGACATGTATTGACTTAGCACGCTCACTGCATAAGCCAGATCTGGTCTAGTAGTGGTTAGGTAGATTAAGCTCCCAACCAACTGTCTGTAAAGTGTCGCATCTACCTCTTTAGAGCCATCATCACTCTAAACTTTAATGTTATGTTGTAATGCTACTGGTGCAGCCTTACATTGATCTATACTGAATCTTTCTAGTAGACCTTTGACATACTTACCCCGAGACAGAAAAGTTTGTCCTGAATCTCTCCAGATCTCAAGACCCAAACAATATCTTAATTCACCAACATCTTTCATTTCGAACACTTGTGATATTTGTTGCTTGATTTCTTTGATTAGAGCAATAGCATCGTGTGTAGTAATTAAATCATGTGCATACAAAGAAATCAATAGTATGTTCCCCTGTTCATCTTTCATGGTATACAGATTAGGGTCATTTTTACTTCTGTTGTAGCCAAGTTGCAGAAAAAATGAATCAATCTTTTCATACTAGGACCCGGGTGCTTGCTTTAGTCCATATAGAGCCTTATTTACTCTACACACTAAATGTTCTTTTCCTTTCTGGACAAATCCATCGGATTGCTCTAAATAAACCTCCTCTTTCAATTCTCCATTTAAAAATGCAGACTTTACATCTAGTTGGTGAATCATCCAATGTTTCTTAGTAGCTAAAGCAATTAACATTCTGATGGTATTTAGTTTAGCTACAGGGGCAAAGGTTTCTTCATAGTCAATGCCTTCTTTTTGTGAATACCCCTTTTCTACCAATCTAGCTTTTAATTTAGCTACGATTCCATCTGCATTAATCTTTGGTTTATACAACCATTTACAACTTATGGTTTGTTTCCCTCTAGGAGGTTCAACCAGCTCCCAAGTGTTGTTCCTAATTATAGATTCATATTCCTGTTCCATAGTTGTTTTCCATTCACTACATTCATTTGCTTCCTTATAACTAGAAGGTTCAACAACATTCATCATACTAGTTATAAAAGCATTTTCCCTGTATCTAGCAGGCAATTGAGTCTGCCTACCTGATCTTCTGAGCGTTGGTGTAGCTTCTGACCCATTCTGAGTTTCCTTTGCTGGACTCGGCTTGATTGCTGCATCTGAATTCTCTTCTTTTCCTTCCTGCTACTGCTCATTTCCATCACCTGATTCATCACTTCCTTCTTCCACCAAGAACGGAATATCCCATTCCTCATTGCGCTTATCAGATTCTTCATGATCCTACTCATGGAATATGACATCTCTACTAACGAAAATATTTTGAGTAGAGGGATTAAATAATCTATATGCTTTATATGGTGAACAATACCCTATAAAGGTACATCTAATGGCTTTTGAATCTAGTTTTCTTCTATCTTCCTTTGGAATATGGGAAAATTCTTTAGACCCAAACTCTCTTAAATATTTCACTGCAGGTTTAAATCCACATAATGCTTTATAAGGATTTTTAAACTCAAGACTCTTTGTAGGACTCATATTTTTCAAATAAACTGTAGTATTAAATGCTTCAATCAAAAAACCATTCGAAAGATCCTTACCTTTCAACATGCTCCTAGCACATTCCACCAATGTTCTGTTCTTTCTTTCCGTTACTCCATTCTACTGAGGAGTATGGGGTACTGTGAATTGTTGTAATATCCCATGGTCTTTACAATACTTGATAAGTTCATCCTTCTTGTATTCTCCCCCTTGATCGGAGTGGAGAATTTTTATATGCTTCCCTATTTGCTTTTCAATCATGTTTCTGAACTGCTTAAAGTATTCAAATGTGTGACTTTTCTTACTCAAAAAATATACCCAAGAAAACTTTGTGCAATCATCAATAAATAGTAAAAAATACAGTGCACCTCCTAATGACTTTGTTTTCATGGGTCCATAAAGATCTGTGTGCACTAATTCAAGTATCTCTCTCTGTCTCTTCTCTACTCGAATAGGGAATTCCTCTCTATGCATCTTACCTAATGTACATGCATCACAATCATTATGCACTTGCTTTAACATATGAATATCTCTTACCATTTCATTTTTCTGAAGTAACAACAAATCATTGTAGTTGATATGACCAAATCTCTGATGCCACAACTCTTCTGTAGTCAAACTCGTTGTTGTCAAAGCTCAAACTGGTGCTAGTCTTACATCCAATTTGTACAGACCTCCTATTCGAATTCCTGTAGCAATAGTCTTCATGTCATCTAACAGATCTTTAATATAACAGTTAGATTTAAAAAATTCAACTTTAAGATCTTGATTTGTAATCATGGATATAGAAATCAAGTTCTTTGTTACACTGGGCACATACATGACATTATGAATTTGTTTTACAGTACCATTAGGTAAAATGACAAAATTTTTCCACACCCTTTGATCTGATGACTTCTATCATCACCTAGGTAAATTTGTGCTCAGTCGTTGATTTCTTTAAAATATTCGAACCATTGCTTGTTCCCCGTCATATGTGTTGATGCTCCCGAATCTACATATCAGATGTCTACATCAACATTCTCATCAAAGTTTTCCACGAATAATTTAAAGTTCTGCTCATGATTATCATTTGCGAGATGACCTACATGTATTTTTTGCTTCTGTTGTTGTTCATGATATTTCTTCTTCATGCACTCCTTAGCTATATGACCAAGTTTTCCGCAATAAAAACATTTAATTTCAAAGTTGTTTCTATTCAGATGCATACCTTGAGTCTGATTTGGTCTTTTCTGTGATTTTCCACTATTTTGTTGTTGTGTATTTCCTTTTCCTTTGAAGAAGTTCTTTTTCGCCATCAACGCAAGATCTGCATGTTGGGGCTTCAGAGTCGATCTTCTTTCTTCTTCTTGCATTAATATTCCTGTCAGTTATTTAAACTTTGGGATTTTCTCTCTCACATTTATCCCAGTGATAAACATTTGGTAGTCATCAGTCACACCATTCATGGTAATGGTTACTAGATCTGTATCTGCAACTGTTTCACCAATGTCTGCCAATTTTTTCTTCAGATCTTTGATCCTCGCTATGAAGGAAGCAACTGTTTCATTCTCCTCCATCTTCAAGGATAAGATCTTGCTCTTCAGGAACATAAGACGATTTGTATTCCTAATCTCATACAAATCCTTCAAAATTCCCCAGATTTCGCTTGTTGATTTACATTCTCTGATATGTGGTATGATGCAGTCTTTCACTGACATCTTCAACAACGTCCTTGCTTTACCTTCTCACTTCTCCCAATCTGGGATCGATGTTGATCCAGCTGTTGGCTTTTTCTCATCCCCATTTGCAATCGTCCAAGCACTCTGCACTTCTATCAGAGTTTGCATCTTGAATTTCCAATTTGAATAATTGGAGCCATCGAGCTTGTTATGCTCATTCAAGTATGCGTTGATCATTTCATTGTTCATCTTGATGATTTAAAAAAAAAAAAATTGACAGGAAAAAAAAATATATATATATATATATGTGTGTGTGTGTGTGTGTGTGTGTGTTAGATCTACCCCAGATCTTTATGAAAGGCAGTGTTTGTGATAAACGGTCTCCAATACTGTTTGATCTTGCAGCGCACACGCAAACCACCGTGGCTTCCTTCGCTGCCTCTAACATGGCCTCCACTCGGCAGACCTCAGCCTCCACTCAACCTTTTCTCAACAGACCTCGGCCTCCATGCAGCCTTCTCTCGGCAGACAGTGGGCGCGATTTAGTATCAGGAATTCACAACGGTCGACGCGATTGTACAACACAAATTCGTGACGGTCGGAAAAATAAAAATACGCGCAAGTCTCATGGTGGGATCGGTGCAATTTTTCCCTCAAACACACGTGACGATTTCACCTCAAGCGCGCCTTTCAAGTCCTTCACTTAGCGAACAGGTTTCTCAAGCCCGTTGCTCTGATACCATGTTAAAAAGTGATGTTTTAATTAATATAAAAACATCCACTGGTCAACTCTACGAAAGAGAGTCTGAAGCAGGAGAGTTTGGCTCTGTAGAACGCTCTACATACTCAATGTACATCACACATTATATAGCAGTCATGGTTTTAGGGAAGTTAGAACCATACCCTAAGAAATAGGAACTAATTCCTATCTTGAGGTACCATGAACCAGTTCACTATTCTAGGATATTCTCCATTATCCCTAACAGTTTCCCCCCTCTACTTCGCAATAATGCCACAATCTATAAACTAAGTTGATTGAAATCAAAGTTTAAGTTCATTGATAATATATAGTTGGATGTAGGAATAATGAGAAGGTTATTTTAAATTTAATTTAGGCATATAAAGCTTGACACCTCAATCGGAATTATAGAGAAAAATACTTATTATCAAAAAAAATGTGGTAAACGCCCGAATCTAAGTTAAGGAGAAGCTTAGTATTAGCTTCAAGTAATAATACAATGCGAGTAAAGGATGAGAAACAACGTAATGAGAACCTATAAGGGGTAGCTATCTATTCTATAGATTAGGTTAGAAGTAATAGAATTAAGTAGTTTTTTTCTAAAGGACAACTATTAATACTACAGGGTATTAGTAAAACGAATGATAAACGAATGAATAAAATATTTTTGTTGTGGTTTTGTATGCAATCATTCTTGAAGCACTATTATATATAATCTTTGAGGGAAATTTGACTTCTTCTTTCCAAGGGGCCTCTATTTACTAGTTAGGTGCTTTTACTGTGAACTGTGCAATTTGAATCCCATAAAATTCTCGAAGAAAACATTAAAAAAAAATTGAGGCCTGCAAAATCCATGAGCCTACGCAAAACCAGTAGATGGGTTGTAGATGGGTTTGAGAGAATACCTGATCAACTTCCATATTGTCTTATCTCCAATGCAGGGCCTGATATTTCGAACTCGAGCTAACTGAAACCCTTGAGCTTTAAGAGCCAAGAGCGCGGTACAAGTTACACTATCACATAATAAAACTCTCCTCCATCCTTTTTGCGTTGCTAAAGCTACCACCATTATAATTTATGATTGTGATCAATGCAACGAACTCCAATGTGCTCGATTTATTACCTCCATTACAGTTCAAACATTGGCTCCGTACTTTGGAGTATGTAGCATGTACTTCAATGACTTTAGAAATGAGAAGACGACAAGTGCGAGTTGCAAATAGATGGCAGGGTCCAAGTTCTAACCTCCATATATTTGGAAATTTATCTGGTAGGTTGTTGCCCTTCACGAGGCATTTTGTGATATTATTTAAATTTAAAAAAAAAAACAGTAAAAATTAAAATTAACAAATTTTTTACGTTTGATTTTAGCGTCGCACATTTAGGTTGTGCTAGACCCCTATGGAAGTGTTGTGATGTGTTCAAATTTGAACCTTGATGCATTGTATCCTTGTATTTTAGGAATTGGCATTCATTTATCTTGCCCAAGTGTAATTGATGGTGCTTTCAGAATGTTCAGTTGTTTAGTTTTGAAAAATATTTTGCCTTGGTTTTTGTTTGGCAAATTTTGGAATATTTTTAAATACATAAAACAAGAATGAATTATATACACATCGGATTAAAACACCAACCCTATAGTTAAATTATGTGAATATAAGCTTAATCAAATTGTTGATCCGTTCATACCATGAACCTACAAGGTGGAGGAAAGTACCCCATCTTTGGTCTCAAGGATGTCGTTTTCATGAGAAGATTGGAATCTATCTGTATATACATCTCTCGGAACCCTATTCAAATTTATACAAGGGTGGTGCACCCAAAGGGCTAGTTTTAAGTTAAAAGTGTTATTCAAGGGGTTTTCGATTGTGCTTGAGGTTCTTTAAGAAGCTTGGACCGCAGATTTAGCCTGACTTGGAACCCTATTCAAATTTATACAAGTGTTGTACACCCAAAGAGCTATTCTTCAGTTAAAAGTGTTATTCAAGGGGTTTTCGATTGTCTTTGAAGCTCTTTAACAAGCTTCGACCACAGAATTAGCCCGCTTTATTAGAAAGCATGTAGGAAAATATTGAGGGAGAGTTGTATGCCTTATTAAATTATTATTTATTTTTTTTAAAAGAAAATAAGACTTGGTCCACATTTTTTTCCTTTAATTTTAAGGAA
The DNA here is from genome assembly GCA_031772625.1 of Pinus tabuliformis. Lineage (NCBI taxonomy): Eukaryota > Viridiplantae > Streptophyta > Pinopsida > Pinales > Pinaceae > Pinus > Pinus tabuliformis. Next base: position 335,307,809 of record CM062820.1, read on the forward strand.
GAAAAGAGTTAGTACACATTTTTTTAATAAAAAACATATAAAAAAAATATTGAGAAAGAGGGTGTATGCCGTATTAAAATATTTTAAATTTTTTTATTTTATTTTAAAAAAGAGAAAAGTTAATTGAACAAGAAAAGGATCTTACATCTTTTTTTATATATAACTATAAAATGCATATATACACACAATTATATTTATATATATATATATATATATATATATATATATATATATAATTTTAAAGGAAAAAAAAAATTATTTTTAATAAATTAATATATTTTAATTATATTTTTTATTTATCTTTTTAGAATTTTAACTTTATCTTATAATATAAACTATAAACTATAAATATATAAGAAACAATTTATCAACTTCGATATTTTCATAATCATAATAATTGATTGAAATATTATATTTAGTTTTTTCTTTTGAAATTCTACTTTAATATTTTCATAATCCTAATAATTGATTAAAATATCATATTTAGTTTTTTATTTTGAAATTCTACTTTAATATTTATAACAATCGAAACTATTTTTTCTTAAATTACAAAATTAATCATAAATTAATTATTATGAAACTAATTATTATTCAATAAAAATTACACCAAATGTTCATCAATTCAACAAAATTTTATTTAAAACCAAAAAAATCTTGTCAGAGTGATTATATTGTATTCCAAAAAAATGGAATATATATATATATTCTATTTTTATGGAATACAATATAATCATTTGACAATTAATTAGGTTAAAACTTGGATAGACATCAATTTATAATAAGCATCAAATCACTTATTTTATTATACATTTCACTTTGCTAAAATGAAGTAAATTATAACAATATATATTAAAAAAAAACATGGAACATGATTCTTAATCATGGAAATTTACTTCCACTTTAACATGGTGTCATATCCCTCACGTAAATCAAATTGTATATCCCTCACGTAAATCAAATTGTTTTGAAATAAGTTACGAATTAGTTACAAACTAATTCTTGATAACTGATTTGGGTGGTTGTCGTAAATTTCGCCAACGGAATGGCAGTCCGACGGATAGAGCTTTTAGCGATGGTTAAAGATATCGGTGGGGGGTTGTGTAGAGACATGCGTGCTACATTTTTGAATACAAGGGCTTCTCAGTCTAAGCGCATCAGAATTCCTTCGTCTTTGTCCTTCCTAGGTTTCTCTAGTCGAGAATATCTTGAAGGGCCAAGGATGATGTGCCAATCAGAAATCAGCAGTATCGGCTTCGTAGTCGAGGAGATCTTGAAGAGCCGAGGAAGATGTGCAAATCAGAAATCAACAGTAGCGGGCCCGATAAAATCCAATTAGATGCATTTTAGAGAATCATCAAGCGCTCTTCAGCTGCGCGGGATTTCCCATATTGAGATTGAACAGGTTGAGGGGAAAAGCAGAGTTTGAATAACAGGAACCGGTTGGAGCAGACCCTTCGAATTGCGAGGAGGACAATGCTGCGGAGAGCACAAATGCGGAATTGCGGCAGTTGCCATTGGTGCAGGTGAACAATGGCCACGAGCTTCTGCCTTCGGCCATTGTGTGCCCCTCTGGTGGAGGATGGAGGCAAGGTGGATTGTGATGAACAGATAAGTAACTTGCAAATTATGTGTTTATTCCCTTTCATTCTGAAGGATAGGTATACATATATTATCTACATTCTATTTCTTGAAAAGAAAAGATGCAATATGAATAATTATTGCACATGGAATTTAAGTAAATGGTTATTCTTCAACTAAGAAGTGAGCAATTTTTATGAGAATGCTTTAAAGATATTTGACAAATTCCAGAGAAACATAAGTACGCATCTTATGTAGATTCTATTTCTTGAAAAGAAAATAGGCAAACAAAATCTATTATTTAGATTCTATTTCTTGAAAAGAAAATAGGCAAACAAAATCTAAGTAAATGTGTAGATTTTATTATAAAGATTACATGTGAATCTGGTGTGATTTTTCATTTTCTTGGAATGTAATATAAGTGAAGATGCTTTGGAATTTGTCCTTAAACAAAACTCATACTATTTTTCTTGGTAAAGGGAGTAGGGTTTTACTAGAACAACCTAAAGTGGGTTTTTGCTTAAATAACCTAAGGAGGGATTTTACTTAAATGACCCTAGTATGGTGATTTCAATATATTATTACATGTAGAGTAAGGATAAATATTCCTTTTGTGAAGAAAACATGTTAATGCATGCGGTAAAAGATGATTATTTTTATATATTTTCTTGGTAAAGAAAATAGGTTAATGTATGTGGTAAAAGACTGAATAATTTATATGTTTTCTTGGTTAAGGAAGTATTTAATGAATCCATACTTCTTTCTTGAAAAGATTATATGCATTGCATATATTAAAGAAGGGCTATAAGATATTCTATTGGATACTCAAAGAATAGTCATTGTGTCATTGTGTTCTTTATATGTTAAAGAAACTATGTTAATTTCTTGGAAAATAACTAAGTGGAAAGAACACATGTGCAAAGGCGCAGAAACAATGGTTTGTTACCTATATGTAAACATAACTAATGTGCTATATGTTTTAAAGAGAAACATGGACTTGCAAAACTAACGGTTAGATCTCTTAAAGAGAGATATGCTTTAGTGTGACTAAGCATTGTGAAAAGTAGAACAAGAATTTACTTGAATATATGTACTAGTTAATTAGTATGTTATGCTTGCTCATGCAGATGAGTAGATGTGCATGAGAAGATGTTAAAAGATCACTTTTAGAAACTGCTTATTGCTTGATTAATAATGTATCTAATATTGTTGCCAAAGCTTGTTGACAACTACATTGATAGGAAATGATGGCAGATGATGGTGCCAAAGGGAAGTGATGTTTAACATTATGGCAGGAAAAGGATTATTGGTCCATGCGGATGAGTTCGAGTTGCAGGAACATACATTGTTAGAACAATCATGCCACAAGGATTATTGTATGTGGCGGTATGTAAGTGAAAGATTACATGGAAATTGTATTAGCTTTTAGCTAGTTATGTGATAACTTAATGATAACTTATTGTAATGATTTTATAGCAATGGTTAAGGGATGGAATCCCTTATAAGCCATTGAGTGAGGGGTGAAATCCCTCACGAGCGTTTAATAATAAGATTAAACGTTTGTTGGTTTTCACCCTACGGGGTTTCTAGGGTATATCCGTGTTCTATGGTGTGATTGATGTGATTGCCTTATGTGTCTATTGATAATGATGGGTCCTTAATGATGATGGTTCTTTATTTGATGTGACAACCATAATGTCTTAGTACATGATTATCTAACATGGTTAAGGATATCAAGAAATGGATGCATGGATTCATGAGACACTTTTTGTTATTATAGTGATGGTTAAAGGTTATGCAATGGTTATGAAATTTACTGTCTTTGATGGCAATTTACTTGATGTACTAATGAATAGTATATCTAATGGTTAGTGATGATTTGTGGAGTTGTGAATTGATTAATTACTTGTGGTAATTGTATAAAAAAATTCTAACTCCCTACTTTTACATGCGAGGTTACCGGGGTATGTGACAAGTGGTATCAGAGCCAGGTTGTAGTACTGGCGCCTTTGGGAATTGGTAAGCGGAAAGGATATTGAGGTACGCCATCAGTAGGCATTAACTCAGGTACGAGTTTAATCATTCACATATTCATTTATGTAGTACACTACTTTTGGCATGATAGGTGTGATTCATGTTTATAACTGCTTTAAGTAGTAAGTAATAAGTTGTTGCATAACTACGTTCATAACGTTAAATTCCTGATGAGGATAAAAGACAATGAAACTTTTGTCACACCTAAGAACAATATTGAGTACTCATTACACGTAAGAACAATATTAAACAATCCTTGAGGGAAGTGACAATCAACTACCAAGTTTGATTTGCAAATATGGCAATAACAATGATGCATTTAATGAACAAAATTGAAGTTACAATGAACAAAACTTAATGAGCCAATGCATGAATATAAATTAGGGGAACATCCTTGAATAGGATGAAAAATTGTTTTAAAAAGGACATTAGAAGAACCCCTTTAGATATTGAAAACATGCAATGAGTCAAGCAGCGAGACTTGATTGTCATAACTAACTTTTGATTCAGTCTTGTCATGGATGCATGAAGACGATTGGTAGTTGAGATTGGTTAGTGTTGTATGACTAACCCATAGAACTTATATGCATTAATTGAATTGGGCTAAGATTGTTACAATTCGTAAACAAGTGAAGGTTGATTGATGTCACATGCATGGAATGTGTGTGCTATAGTTCCAGTTGTTTATGAGAAGAGTTCTTAATTTTATTCACCATGAGAATGCATGATGAATAGTATATTCTTATGTCTTAATAGATCTAATGATGTTACCCTCTAATTAATTGAAATCCATTAGCATGGTATGTGTTTATGTTAATCATTACTTGTTAGGAGATAAAAACCATTGGAGCCTCGATTTAATGATGGTTGAATTTATCTCTACTATGGGAATGATGGATTTCTTATGCATGTTGCATTCCAGTGTGAACTTAATTGGAGAGGCATGTTCAGTGGGTAACATTTCTAGGACCCATTCATGGTATAATTACATGTGATAATTATACATAAATAGACTACCTGTGTTAATACAGTTGTCAGTAAACTCTAACTACCTTCCCCAACTATAGATGCTTCCAAAGGAAATGGAAGCAAGGAGAAGGAAGAAGACCGTGCTGTAGGGACAGACGGAGATAGGAAAAAGAAATCGCTAAGTCTGGTGGTGACCAGATAGCGCAAGCTTTGAGTGTCAGAATCTTGCAGAAGACGCTAAGTCTGGGGTTGACTAGATAGCGCTCGATGTGCATATGAGTATTCCTTTGACCATGCTTAAGGAGTTGGAAAATGATAACTATAGTGTGTTGATGTTAATGATTTTCGTAATGTCTCCTTGAACTCGTTATTCTGAAATGGTCACATAGTAGAGTTATGATAGTTGTTGCATCTAGCATCAAGTGGTAACTCTGGTGCATGTGTGACACTTAGGAGATTATGCTTCTAAATGCATAAGTAGAGTAATTGCTCCTGGTAAGGGTGGTTCAATTTGTTAGTTATGCATATTGAACCAAGGAAAAGATAAGTAACTCTATTCTTTATAGAGAATAATCAGTTGCATTTTAATAAACAGTTGGAAATATCATGGGGTTGATTTCTACAGTAAAGATTGATTGTTTATATGTTTTCTTGGTAGAGAAAATATGATAATACTTGCAATAAAAGATTGGTTATTTTATATGTTTTCTTAGTAAAGAAAATAGGTAGTTCCTCCTAGTAAGACTACATGTGAGTCTTGTGAGAGAAATGTTTGTCTCTTGTCATTTTTCTTGGAATAAAATCCTTGCTAAATATAGCCAAAGTATCTTCTTGAGAAAAGAAGATGAGGCATATCAATGCCCTGAGGACATAGCATGGAAGGTGGCCAAGTTTTCTTGAATTAAAATATGTATCTTTATTTGATAAAGGCTTCTTGGAAATTATATATATATATATATATATATATATATATGCTAATTGCATTATGATTCTAGTTAGTTTCTAAGTTCTAGTGAAATGATTATGCATTACATGCATGATAAAGATAGCTAAAGATGTGCTTCTAGGCACATAGATATTCATTTCTAACTTTCTTGAAGAAAGAGTGTATTATATATATACTTAAATATAGTCTCATCCTAGAAGAGTGTGCATATTTCATGCATGAAGATGAAGGATTTTATGAGAATTTTCTTGAAAATAAAAATAGAGGTTCTTTCCTTAAAGACACATTAGAATAGTGTTCATACAAGAAACAAAATCCTTACTTGTTTCATGAAAAGAACTATGTGCATTGAAGTAAAAATAATTGTGTAGGAGAAAACACATGTTGCATGCACATAAGGGTAGTATGAGTCTGTGTGTACTTAGAGAAAGTGGTCATGTTAGCTTTCTTGAAAATAATAATCTCTTGGAGAGATTGTCTTGTTGGATGAGCTGTGTTGATTGCTTGATTTTGATGCATAAAGGATAAGTAAACCTTGTCTTTGTATTTTCATTTTATGCGTAAAGATGCATAGGGAATCTTGAGAAACCCTCATATGGGAAGATAAAAGAATAAGGTTAAAATGACTTCCTTTAAGAAGGAGGTATGTAGTTTGTTGTATGAGATGATGGTAGTATTCTAGTGAAAGGCTTATATGATAAGCAATGGTATGCACAAAGATTAGTCATTATGATATAGAGTTATGATCTTTGTATATTAGAGAGATTATGTTTAATTACATTAACAATGCATGACCAAGCTAGCCATAGTAAACGTAAGATAATACTCCATTAATGATGATTTGAATTGGAACAACAGACTATGGCAAAATTGGGAATGCTGAGAGTATTAACTCAACTGTTGTTGACATTTATACATTAATGAGTATTTGCATATGCTTTTATACATGACAATATTGTATGCATGAACATTCTTGGAAATGGAATACGTGTTAACTGATGCATATTTATAACTAACGTTGCTGATGGGATTAAGTAGTGGTAGCTTAATGGCAACAAGAAAACTCATCACATAAATTGCTGCAATGTGAAATGCAATTATAAATGAGAAAGAATGATGTTATATGATATGCATGAATTATGTTATTTGGAAAATTTGCATGCATACAACGTGTATGATGGATATGTTTCCCATCAATCTTGATGTTGTGGACCCATGTTGGGGGTTAAGTGTAAATGCATGGTATACATGCATGTTTGTTGTGCTAATGATAATGTTCATATGGTTCATTGTGTAAATTACTTTGAGAAAGAGTAATAAAAGAGAAATTTAACATGCCAGACAGTTGTGGATAGTTGGGTTGATGACAGTTACCTGCCCGGAGGGGTTGATGGTACTTGTCTGCCCGGATTGTGAAAGGCTTGAATGCCTTGGGTTGATGACAGTTACCTGCCCGGAGGGGTTGATGGTACTTGTCTGCCCGGATTGTGAAAGGCTGGAATGCCTTGGGTTGATGGCAGTTACCTGCCCGGAGGGGTTGATGGTACTTGTCTGCCCAGATTTACTCTCCCTGGTATTCTTGAGCTAGTTGGCCAGTGGAATTCCATGTTAGACCTGGTAAGGTCTCTATCAAAGAAACTGTCTGGATGTGAAAATGACTCGATTTGGTTGTGGAAACCAGTTCCCATGGGTTGGGAATTCTTTAGTCTATTGTGATTTTCATGGCTAAAGGAATTAACCAATCAGTTGTATGTGATGTTAAAAATAAATTCTATATATAGTTGTGTGAAATGTGTTATGCACATTCAACAGGAAATGAGTTTAATGTTCAATAAGGAGTTATTGGAAATTTTAATTCCTTTATCATATTATTAATCTTGTAAACGTCTTAGTAGGGGCTAAGACCATTTTCAAACGATGCAGTGATTGACTGTTTTGATGATTAGAGAGCTAGGTGCTCTTTTGGTACATCTAGAAGCACTTTGCGGATGCCTTTAGTGAGAATTCGCTCAGTGTGCACGTGAGCAGTGATTCATCATTTGATGATTAGTGTTAGTGCTCTTTAAGTACTTGTAAAAGCACTGTGATTTAGAAATCATCTAGCATTGCACAATTGATTGTTAGTCAAACGTATTTCATTTGACTCAAAATATAGTGACTAATGCGATTGAATTTGTTAGTCATATATTACAGGAATTACTTACCATGGAGGGTTGAAGAGTCGTCCAACCACTATTAAAATGCTTACATGAAGGTATTCATGAATTTCAAGAATAGATGGTAAGTAATGGTAAGTTGACAAAGAGAATTGTTTATTATGAATGAATAAGGGCCAAGTGGTGGCGATTAGAAGTTGCATATTTTTGCAATTACGAATGCTTATGACTATTGATGCTTATAACTAATGATATTTCTTATGACTATATCATTAATATTTTGTTTGTTGTCATTTCTTGGAATGACAACTTTGATTTTTAAAGAGGAAGGATCACATTTTGTGTGGTTTAGATGGTAATACCACGAGTAAAATATCAAGTTCCGATGAAAGATGAACACCGAGGACGGTGTTCCTGTTAAGGGGGGGAGTATGTCATATCCCTCACGTAAATCAAATTGTATATCCCTCACGTAAATCAAATTGTTTTGAAATAAGTTACGAATTAGTTACAAACTAATTCTTGATAACTGATTTGGGTGGTTGTCGTAAATTTCGCCAACGGAATGGCAGTCTGACGGATAGAGCTTTTAGCGATGGTTAAAGATATTGGTGGGGGGTTGTGTAGAGACATGCGTGCTACATTTTTTAATACAAGGGTTTCTCAGTCTAAGCGCATCAGAATTCCTTCGTCTTTGTCCTTCCTAGGTTTCTCTAGTCGAGAATATCTTGAAGGGCCAAGGATGATGTGCCAATCAGAAATCAGCAGTATCGGCTTCGTAGTCGAGGAGATCTTGAAGAGCCGAGGAAGATGTGCAAATCAGAAATCAACAGTAGCGGCCCCGATAAAATCCAATCAGATGCATTTTAGAGAATCATCAAGCGCTCTTCAGCTGCGCGGGATTTCCCATATTGAGATTGAACGGGTTGAGGGGAAAAGCAGAGTTTGAATAACAGGAACCGGTTGGAGCAGACCCTTCGAATTGCGAGGAGGACAATGCTGCGGAGAGCACAAATGCGGAATTGCGGCAGTTGCCATTGGTGCAGGTGAACAATGGCCACGAGCTTCTGCCTTCGGCCATTGTGTGCCCCTCTGGTGGAGGATGGAGGCAAGGTGGATTGCGATGAACAGATAAGTAACTTGCAAATTATGTGTTTATTCCCTTTCATTCTGAAGGATAGGTATACATATATTATTTACATTCTATTTCTTGAAAAGAAAAGATGCAATATGAATAATTATTGCACATGGAATTTAAGTAAATGGTTATTCTTCAACTAAGAAGTGAGCAATTTTTATGAGAATGCTTTAAAGATATTTGACAAATTCCAGAAAAACATAAGTATGCATCTTATGTAGATTCTATTTCTTGAAAAGAAAATAGGCAAACAAAATCTATTATTTAGATTCTATTTCTTGAAAAGAAAATAGGCAAACAAAATCTAAGTAAATGTGTAGATTTTATTATAAAGATTACATGTGAATCTGGTGTGATTTGTCATTTTCTTGGAATGTAATATAAGTGAAGATGCTTTGGAATTTGTCCTTACACAAAACTCATACTATTTTTCTTGGTAAAGGGAGTAGGGTTTTACTAGAATAACCTAAAGTGGGTTTTTACTTAAATAACCTAAGGAGGGATTTTACTTAAATGACCCTAGTATGGTGATTTCAATATATTATTACATGTAGAGTAAGGATAAATATTCCTTTTGTGAAGAAAACATGTTAATGCATGCGGTAAAAGATGATTATTTTTATATATTTTCTTGGTAAAGAAAATAGGTTAATGTATGTGGTAAAAGACTGAATAATTTATATGTTTTCTTGGTTAAGGAAGTATTTAATGAATCCATACTTCTTTCTTGAAAAGATTATATGCATTGCATATATTAAAGAAGGGATATTAAGATAAGCTAATGGATGCTCAAAGAACAGTGATGGTGTTATGGAGATGTGTTCTTTATATGTTAGAGAAACTATGTTAATTTCTTGGAAAATAATTAAGTGGAAAGAACACATGTGCAAAGGCGCAGAAACAATGGTTTGTTACCTATATGTAAACATAACTAATGTGTTATATGTTTTAAAGAGAAACATGGACTTGCAAAACTTACGGTTAGATCTCTTAAAGAGAGATATGCTTTAGTGTGACTAAGCATTGTGAAAAGTAGAACAAGAATTTACTTGAATATATGTACTAGTTAATTAGTATGTTATGCTTGCTCATGTAGATGAGTAGATGTGCATGAGAAGATGTTAAAAGATCACTTTTAGAAACTGCTTATTGCTTGATTAATAATGTATCTAATATTGTTGCCAAAGCTTGTTGACAACTACATTGACAGGAAATGATGGCAGATGATGGTGCCAAAGGGAAGTGATGTTTAACATTATGGCAGGAAAAGGATTATTGGTCCATGCGGATGAGTTCGAGTTGCAGGAACATACATTGTTAGAACAATCATGCCACAAGGATTATTGTATGTGGCGGTATGTAAGTAAAAGATTACATGGAAATTGTATTAGCTTTTAGCTAGTTATGTGATAACTTAATGATAACTTATTGTAATGATTTTATAGCAGTGGTTAAGGGATGGAATCCCTTATAAGCCATTGAGTGAGGGGTGAAATCCCTCACGAGCGTTTAATAATAAGATTAAACGTTTGTTGGTTTTCACCCTACGGGGTTTCCAGGGTATATCAGTGTTCTATGGTGTGATTGATGTGATTGCCTTATGTGTCTGTTGATAATGATGGGTCCTTAATGATGATGGTTCTTTATTTGATGTGACAACCATAATGTCTTAGTACATGATTATCTAACATGGTTAAGGATATCAAGAAATGGATGCATGGATTCATGAGACAGTTTTTGTTATTACAGTGATGGTTAAAGGTTATGCAATGGTTATGAAATTTACTGTCTTTGATGGCAATTTACTTGATGTACTAATGAATAGTATATCTAATGGTTAGTGATGATTTGTGGAGTTGTGAATTGATTAATTCCTTGTGGTAATTGTATAAAAAAATTCTAACTCCCTACTTTTACATGCGAGGTTACCGGGGTATGTGACACATGGATACTTTGTTACAATACCATGACTTATCAATACCACATGCCCAAAGAACCATAAGTCATTCATATGCCATTTTTTTAGTTAATCAGTTTAATTGAAAAGGGAAAAGAAGACATGCAAATAAATCTTGACATTTCATTTATGTATACTACTAAGAATATTCTAAAATATTCCATGGAGGTTAAATCCATACGATCCACCTAATCACTAGAACAATCATATAAATTAAATGACTAGTAAAATAGATAGGCATAAATCATAATAATCATCAAAATACTTGCCTAATAACTCTCACATTACTAAAATAAATAAAAAATCATAAAAACTAAATGACTTATTACTTTATTATTATTATTTGATTATTATAAAAGAATTAATATATAAATTAAACTTACATAAATTTGAAAAGGCATGGAACAAAATTCTTATCTATGAGTATTTATCCTCACTTTACTACTAAATTTGAATCTATAAATAAGGTATGTTACAATACCATGGTATTGCATTTTTTTAATTAATCAATTCAATTAAGATAGAAAAAGAAAAAGGCATACTTACTTTGAAATAAATTTTAACTTTTGATTTGCATAACTATAAAATATATGCTAAAATATTTGGTGTCTACCCTCCATCTAAGAATCATTGATAATTAAATTAAAATTATACCAACTCTATTCGAAAAATAATAACAATCTAATTATACTTCAACTACAATTATATATATTTTTAATAAAAAACGCTTATTTTTTAATCAGCACGTTGAATGGTAATCATTAATAATTTCTCATCCATATGAAATATTTTTCATATTCCTATTTAGGATCCTCACTAATTTAATTTTCAAATCCAATCTTTAATGATATTGTAATCCAATATTATATATTTAATGCCTGTTTATTTTGGAATTATATATTATATTTCTGTATTTTGGAATTAAAAAGAAGCTTGTAGACTGAACCATTGAAATGTGCTCAATCATTGTATACACTTTTAATCATCATCCACAAATTTTAAATTTGCAAAAAAGTCACTATCTTTATCCATTTGTTGACGTGTTTCCCACAAGCTCAAGGTGGCCAACTCCGTTGATCCTTCCTCTTTCATTCGTTCTACTCCGCTGTTGTACGCATTAGTTTCGACAGCAACTGTGGTAAGGACGGTGGTGCATTCATTAATGGAGCCTTACTCCCGGGCACCACCAAATTTGGGAATGTTCTTCCCACCTTGCATATTCATTAACGGAGTCTTATTCTCTGGCACCACTAAATTTGTGACTGTTCGTGGCTTTCATGGGGCACTACTAAATTTGGGATGTTCCTCTCAGCTTTCCCTGGCGTGGACAGTGGCATATCAGATAAATCGGGTTTGCCCAAACTAACAAAATAAATATATATATATATATTTTATTTTTTTAAGTTATTTTACATCTACATTGGGTTGGAAATTTATGGTAATTTCAAACACAAATTAACAGATAATGCTCTGTTTTTCTCCACAGAATTTTTAATACAAGGAAGCAAATAAAATTTCTGAGCAAAGCAGAGTTTCTCAACCAAAATAAACTTGTATTAATTCATAATCTGTTTGATACAAATTTCTTCCTCTCTCAAAGGAATTCACCAAGAACTTCCACAAAAAAAATTACTCTGCCTCTTTTACAAATAATTTTACACTGCTGTGTAAAATTTTCATTCACTGCTATGTGAAAAACTTTTACATTTACTGTTGTAAACTAAGAAATTTTTACATTAATTTACTGCCAAAAAAATCTTTCACATTCACTCCTGTGTGAAATTTTTCATTACATTCAAGCTGCTAAATTTTCACTTTACATATTCAATAATAAAAAAATTTACATTACTCTTTTTCACTGCTGTGTACTTTTACATTGCTGAATAAAAATCCTCCATTAATTTTGTGCTGCTGCACATTACATTTGCTTTTTCAAAATTATCCCTTGTGTTTCTTCTTCAATGCCGCAAGCCCTTTCTCTTTTCATCTCGTGTGCAATACAAAAATCAACACACAATAAAACATAACGCATATATATCATATGCCATGAAAATAAAAAAAACCTTATATGCATTTACTACCCTATACTTCCGTAATAATAAAAAACAATAAAAATTAAAAACGTTTACCAACCATGCTACGAACACATTTAAGTTCATTTATATTTTAGGGGCGGTCAAAACAAAAAGTTCAGGCAGGTTGAAAATGATCCTAGTCCGTTGATTTAATCGGACGTATATCCCTTGGTTAAATCGCACGAACCAAACGAAGTTTACCGAATGAGCAGTTTTGAAATTGTACAATGAACACGTGTCATTTGGTCGGGTGATCCGAGGCCCTCTGACAAATACAGCTTTTGCGTGAAGGCGGGGCGGGATGAGACAGGCGGCTTTGCTGGAACAGCGCTGCAATAAATGCGCGCAGGTGAAATTACGGTTTCAACACATTGTGCATTTGTACACTTCTAATGTGGCAGTAATGTGAATTTGATTCCCTGCATTTCCATAGATTACTCGAACTATATATATAAAAAAAATGGGTTGTTTAATTATGAGGTACCGGAGTTTCTCGCTCTTTAGGGTTAAATTATGATTTTTATGTTAGTTTTTTTAATTGTATATATAAATTTATATTGCAATTTTTTTTTTTTTCTATTTACCATTTAAATTAGTGATTTCAATTTTAATAGATTTTAAATAAATTCTACTGAAAAATATAGAAAAACTTTAAAACATATAATAAGTAAATGACTACTTAAAAAGCTTTAAAGATGGTTATTTTTCAAATAAGATAATTTTGAATATTGTTATTTTTTAAATAGGATCTTCTGCGTTAACAAGGGTCGATATAAAATTAATATTTTCAAATAAAATTTATTTTGAAATTTTGAAATTTAGTTTTAACAGAGAAATATGTGTGCTTTTGGTTTGAGACATTGGTAAATTTTTAGGATTGGTATTATGTAAAAAATCTATTAAAAAAAATCTATAATACCAGTGGAAAATGGAATTTGAGATAGTCTAATGTTTTAGGCAATCTCTCCTTGAGACATTGGTAAATTTTTAGGATTGGCATTATGTAAAAATTTTATTAAAAAAAATCTATAATGCCAGTGGAAAATGGAATTTGAGATAGTCTAATGTTTTAGGCAATCTCTGCTTGAGATATTGGTAAACTTTTAGGATTGGCATTATGTAAAAGATCTATTAAAAAAAATCTATAATGGACGTGGAAAGTAGACTTTGAGTTAGTCTAATGTTTTAGGCAATCTCTGCTTGAGACATTGGTAAAATTTTAGGATTGGCATTATGTAAAAGATCTATTAAAAAATTCTATAATGCCCATGGAAAATGGACTTTGAGATAGTCCAATGTTTTAGGCAAACTGATTGATTAACTAGGAAAAATCAAAGTTCATAGATAATTTGATATAGTCTAATGTTTTAGGCAATCTCTGCTTGAGACATTGGTAAACTTTTAGGATTGGCATTATGTAAAAGGTCTATTAAAAAAAATCTATAATGGACGTGGAAAGTAGACTTTGAGTTAGTCTAATGTTTTAGGCAATCTCTGCTTGAGACATTGGTAAAATTTTAGGATTGGCATTATGTAAAAGATCTATTAAAAAAATCTATAATGCCCATGGAAAATGGACTTTGAGATAGTCCAATGTTTTAGGCAAACTGATTGATTAACTTGGAAAAATCAAAGTTCATAGATAATTTGGGTACGGGAAAATTGATTGAAATACCAATTACTAGTTTTTGAGAGGAAAATTTTAGTTGACATAAGCAAATGTTTTTGGACAATTCATAGCAAAGATTTAATAGAAAAATATACTAAATTGTAATGTTAAATTTGAATGTTGTGTTATAGCAACTCTAAATCTAAAAACTTTTTTACTTTTCAATAATGAATTAATTATTAAATTTAAGTTTTTAATGTTAAATGAAAAACTATTTTTTTCTTACTCAACATTATCATCAACTAAAACATATTTCTTTTACTTTTCAATAATGAATTAATTATTAAATTTAAGTTTAGCTAATCTAAACCTTAATGTTAAATGAAAAACTATTTTTCGCTGTCTCAACATTATCATCAAAATGTTAAATGGAAGAACTATTTTCCATTTACTTCATATTATCATCAGCAAGCAAGATTATGTCAAAATTTGAATAAATAATATGATGAAAAGTAAACCTCATACAAATTATCACTTAAAATAAACCAATTTCTTTATAGTAAACTATTAATAGAAATCAACTAAGTAATTAGCCTAGATTAATCTTAATTCCATATTTATCAAGTGTTTAGGGAAATCAATTTTTTTACATCTTATGATATTTGCATCTCATGAGAGTTAAGAAAGATTAGGTTATATCCCACATGAAGATCAAGGAAGTACCATGAGTTTTCATAAGCCTGGAGCTAAAAATGGACAACTTGACCAAGTCAAATTTACTTTAATTACCCAACAAAAATTAATAAAAAAATAATAATGTAGAATTTCTATTTTAACATAGGGTTATACTTATTATTATTTCAAATTTACATGGCTGAAGCAAAATGTTTAATGGACAGGGCATTGCAACATCTCTCCCATACTAAGCTGGAAAGCACCTTTCCTTTTGGTCTAATTATCAAATAGTCCAGACCAAGTCAATAATTTACTTGATTAAGTCAAAATGTTTACGAGACAAACATTACACTATCTCTCAGATAATGAACTATCCTTTTAGACCTAATTAATTATCAAATACTACAAACTGAATCAATGCCCAAGAGAGAGTCACTAAATAGCGTGAAACTACCCAACAAGGCTACATCAAGATACAAATGTAGGCTACAACAGAAAGCCATCTAATGAAGCTACAACAGGATACAAAGGTACACCTGAAGGCTCCTACAGAAAGTCATTTAATGAAGGCTACAAAGTCATTTATAAATGACCAGAAATCTTCTGATCTTATACCCTTATACAACACATTTCGTGGGTAAAGATAAAAGCAGCGGAGAGGCGGCTACTTATGTACTTGGAGTATGGAGCAGACTGTTTGCACCATGGCGAGCAACAGTGCAAAAATTGCTCCCGCCAGAGCTAGAAAATTCCAAGGCGATGAGAAATATTTCTTCGTAAACTGCCCCCACCAAACCTTGGGGTTACTTCCGTAGTGCTTCATCACATCATCTTGCAGTTGCTCGAAGATAGCTTCCCGGGGCAGGGTAACACCCTTGCATAGACCATTAAAGAGAGCTGCGACCTCTGCATCACTCCCAATGTAGTTATTAAGGACTGCACTATGTCTTAGCAGAGCCACGTCTTTTTCTGTGTCGATCAACTTGTTCATCAAACTCAAGTAGCAGGTAACGTAATTGATTTCAGATGGCTTGCATACCTCAAGAGCGATTAAGTTACGGAAGAGTACCTCTGTGTGGTCCGTAACATTGATGGGAGGAAGATAAATCGTGGCTTTGTGGGGATCGAAACCGATTGTCATGATGCCTCCGTTGCGTCGCTGAAATTTGATGCCAGCATTACTTAATTCTACTGCAGGAGGGATGAATCTATAGTGCGTCCGAGATTTTTTCTTGCCGTCCTTGTTCTCGATTTGAATTGTATGCTCATCGGAAGGTGGAGACACAATGAGGCTGTGCAACAAACCCAGCAAATGATGAGCTTGTTCATGTGATGGTTGCCACGACCATCTTTTCATACCGTCTTCATAATCGAAAGGGTAGAACTTTGTCCCTGGAGTTTTCACCAGCATATCCAAAAGAATTTTCTTAGCATTATCCACCGAGGTGAGCTCAACTTCGAGTAACTGTCGGAGAACTGTCAAGGGGATTTGATTTTCTAGCATCAGAATGTCGTTCAGTATATCAAATCCAGCAAAATCGATCTTTGTACTCTCAAAAATAGGTTCATATTTATCACTACCTTGCCCGATTGACGTCTCTTCACCCAGGGTCCTGAATATTTCTAGAATGAAGCAACCATCCAAAGTAAGCATCTCAGCGAGGCTCTCTGGCTCGCAATTGAGTTTTTCATCGTAGCAGCTCTTGATTTTGTTCGCATCCTGGAAGATATTATAGATTGCACGAATGGAGAAGTCCATATTATCTGGATCGATAGTGGGCCCACTATTATTGAACCTGGTCATCATTCTATGCAGAGCTCTCTTTTTGTGAGTGTCCATGCGAGAAAGCTGTGCTCTCTTGGAATGATATGGACCCAACGAAACGATTTGAGGGACATATGCTTTCTTCTTCAACTCTTTCAGGAAGTTAGGAACTCTAAATATCGACACAACGGACTGCAGTCTGGAATCAACATAAGATTCCGGTGGAATTTTAATAGCCAATGCTTTGTTCCTTATCCATGTCGGCGTTCCTAGATCGTCTTCTAATTCTTCCAGATCGTCTTCTAATTCTTCTGTGGTTTTCAATGCAGATTTATAAGATACAGTAGCCGGGGCTCGAGGCGCTTCTGACTTGGATGCGGCTCGAGAGGGGGCTATAATGTCTTGCACTATACGATAAGATTCTCGATAGGGGGCTGGAACGGCTGCTTTCGATGCTGCTGGGACGCATTGGAACGTATCATTACGTGCTGAAACTGCTTTGCGCTCCTTCCGCCTGCACAACGTCAACATTGAATCACCTAATCAGTATCGACCTCTGCAGCCCAAAATATTTCAGATAGCGCACGCAATACAACACAGGTTATGTCGTCTCTCCCAACTCCAAACACAACACAGGTTATGTCGTCTCTCCCAACTCCAAATTCCAATGTATAAAGATTATGTAACTTTATTTTTTGACTTAATGACGACTTTACTGATGACGACAGCCAGTAGATGGAATGTTAATGGAAAATTTCACATTTCGAGATTGAATACTTCACTGGCCAGCAACTAGCTCGAAACTTCATGGAAAACTTCCGCATCAGTCATTTCAATCAACTTTACTGACGACGCCAGCCACGAGATGGAATCTTAATGGAAAACTTTCACATTTCGAGATTGAATACTTCACTAGTCGACCACGATACCCACTCTGTTGAATTTCCACGAAACTCTTACTTTCTGACTTGACCACGACAGCACGAGATGGAATCTTAATGGAAAACTTTGACATTTCGAGATTGAATACTTCACCAGTCGACCACGATACCCACTCGGTTGAATTTCCACGAAACTCTCTAACTTTACTTTCTGACTTGACCACGACACCACGAGAAACAGTCCAATGAGTTTCTTTTTCTTTCTTTTTTTCTGACTTGACCACGACAGCACGAGAAACAGTCGAATGAGTTTCTTTTTCTTTCTTTTTTTTCTTTCCTTTCTTTTTTAGAGAGAAATCATTATATGGCCGAAGCCTGACAGATTTTTACAATCTATATGGCCGAAGCCAGCATAATTTTTTTTTACGTATAGTCGTTACAAATATTGTTCAAACATCTCCATAGCGTGGGGGTCATCAAATAATTGATCATGACTGCAGGTGCGAAAGCCATCCGCCCCAGCCATTACATCATGCACGTCATGTGCACAGTCCAATGAGTTTCGACGAAAAACCTTTATTTTTTTACACATTAATTCAGTTTTCAGATCAGTAATGGAACTTGGCCGCTATCTCCTAATACAGATTTACTCATTATAATCATTCAAAAAAACTAAACTATTGAAATTATCTTACAGATTTATTCATACAATTATAAATTAAAATTATCCAGGTGTTTTAAGTAAAATTACATTATTGAAATTACCTTATTGGTGGTAAATAAGGGGGCAGGTTTTCACTTCTTTCCATCTCTGAGAAAATTTTCACTCACCTACTGAGGCAGGGTTTCAATCTTGCTCTATGCCTTTCACTCTTGGGCCATTAACCAGTTTCCTTACTCCTAAAAAGACATGCTCTTAACTAAGCATAAACTTAAATAAATATTTTATATACTCTAGGCCCACACAAAAATATTTTATATACTCTAGGCCCAACAAAAATCTTGTATATAAATATTTTCAATCAACCAAAAACTTTTATATAAAAATTTTCAATCAAGATTAACCAAGTACCTACTAGTATGCAATTGACACTTTCATATTGGTACTCAAGATTTGATGAGTGGAAACCATAGTTATTAATTCTAATATGATATAACTAGTGCAACCATATAAATTAATACATTTTAAAAACATTCTTAGAACAAGATTCTTAGCTATAGAGATTCATTCCCATTTTATTATAGGATTCTTAATTTGTATATATGCTTTGTAACAATATCATGGACCAATACTATGACTTATCAATACCAAATGCCCAAAAAAGGATAATTCATTTCATATGATACTTGTTTGTTCATAATAAAAAAGACATAACTACTTTGAAAATAAATCTTAGCCTTTGGTTTGTGTATGCTATTAAGAATATTATATGGAGGTATTAATGGACAAATCTTATCTTGCATACAATATAGATCTCCCTGGACCTAGAAACCAAGTCTAGAACAAAACAAACAAACACATAAAAACTCTCTCTAGGTTCATTGCCATTAATTCATAATAAATGCAAGCAATGAGATGAATAACTCATATTGTTTTTATCGATGTTTGTCCTCGCTATTGTTCGTTGTAGCTTTCAACCTCATCCTCGATGTTCCAAGCCAAGCTCTGCAAAGAAACCAATAGACAAATCATTAAAACACATGATACATAAATGATTTAACATAACTTATATAAGTGATTAGGGAATCTTATACCAATCATTATAACAACAAATGTGGGAAAGAAAAATGTATTTGTATTAATGAAATATGAAAGAAGATCACAACCGATGACTTGATGTTGTGATATTTACTTTTACAACCAGGTATTTATTTATACAATAATAATCATGCGATAAAACTTTATGAAACATGAGGTACCATTCAACGAAGGAGTAGAGATTCAATATTTGATTTGTTGTTGCTTGAACTCCCTTGTTGATATCACATTCGCATGAAGGAAGATGCATCTCGACCGAACATTGTTGACTCAGTAGTTGACCTCCCAGCCTACTCCTTGGGTATTTTTCTTCCCCAAAGACCCCCAGGCTGCAATCGGTCTGTAAAGTAGACATTAGGGGAATTTTGAGGTCTAAAATGGGCCTCCTAAGGAAATTATAAAATAATAGTGGAAATAATAAAATAATATTAGATTACAATATCAAATTTTAGAGGGAAAAAAGAAAATATATTTTTTCAACTCGTATTTTCAACTTATCTCCCTATTGGTTTACTCAAATTTCGAGCGACGACACTCATTGGATGCAAAATTTGATTCCTTATCCAAGAATTAACCATGTTGCATACTTTCGATTGACTCTGCTACACGAAAAATGAGAAATATGTGAAAAACATGATTGCAATCACATTTTTTCATGTATTTCTCATTTTTCATGTAGCAGGGTCAATCAAAAGTATGCAACATTGGTACTCCTTGGATGATGAATTAAATATTGCATCCAAAGAGTACTCCTACTCGAAATTTGAGTAAAACCTTAGGGAGATAAGTTGAAAATGCGAGTTGAAAAAATAGTTTTATTATTTTTTAATCTTTTTACTATTTTACTCCAAAAATGGTGAATCGTCACCCATGGTTGACATCATCATCTTGAATCCTATCGGTTCTTATAAAGTTTATTTTGGTTGTACATTTTTTCTTAGGAGGCCCATTTTAGCCCTCAAAATTTCCCTAATGGGAAGAATACTAGTCGATGGATGAGAGCACTCTTGGCTCAAAAGTTCCCTATCTAATGACCCACCTAAACAAAATTTCTATAGGCTTGATAGTCACTCACATAGAATTATGTAATCCATCCAACAATAAGGAAAAAAGTGATCCCCTTCCCATAGTTTGCTCCTTTTATAAGAGGCCTCATAGGTGACACTTGTCATGCTTCATGCAAAAATAATTATTTTTATTAATCTAAAAGTTGTATTATTCACCTATCCATGTATCTGCCTCTCACCAAATCTCTCCTAATTTATTTGCTTAAATTTTTATTAAAAATAATATTTTCCCTCACCCCAATGTGACTCCCTATTTCTTCCCCTAGTTGTCTCTTGATCCCCCTTTTATACTCCTCAATTTGTGTTCATCATTGAAGTCAACCAGTAGGTCTCAGATTTGGCTCCCTAACTACACCCTAGTTTATCTCAAGTTGACTCTTAGATAGAGATCCTTGTGGTGGCCTTTTCCACATGGAGGTTCTCTCATGAAGCTAAATTTCTCTAATTTAAATTATTATTCATTATTTTCATTCACCACCCTCTTTTCTTAATGAGCTTAAACTATAAGAGGATTAATTTTTTGAATTAACTTGATGTCCCTTTCCCCTTTTTTTTTACTAAACAGTTACATACTTTGGAGTTACTTTATTTGGTCATTATATACCTAAGATTTTTCAAATGTGGGAAGGGTAGAGATACTCAATTGGTCCAATATTTGTATTTCTTCCTATTCTCCATTTACCCCAAGGTCTACTCTTGATTTAGGTAACTTAGTTCTACAACCTGACTTACTACATTATGTGAATTAGTATGATTATCAAATATTAATAATATTTCAGCAGTTTCTTCTTGATGCAAAGGGCATCGAATCGATCGTTCCCTTCAAGTACTTCTTCAAGAAATTTTTCAAGAACTTCCCTTGAATTTCCAAGGGTGTTAAGCCTTTTCCCTTCAGGCATACAATGACTACGATGGGAAAAACTAGATGTGATGACGGAGACCACTATCCTCTCCTATGTCACCATCTATAGTGATACTAATGGTGTCGGGGATCAAGGAATCTGCCTTGATGTGTGCCCCCCAATAAAATATTCATGAGTGACCCAATTTTGGGTCCACCCCCACAACATCATGATCTTCAAGATGAAGGTATCCCAACACCTTCTCGCCTAAGTCATGGAAGGAGTGCTAGTGGGTGAAATTGGGGATGTTGTCCCATGCCTCCCATGAAATTCCATCTATCTGTACACCCCCATCACTCATCTCATTAGAATTCACAAAAAAGTTTTAAATTGAACTTTAAAATTTTTCTGAGGCAACGATATGTAATTCAAACCAATCCAGAGGATGTCGACTAATCACATGCAAGTGCAAGTGCATCTGGGTAGTCTCCCGCCACACTTAATAATCATCAGTAATATTTGATTCATAATATTAGCCACCAATATAATTTTGTATGCTAAATCATCATCAAGACATAATCATCAATATCGTTGTAATTATGAGCAAGAACTAATGTAAACAGACACATAATGAATCCATCACATGATTAGACATAGTCATAAAATGTGTCCATCACAATTATTAGCATCATAATATCAAACTAGAAAAACAATTATTATCACATCCACTCATAGTAAGAGTCAAATATCTGGATCCTCAACTTGAGGTCCTCAAAGAATAATGTATCAAGGCCAATGCCATAAAAGGGCCAGTCAACCAGAGTGGGGCACTACAATTGCTGACTGCGCTAAAAAATTATTAAACGTTAGGTGCCACCACACAATTTTCAAAAGAAATAACTCACATAATTCAACTAGAAAAACAATGACCACGTAACTTGGAGAACAAATCAACCACGTAATGTAACTAGTATAACGAAAACCTAAAAGAGCACATTGGAGAAAACCATTCGTAAGAAGTGTTGAGAAACCAAGTGTTGTATAGATCAGGGCTTGATTCCTCTTACTTGATAATTACTTGTGAATGTGATCTAGAAGGATGTTGGTGGCCACCTGCCTATTCCACTTGGACCCCCACCACAGTCTCTTTTAGTTTTTCAGTTTCCTTAATTGTAGCATAGTTTACTATTTTTGGCAGTTTTTCGTGTCCTAAACTTCCAGAGTCATTTTGAGGCCCTAAACAACGCTTTTTGGGAAAACTGGGGCCAACGTGGTCGCTTACCAATGTTGGCCACTCAGAAGTTTTATTCCTCGGACATATATTTCTAATGAGGTATTGTATGCATCAAACAAAGATCGTATGCCAAAGTTACGACCCCAAGAAGTTGATGTACCAATTTACCCAAATGGGGCCCATAGTTTTGGCACTTCATCTCCTAGGGTGAGGTTTTTAGATGTTTAGGGTTTTCCATTCTTTCTCAATTATAAATAGGCCTCCAAGCCTCATTGTAACATAGTTCAGAGGCATGTATTCGCCACATCTCTTCTCAGAGATAAGCTATCATCACCCAAGCTAGTCTTATTTCTATTATGTTTGTAAGCATATTTCAGTACTTGATATCAATGAAATGAAGTGATATTTCTGTTGCATCTCTGTATTTATGGTTATATCTGCAATTTGTTGCATTCCTATTTAAGTTCAGATCAATGGTATCAGAGTGGGATGCTCTTTCTCTATTTTTCTTTGCATGTCCCCAATGAGGTCGAGATATAAGGAGTTAGGGCTCGAATTGGTCGAACCTTTGCAAGACCATCCTTGTAAATCCTGATGGCCTCCCATGGCACAAGAGAAGAAAGACAAAGGGGCAAGAGATCCTTTCAAAACATTGCTCAAAGAAGCCCTCGAGCAACAGAGGAACACTATGATGGAAAACGTTTCCCAGATCCTTCAGTTGGTATCCAAGGGTGACGCATCTTCTTCCAGTAGCTACTCTGGAAGCGCCACACCCTTTAAGGTACAAGTTAAATTTGACATCCCCATATTTGAGGGTCGGATAGATGCGGACATCGTAGATAAATGGTTAAATCTGCTAGAAGGATATTTTTTTGTTCATGATTTTTCCAGCCGGGAAAATATTACTTTTTCACTTCTCAAAGTCACCCCCCACGTCAAGGGTTGGTGGGAAACCCACTATGAGAAGAAGGATGAAAGTACACCCTCACTATTTTCAGACACACCCACTTGGAATTCATTTCAGGACACCATCAAGGAGAAGTACTAACATGTCGAGAGCTATGAGGATAGATACATAAAGTGGACCATGCTGCGGCAGGGAAGGGACCAAGATGTGAGGGAGTTTACCAATGTTTTTCATATCCTTCACACGAAGTTGGGTATCAAGGATTCTGACAAAAATTTGGTATTCAAGTACCACAAATTCCTACACAAGTACATCCATGATGAAAAGGAGTTCCTGGACATCTCCTCGCTCGGCACAACATACCGATACGCTATCAATATTGAGAAAAATTTTAAACAGAAAAAGCGAGACTTTGGATCTGCGAATCCGAAGCAAGGGAAAGGTGCCCCCAAGCCGCAGAGCAAAGGGAAAAGCCATGGCTGGCTGACCTAGGATAACTTACGAAGTCGCAAGCAAATAACATCACCACAAAGACAAATGAGGACACAAGAAAGTGGTGTGATTTCCATCAGAGCTCCACTCACAACACAAGTGAGTGTCATGCCAAGCAGTCATTGGTGGCCGAGTTGAAGGCTTCCGAGTCAGACGCATGTTACGACTCTAAGTCAGAAGTTGATAGGGGAATGAAAAAGGGAAGCAAGTCAATGACGTGGAGCCTAGTGCCACTGTGGCCACCACCAATATTCATAAGATTGAGCCTGAAGATCTAGAGGAGGGGGAACACCTATTTCACTCATAGATGTGGGTGAAGGGTTCTCCGTTGTAGTTCATTGTATACATGAGGAGCCAAAAGAACCTCATTTTAGTAGAGGTCATGAAGTGACTAGGCCTATTGACTACAACACGTCTGCAACCTCACACCATCGAGTGGCTACACCAAGGATGAGATCTCCACCTCATCTAGCAACGTCGCCTTCCCTACAGCATCAAGCCCTTCATGGATGAGGTAATGTGTGATGTTGCTCCTCTTGAAGTTTGTGATGTATTATTAGGACAACCATACTTGTGGAAGCAACATGTTGTATATGAGTCTAGAGCCCGCTCTATTATTATTTATTTGGGTAGTAAGTTATACAGGATACCGAAGGTAGCCCCACCTACCGCCATCTCTTTGATATCTGCTAAGCAATGCAGTAATATCATTTCCCATACTGGGAATTTTTTTTCTTTCTGATTCACTCTCAAAGTAAGGGGAAGATCATAGCCACATCCATGGCCCCCGGGAAGGGTTCCTCCATGCAACAAAAGCAGGTGGATATGGTCGTGGAAGAATATAAGGACATCTTCTCCTCACGCACAGGGGTACCCTTGCATTGCCAGGTCAAGCATTCGATCGATATGACTCCCAGAGCACCTCTACCCAACGGGCTAATACATCACTACTCCATTATGGAAAATGAAGAGATCAAGCAAAAAATCCAGGAGTTGATACAAAAAGGGCACATCCGACCAGGTTCCTTGCCTTATGGGGGCCCGATTGTACTTGTACAATTGAATGATGGGACTTGGAGGCTCTCCATTGATTATCGGGAACTAAACAAAATCATTGTCAAGAATACGTATCCAATCCCACGGATTGATGACCTTCTGGACCAACTCAAGGGGACCAAGTATTTCAGCAAGATTGATCTGAAGTATGGCTATCACCAAGTTCTAATAGAGCCCACAAATGTATGGAAGACTGCCTTCAAATCCAAGGAAGGCCTTTTTGAATGGTTGGTTATGCCCTTCGAGTTGACAAATACCCCTGCTACTTTTATGAGGCTAATGGACGACATCTTGCAACCCTTCACCAAATCATTCGTGGTCGTTTATTTGGATGACATCCTCCTCTTCAACAAGAGTTGGGAAGAACACTCGTAACACATTCGGCAGGTCCTTCAAACCCTTTGGCAGCACAAACTGTGTGCCAACTTAGAGAAATGCACCTTTGGCATGAGCCAGGTTCAATATTTGGGTTACATCATAGATGAGCATGGCGTGCGCGTGGATTCAGCTAAGATCCATGTAATTCGGGATTGGTCATCCCTGACCACTCTAATGGAGCTTCGCAACTTTTTGGGCCTTCCAATTTTTTATCAGAGGTTCATGTTGGGATTCTCCCATTTCACTTGGCCTTTGAGTCAGATTACTAAGGGCGGGGTGAAAGTAATGTTTTGCTTGTCCAAGTCCCAACATAAGGTGTTCATTGAGTTGAAGCACTGACTCTGTTCTACATCAGTACTCACACTACCAGACGTGCAACAACCATTTGAAATTGAGACAGATGCCTCAAACTATGCTATTGGTGTAGTCCTCACCCAGCACGAGCATCCAGTGGCCTATCATAGTGAGACACTTTCTGGTACAATTCAGAAGTACCCCACCTATGATAAAGAGATGTATTCCATTGTGCAAGCTTGCCAGCAATGGAAGCATTACATTCTAGGGAAGGAGACAGTCATCCACACTAATCACCAACCTCTCCAGTTTATACAGACACAAGGGAAGTTACAGAATGATCGCCATCATAAGTGGTCTACATATCTGCAACAATTCCACTTGAACATTAAATACAAAAAGGGTAGCACCAATAATGTTGCAGGCTGCCTCAGCCGACTCCTAGTTGCAGCATTGAATACTGTTCTCAACTCTTGTGGCCACGAGACTTCTAGATGGCCATAACTATACAAAAATGATCTAGAGTTCACTTCCACATACCATATGCTAGTAGATGGAAAGAAATTTCCTGATTTCCACTGCCAGGATGGATTATTATGCTACTTGGGCCACCTTTGTGTTCCTTCAAGCGAGCATGCCAAGATGATTTGGGAGGCACACTACAGTCGGGTCAAAGGACACTTTTGTGTGGAGAAAAATGTGGTTATACTACAAAAGTACTTTTATTGGCCCTAACTCTGACTAAATGTTGGGAAATATATCAAATCCTGCACTGCCTATGCCATCACCAAGCCTACCATCAAGAAGCAAGGCCTGTACACTCCTCTACCTACTCCCAGCTAGTCGTGGGAATCCATATTGTTAAAATTGGCAACTAGGGCCAAACTCCATGTGAGTCACCTTATTCATGGCTAATAATATTTTTCCTAGATTCTTCTCATCGAGAGGTGTAGGATTAATCTAAATATCATCCGATTCCAATAAGTATTTATGGAGATATGAATTTATTTTGATTATGGAATAATTATCAAGCCGACCAGCAACTCATGTAGGCTTAGAAGCCCAACAGACGCATCTATTCATCATCAACATTTGTATATAAATACAGGAGGTCTTTTCCTCATTTGGACACACACTGATCATCACATCTCTCTCTCTCTGGTGTGCGGCGAAATCTTGCACTGGTGCGCGGCGAAATCTTGCACTGGTGTGTGGTGAAATCTTGCACTGGTGCGCAGCAAAATCTTGCATTGGTGCGGCGAAATCTTGCACTGGTGCGCAGTGAAATCTTGGACTGGTGCGTGGTGAAATCTTGGACTGGTGCGTGGTGAAATCTTGGACTGGTGCGCGACGAATCTTGGACTGGTGCACGGTGAAGTCTTGGACTAGTGCACGGTGAACGACTCACCGGTGGAAACTTGACAAGTTCGATCTAGGGTCTGCTGCCCTAGTTTAGGGCTGATTTGGGGTTTGCTGCTGCTGATATAAATCAGATCCTTGTACTATTTCTCTCTGCTGAATTATTGAAGATAAAAGAAGATTTGATCAAAGGGTTTCCCCATATTGGGGTTTGTCCTTGGCTAGCCGCCACATCTTATGTCTCTTGTCTTGGATTGTTTTCTGTCGATCATTTAATGTTCTATCTGCACTTTACTTTATGTACATGTGATTGCTAATTTGTGGATAATAATAAGAAAGATAAGTAAACTGCTATAAGCATAGAACATACCATATCTTAACATGGTATCAGAGCTGAGGTGAAGACAAAGCCCAAGCAAGAGAAAGAGCAATCACCGAAGAGAAGATTGGCAAGGCTATCCTAAAAGAACTGTGGGGTCCTCAACACTCTTCCCTACCGAAGACAAGCTCCGTGAGAAAGCGAAAGCTGACTATCACGGATGGAAGATGTCTATCGATCTAACCTTAGAAGATCAAGGAGTGTTGGACCATCTGAGAGGCAATATTGTTGAGCCTCCATCAAATGCACCTGCTACTACCAGGAACAAATGGACCTAAGGGTGGAAGAAAAGGACAATGTTACATTTGCGATAAAGTAGGTCACTATGCAAGGGAGTGCCCTGATAGAAGGGACTTACATCGGGAAAATGATCACAATCCCTCTCATGGCAATCAAAAGAATGGAAAATCTAATCGCAGAGGTAAAAGGAGTGCTGGAAATCAAGGAAGAGGACAACCAGCTAGAAATTCCAGGTATTAATCTAACACTATTGACAATAAACAGGATGAATATTATCTACCAGCTGCTCTATCTACCTCTGCTCCTCTGGACTTGCTGGGAAATTGGATTATTGATAGTGGTGCCTCAAGGCACTTCACTGGTTACAAAGAAGTTCTCCATAATCTAATAGAGAAAGAAACTAACTTGGAAATTGTCCTTTGAGATAATATGAAATATCCAGTGAAAGGTGTACGCAATGTCTCTCTTAAATTGAATCAAGGCAATACGATCCACTTACAAGATGTATTATATGTACCTGAACTCAAAAAGAACCTGGTGTCCATTTCGGCTATGGAAGATAAAGGCTACAAGGTGGCTTTCAGCGATGGCAAGGTATGTGCATGGAAAAACAATATTAAAGATGCCTTCACTCTTGGGTTTCGAGTTGATTCATTATATCAGGTCGGAGGAAGTCCGCTAGGTGTCATGTCATGTGACACATCTCAAGCCTTGATCGAGAATCAAACCGAAAAGAAGATCAAGATCTTAAGGACTGATAATGGGACTGAATATGAAATATAACGAGTTTCATGACTTTTGTAAAGAGGCTAGCATTAAGAGGGAGACTACTACACCATATACTCCTGAACAGAATGGTGTGGCGGAAAGGAAGAACCGTACGATTGTGGACGCTGTCCATGCCATGCTCCATGATCAAAGACTTCCTAATTTTCTATGGGCCAAAGTTGCAAACACCGTTGTATATGTACAAAATTGATGCCCTCATCAAGCATTAGGTTCCAAGACTCTTGAAGAAATGTTCACTGGTAAGAAACCTGACATATCTCATTTTAGAATTTTTGGAAGCCCTATATATTTTCATGTGTTGAAAGAGAAAAGGAATAAATTGGGTGCATCTGGAAAGAAAGGAATCTTAGTGGGCTATGGTGAAAATACTAAGGGTTATAGAATCAATGTAGTTGGTCAAAGGGAAGTTGTGATTAGTCATGATGTCACCTTTGACAAAGATATGGCTCTCAACAAAGTGAACAATCTTCCTACATTGAGGAGCTCTCAAGAAGCTGACACCAGGGAACCGAAAGAAAAAGAGTATGATGAGATATTTGCACCTGTTGCCAAATATACCACCATCCGCTCGATCATAGCCCTTGCGGCTTCACAAGGATGGAACCTACATCAGATGGATGTCAAGACCGCATTCTTGCATGGTTCGATACAAAGAAGAGGTCTACGTGGAGCAACCCGAAGGATTTGAGATTTATGATCGAAAATCTCATGTGTGAAGGTTGAAGAAGGCCCTCTATGGGCTAAAGCAAGCACCCTGAGCATGGTATGAGAGGATCGATAGCTAGTTGATGAAGCTGGGATTCACTAGGAGTGAAGCCGATCCCAACCTTTACTTTAAGGTTGAAGATGAAAAACCTCTCATACTGGTGCTGTATGTTGACGACCTGTTTCTAACAAGTGCAGACCCTCTCATTCACAAATGTAAGAGGGAGTTGGCTTTTGAACTTGAAATGAAGGACCTAGGACTGATGCACTATTTCCTAGAACTTGAAATCTGGTAGAAGCCAAGGGAAATTTTCATATCTCAAGGAAAATATGTGGCGAAGATATTGGAAAGATTCGATATGGTGGACTGCAAGCCTGTGACTACCTCGAGGATCTTAACTTTCAGAAGTTATATGGTAGTGATGTCGGACCAGATTTGGGAAATGCCTCTGAGTTTCATAAACTCATTCGCGTTCTTGTTCTTGGTGAACCTTCATCCGGACATATGTTTTGCAGTGAGCATGGTGAGCTCATATTTGGTTGAGCCTCACTGGATTGATGCCCAGAATCTTCTGAGATGTCTTCAGGGCACAATCTCTCATGGGCTAAGATACACTGCCAAAGATGTGAGACTACTTGGATACACTGATGCTGATTGGGCAGGTAGTGTGGTGGATCGTAAGAGCACTTCCAGGTGCTATTTCTCCTTGGGATCTGCTTCAATATCCTGGATGAGCAGGAAGAAGAAGTTGGTGGCTCTGAGCACCACCGAGGCAGAGTATATTGCTGCTAGCATGGCCTCTTGTGAGGCAGTCTGGTTGCGAAGGCTCTTCAGTGAGCTGTTTGGATTTACATTGGATACCACCGTGATCCTATGTGACAACCAGAGTGGGATTCGTTTGTCAGAGAATCTCATATTTCATGATCAATCCAAGCATATCGATATCAAGTACCACTATATTCGAGATATGGTGCAGTGGGGAGCTATAAGGCTCCAATATATCGGTACAGATGAACAGGTTACCGACATTCTCACAAAGCCCCTAGGAAAGGTCAAATTTTTGACTTTCCTAGAATGCCTTGGTGTCGTTCAGAAACCCTCTAATGAGGGTCCTGTATGATGTATGGAGCTCTTGTAGCTTTGGGGGGGGGGGGCGTGTGTGGGATACTTCTTGGAGCGACATATGATCACAGGGTAAAAGAATCAAAACTTTCCTTGTAACACCCCATGGCAACTATGTAGCTAGATGATTATTTCTCCTTTGAGGTCTAGATGATGTGTTCTCCATGACGATTATGTAGCAGGATGATTAGTTCTCCTGTGAGATCTGGATCATGTGTTCTCCATGACAATTATGTAGCAGGATGATTAGTTCTCCTGTGAGGTTTGTATGACGTGTTCTCCATGACGATTATGTAGCAGGATGATTAGTTCTCCAATGAGGTCTGGATGATGTGTTCTCCATGACGATTGTGTAGCAGGATGATTAGTTCTCTTGTGAGGATAGGATTGATTAGTTCTCCTGTCAAGGAATCTTACCCATGCAGTCTGGGACTCATGGGAAGTACCTCTCATCTGATCAACGAGTAGGGAAATGAGGATAGGGACCATAGTAGTACCGATGGACGCATCGCTGTATCTACCATACTCCCTATGCTAGGATGACCTTCATTAATCTGGGATCAATGATACTGCTCTGGGACCAGTGGTGGGAGTTGTACCCACTATGATGCTAACTTCGGGTCGGTTGAGACTGGTCTGGGACCAATGGTACATACTTTGAGACTGACTTTGCGTCAGTGGGGGACTGGTCTGGGACCAGTAGTAGGAGTTGTACACTATGACGCTGACTTCGGGTCGGTTGAGACTGGTCTGGGACCAGTGGTACACACTTGAGACTGACTTTGAGTCAGTGGAGGATGATACTGGTCTGGGACCAATGGTAGGAGTTGTACCCACTATGACACTGACTTCAGGTCAGTTGAGACTAGTCTGGGACTAGTGTTATACACTCTGAGACTAACTTTGAGTTAGTGGAGGATGATACTGGTCTGGGACTAGTGGTAGGAGTTGTACCCACTATGACACTGACTTCGGGTCAGTTGAGAACTGGTTTGGGACCAGTGGTACACACTCTGAGACTGACTTTGAGTCAATATGATACATCCTCAATCATTTCTTCTTCTTCATAATTCAGACAAAGCAAAGCAGAGTAGAACAAAGCAGAGCAGAACAGGGCAGAACAAAACAGAGTAGTGCAGGCAGAATAGAGCAGAATAGAGCAGGGGTCAAGTTGTACAGGGCAGTGCATTTGATGGATGAATAGTAGCTACAGACAAACGAATTGCTGATGGAGTTCTCTCTAGTTGAGAGGGAGTGTTAAAATTGGCAACTAGGGCCAAACTCCATGTGGGTCACCTTATTCATGGCTGATAATATTTTTCCTAGATTCCTCTCGTCGAGAGGTGTAGGATTGATCTAAAGATCATCCGATTCCAATAAGTATTTATGGAGATATGAATTTATTTTGATTATGGAATAATTATCAAGCCGACCAGCAACTCATGTAGGCTCAGAAGCCCAACAGACACATCTATTCATCATCAACATTTGTATATAAATATAGGAGGTCTTTTCCTCATTTGGACACACATTGATCATCACATCTCTCTCTCTCTCTGGTCTGCGGTGAAATCTTGCACTGGTGCGCGACGAAATCTTGCACTGGTGCGCGGTGAAATCTTGCACTGGTGCGCGGCGAAATCTTGCATTGGTGCGCAGCGAAATCTTGCACTGGTGCGCGGCGAAATCTTGCACTGGTGCATGGTAAAATCTTGGACTGCTGCGCGACGAATCTTGGACTGGTGCGCGAAAAAGTCTTGAATTGGTGCACGGTGAATGACTCACCGGTGGAAACTTGACAAGTTCGATCTAGGGTATGCTGCCCTAGTTTAGGGCTGATCTGGGGTTTGTTGCTGCTGATATAAATCAGATCCTTGTACTATTTCTCTCTGCTGAATTATTGAAGATAAAAGAATATTTGATCAAAGGGTTTCCCCATATTGGGGTTTGTCCCTCGCTAGTCGCCACATCTTGTGTCTCTTGTGTTGGCTTGTTTTCTATCGATCGTTTAATGTTCTGTCTGCACTTTACTTTATGTACACGTGATTGCTAATCTGTGGATAATAATAAGAAAGATAAGTAAACTGCTATAAGCATAGAACATACCATATGTTAACACATATCCATGGACTATATGTTTGTCCTCCCTTCTACCAAGCATGGTAATGACTGTGTATTTGTGGCCATGGGCAAATTTTCTAAGATGGCTATATTGGCAGCCTGCAAGAAGAGTATCACAACATAGGAAACTGCCAAAATCTTCTTTGAACGTGTATGGGTACATTTTGGGATCCCGCAGACCATTATATCAGATTAGGATAACAGGTTCCTGAGCACATTCTGGTCAAGCCTTTGGACACTATTGGACACCAAGCTCACCATGTTGACTGCCGTCCATCCCCAAACTGATGGTCGGACGGAGGTTGTCAATACGATGATAGTTCACATACTCCATATATTCAACTCCAAGAATCCACAAACCTGGGATGAGAGTCTTTGCTATGTGCATAATAGTTATAATAGATCTCTCCCTAGCTCGACTGATCAGAGTCTATTTCAAGTCGATCTAGGATTTCAACCATTTTTTCTGATTGATGTTGTCATGCCTTATGTGACTACACAGACAAAATCCACACATGTATTTTTTGAGGCTGATAAAGCGACCAGATTTATTGAACGCATCCAACACATCCGCTAGCAGGTTCATGACATGTTGGAGAAGTCAAATTCCAAGTACAAGCAACGACATGATCAACAACGGGTGCCACACAAGTTTCAGGTGGGCAAAAAAGTTTGGGTGCATTTACAAAAAAAACGCCTTACGGGAGCCCATCAGAAGCTCATACTACTCTGATATGGTCCTTACACCATTACCAAGGTTATGGGAGACAATTTTTTTTAGCTCAGCATTCCCCCATTCCTTGGCCTGCACCCAATGTTCAATGTGGACCGCCTTCAGCCATACTTCCCACCATTATTGGACACATCAGACATTGTAAAACAACTCACACCCACATAATTAATCCCAGACTACATGGAACAACCCACAACTGATCGGATTATAGACACACACGTCAGGAACACTTGCCAACAGAAGATCCAACTATATCGGGTTGTCAAAGCTAGCCAACTCCTGCACCAAGGTAAGTGGCTCACCAGGGACGAAGTTCAGCAGAACTTTCCCCATCTCATGGAGACATTCAACGTAATGGGTACCATTACTTACTAAGGGAGGAGGACTGATCCAGTTTGATGTTGGTGGCCACCCACATATTCCACTTGGACCCCCACCACTATCTCTTTCAGTTTTTTAGTTTCCTTAATTGTATCACAATTTACTATTTTTGGTAGTTTTTCGGGTCCTGAACTTCCGGAGCCATTTTGAGGCCCTAAAAAACGTTTTTGGGGAAAAATGGGGTGAACACTATTCATATACCATGTTGGCCACTCAGAAGTTGTAGTCCTTGGATAGATATTTATAACGAGGTATTATGCACATCAAACGAAGATCATATGCCAAAGTTACAACCTCGGGAAGTTGATGTATCAATTTACCCAAACAGGGCCCATAGTTTTGGCGCTTCATCTCCTAGGATAAGGTTTTTGGATGTTTAGGGTTTTCCTTTGTTTCTCAATTATAAATAGGCCTCTGAGTCTCATTGTAACACAGTTCGGAGGCATGTAGTTGCCACATCTCTTCTCAAAGATAAGCTACCATCGCCCAAACTAGTCTTATTTCCATTATGTTTGTAAGCATATTTCAGTATTTTATATTAATGAAATGAAGTGTTATTTCTGTTGCATCTTTGTATTTATGGTTATATCTATAATTTGTTGCGTTCCTGTTTAAGTTTGGATCGAAATGTTAGTTGTATTCTTTTTAAATTTATGTTCTCTTCATCAAATAATTGTAAAAAAACTTCAAAGCATAAAGATCACAAAGAGGCAAAGAACAACAGAAATTAGGCTCCAAGCTAGGGAAAAACCCCACAAGGGGGAAAACCCAAAAATTGCTTCTCTTAGAATTAGATAAAAATGAGATATCCATGACTGAAGGCCAAAACCAAGACTACCACAAATATCCAAGTCTCCTCCAACCAAGTCAAAGTCCACAAAAGTCAATGATGGTTAAACCTTTTCAAATATGGTCAAATCGCAAAAATTTTGAACGTGCAGTTGATCCAGGTGGATATTGGTGGCCAACCACAAATTCCACTTGGACACCCATGATTGTTTCTTTCAATTTTTCAGTTTCCTTAATTATAGCACAATTTACTATTTTTAGCAGTTTTTCGGGTCCTAAACTTCTGGAGCCATTTTGAGGCCCTAAACGACATTTTTTTTGGCAATCTACTAGCAACAAATTTTTAAAAACATTGTCTTTTCTGTTGTAGTCCGCAGAGAGATCTTTCCAACGGGGTATCATGTGCGTCAAAAGGAGATAATATGACCAAATCATGACCTCGAGAGGTTGGTTGTCCAACTAACCCCAACGGGGCCCATAAACTCTTGGTGTTACATCTCCTCAGGTCAGGGTTTTGGTTGTTTAGGGTTTTCTCTTATTGTTCAATAATAAAAAGTCCCTTGAGCCTCATTGTAATGCAGTTTAGAGGCATGTAGCCACCACATCTCTTCTCAAAGATAAGCTACCATCGCCAAGCTAGTCTCATTTCCATTCTGTTTGTAAGCATATTTCATTATTTGATATTAATCAAAGGAAGTGTTATTTCTACTGCATCTTTGTATTTATGGTTATATATGTAATTTGTTGCATTCCTATTTAAATTTAGATCAGTGGTATCAGAGCGGTCTGCTCTTTCTCTGTTTTTCTTTGCATGTCCCCAACGAGGTCGGGATATAAGGAGTTAGGGCTCGAACTAGTCAAACCTTTGCAAGACCAGCCTCATAAATCCTGATGGCCTCCCATGGAGGAAGAAAATAAAGACGAGGGAGAAGGAGATCCTATCAAAATATTGCTCGAGGAGGCCCTCGAGAAACAAAGGAACGCGATGATGGATAACTTTGCTCAGATCCTTCAACGGTTGCCCACCGGCAGCGCATCCACATCCAACAGCCACTCTGGAGGCTCCACACCTTTTAAGGTACACGTAAACTTTGACATTCCCATATTTAAGGGCCAAATAGATGCAGACACCATAGATAAATGGTTGAATCTGTTATAAGCATATTTTTCTGTTCATGATTTTTCCAGCTGAGAAAATATTACTTTTTCTCTTCTCAAAGTTGCCCCCCACGTCAAGGACTAGTGGGAAGCCTATTGTGAGCAGAAGGATGAAAGTACGAACTCATTGTTTTCATCCTCTCCCACTTGGAATTCATTCCGGAATGCCATCAAGGAGCAGTACTACCCGGTCGGGAGCTATGAGGATAAATATATAAAGTGGACCACGCTGCAGTAGGGAAGGGACCAAGATGTGCTGGATTTTACCAATGTTTTTCATACCATGCGCACGAAGTTGGGAATCAAGGATTCTGAGAAACATTTGGTACTCAAGTACTGTGACTGCCTACATAGATACATCCAGGATGATATGGAGTTCCTGGACATCTCCTTGCTCAGTATGTCGTACAGATATGCCGTTAAGATCGAGCAGAAGTTTAAATAGAAGAAGCGAGACTTTGAATCTATGAATCAGAAGCAAGGGAAAGGTGCCCACAAACTGCAAAACAAAGGACAAATCCAAGGTGAGACGACCCAAGACAACCCGCCAAGGCCACAAGTAAAGGACAACACTGCAAAGCCGAAGAAGGACATGGGAAAGTTGTGTGAGTTCTATAGGAGATACACCCACAACACAAGCAAGTGACGGGCCAAGTAATCACTAGTGGCCGAGCTGAAGGCTTCAGAATCAGATGCATGTTCTGACTCTGAGTCAGAACTCGACAAGGGGAATGACAAGGGTAAGCAGATTATTGATGCGGAGCCCGATGGCATCGTCGCCACCACAAAGATCCAGAAGGAGGAACCCGAGGATCCAAAGGAGGAGGAGCGTCTCTTCCACTCCATATGTGGGTGAAGGGTTCCCCACTATAGTTCATTGTCGATAGCAAGAGCCAAAAGAATCTCATTGCAGCAAAGGTTGTGAAACAGCTAGGCTTACTGACTATAACACACCCACAACCATACACCATCGAGTGGCTTCACCAAGGATGGGATCTGGACATGAGCCAACAATGCCACCTTCCATACAACATCAAGCCCTTCACAGATGAGGTATTATGTGATGTTTCTCCCCTTGATGTTTGTGATGTATTATTAGGCCAACCATACTTGTGGAAGCAACATGTTGTTTACGAGTCAAGGCCTCGCACTGTTATTGTTACATTAGGAAATATGTTGTACAAGATACCGGAGGTAGCCCCGCCTACCGCCATCTCTTTGGTTACTGCAAAGAAATGTAGTAAACTAATTTAAAAAACCGGAAATTTTTTTTCCTCATGATATGTCGTTAAGGAAAGAAGAAGACAGTGGTTGCGACCTCCAGACAATGCCCCTCCACATGACAAAAACAGATGGACAAGGTCATGGAGGAGTATGAGGACATATTCACCTCCCCCAGAGGGGTGCCTCTACACTGTCAGGTCAAGCACTCCATCGATCTAACCCCAGGTGCGTGTTGGGTTGTGTTATATTCTTTCCACGACTAGCCCACGTAGTTAACCGGGGGGTTAGAAGGGGGGCAGAGCCCCCCCTTCGTTGCACCAATTGCATAGTGGGGGGGTCACAGGGGGTTTGAGGGGTGTAGGTAACCCCACTCTATGGGGTCTGGGGCAGCGCCCCGGAAAATTTTGGTTTTGGAACCTATGTTAGGTTGGGCAGACCCACCTATGGTTTTGTGCATGATTTTTGCACATGTTTTTGGACGCGATGGTTTTCAGTCCATGGTTTTGGACGCAATGGTTTTCGGTCTATGGTATTGGATGCTTCGGCATGTATAAATATGTATTATAAAATTGAAAGGAACATAATGAAAAATCAAGCTGGTAGTCCCGGTTTTGGGATCCAGGGGAAAATCTCTGTGTATATGTGTTTTATGTGTTATGCTCTCGCATTGTTTATTTTATGTGTTCTAGAATTCGTATGCAGGTAATTTCTGTACGGGGTTAAAACCTACATTTGGTATCAGAGTTGTTTTGGCTTCAAGGGGACGCCTTTGTTGCTGAGGGGTTTCGCTCGGGCCTGTGGTAGACCCTGTTCAATGGGAGATCTACGAGATTGATTCTAGTGGTGAAAGAAGATGGCGAGCAGCGGAAAGATAGAGATCAAGAAATTTAATGGTTAGAGTTTTGAGTTGTGGAAACTCAAGATGGAGGATCTATTGGTGGATGAAGATCAGTGGATCATGGTAGATCCGAGTACTAAACCAACAGGAGTGTCCGATGAAGAATGGAAGAAGTTGGATAGGAAGGCAAAGAGCACAATATGATTGTGTGTCAGGGGAAGCTACGGTGGAGGCTTTGTGGGACAAGTTAGGGACTTTGTACCAATCTACGTCTCTGGTGAATAAACTATTCCTGCGGAAAAAGTTGTATAACCTAAGGATGAAAGATGGAGACTCGGTGACACAGCATCTAAACGAATTTAATACTGTGGTAAGTCAGTTAGCATCTGTTGATATTAAAATTTCAGATGAAGATAAGTGCATCAGTTTGTTGTGTTCTCTACCAGATTCGTGGGATAGTCTGGTTATTGCAATAGGTAGCAATGCAACTACCTTGTAGTTTGATGAAATAGTCTCATCCTTGCTGACGGAGGAGATGAGACGGAAAAATATGGAGAGCCAGAATGGTGATGCCTTTTCTGTACGAGGATGGTCACAGAAAAGAAAAAAAAATAAGCCATCGAGTGGGAGATCTAAATCTAGAGGGAGATCTAAATCTCCAGGAAAACCTGTAAAGGTGGTGTGTTGGAAATGCAGAAAGGAACGACACTACAAAAGGGACTGTAAATCTAAATCTCCTAATAAAGGAAAGGGATCTGATGATTCTCCTTCTGCAGAGGCGAAAACCACCTCAGATGAAGGTGGGGATGTGTACTTGGCTTCTTCAAGTACACATGTAGATCATGAGGCATGGTTGATTGACTCAGGTGCATCCTTTCACTTCACTCACCATAGGGAGTGGTTCTGTGAGTATGAGAAATACGATGGTGGTGATGTCTTCTTAGGGGATGATAGGAAGGTTAGAATCATTGGTTGTGGAAAAGTAAAGTTGAAGTTGCAAGGTGGAAGGGTTAGAACACTTCCGAGTGTTCTGCATATTCCTGCATTGGCCGGAAATCTGATTTATGTAAGCAAGTTGGATGATGCAGGTGTAAAAACAATGTTCGAGAAGGATACCTGCAAGATGGTTATGGGAGCACTGGTATTGATGCAAGGAGTTCGGATTGGAACTATGTACAAGTTGGAAGGTAGCACGGTTGTTGATGGGTGCAATAGTTCTGTGGTTCCTGAAAGTGGAGCAGAAAATCTAGTGGTCTCTGGAGAGAAGACCATGTTGTGGCATCAAAGGCTTGGAAACATTGGAGAGAAGGGCCTTTGAATACTTCATGGTAAAGGTATGGTAGAAGGTATGAGTAATAGCTCTCTGGATTTTAATTTCTGTGAAAATTGTGTATATGGGAAGCAGAATCGAGTGAGTTTCCCCTCTGGTGGTAAGAGGGCAAAACATATATTAGAGCTTGTGCATAGTGATGTGTTTGGACCTGTGAAGGTTCCATCACTGGGTAAGTCTGTGTACTATGTATCATTTATAGATGACTTCTAAAGGAATACACAGATATATTTCCTTAAGAAGAAATCTGAAGTCTTTGACAGGTTGAAAGAATTCAAGGCTCTGGTGGAAAACCAGACAGAGAAGAAGATAAAGGTGTTGAGGACAGATAACGGTGGAGAGTTTTGCAGTAAGGAATTTGAAGAAGTCTGTAAGAAGTGTGGTATAGCATGGCAGAAGACTACTCCATATACACCTCATCAAAATGGAGTTGCAGAAAGAATGAACAAGATGTTGATGGAAAGGGCAAGAAGCATGCTCGGTGGTGCCAGGTTAGGACAGGAATTTTGGGTAGAGGCGGTGGAGATAGCATGTTACCTGGTCAACAGATCACCTTCATCAGCGTTCGAGGATAAAACTCCACAAGAGGTATGGACTGGTAAGAAACTCTCTCTTTCACATTTGAGGGTATTTGGATGTGATGCATATGTACATGTTCCAAAGGAAAAACGAACCAAGTTGGATAGTAAATCTGAAAATTGCATCTTTATTGGGTATAAGGATGGTTTAAAGGGTTATAAGATTTGGAACCTAGTAACAAGGAAGGTTGTGTACTTCCGAGATGTGGTGTTCAGAGAGGTGAAAGATGTTATTAAACATGAAATCCAACCAAAGGAACTTGAGAAGATAGAGTTTGAGCTAAAGGAGGAAGAATCAGACTCTACAACAGAGGAGGAATCAGAAGATGAAGAGCCAAAAACTCTGGGTTTGAGAAAATCAGTTCGAGAAAGAAGACAGCCAGAAAGGTATAGTCTGTCTACTTTCTATTCAAATTTTGCTTTATCTATTACTGATGATGATCCCAGAACTGTGAAGGAAGCAGTAGATTCGGAGGATGGAAAACTTTGTAAAGAGGCCATGGTTGATGAAATGACATCTTTGCACAAAATGAGTCTTGGGATCTGGTGGAGTTGCCGGCTGGAAGGAAACCCATTGGCAACAAATTGGTGTTCAAGAAGAAGACAAATGCAGAAGGAAAGGTGGAGAAATACAAAGCTTGGTTGGTAGCAAAAGGTTATTCACAGGTGCCGGGAATTGATTTTGGTGATATTTTTTCTCTTGTTGCCAAGGTTTCTATTATATTACTTTTATCTGTTGCTGCTGCTTTTGATTTTGAGGTAGAACAAATGGATGTGAAGGCAACATTTCTTCACGAGGATCTGGAAGAGGAGATCTACATGAAGCAACTTGAAGGCTTTGCGGTGAAGGGTAAGAAACAACTTGTATGCAAGTTAAAGAAGTCTCTATATGGGTTAAAACAATCACCAAGGATGTGGTATCAGAAATTTGATAAAATTATACAAGGACTTGGCTTCACCAGAAGCAAAGCAGATCACTGTGTGTATTTTAAATTAATTAGTGACCATGTTATTTATTTGGTCTTGTATGTGGATGATATGTTTCTGTTTGGAAATGACAAAGAAATTATCCAAGATTTGAAGACCCAATTGTCCTCCAAATTTGACATGAAAGATCTTGGTGCTGCAAACTATATTTTGGGCATGGAAATTAAAAGAGATTGGGCAAAGAGGAATCTCTAGTTAAACCAAAGGAAGTATGTTGAGACAATATTGAAGAGATTTAATATGCAGGATAGTAAACCGGTGAAGGTTCCTATTCTTGTAGGTGTAAAGTTATCTGTTGAACAGTGTCCCAAGACACAAGAAGAGGAAGAGGACATGTCCCGTGTTCCATATGCAAGTGTAGTCGATAGCCTAATGTATGCAATGGTTTGTACTAGACCATAATTTGTACATGCAGTGGGAGTATTTAGCAGGGTTATGTCAAAACCAAGAAAGTAGCATTGGACAGTAGTGAAGTGGGTTTTTAGGTATTTGCGTGGCACTAGTGATTATGGTTTATGCTACCAAGGAAGACCAGGATTGGATAGAGTGTTGGATATCCATGTCTTTGTTGATGCAGACTGGGCTGGAGATCTGGATCAAAGAAGATCTACAAGTGGGTATGCGTTTAACCTATTTGGAGGTGCAGTCAGTTGGATGAGTAAGAAAAAATCTGTAGTGGCACTATCAACTACAGAGGCAGAATACATGGTAGCCACTCATGCAAGAAAGGAAGCAGTTTGGTTGTAGAGATTGTGTTCAAGTATGGGGTTAGTACAGGGAGCTATAAGGATAGACTGTGACAGCCAAAGTGAAATTTTCTTGGCAAAGAACCCTGCATATCATTCAAAGACAAAGCACATTGATGTTCAGTATCACTTTGTGAGGGATATGATAGAAGACAAAAAGGTGTTGCTGGTAAAGGTGGACACTTTGAAGAATACTGCAGATGCATTGACAAAATCTGTGAGCTCTGAGAAGTTCTCTTGGTGTAGAGAAACAATGGGCGTTGCAGGGCTAGATAAATGACTAAGATCTCTTGTGGCCCCCTGTGGAAAGAAAACAACAAGTGGGAGAATGTTGGGTTGTGTTATATTCTTTCCATGACTAGCCCACGTAGTTAACCAGGGGGTTAGACTTCGTTGCGCCAATTGCGTAGCAGGGGGGTCACAGGGGGTTAGAGGGGTGCAGGTAACCCCACTCTATGGGGTCCGAGGCAGCGCCCCAGAAAATTTTGGTTTTGGAACCTATGCTAGGTTGGGCAAACCCACCTATGGTTTTGTGCATGATTTTCACACATGTTTTTGGATGCGATGGTTTTCAGTCCATGGTTTTGGACGCGATGGTTTTTCGTCCATGGTATTGGATGCTTCGGCATGTATAAATATGTATTATAACATTGAAAGGAACATAATGAAAAATCTAGCTGGCACTCTCGGTTTTGGGATCTAGGGGAAAATCTCTATTTATATGTGTTTTATGTGTTATGCTCTCGCATTGTTTATTTTATGTGTTCTAGAATTCGTATGTAGGTAATTTCTATACGGGTTTAAAACCTACAGTGCGTTGTTACCCAATGGACCAATCTATCGACGCTCCATTCTGGAGAACGATGAAATCAAGAGGAAAATTTAGGAGCTATTGTAGAAAGGTCACATTCGGCCAAGTTCATCACCTTGTGGGAGCCCAATCATGTTGGTACAGAAGAAGGATGGGACTTGGAGACTATGTATTGACTATTCGGCACTGAACAAGATCACTGTTTGGAATAAGTACCCGATCCCACGGATTGATGACCTTCTGGACCAACTCACGGGAGCAAAATATTTCAGCAAGATCAACTTGAAGTCCAAAGAAAAACATAGAAAGAGTAAACCACTCTGAAACCACTAATCTAAATTTAAATAGGAACATAACAAATTACAGATATAACCATAAATACAGAGATGCAACAGAAATTTCAGACCTATAATTTTTGCAAATTTTCCCCAGAAACTTCGTACGTGTGAGGCAAAACAATCTAAAAAAATCCAAATTTCTCTCTCCTTTGACTTCACTCATTTTTCTTTGTGGCTTCTCGCATAGAGATCAATGTGATGATGATGAATGAATGAGGTTGGTCTGACTCCATTATTGTGAATTTAATGAAACATGGTGAATTTAATGTGATGATGATTGAGAGGAAGTGAGGATAGAAACCA
Source organism: Pinus tabuliformis (assembly GCA_031772625.1). Classification (NCBI taxonomy): domain Eukaryota; kingdom Viridiplantae; phylum Streptophyta; class Pinopsida; order Pinales; family Pinaceae; genus Pinus; species Pinus tabuliformis. The sequence continues at coordinate 335,350,553 of CM062820.1, forward strand.
TATTCTCCATGTTTCATGTGTTATGGCCAGGACTAACAATCGTAAGCCTAGTAAAGGCACTGGTAAGGAGAATGGTGGATGGGATAAGCATATGGGACCAATATTATTTTAGGATTTGTGCTTTGACCATGACTAACCATTGTAAGTCAAGTACATCAATCCAAGATAAGAATATTCCTTAGGACTGATATTTCTTGGTGAAAAATATAATGAAAATGGAATAGGAAATAGTCCTCTGAGGACATACCTCATGAACATATGGATGGGGTATGTGCCTGGGAGGTGGTGCTGTCCAAATTTATGCCTCCTAACATTGTGCTCTGATCTAGTGGAGAGATAGAGCTTGTTAGTCAAGGTCTTTCTATTTTGACAATGTTGGCAATGATGATGCAAATCATCATTGATGCTTATCAATCTAGATCATTTCTTATATGAATATTTTAAAATGAGAATATTATGTTGTGTCATCATGAATACCTCCCTAGTTAAGAGGGAGTGTTGAAAAATCTAACTAGTGCCCATCTTCATAATGTAATAAAATGTAGTTTTTATCATTGATTATATTCATTATTATTTTTTTATTTTTTTTCAAAGCATGTTCTTCATGCTGATAGAGACAATTGAGTTAAAAAGAATTTATAATGAGTTAAAACAAATGTATTCAAGTCAAGTCCCATTTGGACTTTTTGTACAAGAAAATAAAAATATTCTTATTTTGAGTCAAATGTCAACACAAGACCAAGTCATCCCTCCTTGGAGAAGTGAGCCTTAAGGATAGCTATTCGACCCTCCTAGACATGTATAAATACAAGTCAGACCAACCTCATTCATTCATCATCATCACATTGATCTTTGTGCGAGAAGCCACAAAGAAAAATGAGTGAAGTCAAAGGAGAGAGAAATTTGGATTTTTTTAGATTGTTTTGCCTCACACGTACGAAGTTTCTGGGGAAAATTTGCAAAAATTATAGGGCCCTTACATTATTATTGTTATGTCGGCTCTGATTATGTTATGACCCCTTAGACTCCTATATATAGAAAGGAGGTCTTTTCATTTGTATCATCGAAGAATTGTTCATTTATGTAATGTAAAGGAGGTTGCCCCCTCGAAGAGGCTGAATTCTAAGGCGTTGATCTATCTTTTCTATCTTTTCTTGAGCTGGTTTCATAACATTTGGTATCAGAGCTTTGGATTCTAGGGTTTCATTGCTCCAAATAGGTCATCGTGGAATTTTTGCTATAACTTTTTTCCTGTGAAGTTTCAGAAGTCGCAAAAAAAAACCCATTTGAGAAGAAATCACGCTGAACCTTGGGTCCAAATTTCAGAGCTTTTCGCGTGATATTTGTGGAGATATGATCTGAGGAAGTTGGTCTTTTTGCAGACTCCTGAATTACATTCAAAACAGGTGACCTGGGGAAAATCGTCATAACTTTCTCTCTAGGGATCGGATTGAAATTTCGTAAGAATGTACAGAAAGAGGACGGAATGTAGTTTCTTGTATGCATTTTTTAGATCCAAAGGTTGAAACAGTGACTCGTGGCACGTCGTACAAGTTCGATCTACTGAACTAGTCTATAATCAGGTCATCTTGGGAGATTGTGCATAACTCTTTCTTGGAGAATCCAATTTGGATCAGACTGGTGGCATTGGAAAGAGGACACAGAGGGCTACTACAGGTCACAATTTCAGAACTTAAAGATCCGAAAGTACAGAGTTACAGTCGTTTCAAGGTTGAGCTCCTAAAATCAAGAAAAAGCAAGATGAGGAAGTTTGATGGCAAGGATCCAGTAAATTGGATACTTCAGATGGAGCAATATTTTGATCTACATGGTGTACAACTGTTACAAAAGGTATGTATTGCATCTTCATATTTAGAAGCAGATCAATTTTTATGGTACAAAGGGCTTTGTTTTCGTAAAAAACTTGTTACGTGGTCAATTTTCATGGAGGAAATGATAGCACATTATGAGGATACAAAGAGCAACACCTTCTTTAGAGCAACACCACAACAATTGGAAAGAGTAAAAGGGCTTTGTGACATAGTGGAAAGCAAAATTATGGAAACCAGGAAGTGTACCCCTCACAACTATAAAGATGGAAGTGTTGTTTCTCCTAGCCTTCCACAACCTACAAGGGTTACACCACAACAATTGGAAGAAAAAAGAGAAAAAGGGCTTTGTTACAATTGTGATAGCAAATGCACTAAAGGTCATAAGTGTGCTGAGAAGAAATTATTTTACATAGAATATGAAGAGGAGGAAGAAAAGGATCAAGAAACAAAAAAAGAAGAAGATATACATCAGGACCTCACCCCAGAGAAAGAAGAAATGAATCGAACCATATCTTGTAAAGAATTGGCAAGAATTACCACTCCTCAAACTCTCAAGATAGAAGGACATATCAAGAAGCAAAAGGTGCAAGAAGTGAAAGATCACATCGAGAAAGAAGAAATGAATCCAACCATATCTTGTAATTCATTGTTCGAAATTACCACTCCTCAAACTATCAAGATAGAAGGACATATAAAGAAGAAAAATGTTCAAGAAGTGAAAGATCACATCGAGCATCAAGAAATGAATCCGACCATATCTTGTAAAGGATTGGAAGAAATTACCACTCCTCAAACTCTAGAGATAGAAGGACATATCAAGAAGAAAAAGGTTCAAGCAGTGAAGGATCACATCGAGCATCAACAACAAGTTCTCCAACTTTTAAAGGATAATGCCACTTCGGTGCAAAACCAAATGAAACAACAGGTAGATCAACATCATAGTGAAAAATGTTTTGATGTAGGTGATTGGGTATTTTTACTGCTACATCTCAAGCAAGCTATTTACGAGAAGGAAATGTTGGCAATACTACATGCACTTAAAAAATGGCGACCTTACCGAATAGGAAGACTCTTCAAGGATGAGGATGTGGAAGCATTGTTTTGTGCTATTTATATTATCCAACCAGATTGGATAAACGAAGCAAGGGATGAATGGAAGAAGGACGAAGAAGTATGGCCACTTATTCAAAAGTTTCAAAAGATCTCAATTCAAACAATATTGCCAAAAATTGAAGAGGAAAGAAAAATCATATTGGAACCAGGAGCAGTCACAGAAACAAGAACCCGACAGCTACGAAATCGATCAATTTCAGAGTATCTCATCAAGTGGAAGAACTTACCCGCTGAATATTCCACATGGGAGGACAAGAATTTTATACAGAAGCATCAAGAACTACTCAAGCGTTGAGGACAATGCTTTTTGAAGGAGAGGGGCATGTTAGGCCCCTATACTACTAGTGTAACCCCTTATTTGTATTAGTATAACCTACTTATTATATTGATGTACCCATGTAGTGCCCATATTGTTACTATTGTGCCCCATAGAAGCCCACTATTGTTATTATTGTGCCCTTACATTATTATTGTTATGTCGGCTCTGATTATGTTATGACCCCTTAGACTCCTATATATAGAAAGGAGGTCTTTTCATTTGTATCATCGAAGAATTGTTCATTTATGTAATGTAAAGGAGGTTGCCCCCTCGAAGAGGCTGAATTCTAAGGCGTTGATCTATCTTTTCTATCTTTTCTTGAGCTGGTTTCATAACAGGAGATATCTACAAGCCCAAGCTTGTCTCACAAAAACTTAAGCTTCTTATTAAGAAGATACTTCATCAATATATTTGATATTTGTTCATCCTTGGAGATGTATTGTAGTGATATTTGATATCAATGTGCTTTGTCCTTGCATGAAAATTTTTGTCCTTTGTAAGCCTTATGTAGCTCTGGTTGTCACAACTTATGATGGTAGAATCCAAAGGTCATTCAAATAGATTTCTAATGAACTTACAAAGCCAAACTTCTTCTCAACTAAATTCACTGGCTACTATGTATTCAGCTTCAATAATACTTAATGCAACCCAGTCTTGTTTCCTGCTAATCCACGAAACCATAACAAATCCCAAATGGAAACAACCACCTATGGTACATTTTCCATCTACATCACTGTCTGCCCAATCTGAATCTATGTAGCCCAATAAATGAATTTCACTACTTGCAAAGTATCTCAGCAATGATGTATAGTCCCATAGATCTATATTAAGATTTGTTTAGTTGTTATCCAATGATCATGTCTATGCTCCATTTTAAATTGGTTGTATTTACTGCAAAACATATATCTGGACAAGTGTTCATGAGGTACAACAAAGAACTAATCAAGTGTCAGTAGGATGTTGGATCAACAATACTTGGTTTTAAACTTCTTAGCTTCTTCAAATTGGTGATCAAAGGTGTTTCCATAGGTTTACTATCCATCATCCCAAATTTTTGTAGAATCTTGATTACATATTTTCCTTGACCAAGATAAATCTCGCCAGGTTTTTTCCAAACTCCAAGTCTCAGATAATAGTGCATTATTCCAAGGTATTTCATATCAAATTTAGCTTCTAGTTCCTTCTTGCATTTATTATCAATAATTCATCCACATAAAGTAATATGATCATGTGCTCATTCGTTACCACCTTGCTGTAGAGATTTGGATTTGTAGTACTTTTGATGAAACCAAGTCTTAATAGATAAGCATCTATTCTGGCATACCATGCTCTAGGGGCTTGTTTTAAGCCATATAGAGCTTTATTTAACCTACAAACATGAGTTTCTTTTCCATGCACTTCAAATCATTGATGTTGCTCAATGTGGACTTCTTCATCAATGGTGTCATTCAGAAAGGTTGTCTTTACATCCATTTGATGTATGTTCCATCCCATAATAGTTGCAATAGAGATGAGAGATCTAATTGTAGTGTACCTGGCCGTTGGAGAAAAAAATTATTTGTAATGAATTCCTTCTTGTTGAGAGAATCCTCTAGCCAGAACTCTTTCCTTGTATTTATCAATACTCCAATCAGCTACATGCTTGATTTTGTATACCCACTTGGGTCACAACTGATTTGTCCTTTGGTCTAGGAACAATTTCCCAAACATCATTCCTCATTATTGATTGATATTCTTCTAACATTTCATTCTTCCATACTTGGCATTCAAATGCCTTTTTGTACAATGTAGGCTCTACTTCAATTAGTTTTGTCATGTATGTTGCATATCCTAAATATTTCTTTGGTTTATTCCTTTCTCTAAATGTTCCTTTTTTTGTTGCATGTCCTTTGGATTCCTATAGAATTGACCTTAACTATGCTAGTCTTTTTCGAGTTTCTAGAATGATGAAGGGTTGCATAGGTTTGCTTGGTCCTTTTGGTTCTTCATGATGATCGATTGTAGGTTCTGGAGGATTGACTTGCTCTAGATTCTCTTCATTGGGAAAGGTAAGTCACTTCATCAAAAGTAACATCTATTCTCACTTCAACATGACGAACTTCCTTGATGTAGATATTATATGCTTTGGGTGAGGTAATATAACCAATTAAGATTCCTTTCAAAACTGTAGCGTCCAATTTCTTCCTCTTGCCCTTAGGAATATGAATGTATACATGACATCCAAAAATATGGATGTATATCATGAATTTATGTTTGTGTTATGGCTGCAACACATCAGGAACTTCTTGTGAGATACTTCCTCTTTACCTGCAAATCAATTTGAGAATACCTAGACCACACTCATACCATGGCTAGGCTTGTTTTGACAATGCAAAACCCTATTCAACGACAGCAATTGTGAACTTTTGATAGAAGCAGATGGTATAAAGAGGAAAAGGAGAGGTAAGGGTGAATGAAAAGAAGTGGAGGACACGAGAATAAAGGTGTATAATGACTCAATACAACTTTGACATCACTAACAATAATTTAAAATAAAACCATTACATATAAAAGGACTTTCGTAGTAAGGCAAGTGTTAGGATGGACCGTTTTGTTATGGAACTGTCACGGACTTTCGTAGCGAATTATGGGTTTGCTGAACTAGAGTTGCTGTGAAAGTTTGTAAAACTGTCAGACAAGTCAATTATGAAATGATGACCTCAAAACAAATGGAATTATGACCTTTTCTCTTTTATGATGACCCTATCAAACATTAAATGTACCATATGACATCTTTCACGTTAACCTAAACATAAAAACCCTATCTAAGATGAATAATCAAACTAAAAAATATTTCTAGGGGTTATCATTGATAACATATTCAAACAAGAGTTCCAATAAACTATGATCTTCAAGATTCCTTCCTTCACCTTAACTCTCAATCCACATTGAGAAACCATGTGTTGTATAAATTAGGGTTTGATTCCTCTTACTTGATAATTAATTGTGAATGTTAGTTGTCTTATTTTTAAATTTATGTTCTCTTCATGAAGAAATTCCACAAAAACTTCAAAGGATAAAGATCACAAAGAGAAAAAGAACACCAAAAATTAGGCTCCAAGCTAGGGAAAAACACCACAAGGGGGGAAATCCAAAAATTCTTTCTCTTATAGAATCAAATCAAAATGAGATATCCAAGACTCAAGACCAAGACCAAGGCTACCACAAAGATCCAAGTGAACCCTCCTCCAAGTCTCCTCCAATCAAGTTAAAGTCAAAAAAATATAATGTTGGTTAAACCTTCTCAATTCTTGTCAAATCGTAGAAATTTCAGACCTATAGTGAAGGATGAATTTTAGACCTGTAATTTTCGCAGAGTTTCCCCAGAAACTGCACACGTGTGAACATAAACAAGCTAAAAACAACTGAAATTATTTCTCCTTTGACTTCTTTGTCCCCTTTGACTTCACACCTTTTTCTTCTTATCTTCTTGCACAAAGTTCGATGTGATGATGATGAATGAATGAGCCCAAGTTGAATTGTATTTATACATGTCTAAGAGGGTCGACTAGATGCCCTTAAGGTCGACTTGGTCTTGTGTTGACTTTTGACTCAAAATAAAAATATTTTTCTTTTCATTTACAAATAGTCCAAATGGGACTTGACTCAAATGCATTTCTTTTGACTCTTTATAAATTATTTTTTACGCAATTGATTCTATAAGCATGGAGAACATGATTTGACCAAAAATAAAATAATAATATTGAATATAATCAATTATAAAAATTACATTTTATTACATTATGAATACCAATACTAGTTACATTTTTCAACAAGAAGTCCCCTTGAGAATTAATCGAATATGCATTGGAAATGTGGGTGCCAAAAAGTGCATGAAAAAACACTGGCCAATGCAACTATGGACATAATACCTTTGAAAATATTGTTGATTTCTCTCTATGTTATTATAACTACTCATATATAGCGACCACAATTAGACTTTTGGTGCTGCAAATTTCAAATGTGGTCAAGGCCAAAATAAAATGTATATCACTGACATGTATTTATATTTCAAATAAAACATGCAACTAAATCATTTATTGAAACAAATTTTGGATCTCTTGTCATCCAATTTCATAATTTTTTAGTTTTTATGATTACTAGCCTTAAGTATTGGGCTCCTACTATTTAATTCTTTCAAATCTATAATCATAGCCACATACCTATTTTCCTATTTCATAGCTACTTGCAACCCCCAAAAAAGTTAATGCCTAGCCATACCCCACCTTGGTCTGGGTCCCCACTAATATAACGGTTATGATCACCCATCAAAATCAATGATTCAAAATGATTGCAGGGACACTCCCCCTCCTCCGTGACATCGACAACAAGGGAGAGGGGGGTCTGCACTACGGGTTCCACCATCGAGTTTCACCCCCTCAATCTAATGAACATCGCTTTACTTGTCAAGATCCACACTTATCATGAATTGCGTGAAGGGATACCCCATGACATCACCTAATGGGAAGGGGGGGCTCCACAGTCACGGTTTCACCCGCTTCACTGAACTTTGCCTAATGACGAAAATTACACCCTAAACTACAATATTTTCATTTTGGGAACTGACGGGAATTGGCTGAATAGATCCTCCTATCTATAATACTTGTCAACTTATTTTTTCTAGGCTATATGATCTTAGCATCATTGTTACCAAATTTATCTTATCGTTCCACATCCACAGCAATACCTACCTCCATTTTAAAATAAAATACATAGACAAAGCCCAGGGTAAAAGATTCACGTCACTTGGAAAAATTGATTCTCTTCATAGTTAAGGTTCCATCCTAGGTCTTTGTAGTTTGCAATGAAATCCCTTTGTCTACATAAATTTAATATAACGTTCTACCCTAATTATCAAAACCAAATATAAGATCATTTTAAAGTTGATTATGGCACAAATCTTTTGAAACTTGATATAAAATATTGCAACACCACGTCAACATAATGATATCATATCCAACCCACCCATCTTGTTGCTCCGTACAGTTAACTAACCCCCCTATTTCACACTTCATATACATTTGCCACCATTGATTAAGTCAATTGGCCACGTGCCAAGCCTTTCAAGTAATACAATTCTAAAGCACATGGCAGAGTCCAAAGCACCCGAAAGTGATCAACGATGGATAAGGCACATTGGGCCATAAAGTAAGGAGGGATTTAACTCCATCAAGTTACCCAATGTGCAATATGGACCCACTACTTGGATTATGTGTCTCCACCTGATTGGCCATCAGGTTCTTTTTTTTTCCAAACTACTTGCTCCAAGCTCAATTAATTTGATATAATCATGTCTGTTGTCATGGTATCAAAGGAATGGGATAGAAAGAACAATGAAATTTAGATAAACGAATTTTACATTTGATAAAGAAATGGCCAAAAAATGGGAAGCATGCATGATGATTAACCTCAAGTTTTATTTATTAATACTAGATTTCATTTCATGGTCTTTCGATCGCCCATGAATTTTCAAACCTTTGGTGGATGCCGTGAATTTATAGAGTTAACACCATTACACGACCAAAGTTTCCCTATGAAAAATTAACACAATATTAATAATTAATTTGCATTTCGATATTAAATTCCCCTATGTTGAAACATATATTTTTCTAATGGTAATCAAGAAAGAACTTAGCATTGTTACACTATGGATTTTTAAGCATTGATATTATGCTTGCATTTGTGGTATTGTATTTTTCCTGGCATAATCTAATTCCCATGGACAGGAGAAACCCTAAGGTTAGGGAATTAGGGCCATGTTTTTAGCATTGGCAAGAAAAACGCACAACCTATTCAATCCTACAACATAAATACAAAACACTACATGATGAACCTATAAAGCAACTTACGCCATAGGTATATAGTCATATATATGGAACATCGCAATATGGCAATGATTAGTTACAATTTTTAATATTTTGAGAAAATGCATGTCTTTCAAAAGAGGGGAGATTACAAAGACAACGGATCTAGAGAAAAAGGTGGATATATTGTATTATTGTATTTGTGGAATCATACATTTGGTTCTGCAAGTGTTTCCAACCTTGAGATAATAGTTTGAAATTTTTTGTACTCAATCATATCAATAATTTATTTTCTATGCTTCTCAATAATATAATTACCTTGTTGCAAATAACTATAATGCCACTTATTGGGAATCCAATATTAGTATAGAGAACAATAACAACGGAACAAAATTGTCTATCATGTTAATTATCGTAGCAACTTTTGATTTCCCAAATATTTGTGTGGTTTTCTATTTTCACAACCATCATTTTTATATCATGAAAATGATATCAGATCACAAGGACAAATATGATATCGTAAGGAGGGTGTAGATTGAAGATTCATTTGTAGAGCATCCATAAGCAACCATGATCTGAATTTTATGCAAAAAGTTAAAATAATTTCATGTGTGCGAAGGAAAGTTTGTTTTCACATCCATTCTCCTACACACACCCTCTCTTCCACACATCCTTTATTCTGCACACATCCTCGACTCCATACACCCATTGTTACACATAGTTGAATGTGTAAAAGTTTAAAATGAAACAAGAGGTAAAAATTTTAAAATGAAATAATATAACCCAAGGAAAACTGGCCACGACTGCTTAAATAAAGGACTTGGGTAGAGCACTAGCAGTGTAAGGCATAACAATATCAGTGTCAGTGTTAGAGAACTCACTGACAGAATGGCCATTCACAAAATTAGTCCTTTTTCCATTTTAAAATGATTTGTCAAGCACTAATAAATGCCAAAATTAAATCGCCCTCCACTAGAGGAATTATTTCACATCAAGGCTCACTTAGCCAATGGAAAATTGGAAATAAGATTTTCAAAGATTAGGCAAATACTTTTTAATTTATGAAAAAATTAAAATATTCAACATTTTCTAAAAACTTTGGTTATAGTCACTATAAACGTAAAAACACTCGTCAAAATAATCCAGAGGATAGAGAATTTGATCGCAAGGCAATTTCTATAGTCCCTAGGAGAGGCATGGACTAATAAAAGCTAGACAATTTTGAAAAACACTTGAAAACCAAGCATTTTAAAAAAGAAAAGAAAAAAATTAAACATCTAAACAAACTTTAAGTGATGCATTTTAGCATTTTTCATAGTCATGGTATTTAGTTTTTAATGTCATGGTTGATTTTTTTTTAATTTTAACACTTAAAAAGGTGAAGTTGTATCACCACTTTTACATTTCAACATGTTTTTTCATGCCTTTGGTAGTTATGATATTTGGTCTTCAATCCATGATTGTAAAATGTTTGAATTTTAACCTTTAAAAAAATTTGGTGATGGTGGATCGCCACTTTTGTGTTTCAATGTGTTTTTTTAATGTATTTTATAACCATGATATTTGATTTTTAATACTATGGTAAAAAAAAATGTTGGAATTTGAAAGTGATGATACATCGCCACTTTTCAAAATATTGATGAAAAACATGATTTGATAAACTCCTTAAGATAACATTTTTTATCATATTTAAACAAGGTTTGCATTTTTTTTAGCTATTTTGATCATTTATTATTTTTATAAAATTTATTACTCTTTATATAAAATGTGTTCAACCCTAAACCTCCTTATGTAAGTGGGCATTTCTATGTGTATGGAAGTATGTTAGGTTCCTATAATACTAGTGTATTCCTTCATTATTATTGTTAGTGTAGCCCCTTATTGTTATTGTTGTGCCCATGTAGTACTCATATTTTTATTATTGTACCCCATAGAAGCCCACTATTGTTATTGTTGTGCCCTTACATTATTATTGTTATGCCGAATCTGATTATATTGTGATTCCTTAGACCCCTATATATAGAAAGGTGGTTTTGTCATTTAATCATCCAAGAATTGTTCATTTATGTAATGTAAAGGAGGTTTCCCCATTGAATAGACTAATTTTGAAGTCGTTGATCTACTTGTTCTTTTATTTTGTGAGCTAGTTGCATAACATTTGGTATCATTGCTTTGGTTTCTAGGGTTTCGCTGCTTCAAACATGCCATCGTGGAATTTTCACTATAACTTGTTTTCTACAAAATGTTAGAAGCTAAAATTAAAACCCATTTGAGCCAAAATATTGATGAATCTCATGTCTAAATTTAAGACCTTGTCTCACTATATTTTCAGAGATATGAGATGATGAATTTAGGGTTTTTGTAGGCTCCATAATTCCATCTCAAACAAGTGACCTTGGGAAACACATCATAAGTTTCTCTCTGAGCATCAGATTCAAAATTTTTAAAACGTGAAAGAATGAGGATGGACTGTAGTTTTTTTGGTATCATTTTCAGGGCCAAAGGTTGAAAAAATGACTTGTGGCACGTCGTACAAGTTCGCTCTATTGAACAAGTCTATAATCAGGTCATCGGGGCAGATTAGGAATAACGCTTTATTGGAGAATCCAATATAGATAAGACTTGTGGGGTTCGAAAGAGGACTCATAGGGATACCATAGACAAAAATTTCAAACCTTGGAGATTCGAAATTACGGAGATACAATAGATTCAATATTGAGTTCCTACAAAGAGAAAAAAATGTGTGTAGTGCATAAGTTTTGTTTGAAAAATTAGTTTGAAGTGATTGAAAAGGACTAATGAAGCATAATTATCATTAATTGATGCCCTGAAGAAAGAAAATGGAAACACCTAGTAAGAAACCCTCAAGCTCTACTATTACACATGAAGAAGAGGAAGAAATGCAACATGATATATCAAAATTGTGAGACCAAATGCAACAAATTTCGCGATCGCAAAAAGTAACAAAAAATGAATTGGAAGTCATGATGAATGTTAAGATAGATGGTATAAAAAGGGACATGGGAGTTTTAAATGATGGCTTAAAAGAAGACATGGAAGCAATGATGAATGTCAAGATAGAAGAGTTGAGAGATGGTTTGGTAAAGTGGCTAGAAGAAAGTTGTCCCAGTGGTGACAAGGCAATCCATGAAAGTTGTAATGAAGACAAAAAGAATATAAATTACGATTTTAGAGACTCCAATGTGAGGTTTAGGAACTACCACATTCCAAATATAGATATGAGGAAGTTTGATGGCAAGGATCCAGTAACTTGGATACTACATATGGAGCAATATTTTGATCTACATGATGTGCAACCCTCATAAAAGGTATGTATTGAATCTTTATATCTAGAACCCAATCAGTTTGTATGGTATAGATGAATTTATTCTTGTAAACCACTTGTCACCTGGTCAATTTTTACAGAGGAAATGATAGCACATTATGAAGATACAAAGAGCAACACCTTCTTTATCCAATTGATAAATCTCAAACAAAAGGGTTCAATGGCGGAGAACATTGAAGACTTCCAAAAATTGAATATTAGGGTAACTAATATTCCAAAGGAGCATAGGATTGATGTCTTCATAGGGACTTTAAAATATAACATCCAACATGAGGTTCACCTTTGGGAACCTGATTCATTGGAGAAGGCATTCAAGGTGGAAAGAAAAATTGAAAGAAAAATTATGGCAACAAGGAAGTCTACCACTCACAACTATAAACATGGAAGTGTTGTTAGTCCTAGTCTTTCACAACTTACAAGGTTGACACAACAATTGGAGGAAAAAAGAGAAAAATGGATTTGTTACAGTTGTGATAGCAAATACATTAAAGGTCATAAGTGTGTTGAGAAGAAATTATTCTACATAGATTGTGAAGAGGAGGAAGAAAATGAACAAGAAACGTCAAAAGAGGAGGATATACACCAGGAACCAACCCCAGAGAAAGAAGAAATGAATCCGACCATATCTTGTAATGTGTTGTACCTTAAGAAACCAATTTCCTGGCTGTGTAGAAATTGTGCTTAAGACATTAATGATTATAATGATTGTCACTTGTTTTTCACTTGTTTGTCACTTAATTGTATGTTGTGTTCTCAAATGAAGGACCTGGGAAATCTGGTTCTTAACCCTCAATACTTAGGTGACAAGAAAATATCAGAATGCCATTTGATTGTTGAATATAAATGATGAATGAAGAAAGCTTGAATAAGTCATAGACAATATGTTGTTTTACACAGGATCTACTATATGTGACACTTGGAGAAGTTATAGATAATATGTTGTCTTACACAGAAACTACTATTTTTAACTTAGAAGAATTGCAGAGGTGTGAGCTTCAAGTATAGGAGCTCTCTTTTAAGAGATTTTAACTTCATTTACATAAGAAAATAAAGACCTGCAGCTTCATTACCATACTTAAAGGAAGTAAACATAAGATGACACATAACGGAGAAGTCACAAAATCATACCCAACAATGTATGGAAAACTTCTGATTCTTTCACTAATCAACATTTGTATTAGGAATTCAGTAGCTTAGTCTCCAAGTTCTCCAAAATTCGAACCCCTTCACTATCAATTTTCCTCCTTTTATACACTGAGATATTTTGTAATCTGTAAAACTGTCAAAATACATAACTATCCTCTAACTACTTTGAAGTAAAGGTTATTTACAGAATATTACATAGAGGATAAAAAACACCTCGTAAATAAAATAACAAGAGGTAACAAAATTTAGCAAAATGATGATGGTTGTTAGATTTTCAGCTCTGTTGCTTGGCTATTGATGAAGTTTCTCTGTAGATGCTTTAATAATGGTTAAATTGTTTTAATCATAATAAACTGTATTTGACAAAACCCTGTGCGTGGACTTGGGCCCACGTATGTATCAGGAGTGTTTTGATTGGCCAAGACACAAGGAAACCCGACCAATCACCTTTCTTTGGAATTTTAGTCATCCACCTCTAACTTTGGTTATTTTTCTTAAACAATGGAATTGACTAATTTACACGGAATATAGTTTACCACGGAACTAAAAAGGATTAACAATCTGATTCATAAACCTGTCGGGTCCGCCTTAGCTGTACGTGAACCGTCCGATCACTTATTTCAATAAATGGTCTGATCTTTCGGAACTCACAAGACTTTAAAATTGTTTGAACTAAACCTTATCGAGTCCACCTTTTCAACGCTCCGTTGACTCCCATACGAACCCGATGGGAAATATAAACTGCCAGTTAATGATTTATCAGGTCCGATCTTAACGCTAAAACCCGATTACTTTTTCACCCGATATCCGTCGAATCCCGTCTCTTTGGATGGACGACTGAGATTGGCCCGGACTTCAGCAAATTTAAACTGTGTTTGATATGCCATCGCGTCCAATTAGTTACCCACCCGATTATCGTCGGATCTGTGGCCTGTTGATCGGACGGCCCAAATCTTCTCACGGATTCACATTCAAAAGTCGTCCCGTCAATAAAACAAAACACTTAATTTCTTTTAAACTTTGTGGGGGTAAAGAATGTACAAGATCTTTATTGAGGTTGAACCCCCGCAATAATTTTAGGCCACACATTGTGGTCAACCATGCTAACTTCACGGTCAACTGTGGGGGTTGAGCCTTAATTAACCTTCGTGCTTATTGTTTCCCCGCAGCACACCTCATCATACTCATCAAGCTATTGCATGATCGCGCCTCTTGAACCTGCATGACCTTTAGGCAATGCTTTGATTTTTCATTTCTTTTGATTTTTATTTCATTTTGTGATAAAACAGAAAATAGACTTAAATTACAATAGAAGCTACAACATAATGCATTGGCGGGAATTACCACTCCTCAAAATCTCAAGATATAAGGACATATCAAGAAGAAAAATGTAATAGTGCTGATTGATTCAGGTAGTACCCATAATTTTATTCATGTAAGATAGCCAAGGAATTGAATTTCTTCCTATATCCAGCACTAGAGTGTCAAGTGATGGTTACAAATGGAGGAACCATAAATTTCTCTGGAAAGTTCCATAATATCAAGCTATCCATGGGAGAATATGTATTGAATAGTCCAATTATTTCCATTCCAATGGGTGGTGCTGACGTTGTACTAGGAGTCCAATGGTTACAATCTTTGGGTACAACAGCTTTTAATTTTCAAGAACTTTTCTTGAAGTTTTTTGGGAAGGAAAGGAATTTGAATTAAGGGGCATCACAGGGAAACCAGGAAAAATAATCAGCTCTAATGTCATGACAAAGCTTCTAAATAAAGAACAACAGGGCATAATTTCACAATTATGTTCACTAGAGGTTCAAACAACGAAATCATCTATTTCTCTAGATCTCCAAAAAGTCTTGTACAATCATTCCAAGGTATTTGAGACTCCCAAAGGCACCCCACCTATTCATGATCATGATCATGCTATTCATTTGATTCCAGGAAGTGTTCCTCCAAACATGAGGCCTTACAGATATCCCTATGCCCAAAAGAGTGAAATTGAACATATGGTTGCAAAAATGCTAGAGGCAGGTATAATTCAACCTAGTCAAGTTTCTTTCTCTACTCCAGTAGTATTAGTGTACAAAAAGGATGGATCATGGCGCATGTTTCCAGATTATAGGGAGCTCAACAAGCTCACTATTAAAGATAAATTTCTCATTCCTATCATTGATGAAGTATTGGATGAATCACATGGAGAAATTTACTTCAACAAGTTGGATCTTCGTTCAGGATATCATCAAATAAGAATGAAGACCGAATACCTTCCGAAAGCAACATTTAGAACTCATGAGGGTCATTATGAATTTTTGGTGATGCCTTTTGGCCTTACCAGTGAGCCTTCTACATTTCAAGGTTTGATGAATTCCATTTTCAAACCCTGCCTTAGAAAATTTGTGTTAGTATTTTTTGATGATATATTAATCCACAACAAGTCTTGGAAGGATCATGTTCAACATGTCGACATGGTGCTCAAACTATTGGAGGAGAAACAATTATATGAAAAAACCTCCAAATGTTTCTTTGGAGTTGTTGATGGTGCTGGACTCACCAACATGTCAGGGTATCTCCCCGATAAGAAGTCCCAACTAGACCTCAGACCGTTGGTGTAGGAGTCCCAGCAGTGGGTCATACGATATCGCCTTGATCGCGATTGCGTGCAGAGGCAAGTAAGATGTCCCTGTTGGTAGCAAGGGTGTTGCATGCGCAACAAGCCAAGGAAGGTGTATGAATGGTTCTAAAACGCGAAAAGTGAGGTGAGTGCGCCCCTTGGAAACCTGTGAAAGCACACGGCTAAGAAGGGAAAACCCGAGTGAAGATTCATCGCAAACTGGAAAGCAAGTAAGCTGACAATCCAAAGTGATGGTTAAACCAACAACACATTTCAGTAAGATTCATACATACATATACAGAAAGAGTCTATACACACATGTGTAAGAAAACAAATACATATATCATTAGAGTAAACAAGATAGCTGAAATACAATAATAACATATGCATGAAACATGTTGGATCTGTTATATTAAGAAGTGAAAGTTTCAATCATACAGTACAACCATGACCAACCTCCAGTCCCGATAGCGGAAAATTACAGTCACTGTCGCCTGCTCCTCCAAAGAGATGTACTAGCTCTACACTATGGAGAAGCTAAGGCTTGTTACAATACTCTCCAAGACTTCTCTAAGATACTCTTATCGGAAGCTTGGCTGACCAAAAGCCTCTACAATGAGTTATGAGGTACTATATATAGCAAAGGGTGGGGTGACCATTGACATTCCCCTTTGTTGACTGTTCATCTACCCTCATGACTCTTCAACTACTCTATGACTGTTACATTAAGCTATTGACACTTGAACTTCCACTTGACAAGACGTTACATACAATCTACACATGTACCCATGTGAGATGAAATAGGCTTGAGAAAGCCATGCAAGACATCACTAACACTCGGACAGTTATGGTAGGACCGACTCTTCGACATCCTTGCGATGATTGATGGTGGCGAACTGATGCCAATCTTGGTCATCCGTGATGGTGTCTGTGCGCTCAATGGTGACATCCTGCTGAAAGAAAACTCTTGCCTCCGTTGCATCCAGGTACACTGATATGGCTCCTTTGTCCAACTCGTCTGATAACATGCGCATCATTATCTTGAGTGCAGCTGGACCAGCAACATATTGATGCATAGTGTTTGTGCTGATGTTTGAGTGTGTGCTAGTGACCATGCACATCAACTTGTCAAAATACATGTTCATCTCCAGTCGGACTTGCTTCTTGTCTTCGCCTCGGTGAGTGTGCCAAATGGGTGGGATCGCATGTGTGTGCACAATCACATCTATGCTCCTGAATACCCTTGCATGTGATCGACAACACTGCTCACCCTGTCTGCTCCATGCTACTTGTTGAATGGATCTATAGCTTGTATGGGCACAATTTCATCAGTCTGTGGACGTTTCTCCTCCTATTGTACCTGTTCCTATTGCAACTCCTTCTCTTGTCTGTGCAGCTCCTGTTCTTCCTTGAGTTGTTGCTTCAACACCTACAACTCCTTCTATGTTTCTCTCTCTATCTTCATGTGATCCTCTTGTCACGTCGTCACCTCATAGCCTCAATCTCTAAAGCTTCTTTCATCACAAGTGGATCTGCTTGAGCTTGCAACTTTGTTCTGCCTCTGCACTATCAACAAGCCTCCTCTTGCATTTCTTACATGCAGGTGTGCTACCTTCTGGTACTGCTGATGGTGCTACTCATTGTGATGCCATTGCCATTGCATCTTGATATCCTTGTCCATGAACAACTTGATGTCTTCATAGATAGGAAAGTTCATAGAAACATGATCGGCTGCATCCCTAGTTCTGCTCTGAACAGTGTCTTCGACTCTTCTCTCCTAGAAGCCATTGTACCTATGCTACTGAGAGGCAGATGAAAACTTGTGATACCTCAAGACATAGCAACACTCATGACAAGAAATCTATCAGTCGAAAACCAAAACAAGCTGAATGACTGACATGCAACATACCCGTGTGACTATCTGTGAAGATTGTGCAATTTTCACCAGGAGGCTAGGAGAATGACTGCCAAAACTGCGCAAGGCACAGTCCGGGCTGTCAGGAGGCTGGCTAACTGCTGGAACTGTGTAATGCATAGTCCAGCCTGTTCTAATGAGGACTAAAATTGCCCAATGTGCAATTTTAGTTAGCAGTGACATGCAAACCAACAAACTGCATTGCGCAGTTTCTGGGGCCAACAAGGCACTGCCTCCCAGAATTGTGCAATGTAGGCCTGGAGGTCAGTGTTGGGCTAGACTTACACAATTTCTGGAGGGAAGGCAGAGCCTTCACTTCCAGAAATGCGCAATGCTAGCCGGGCAAGGCAAGGTCCAGGCTAAGGCAGCCCAGACCCGCCGACAAGTGACTGAAAGCATGTGAAGTTTGAATGCATGGTGATACTAAGGGTAAACAAGAGTGAATGATCATGCATGCAAACAATAAGTGAAGGATTTAGAAAATGGGAAAATGCATGTGTGTGAAGCGAGTCGTCGCAACGACAACCGTTAGTGCAAAACCAATGTCATGCATGTGATAGTAGTGAGATGCGAACGAAAACTAAAATGGTGCTTCTACAACTGAACATACACTAAAACGAAATAAAGCACTCATTGAAATCAAGAAGCTAATAGTCACAGAAAGTGAAACACAAAAAGTGATAGAAACACAGCGCAAGACATGAAAAGCAGACTTACCCTGAAACAACTAAGTTGAAAGTGTCGAAGACTCCTGGATGCAATGTGGGATGTCAAAGTTGCAAGATCGATGTGAGGAATGAGATTTGCAGTGTCTGGTTCATAAGTTTTGATAAGATCAAGGTTATGATGCATGCCACAAATCTAGCAAAAAGCGACACTTAGGGAGAGGTTTCTAAAATGAGCTTTGCATGTAACCTCCAGCTGCTAATAATAGATCCCTAGATCTAGGGATGCCTTTTTCATGCTGCCTTTTGCTATTTCAGGAAGAAAAGGCCATGCATGAAAATCTGTTTTTCTCGGTCCTTGAGGGAACCGGTCAACCTGAAGGCACATGCAATAGCTTGCTTGACTGAGAGAGGGATTTGCACAATTTCTGAGAGGAATTGAGTTGGCTGTCCGAGAGGGATTGCACAATTTTTTAGGGGAGTGGGTAACTGATACCCAGAATTGTGCAATTTTTGGGAGGAGCAGGTGACTGTAGCCTAGAATTGTGCAATTTATGGGCTGAGCTACAATGTTGGGCCAGATTGCACAGTTTTTGCAAGGAAGCCTGTCTGATTGTTCTGCGCAATTATGGAGTTGAACAGTCTGCCCAAGTGATTTTCGCAATTTCTGGGGGAAGGTTGGTTCCCCTCCATAATTGCGCAATTTTCCTAAGGGAGATGCTCAGCCATCAACTAGCCCAAGTCTCGAGTGGCAGCCTGTGAGGGGAGTGAAGCAAACTGACATGCACAGGCTACCAAGATGTTGAAAAATCAATGAAGCCTCTATACTTAATAATGTAAGACATGCTGCTAGGATGGTTGGTAGGGAGGCTCCAAAACAAAGCTAATGCAAAATTTTGGAGGGTGGTTGTAGCCTTTACAACACTAGGCAACACACTAGTAGAACTCCAGCTCTTTGGATGGACCTTGTTCATGAAAAGTAAGTCTGACACCTCTGGAAGTATTGTTTAGTTCTTTGTTCGTCTTGGTTTCCGCACCTGCTTGATTATAAGATGTAGCATCTGCCAAGCTTTTGGTTGGTCAGCACACATTCCAAGCCAAGCCAACAAAGTTGTTTCGATTGGGGATGAGGGGTATATTGGTGCACAAGCTTTATGGTCGTTAGATTTTTAGTTTCATCTCTAGTGTTTCTCCGCTGCCAGAAGGCCTCGATAGTACCCCAGCAGAGTCATGCAGGAACACATGCATTGCCCTGCTAGCAGTGAGCCTAGTCAGTACCCTGACGGAGTTACTTGCATCACCTCTCTGCACAGGAAGCCTTTCTCTTCTTTCACCTTATTCATTTTTCATTCTTCGAAATTTTTTCACATTCTCTTTTTTCATTTTTCATTTTTCTTAACTGTGCATAACACTTATTCATTTCAGAGACAAAAGAGGGAACCCGACTTATTGAGAGAAGAAGAGGTTGTTCCTTCAGAGAAGTAGTTTGTATATACCTCTGATGTGCTTGTTAATTTTTTCCTCCTTGCCTTACTCTAATTGACTGAGCTGACAAGGATTAACCCAAAACACAACCGACTGGAGTAGGTGACACTAGTTAGTGCGCAAGCATTGTGTTTTCACCAAAGTTCACTTCGAATAATACGTATTTTCCATTGATGTATCATGGACTGAAGACAACAAGTTCTTCATATAGAGGCAGGACGACAGATAACCAAGTATTGAAAACTTCCAAAGTCCTCTAGTACTTTACCCAGCTTGTTTCAAGAGTCGCACACGGTTTCATGTGAAACTAACCTATGGACGGAAACAAGCATACAGACAACAAAACAAAACAAAAGCAGAAGTAAATGCATAAGAAAAGTGAATAAGCAAAAAAGAATGCAAGAAAATAAACATGCAAGGTAAGAAGCAAACAATACTCCTACTCCTAAGCTAAAGGTGCATGGTTCTGCTCACGTGAAGTGATATTTCCAATGCAACCACCAATGCATTAGTCGACCCATGTTGGTGAAGGCATGGTTTGCAAACAATGCAGTTATGAAAACCAACAGGCATGAAAGATATAAAATTGAAGACAAACATACTCCAAGTTTAAAAGTGTCCACAGAACATAAGTGGGTGAAAGCGCATGACATGCACTCTGTGCACATGCCATGGTGTTGTGCTACCGTGTGTGTAGATGTTAGTGTATGCATTCTCTTGACTGTGACATGCAAGCAAATGTGAGGAAGGTAGACAACTTATATTGTGCAAGTGTGCTTGCTGTTTAAGATTCCTCCAATGCAAGAGCAATGGGATCTTGTAGTTCGAGTGGAGGAAGTGAAATCTGAGTGTTAGATTGATCTTCAATGCATACATATGAGTGATGAGGAGCCTTGGGTGTTTCAACAATTTTCTAATCAAGAGTGAAACCAACATCAGGACAACAAGGACCTAACATAACCATCAGCTCAGGCTAAAGTGCCTCGATAGTCTGCTAGGTTTCGACTCCGTCGACAGATAGATCATCATAGACCAATGTCTTAGACAAATTAGCAATGGTGGAATCAACATCGTGATTGGATGAAGAAGTAGAGAGATCATGACAACCAAGATCAGAAAGTTCAGGATGTTTGTCGGCATCCTCATGATTTAATGAATCATGCAGAGGGGTAGATGAGAAGCAAGGATGTTCACCCCTTGTGTGTTCAGAAATGATAGATGACATATTGGACAGATTTTCAGAGGAAGATGTCTCCTCTCCACAATGTAATGATAGATTGACATCCGACGTGTCCTGTGAACGATCAAAAGTAGAAACATCCAGAAATGAGTTTTCACAGGGGAAATCAACCGTGGCAGAATCAAAAGGGATGTCACGATAGAGTGGGTGAGGCGTGGATGGAAGGGATTCATCCTTCACCGCAGGTTCTTCTTTACATTCTCGCACACACTCATAATGAATGATCGTGAAGGTAGGGTGCATAACACCAACTCCATCGACAACTTGATCCTTGTTCATAGCACGTAAGGAGTCTGGAATGGAAGAACACGAGACATTACAATCCAGAAGGTCAACAGAATGCAGGGACAGAGGTTGAGGGAACGAATCCACGTGACGACCAACAGGATTGCAAGCCAAATTTATGCAGATATCAAGAGAAGGTGGGGTGGGAAGATGTGACAGTTCAACATATGTGTGTGCATGATCTCCCACATCACTCTGCAGTGGTGGAGTTGTTTGATGAGGTGAAGGTGGACAGTCACTTGTGACAGCAACTGTGCCTGCCTGTGATTGCGTAACTCCATCACCAAAGTGTGCTAAGTAGGGTTCAGATGATTTCAAGAATTGCAGATTTTTGGATATGTGAAGAAGATACTCAAATATTCCATCGAGAAATTCCCAATCAATTTCATCTTCAAGAAATCGGTATGCAAGATTACAAAAGCATGTGTGAAACTGTTCAACGGATTCATCAGGTGCTTTTTGTAATTCCACAATTTCTTTGTTGAGTGCTTTATGGTTAAAGTGATTGAAAGCATGGTCTATCTCTGTGACCAGATGAGAAAGAGAATGAATAGATTTTTCAGGAAGCGTGGCACACCAATGCATTGGGTGCCCTTAAAGAGTGTAGATGAACAATGCGTAGGTCATGTATTCTTCAAAGATTCCATGTCTTTCGCATGAGCCTACAACGTCGACCATGTGCCTAACCAAGGCTACATAGCCTCCACCATCATATGTTTTATGTGACAAGTTATCCCAGAGCTCTTCTGAGATTTTGAAGTTGTTTTTGTAAGATATACACTCTGGAAGAGAAAATATGTAGTTAATCATGATAGATATGCAGAGATTCAAAATATATTGTGAGGACTTAGCTTGTCATTTGGCCTCCTTGTAGTGCCAAAATGTTGATGGTGTTGGACCCACTAACATGTCAGGGGATCTCCCTCGTAAGAAGTGCCAAATAGACCTCAGACCGTTAGGTGTAGGAGTCCCAGTAGTGGATCATACAATATCGCCTTGACTGCGGTTGCACGCGGAGGCAAGTAAGATGTACCTATTGGTAGTAAGTGTGTGACATGCGCAACAAGCCAAGGAAGGTGTATGAACGGTTCTAACACGTGGAAAGTGAGGTGAGTGTGCCCCTTGGAAACTTGTGAAAGCACATGGCTAAGAAGGGAACACACAAGCGAAGATGCATCAAAAACTGGAAAGCAAGTAAGCTAACAATCCAAAGTGATGGTTAAACCAACAACACATTTCAGTAAGATTCATACATACATATACAGAAAGAGTCTATACACACATGCATAGGAAAACAGATACATATATCATTAGAGTAAACAAGATAGTTGAAATACAATAACAACATATGCATGAAACGTGTTGGCTTTGTTATATTAAGAAGTGAAATTTCCAATCATACATTACAATCATGGCCGGCCACTAGTCCTGATAGCGGAACGTTACAGTCACTGTCGCATGCTCCTCTAAAGAGATGTACTAGCTCTCCACTGTGGAGAAGCCAAGGCTCATTAAAATAATCTCCAAGCTTTCTCTAAGATACTCCTATCGAAAGCTTCGCTGGCAAAAAGCCTCTACAATGAGTTATAAGGTACTATATAGAGCAAAGGGTGGGGTGACCCTTGACATTCCCTTTTGTTGACTATTCATCTACCCTCATCACTCTTCAACTACTCTATGACTATTACATTCAGCTATTGACACTTGACATTCCACTTGACAAGACGTTACATAAAATTTTCACATGTACCCATGTGACACGAAATAGGCTTGAGCAAGCCATGCAAGACATCACTAACATTCAGACAGTTGTGGTAAGACCGACTCTTTGACATCCTTGCGATGATCAATGGTGGTGAACCAAAGCATGTTAATGTGTCTCATTATATGGCAAAAGCAAAAAAGTACTCAAATGAAAAAAGATAAAAAAAAATGAATATAAAAATATCAATTAAATGAGTTGAGTTTCATACTTGTTAATTATAAAAAATAAATGCTAAATTTGTAACAAAGCTAACTGACAATAAATTTTGGTAAAAGCTATAGTGAACCTATTTAATGGGTTCAAAAAATATAAATAATGTTATAAAAAGTAAATACTAAATTTGTAAATAAGTCAACTGATAGTAAATATTGGTAAAAACTATGGTTAATCACTCACAAAATATAAATAACTTTTTTAAATATGCAGGTTTAAATATGTAAAGTTAAATGAAATGCTAAAACTCTTTAAAAATATATATAAAAATAGAATTAGAATTTCTAAACAAATAATTTTATATATTATATTTTGAATAATATAAAATATGTTATTTAATCATATTTAAAAATTTTATTATAAAAAATTTAAAAAATATTTTAATAAATTTCAAAAAATAATTTTAACATTTTGTTATATGTTATTTTCAAATTTCTATTAAAAAAAATTGATTTTATAAACTTGAAAGGATAGTTTCTTGGGTCGTGGTTTTATATATACAAAAAGATTATCATTTTTACTAGTATTTTAATAATAATTAAAAAATATGCTTACTTTTTATTTTTAAATTTGTTTAGCAATCTTTAGAATGTTTACAACACATCTCTTAAAGAAATTGGAATTAAAAAACATAAATCAATAGAGAAATGGGGGGTCGCAGTTTTGTCACTACTTAAAAATTTATGTAAAATATTAATGAATATCTTTTAAAGAAAATGAATAAATTAGATAAAAAATATATATTAAATTTTAGAAAAAATATGACATGAAATTGAATTTAAATTGACATGTTTTGTCTTCTTTTACCACCACCTAATTCTTGATGATTTTGTAAATTTAAGAGTAAACATTCCAACTCCATTTATTTTTATAAAACTTCTTTGCCACAAAAAGGGAAAAAGTGATACACATTAACATGCTTTTACTAGCCAAGCTTGATCATTGATGATGGTGTTTGTGCACTCAATGGTGACATCCTGCTGAAAATGAACTCTTGCCTTCGTTGCATCCGGGTACACTGATATGGCTCCTTTGTCCAACTCATTTGATAACATGCGCATCATTGTCTTGAGTGCATCTGGACTAGCAACATTTTGATGCATAGTGTTTGTGCTGATCTCTGAGTGTGTGCTGGTGACCATGCACATCAACTTGTCAAAATACATGTTCATCTCCAGTTGTACTTGCTTCTTGTCTTCGCCTCGGTGAGTGTGCCAAATGGGTGGGATTGCATGTGTGTGTGTTGGTACCATTTCATTGCCATCCTTTTCTTCTAGAAACACCATCATTTGTCTATCTTTTTCTTCCATAAACCCATCATATCCATCAAAATTGATTAATCAATAGCATTATAGTTGTTAGTTTACATTAAAGTTAATTTGTGAATTTTTATGTTAAAAATTAGGAATTTTCAACAAAAAGATTACAGGATGTCATGACTTCCTGTAAATGGTTTATGATGTGACACGTGGCATGACAGGAAAGTCAAAGCAATGGATAGGAACGTGATCTGGAATGTACATGCATGGTGAAAAATCGATTCAACAGCAAATCTAACGCTTTTGGATATGCGTTCAATGCTGATCAAACCCAGCCTTTTTGGTCACAAAGGCAGCAAAAAGACATGGTTTCCCAAACTGATTTCGTTTTGCTTTTGGAAATCGGTTTAGATTAGAAAGGACAAAAATCACTGTTTTGTAAAAGCAGAAACATCTGCTTAATGTATGTACATTCGATTTAGATAGGAGACAAGCAAATAAAGGCTGCGTATTGTATTGTTTCAAAAACGATTATTATCTCTGTGTATTGTTCCAGAACGCTGCTCTTGTATGTGATTTCAATCTTCAGAACTTAATTACAGTCACCGTTTTACTCCAACAGTGCTTATGCGTTAACATTCTCGTTGCTTGAGGTTTCTTCAGTGTGCCATTGAAGCGTGGACGGGCCCTACATGGATTGGTATACTGTTAATTTCATTTCCATAGCGTTTTGAATTTGAATAGTGTGCATAGTGTTTAATGTTATTTCCATGTCTGTGAGTTTATCGATTTGATTAGAAGTTCTTGCAAATAATATTCATGGTGATAGCTTGAGAATTCGATTGCTAGATCATTGAACAATATCTTGTAAAAGATTTGATCGATCATTAGATTTTGAAGTATCCCTGTGGACTCTGTTTTTATGCATTTAAAATTTTAGTGTGTTTAAAAGAGCTTTTGATTTTCATGAATGCTTAGTGTGTTAGATGGAAAGAGATTTTGTGGATAATATCCTTGTAAGAGGGTTGAAAACTCAGTCTAGCAACACGCTGTTTCTTTAGAACAGTTAGATAAACTAGACGATCTGAGTGCTAAAGTGTGAGAGGGAACATATTTTAACCTCCTGTAAAGGAGTGCTGTAGCCTGTCACAGTAAACACTTAGTTAGGTAGACGAGATCCTTTTAGTTCTATAGACTTTAGACACGTGCCTCTAAGTTTACCTACCTTGGTTGATAATAAATCTAGTCTAATCTAGCACCCTAGATTGGCCACTACATTTTGGCGCCGTTGTCGGGGAGGCATAGCTAGAGGATTTCTAAAAACAAAATAAAATAAACAAAAGCAAGCAAAAACATAGATTTAATTTTAATTCATCATTTTAGAAGTCATGTTTACTTATGCCTAGATCTAGAGATAATAAAGGTAGATTCATAAAAACCCCCATCCAGAAACTAACTTACCATCAGGAGCAGAGCCTTTAGGAAAAGTTGAACACACAACACCAGCTGAGGAAGTCACCATACAAACATTAGAGGATAAACAGAAATCAGGGCAAAGACTTACACTCATCGAGAGGCAAATTCTATTAGCACACGAATCATAGAAGAAACATTTCCCTGAATCCTCTATAAAAAGAGAAAGTAGCACAGTAACTCAACAATCTTTCCTTGAACTTCTCTTCGAAACAAGTGACACTGAAAAACAAATTAAATCAACAGAGGAACCTATCAAAATGGCTGAGGAAGGAGATGGATCAGCAAGAGGAACACCAAATCAAGGTCGAAGAGAGGAGGAAGAGTCAACCTTTAAATTTCCTATCCAAGAACCAGAAGAGGATGACGAAATAAAAATGAAAAACATACCTCCATCTGTGCTACCAAACTTTTATGGTATGGCTTCAGAAGACCCAGATTCATTCTTGTTTGAGTTTGACATAGTATGTTGAACATATGGTTACACAGATGATACCCATAGGCTTAGACTCTTTCCAGCAACATTAAAAGCATCACCATTAAGATGGTTCATGGGGCTTGGTGAACATGCAATAACTGATTGGGATGGCATGAAAAGAATATTCCTAAAGAAATACTAGCCTTATTGTAGATCGAAAGATTCCAAAGATGATATCTTTAGGATGAACCAACAAGAGGATGAAAATTTAGAGGAGTACTTAGAGCGGTTTGTTTACAATTTACAAAAATCAAAACATAGAACCATGCCTCTTGATCTGATTCGAACAATATTTTTGAAGGGCATTCGAGAGGAATACTTAGATGATCTTAATTTGATGGGAAAAGGTGATATTTCCACTTTACCTTTTGAAGAAATTGTTGAGTTATGTGAAAAGTATTCTAGGAGCAAAGCCAAAATTGGAAAAAGAACCATATCATCCAAAGCCACAAAATCTGCTTCAGCAAGTGTCACAAGAGCTGAAATAGGAAACCTGTTAGAGGAATTCAAAACAAATCTATTGAGTACCTTAGGAACTCAAATTGACACTCTCAAAGCTAAGAAAAGACAAGAAGAGGAAGATCAAATGATGGCTGTCTTTTGTCCAAAATGCCGGAAGAAACATGCCTTAAAAGACTGCCCATTAGAAAAGATTCAAGTTTGTGCCTTTTGTACTGAAAATCATGATATATTTCATTGCTCTAAAGTCAAGGTTTTGAAGAATTGTAATGTGGAAGCTAATACAGATATGGAGAATGTGTATTTTATGGGCGCAAAGAGACCATGGCAGCCAAAACCTCCACCTCAAGGTATGTTCCCAAACCAGAATTTGCAATTTTCTGCACATGATTAGATGTATGCTTAGTATTCGTGGAATGTACCCATGCCATGGCAGCACCAAAATTACCCACAACAACAATGGAGACCATCTCAGCAATACTCTCAACAATATCAACCATATCCTCAACCATACCAACCATATTCGCAGCCATATCAACAATATCATCAGCCATATTCACCATATCCTCAACCATATCAACAATATCCTCAGCAGCAAGTTGTTTACCCACATCAACCCCAACCCACTCAACAAGCATTACCTACTCCTCCACCAATAAATCCACCACAATTACAACTTCCATCTAACCAACAACCTCCTAGACCTACTCAAATCCCTGCTCAACCTGTACCAAATCCGAATAACAGAGCAGAGAGACCAGCTTATAATGTAGATGAGGGACCATCATATCCCACATTACCTTTGCAAAATATCAATTTGAGGTTTGGTAAGATAGTTCACAAAGAATCTCCAACCGCTGATAAACAAGAAGGAAACGAAGAAAATGAAAATGAAACTCCAAGTCAAAGGAAACACAATGATGACATCAAAAATAAACAAATGAAACTGTTGCATCCACCACCTTTTCCAGACAGATTGGTCCAAACAAAACTTCTGATGTCTATACCACAGTTTGATGTTTTAGATGAGCTAAAGAATGTCTATACAAAAATTCCACTACTACAAGCCATAAAAGACATTCCCATATATACTAAAGCCATCAAAGCACTGTGCCTTAAAAAGCCTACTAGGAAAAGAGTTGATCCACAAACTATTCATGTTATTGGACATTTAACTGGCCTTATGACAAACACCATTTCAATGGAAAAGTATATTGATCTTAGTATTCCCAGAGTCACTACAATCATTAACAACATACATATTCCAAACACCTTAATTGATCTTGGGGCCGCAATAAATGTGATGAGTCTTGAAACAATGAAAACACTCCAGCTCACAAACTTGCAGCACACAACAATTGTTCTAGAACTCGCTGATAGGTCTAAAGTGATTCCTGAAGGGATTTTGGAGGACATAATTGTTTCACTGGACTCTTGGGAGTATCTAGTGGAATTTTTAGTTCTTAAGCCAAAATCCAATTTAGGAGGACACTCTATCATCCTTGGTAGACCATGGTTAGCAACTGCTGATGCATTCATAGGATGTCGATTGGGTAATATGATCATTTCATGAGGAACTGAAAGAAAACAACTCACTCTTTACCCATCAACACAATCACCAGCAGTAGCACACAATTTATGACTTGATGATAAATACAATGACAAGGAAGAAGTTCAATCTGTTTTCAGCATCAACCAAATCTATGATTTTCAAGAACATAATAACGATGATCTGGTAGAATTGTTCCTTTCTCAACCTGATGTTTCCGAAGAATTGAGAAATGACCAATACCATGCTGCAGATGAACTTTTGGCACAAAATTTTCAGGAAACATGCACCATTCATTCCTTGCAAACATTTCAGAACATTTTTCCTATCCAATCTATCACAAACACACAGAGCAAGACCATAGAGATTAGTCCAGGAAAAACTTTGAATATTGGCACTCACTTAGACTCATCTCAGGAGGAAAAATTGGTTCAATTATTGAGAAAATACCAGAAAGCATTTGCTTGGGACTATACCGATATGCATGGAATTCACCCTGAAACATGCACTCACCATATTTATACGGATAGTAACATCAAACCAGTGAGGCAACCGCAGAGACGAATGAATCCCATTCTTTAGGATATTGTTAGAGAGGAATTACAAAAACTATTGAAAGTCAATTTTATCTATCCTATCTCTGACAGTCAGTGGGTATCTCCATTGGTAGTAGTGCCCAAGAAAAATGGTAAGTGGAGGATTTGTGTTGATTACAGACAATTAAACAAAGCAACCCTCAAAGATTATTTCCCACTACCATTTATTGACCAAGTGCTAGACACATTAGCTGGGAAATCATCATTCGCTTTTCTTGATGGTTTCAGTGGCTACAACCAGATTAGGATAGCCTTAGAGGACCAGGAAAAAACCACTTTTACTTGTCCTTGGGGCACTTATGCTTATAAGGTTTTACCATTTGGACTTTGCAATGCTCCAGCTACATTTCAGAGAGCTGTATTAGCTATTTTTGCTGATTTAGTTCATGATTGTGTTGAAGTTTACATGGATGATTTTTCAGTGTATGGTAATTCATTTGAGCATGCATTAGAGAATCTTGAAAAAGTTTTGAAGAGATGTATTGAAGCTAATCTGTCCCTGAGCAATGAAAAGTGTTTTATGATGTTAAATGAAGGGATAGTATTAGGCCACTATATTTCTTTTCAAGGCATTAAAGTTGATCCATAAAAAATCCAGATCATTGTCAATTTGCCAATTCCGAAGACTCAAAAAGAGGTAAGAAGTTTCCTTGGGTATGCAAGCTATTACAGAAGGTTTATTGAACATTTTAGTAAAATAGCTTCACCTCTGTTTAAACTTCTAGCAAAAGATACACCTTTCAACTGGAATGAGAATTGTCAGCAAGCATTTGAAACACTCAAAGAAAAGTTATCAACCACACCAGTCTTAAAAGGACCTAACTGGAACCTACCATTTCACATCTTTATAGATGCATCTGATACTGCAGTAGGTGCCTCATTAGGCCAAAAAGAAGAGTCTTTCAATTATGCCATCTATTTCATTAGCAAAAATCTAACACCTGCAGAATTAAACTACACAGTCACTGAAAAAGAAATGCTTGCCATCATACATGCTGTGAATAAATTCCAACATTATATAACTGGTTATGAGGTTTTTGTACATACTGACCATTCTGCCATTAAGTATTTAATGAATAAACCAGTAACTAATGGCAGAGTTACCAGATGGCTGTTATTATTACAGGAATTTAATATCACAGTGTTAGATAGACCAGGTAAGGAGAATCAGGTGGCAGATTTTCTTTCTAGACTGCAAAATCCAGGTGAGGTTGTTCCGGTTGAAGATTCTTTTCCAAATGAAAATTTATTTGCAATTTCAATAGTGAATCCTTGGTATGCTGACTTGGCCAACTATTTGTCCACAGGAAGAACACCTCCATATTTTACTCCAAAGGAAAAGAAGAGGCTAATCAAACAAAGTGCTCGATACTCATGGGTTAATGGAGATTTATTCTACACTGGTTATGATATGATTATTAGACGATGTGTAAGACATGATGAAATAATTGATATTTTAAAATCTTGCCATGATGAACCGTGTGGTGGGCATTTTGCAGCTAAAAGAACAGCATTCAAGATTCTTAGTCTTGGATACTACTGGCCATCTATTTTTAAGGATTCCAAGAAGTATGTGAAGAGTTGTGATAGCTATCAAAGAATGGGTAGGCCAACAGCTACAGATGAAATGCCACTTCAGCCTCAAGTACACTTAGAGCCATTTGAAAAATGGGCTCTCGATTTCATAGGACCCATCAATCCCACTTCCAAAGGTAAAAAGTACATCCTAGTATGTTTAGATTACGTGACAAAATGGGCTGAAGTCAAAGCACTAGTCCGGGCAACTGAACAAACAGTGGTAAACTTCCTTTTTGAAGAAATTTTTGTAAGGTATGGAGTACCAAGGGAGATAGTGACAGATCAAGGTACTCAGTTTACTTCAAAGTTAGTTAAGGACATCACAAAAAAATATCAAATCAAGCACAGAAGAAGTACACCTTACCATCCACAGGCCAATGGCTAGGTGGAATCCACAAATAAGACATTGGAAGGAATTATCACTAAGACCGTAGCAATGAACAGAAAGAATTGGGAAGAGAAGCTCAAAGATGCACTCTGGGCTTATAGAATCACATGGAAGAACGCTACAGGATTTACACCATATCAGTTGGTGTATGCCAAAGAGGTAATGCTTCCTATTGAATTTCAAATACATATAAGATGGCTGCAAATTTAGGAATTGATCTTAATGAAGCCCAACAAAAAAGAATTCAGCACTTGAACCAGCTGGATGAAATGAGGTAGCAAGCAGAGGAGACAACACTCCTAATGTAGAAACAAAGGAAGCAGTGGCATGATGCACACATCAAAAAGAAACAGTTCAAAGAAGGAGACTGGGCTTTACTCTTTGACTCTAAATTCAGAGATCATAAAGCCAAATTTACCACACATTGGATGGGCCCATATGAAATAGTTCAAGTTTATGAAAATGGGTAAGTCAAGCTTATTACCATTGATGGAGAAGGTCACCCCTTTCTTGTCAACGGCCATAGGTTGAAACTCTATCATAGGCCCATCACCAAGGAGGATTTTCTTCAAACTGTATCTCAGCAAAGGGAGGTTGAGATATTGCAGCCTTCAGCTGTGATATCTCTACCTTAGTTCATTTCATTTCAATTTAATATATATATATATATAATACATATAAAAAATAATAATAATAATGGTTTAGATGTGAAAACCAGACTCTGGCACACTCTAACCCAGAATTCTTACTTGAAAACCAATTCTTTGGCTGGTAAGAATTCCTTGTTTTATTTGTTTCCTGTTTGATTCATAGATTCAATAATGACTTGAGGACAAGTCAAAGCTTTAGTGGGGGAGAAGCATCAGCACATTTTTGTTTTCCTTATCTCATCTCCTCATTGTAAATTCTCAAAGAGTTTGTTTCAGCACTTCAGTATTTCAATAAAGAAGTTGTTTTTGTCTTTGTTCTAATCAGAGGGACCTGTTCAAGCAATATGCAGTGGGACCTGTTCAGAAGACTATGTTACCAGCACCAACATTAGAGGGACCTGTTCAACAAACATCAAAGGGACCTGTTAAAGACTGCTATCTCAAGCTACTTCAGCAAAGCTTCAACAAGGTTTCAACAGAATTTCAAAGGTTGCTTATCACCGAGGCTCCATCAACACCAAAGATCAAGAAAGCTGCACACACATAGTTCTTTTCCAGATTTCAAAGAAGCTGCACAAACATTCTCCAGATCTCAGAGGGACCTGTTGTATCCAAATTCATCTCAGAAGGGACCTGTTATGGACAGTGAAGATTAGTCATATCTGAACAATAAAGATCAGTCCTACCTATGCATGCCAACTCAACTCTTGATCAACCAATAAAGTGTAATGTATTGTTGTAATTTTTATTTTTAACATTTAAATTCTTGGATTATTTTAGTGTTAAATGTGATGACTATGATTGCTTATGATCAATTTCAAAAACACCCCTATACCCATCACCCTTGTCATATTCCTAACTACTATCATTTCCCAACACACTCTAGCCTATCACCATACTCCTCCTACGATTTTTAAATCTTCTCCTACACCACCCTTCAAACCTTGTTATTAACTCCTTATTCTTGAATCGGCCATCCAACCTTATTATCGGTCCAACATTCTCCTAATCGGCCAAGTACCAATGAGCAAGGGACAGGTGGTGAATCATTGGAGAGCCAAGTGTTCAACGATTTCATTCATTGTTTTTTTTGAATCGGCCAAGTTATAACATGATTGTTCGACCCAAGTCGACTCATGCAAACAACTATCCGTTATCATCACTCTAGCACTCCATATATGCTTACGACATTCTCATGATGGTACCTATACAACCCAGTACAGCTACTCCTCTGTCTTTGTAATATGAATATGTTATGTCATTATCATTATAGTGAATTGGGTCAAGTCGGTTGTTAAAGTTCCATTTCATTCTTAGTTTGTAAAAAGGGCGTTCCATACTAGTAATTCAAACGCTATGATTTCAAAGAAGGCCGAGAACAGCAGGTGCTACGAAGGGAGAGCATAGTAATTGGGCTCACGAATTTCCACCTCCGCCATAATCCAAGGACATTCATCCGGTCGCTGCCTAAGCCATTGAAGAAGCTGACCCCGAGAACAGAGGGCGCTACCAGGTTGGTTGAGTGGAGCGAAAAACAGAAGTAACAAATCAAGAGACCCTTGTTGAATTATTAAGCATAAACGAGGAGGGTTAGAACAGGGGTTTCTTTGTCAAAATGACTAATAGAGCAGAGCCTAATACATTTGATAGTTCCCAGTATCATGATGACTGTATTACAATTTTAAGGGAAAAGCAATGGCTACCCTTCTTGGAGAAGTTTAATGGGAACAATGAAGAAGTAACTAAGTAGTTTGCCTTTACATTTAATGGAGAGAAAGCATTGATAGGCAACTTCTCTTTTAGGATTTCAGAAGACACCATAGCACAATCCTTGGGGATCAGCCCAAAAGGAGAAAAATATTTCAAAACAAAACAATTCAAGGAAAAATCATGGACCCAATTCATGTCTAGGTCGAGGGTTTCATCTGTTAACTGGAAAAAGGGTGTCCCTAGGAGCTGGCTGATGCACCCATGGGATGAAATGGTGTATATTATTCAGAAATTTGTTACGTGTGAGGGTCGTTACAGCATAGTCTATTTATATCACATCAAACTCCTGTTGCACCTAAAAGGGCAATGCACCATTAGTCTACCCTATTTCCTCTTACAGAGCTTGACTAAGATGTCAAAAAATATTCAAAAGCAAAAGGGTAATGAGGATAAAAGCTTATATCATTTTGGGTTAATTAAAATTCTAATTGAATTTGAAGTGCAGAGGAGGGGAAAAACATGGAAGGAATTTCTGGTTGCCAATCAAATCAAAGATGGAGAAGATGAACAGGAACAACAAGAGCACTCAGGATTTATGCTTGACATTGATGAGGAAATCCCTGTGCGCAAGACAAGCAATGTCCCTCCACCCAGCAGTAGTGTAAGGACGAGAAAGATGAGGCAAGAAGCTGCCCAGAAAATTGAACAAGACAAGATTTTCACTACATATACAAGAAGATCCAGGAGAATACAAAAGACCCAGACACAAGAAGATCAACCAGAGTCAAATGCACATGCACCGATGGACATTGAGAGCAGTGCTCATTCACAGCCTGGACCGGAAGCCGAAATGGAAGTTGAGAGCAACAATAGACAAGGGAAAGAGTCACCACCTGCAAACAAGAAACAAAGGAGGTTAGAAAAACAAATTGAAAAGTTAAAAGAAGAACTGATGGAGGCCAACATGCTAGAGAAGGTCATTAAGAGGGAGAATGAAATGTTGAGAGCTCAGAGTAAGAAAACTCAGCGGAAAAATGAGAAGCTAAAGGAGCAAATCAAAGAACTCAAGGCTGAACAAACCGACATTTGCAAGTGGGCAACCAAATGGTATACTCAAAAGAAAGCTCTCAAAGAGAAATACAAGAATTTGAAACATGAGCTCCACATTCAGAAGGATGCCCAAGCTCAGAAGAATATAGATGCATTGTTACAAGCAGCAGAGGCACAGGCAGGAATAGAGTATAAAGGGAGTACATCAGGATTAGCATGAGGACATGCTAAATCATTGAGCTTGGGGGAGATGTTGGTACCATTTCATTGCCATCCTTTTCTTCTAGAAACACCATCATTTGTCTATCTTTTTCTTCCATAAACCCCTCATATCCATCGAAATTGATTAATCAATAGCATTATAGTTGTTAGTTTACATTAAAGTTAATTTGTGAATTTTTATGTTAAAAATTAGGAATTTTCAACAAAAAGATTACAGGATGTCATGACTTCCTGTAAATGGTTTATGATGTGACACGTGGCATGATAGGCAAGTCAAAGCAATGGATAGGAACGTGATCTGGAATGTACATGCATGGTGAAAAATCGATTCAACAACAAATCTAACGCTCCTGGATATGCATTCAATGCTGGTCAAACCCAGCCTTTTTGGTCACAAAGGCAGCAAAAAGCCATGGTTTCCCAAACTGATTTCGTTTTGCTTTTGGAAATCGGTTTAGATTAGAAAGGACAAAAATCACTCTTTTGTAAAAGCAGAAACATCTGCTTAATGTATGTACATTCGATTTAGATAGGAGATAAGCAGATAAAGACTGCGTATTGTATTATTTCAAAAACGATTATTATCTCTGTGTATTGTTCGAGAACGCTGCTCTTGTATGTGATTTCAATCTTCAGAACTTAATTACAGTCACCGTTTTACTCCAACAGTGCTTATGCATTAACATTCTCGTTGCTTGAGGTTTCTTCAGTGTGCCATTGAAGCGTGGACAGGCCCTACGTGGATTGGTATACTGTTAATTTCATTTCCATAGCGTTTTGAATTTGAATAGTGTGCATAGTGTTTAATGTTATTTCCATGTCTGTGAGTTTATCGATTTGATTAGAAGTTCTCGCAAATAATATTCATGGTGATAGCTTGAGAATTCGATTGCTAGATCATTGAACAATATCTTGTAAAATATTTGATCGATCATTAGATTTCGAAGTATCCCTGTGGACTTTGTTTTTATGCATTTAAAATTTCAGTGTGTTTAAAAGAGCTTTTGATTTTCATGAATGCTTAGTGTGTTAGCTGGAAAGATATTTTGTGGATAATATCCTTGTAAGAGGGTTGAAAACTCAGTCTAGCAACACGCTGTTTCTTTAGAACAGTTAGATAAACTAGATGATCTGAGTGCGAAGGTGTGAGAGGGAACATATTTTAACCTCCTGTAAAGGAGTGTTGTAGCCTGTCACAGTAAACACTTAGTTAGATAGACAAGATCCTTTTAGGTCTATAGACTTTAGACACGTGCCTCTAGGTTTACCTACCTTGGTTGATAATAAATCTAGTCTAATCTAGCACCCTAGATTGGCCACTACAGTGTGGACAATCACATCTATGATCATGAATAACCTTGCATGAGATCGACAACATTGCTCGCCCTGTTTGCACCATGCTGGCTATTGAATGGATCTATAACCTATATGGGCGCAATTTCATCAGTCTGTGGACATTGCGCCTCCTACTGTACCTGTTCCTATTACAACTCCTTCTCTCGTCTGTGCAGCTCCTGTTCTTCCTTGAGTTGTTGCTTCAGCACCTACAACTCCTTCTCTGTTTATCTCTCTATATTTGCACGATCCTCTTGTTGCGTCATCACCTCATAGCCTCAATCTCCAAAGCTGCTTTCATCATAGGTGGATCTGCTTGAGCTTGCAACTTTGTTTTGCCTCTGTGTTGTCAACAACCCTCCTCTTGCATTTGTTGCATGCAGGTGTGCTACCTTTTGTTGCTGCTGATGGTGCTACTTGCTGTGACGTTGTTGCCATTTCATTTTGATATCCTTGTCCATGAACAACTTGATGTCTTCATAGATAGGCAATTTCATAGACACTTGATTGACTGCATCCCTAGTTGTGCTCTAAATGGTGTCTTCGACTCTACTCTCCTGGAAGCCATTGTATCTGTGCTGCTGAGAGGAAGACGAACACCTATGATACCTGGAGACATAAAAACACTCATGAAAAGAAATATGTCGGTCGACAACCAAAACAAGCTGATGGATTATAATAGATTTGACCTGCAAATATATGATAAAGCAAATGATCTGAATTGGATCCTTGGAAATTGTCAGAGTTCTATGACTGTTTCAAATCATGACAGACTTCAAGAAATCATACAACTATCAGAAATAACCTCTGAATAATGGTAATTTGCAGCCAGCACGGAGCAACAAGGACCTTCGGTCAAAGCGCGCTGACCGTTGGCCCATGGGGACTATGCATGGCACAAAAATGGCAGTTGGGAAGCTCAAATTAGAAAACGGAGGTTGTTTCTGATGCACACATCGCTGGGCAAAACCCCTCGAGAAGGAAAAGCCCCGAACCACTCGGTCACAAGGGAAGCCAAAAAACCATGGGAAAAGTGCTAAAACCGAAGGCGGGTCCCGCACTCCAAAACCGGCGGAATATCGGAAGCATTTCGGGCGGTAAGCAGGTTTGGCAGAGAACCAAGCGATTCCATATATTGAATGACGTGTGTCCAACGGATGAGAGAGAAAACCGCTCTCATCGCAGGCTAACATTCGAGCAAGTCAACCGCACAATAAAAGCGATAACCGTGGGATTTGGAGGCCCCAGATCTAACGCCAGAGATTGCACCCGATGGGAAACCAGATCTGGCGGAAGAATAAGTCGAGGCATATAAAGGTTTGAAGTCCGATTTGACCACTGAGCTGTCAGATGAATCATTTCATAAAGTAACTGAAATAACGAACCATTTGAGGAAGAGCTGGCTCTCAGTTCATGAGAAGACAAGTGGCCACCTCTCTGTGAAACGTTACACAGTGGCGAAAATGCAGAAGCAGGGAATTCCAAGCAGACGGAGGTAGGCGAATCGAAAAGATGGAAGAGGAAGCGAACAGTCAAGGGACAGATTGGCTTTAAGCCACGAACAGACAGAGAACAGAGACAAGTGAGACAGGGAGACAGAACAGAGAGCAGAAAGCGAGAAGCAGATAATAGAGAAGTCGAGTTGACCTACAGAGCTAAGGCAGTATTGATTAGATAGAACCAGGCTTGAGAGGTTCAAGCAATCCCTGTGAGGATATCTGTCGGGAACTGAGTACCAAATTGGACTCATCCTATTAAAGATTAGTTGAGATCGAGACTTGGTAAGGGGGAGTCTGTGCACTCTAGTGGCTTGGGGAATCCAAGAACCACCCTACTAAGCATCATCTGTTTCAGGAAACTCAAATTGAGTTCCTCATTGTAAAAACTCTGCTTAAAGAAACAATAAAGAAGGCCACCATTGAAAGCTGGACCAGGAGACGTAGCCCAGGAGGATTGGGTGAACTCCTTATTAAATTGTTGTGTTTTTGTATTCGCTTAATGTGTTTCTCTTACTGTTTTCCAATTTCCTGTGTATTTCACAATCTAATCAATCCGTTGCTTAAAATAACATAGGCACACACCAGCACGAGTCTGTAATACCTACATTAATTAATTGAGATCACCCATAAGTGATTTTCAGAGGAAGTGGTATCAGAGCTCCAGGCTGTTAAGGTTAGACAAGCTTGTGCTAGATTTAGCTGTTGAATGCTAACTAGATCAAAGCTCAAATTACGAGAAGGAGAGTTGGTCAAAACAAATCCTGAAATTGGGAGAGTCTATCCTCAGAAGACAATGTCAGAGGAAGGTTTTGTGGGGCTAGACCCTCAATTTATAGATAGTTTCCTAGCCATAAGGTCCATGGTAGAGGAAATGTATAAGGACTTTAGAAAACATAAAGATGAAGATGCATCAGGCTCCAAACAAGATAAAGGAGAAGAAGTGTCTCTCCTCCATGACCACTCAAAAGGAAAAGGGAAAGAAGAAAGCTTTCTCACACCTCCTAATAGCCCTGAACATAAAAAGAAGACATCTTTGATTAAACTAGATGTTAAATTTGATTTACCAATATATGATGGAGAGTTGAATGCATAAAAGCTGGACAATTGGATTAGACAAATTGATGTTTATTGCTGAGTGTAGAGATATCGACTCAGACAAGAGCAAGATTCAGCTGGCAAGCCTACGTCTTGTAGGCACTGCCTTGGTTTGGTGGGAAGGCAGGACCCAGGCTGACATGAAGAGACATGGTAAGACTATTTCTGTCTGGAGTGAATTTGTTTTTGTAATCAAAAAGCAGTTCTATCTACTGGCCTACATGCAGCAAGCCATGATGAGCCGGCAAACTCTTCGACAGTTGAAAGGGAAAAGTGTACAAGGTTACACCCAAGAATTTAGGAAGGGAGCATTGATTCTAGGAATCTCATTAGACTCACCTGAGACTCTATTGAAGTACATTGGTGGTATACACAGCCACATGAGGCACACTATCCTCATGTTTAATCCCACTAGTATAGATGAGGTATCTATTCAAGCTACGCATCTAGAAGCTAGAGGAAAGGATGGAAACCCAGAAGTTGGGGGATCATCCAAACCCACTACAAGAAAGAATAAGGAGAAAAGGAAACAGAAATGGAAAGCAAGGAAGGCCAACACTGCACAGAAAAGCAAGTCCTCATGCACTCACTGTAAGAAGGATGGGCATGATGATGAGCACTATTGGATTCTGCATCCGGAGCTGAGACCTAAGAAGTTTGAGGGCAAGAAGAAGAAGACTGCTGCAACTATTCAGAAAGATTTGGGGTCAGACTCAGGAGATGAAACAACCATTGCAGCCACAGGTATAAAAGGTAAGAATTCTGAAGCATCTACTAGTAATTCTGCACAATCTACTATTGATGAAGAAAATGAGAGAAAAAGACATGAGCTTTTCCATATTCGAGTTATTTCCAAACATCAAAAGATTAATACTTTGTTTGATAGTGGCTCACAAGTAAATTTAATTTCTGAAGAAATTGTAAAGAAGTTGGGATTACTGAGTACACCTCACAAGAAACCATACCCATTAGGATGGTTAAAAGACAAAGCACAACTACAAGTGACTAGACAATGCAAACTCAAGTTTTATTTTGGGTCAGCATTTGTAGATGAGGTTGAGTTAGACATAATTCCTTTGGATAAATGTGGAATTGTTTTAGGAAGTCCTTACTTGTATGACAGAAAAGCTATCTTCTATAGAGATGAGAACAAGTATCTACTCGTTAAAGATGGAATCGAATACTATGTAAGAGCTCATAAGCTCAAGAATAATTATACTCTCATAAACTTAGGGCAGATGAAAGGAATGATAAATTCATGCAAACAATTTTTACTGATGGTTGTAAAGGAAAAGAAACCTGATAAAACCGATGTATTTGAGGGCTGTGATGCTAAATAGCAAGCTGATTTAGAAAAAGTTGTTTTAGAATATGATATCTTGTTTCAAGAATCTAAAGGTCTGCCACCCAAAAAGGAAATAGTGCATGAAATTGATTTGCAGCAAGATGCTCCATTGCCTAACATTGGAATGTACAGGTTGTCCACTTTAGAGAATGCAAAAATCAAGAAGCAGGTGCAGGAGTTGCTCGAGAAAGGGTTCATCAAACCAAGCACATCACCATGTGGGTCACCAATAATTTTGGTGAGAAAGAAGGATGGGTCGTGGAGAATGTGCATTGATTATCGAGCACTGAATAAGATAACAATAAAAAATCGTTATCCCCTTCCTCGCATAGATGATCTATTATATCAATTGAAAGAAGTTGTTTATTTTTCCAAGTTAGACTTGCATAGTGGATATCATCAGGTCAGAGTTGCAGAACAAGATGCATGGAAGACTGCTTTCCAAACAAAGTAGGGATTGTATGAGTGGCTGGTTATGCCTTTTGGCTTAACTAATGCTCCTGCTACTTTCATGAGAATAATGAATGATGTACTCAGACCTTTTCTTGATGATTTTTTTATTGTATATCTGGATGACATTATGATATTTAGAAAAGCATGGGAGGAACATTTAAAGCATGTTAAGCAGACACTAGATGTTTTGAAAAGAGAAAAACTTTATGTTAAACTCTCAAAATGTGAATTTTGCAAAACATCTTTGAATTATTTGGGACATATAGTAGGGGGTGGTGAATTGAAGATAGATCCCTCTAAGGTGGCAGTCATTGTAAACTGGCCTAAACCCAAATCTGCTATAGAAGTTAGGAGCTTCTTAGGAGCAGCACAATATTGGAGAAAGTTCATTTCTAACTTTTCCTTAATTGCAGCTCCCTTACATGCTTTAACAGGATTGAACAAGGTGTTTCAGTGGGGAGGCAAACAGCAGAAAGCCTTCGACACCTTGAAAGAAAATATTAGTACAACACCAGTACTAGCACTGCCTGATCTTCAAAGACCATTTGAGATCGAAACGGATGTCAGTGACTATGCCATGGGAGTAGTGTTGATACAGCACGGTAAACCCATATGTTATCATTCTGAGACATTTAATTCTGCAGTAGTTAACTATCCCACATATGATAAAGAATTGTATGCATTAGTACAGAGTGTGAAAAAGTGGAAACATTACTTAATGGTCAAAGAGACAGTAATACATACTGATCATCAACCACTTTAGTATCTACACTCCCAAACTAAGTTGTAGCAATCAAGACACTATAGATGGATGGGTTTTCTACAACAGTTTCATTTAGTCATCAGATATAAAAAGAGCATACACAATAAAGTTGCAGATATGTTATCTAGACCCATTATAAATGCATCTACTATATTTAAGCATAATTATGTGTTACATGAGAGCTACATTGAACAATATGCTCAAGATATAGACTTTAAAGATGTATATGCAACTTTAAGTCAAGGAAAACGAGTAGAAGAATTGGATTATCATATTAAGGACCGACTCCTAAAAGCAAGCCCAATAATAGAAAACTAGGCTTGTACACTCCATTACCAGTTCCTTCTCATTCTTGGGAAAGTGTTTCTATGGAATTTGTTGGAGCGCTACCTAAATCTAGGAAAGGTCATGATCATCTGTATGTTTTTGTGGATAGTTTCAGTAAAATTTGTATTTTGATACCTTGTACTAAACAAATTACAGTTGAACAAACTGCAAAACTATTCTTTCAACATGTATGGGTTCATTTTGGATTACCCACTTCCATTGTATCTGATCGAGACACCCGATTTGTGGGAAAGTTTTGGTCAAGTCTGTGGGAACTGATGGACACCAAACTGAAGAAAAGCACAGCTTTTCATCCACAAACTCATGGCCAGAGAAAAGTAGTCAACAAGACAGTGATCCAGTTGCTCAGGGGATATTGCAGCAAGCATCCTAAACTTTGGGATGAACATTTTTGTTATGTGTAGCATGCTTACAATCGAGCCAGACATTCTTCTACGCAAAGATCTCCTTTTAAGACCTGTTTTGGGTTCACACCAAGGTCTCCTTTGGATTTTGTCTTTGGTAAGGACACAACAGTTGAGGGACACAACGATGTGGACAAGGCAACTAGGTTCATTGAACAAATCCAAGAGATTCACCAAGC
The DNA here is from genome assembly GCA_031772625.1 of Pinus tabuliformis. NCBI lineage: Eukaryota > Viridiplantae > Streptophyta > Pinopsida > Pinales > Pinaceae > Pinus > Pinus tabuliformis. The sequence goes on from CM062820.1 coordinate 335,393,167, forward strand.
AGTATAGGAATAGCTGGAAAAGAGCCAGGCCAAATACAAGGCAAGGCATGACAAGCATCGGATGGAGCATAGTTTCCAAGTTGGTGATCAAGTCTGGCTGTATATCAGCAAGGACAGGATGCAAGGTGAAGGTAAAAAGCTAAAGCCTATCAGGTATGGACCTTTCAAGATACTTGAGAAAATTGGTGAGAATGCTTTTCGCCTTGATCTACCAGCTTACATGCACATCTACTCAGTCGTAAATGTAGATAGCTTGAGATTGTTTGAACCTTCACTAATTGAGGATCCCGAAGAGCAGAGTCAATTGCCTTCTATTGATGACCTGCTACCTGAATATCTTAATGAATTGCAGGAAGACATAGTTCTGGACTAGAAGGTGAGAACGACACATAGGGGAGATGTTGAATACCTCAAATTTGGTCTCAGGGGTTCAAAGCCAAGCAGTGCAAAGTGGATAGAGATTGGACGGGTGAGAAAGTTGTATCCTCACTTAGTCGATGCTTGAAAACCAACTTTTGGTGGTCCAAAATCTTTTTCAGTGGGAAGGCCGTGATCCAAATTGGATCCTTGGAAATTATCAGAGTTCTATGACTATTTCAAATCATGACAGACTTCAAGAAATAATACAACTATCAGAAATAACCTCTGAATAATGGTAATTTGCAGCCAGCACAGAGCAACGAGGACCTTTGGTCAAAGCGCACTGACCATTGGCCCATGGGGACTGTGCATGGCGCAAAAATGGCAGTTGGGAAGCTCAGATCAGAAAACGAAAGCTGTTTCTGAGCAAAACCCCTCGAGAAGGAAAAGCCCTGAAGCACTTGGTCACAAGGGAAGCCATAAAACCATGGGAAAAGTGCTAAAACCGAAGGCGGGTCCCACACTCCAAAATCGGCGGAATATCGGAAGCATTTCAGGCGGTAAGTCAGTTTGGCAGAGAACCAAACGATTCCATACATTGAATGATGCGTGTTTAGCAGATGAAAGAGAAAACCACTATCATCGCGGGCTAACGTTTGAGCAAGTCAACTGCGCGATAAAAGCGATGACCGTGGGATTTGGAGGCCCCAGATCTAACGGTGGAGATTGCACCTAATGGGAAACCGGATCTGGCGGAAGAATAAGCCGAGGCATATAAAGGTTTGAATTCCGATTTGACCGCTGAGCTGGCGGATGAATCATTTCACAAAGTAAACAAAATAACGAACTGTTCAAGGAAGATCTAGCGCTCAGTTCATGAGAAGACAAGTGGCCACCTCTTTGCGAAACGTTACACAGTGGTGATGGCGCAGAAGCAGGGAATTCTAAGTGGACGGAGGCAAGCGAACTGAAGAGACGGAAGAGGAAGCAAATAGTTAAGGGACAGATTGGCTTTAAGCCACGAATAGACAGATAACAGAGACAAGTGAGATAGGGAGACAGATCAGAGAGCAAAAAGCAAGAAGCAGAGAACAGAGAAGTCGAGCTGACCTGCAGAGCTAAGGCAACATCGATCAGACAGAACCAGGCTTGAGAGGTTCAAGCAATCCCTGTGAGGATATCTGTCGGGAACTGAGTACCAAATTGGACTCATCCCGTTAAAGACTAGTTGACGTTGAGACTTGGTAAGGGGGAGTCTGTGCACTCTAGTGGCTTGCGGAATCCAAGAACCACCCTACTAAGCATCATCTATTTCAAGAGACTCAAATTGATCTCCTCATTGTAAAAACTCTGCTTAAAGACACAATAAAGAAGGCCACCACTGAAAGCTGGACCAAGAGATGTAGCCCAGGAGGATTGGGTGAACTCCTTATTAAATTGTTGTGTTTTTGTATTCGCTTACTGTTTTTCTCTTACTGTTTTCCAATTTCCTATGTATTTCGCAATCTGATCGATCCGTTGCTTAAAATAACATAGGCACACACCAACACATGAGTTTGTAATACCTACATTAATTAATTGAGATCACCCATAAGTGATTTTTAGATCAGCAAATATACCCAGAAATAACAAAATCGACCAAATAATATAACATGAAAATTCATCTCTTTATTGATTAAACCCTTGAGGTAGGGTAACACCTTACAATCACTCCTTAAAGAAGGAGAACACTCCACAATACATATGCTTTCTAAGGCAATAATCCTTGACATCTCTCCATGGGGAATATCTAGCCTTTATATCGGCTTCATACATACAATACCCTGGGTCATTACCATGGGTCTTTCAATACCATGTATCTAATACAATGGGATTATCACATTATTCCTAACTACTTTTGGTCCCTTACATGATGCGGGTTAACCACTTTATTTATTAACTATGGCCCATCACATTATTACATTACTCCCTTGGGTACCTCCCTCTGTACCCCATAATATCGCCCTAGGTATACTACATTCCACCCCCCTTAAACATCTTTTGTCTTTAAAACATAAGAAGAACACAAATAATAAGATATACTCAAAAGAGTAGTCCACTAGTACCATGGATGTGCATCTAGCCATCCCAGAGACAGGTGATTACTCGATCTATCCAGTGCCTCGCTCGCTTGAGATGGGAGTTGATCCTGGCAGTTCCTCTATGTTGATGTGTTGTGGGTGGATCATCGCACCTCTCTATTTGTCGTGTAGTGGTTGTTGTCCTTGTTGCTAATGCGTTGCCATCTTGTTGGTTGTTTTCTTACTGGGTGATGTGGGTGGTGATATGCTGAAGCTTTAACCAATGATGTATCTTTCTTTAATTCACCACCTGATGGAGCCTAATGGGTATGTAATACATGTTGTGGTGCCTGCAATTGTTGCTTATCTTCCAGTATTATTTCAACCACAGATTCCTCATCTGATGTATCAGTGCCTGTAACATTTTCTGCTTGAGCCTCCTTGGAATCTATTTGTTTATTGATGGAAATATCCTATAATTCTTTTTTCTTCTTTTTATACCAGAACTTCATGAATTTCTTTTGCACATTAATATTGATAGTACCAACAGATTCCATCCAAGGGTATCCCAAAACAACATACACATTATCCATATATGAAGCATAAAAATTAGAATGCAATACATACTTATTTATAGAAATGTTCAAATCTTTATAAACTTTCACCTACGCATTATTAATCTGTGTGTGCTCCATTTGTTTGGGTGGTACTTGCAATCTTTTTGCCAAATTAACATTTATAAAATTTTTCTTGCAACTAGGATTTATAGACACAATTATCTTCTCCTTCTGAATACATCCATGAACCTGTAATAAGGAGATATCATCAAAAAATAGCCCTTTCCGTGTTTCATTCTCCTATTGTGTAGCATGAGACCAGTTTTCCAAAAGGAGTTTTTCAAATTCTTCATTGGGTAGGTTTAACAACTTCTTTCTGTTAAGTGATTCCCACCATGTGGCCACCTCATCTTTAAAGTTACCCCCCGCGAAAATTTTCCAAAGTGTCATCCATAATGATTTTTGTCTTTCTAATAATTCTTCAATAGTAGGACCATTATCATTTCCTGTAAAATATATCGTTCTAAAACCCATAAAAATAGAGTAAGGGTTTTGAAAAACATCACTTACTTTGGTGAAAATTTAAAATGGACACATCTCGATCAATATGGCTCATAATCCTTATTATAACCTGTCTTTGGAAATGGAACGACCATTCTTCATCTTCCCATGTGATAGAAATCCTAATTTGGTAACTCTAGAATTTCATATTTGCGCTGCAACCGTCCCGTCGTCACAAAAAATTCTTGAAAAAAAAAAACAAAACTTATTATAAATCAGCGATATCTCCCTCATCTGGACCCCGATTTGACCGATTTTTTTTCAAATTGGGTAATTTTTCAAGAGGATCTCATATCTACAATTAGTTTCTTAAAATTCCCCATAAAAACTTTAAAAATTGACTGGATATCCACCGTCCACAAATTTTTGTCAGAAACATTTCTACAACACAACTGATTTTAAATCAGTGATATCTCCCTCATCCAAACTCCAATTCGACCCATTTTTTTTTTGAATTTGGGTATTTTTTCACAAAGAATCCAGATCTGCAATTTGTTTATACAAATTTTTCCTCAAAGGTTTCATATCTGATCTGAAAACTCGTCGCCCCAAAAAAATCCTGCAAAAATAAAAATAAAAATCTTTTCACTTTGCCCAAGAAAGTGCTCTGATGCCACTTGTAATAGATATGACCTGAAAATATATGATAAAGAAAATATACCTAGAAATAACAAGATCGACCCAATAATATAACATGAAAATTCTTCTCTTTATTGATCAAACCCTTGAGGTAGGGTAACACCTTACAATCACTCCTTAAGGAAGGAGAACACTCCACAAGCCATATGCTTGCCAATACAATAATCCTTGATATCTCTCCACGGGGAATCTCTAGCCTCTATATAGGCTTCATACATACAATACCCTGGGTCATTACCATGGGTATTTCAATACCATGTATCTAAGACAATGGACTTATCACATTATTCCTAACTACTTGTGGTCCTTTACATGATGCGGGTTAACCACTTTATTTATTAACTATGGCCCATCACATTGTTACATTATTCACTTGGGTACCTCCCTTTGTACCCCATAATATCCCCCCTAGGTATACTACAAGGACTGGCATGCAACATACCTGTGTGACTGTCTGTGAAGATTGCACAATTTTCACCGGGACACTGGGAGACTGACTGCCAAAATTGCACAAGGCACAGTCTGGGCTATCGAGAGGATGACTGACTACTGGAAATGCGTATTACACAATCCAGCCTGGCCTGCTAAGGACTAAAACTGCGCAATGTTCAATTTCAGTCAACAGTGACATGAAAACCAGCAAATTGCATTCGTAGTTTCTGGGGCCAGCAAGGCATTGCCTCCCAAAATTGTGCAATGAAAACCTGGAGGTCATTACTAGGCAAGACTTGCACAATTTCTGGAGGGAAGGCAGAGCCTTCACTTCCAGAAATGTGCAATGCTAGCTGGGTAAGGCAAGGTCCGGGTTAATGCAGCCCAGACCTGCCGACGGGCGATTGAAAGCATGATAAGTTTGAATGCATGGTGATATTGAGTGTAAACAAGAGTGAATGATCATGCATGCAAACAATAAGTGCAGGATTCAGAAAATAGGAAAGCATGCATTTGTGTGAAGAGGGTCACTGCAATGGCAACCATCGGTGCAAAAACAATGTCATGCATGCGAAAACACTCACACAAGTGCTCATTGAAATAAAGATGACAACACTCACACAAAGAAAAACACAAAAAGCGATAGAAACGCAGTGCAAGACATGAAAAGTAGACTTACCCTTAAAGAACTAAGATGAAACTGTCAAAGACTCCTGGATGCAATGTGGGATGTCAGAGCTGCATGATCGATATGAGGAATGATCTCTGCAGTGTCTGGTTCATAAGTTTTGATAAGATCGAGGTTATGATGCGCATGCCACAATTTTACGAAAAAGCGACACTTGGCGAGAGGTTTCTAAAATGAGATTTGCATGTAACCTCCATCTGCTAAGAATATAACCCTAGATCTAGGGATGTCTTTTGCATGCTGCCTTTTTCTATTTCGGGAAGAGAAACCCATGCATGCAAATCAATTTTGCTCAGTCCTGGAGGGAATCGGTCAACCTGAAAGCACATGCAATAACATGCTTGATTGAGAGAGGGATTTGCGCAATTTCTGAGAGGAACTGGGCTGGATGTCCCAAAGGGATTGCATAATTTTTTAGAGGAGCAGGTGACTTCTGCCCAGAGTTGCGCAATTTTGGCAAGAGTTGGGTTGGCTGTCCCAGAGGGATTGCACAATTTCTGGGAGGAGCAGGTGATTGCTGCCCAGAATTACGCAATTTCTGGGCTGAGCTGCAATGCTGGTCCAGATTGGGCAGTTTTTGCAAGGATGCCTGTCTCATTGTTCTGCGCAATTTTTGAGCTCAGCAGCCTGCCCAATTGATTTTTGCAATTTTTGGGGCGAAGGTTGGTTACCCTCCAGAATTACACAATTTCTAAGGGAGCTGCTCAACCATCAACTAGCCCAAGTCCGGAGTGGCAGCCTGTGAGGGGAGTGAAGAAACTGACATGCACAGGTTGGCAAGATGATGAAAAATCAATGAATCCTCTATACTTGACAGTGCAAGACAAGCCTGCTAGGATGGTTGGTGGGGACGCTCCAAAACGAAGCAAAGGAAAAATTTTGGAGGGTGGTTGTAGACACTAGAACATGAGTACATGAGGTGGAATATTTGGGTCATATTGTATCTCAAGAGGGTGTTAAGGTAGACCCTAACAAAATTAAAGACATTAAAGAATGGAAAATCCCCACATCCATAAAACATTTGCGAGGATTTCTCGGGTTGACAGGGTATTATCACAAGTTTGTTAAGAATTATGGGAGAATAGCTAGACCTCTAACAACATTATTGAAGAAAGATGCATTTTCTTGGACTCGAGAAGCAACTAAGGCCTTTGAACATCTTAAAGAGGTAATGTGTGAAGCACTGGTCTTAGCTACGCTAGACTTCGTGCAAAAACATTTATTATGGAGCGTGATGCCTCAAGAAATGGAATTGGTGCTTTTTTAATGCAAGAAGGAAGACCCATTGCTTTTGAAAGTCGTAAAATCAAAGGAGAGTATTTATACAGCTATTTATAAGAAGGAAATGTTGCAAATACTACATGCACTTAAGAAATGGTGACCTTACCTAATAGGAAGACACATCATGGTAAAAACAGATCATGATAGTCTTAAATACTTTTTAGAACAAATATTATCTTCTGAAGAGAAGCAAAAATGAGTCACAAAGATGTTGGGTTATGACTTTGAAATCATCTACAAAAAAGGGAAGCAAAATGTTGTTGTAGATGCAATCTCAAGAAAGGATGAGGATGTGGAAACATTTCTTTGTGCCATTTCTATTATCCAACCAGATTGGATAATCGAAGCACGGGATGAATGGAAGAATGAAGAAGAAGTGTGGGCACTCATTCAAACGTTGTAGAAATATCCTAGTACATCTAATACATTTGGATGGAAAAATGATTCATTATGGTACAAAGATCGCTTATACTTGTGTAAGAATTCCCAACTCAAATAAAATATTCTTCTGGAATCGCACACCTCTCCCTTAGGAGGGCACTCAAGATTTTTAAAAACTTACCACAGGGTTAAGAAGAATTTTTTTTGGGATGGCCTTAAATTTGATATTCAAAATTTTGTGGTAGAATGTCTAGTTTGCCAACAAAATAAAGTTGATACAATTAAAACTTTGGGTCTGTTACAACCTTTATCCTTTCCAAGTCAACGTTGGGAGGAGGTTTCAATGGATTTTATCATAGGTTTACCCAAGTCCGAAGGAAAGAGCGTCATCGTGGTGGTAGTTGATAGACTTACCAAGTATGCACACTTTTGTGCATTATCTCATCCATTGAAAGCCAATACATTTGCTATTGCATTTATGGAAGCAATTCAAAAGCTACATCGAAACCCAAAGATTATTGTAAGCTACAGAGATCCCATTTTCACTGGAAATTTTTGGACGAAATTATTTTCTTGTCTGGGTACTCAATTAGCTCATAACTCAACTTATCACCCTTAATCTGATGGGCAAACTGAGATTGTGAACAAATGTTTGGAAGGATATCTTCGTTGCTTTGTATCTGATAAAAAAACACAATGGATCAAGTGGTTACCTTTGGTGGAATGGTGTTATAAAACTTCCTTCCATATTGCAACAAAAATGACCCCATTTATGGCACTGGATATTATCCACCATCCATCACATAATGTTTAAGAGGAAATTCTAAGGTTCAACTAGTGGAAGATCACATCAAGCATCAACAACAAGTTCTCCAACTCTTAAAGGATAACCTCACATTAGCACAGAATAGAATGAAACAATAGGCAGATCAACATCGTAGTGAAACAAGTTTTGATGTAGGTGATTGGGTATTTTTACGGCTACAACCATACAAACAAATGTCCCTCAAGCAAGCTAAGAAGGACAATAAATTATTACCAAAGTATTATGGTCCTTACAAGGTGTTGAAAAAGATTAGTACTATGGCATACAAATTGGAGCTTCCTGCATCTTCCCGAGTGCACCTCGTTTTCCATGTTTCATGCTTAAAGAAGGTTATAGTTGATAAGAATTCGGTTCAAACAATATTGACAGAACTTGATGAGGAAGGAAAAATCATATTGGAACGTAAAGTGCCAGTCACAAAAACAAGAATTTGACAGCTACGAAATCGATCAATTTCAGAGTATCTCATCAAGTGGAAGAACTTACCCACTGAAGATTCCAAATGGGAGGATGAGAATTTTATACAGAATCATCCAGAACTACTCAAGCATTGAGGACAACAGTTTTTTTGAAGGAGAGGGGCATGTTAGGTCCCTATAATACTAGTGTATTCCCTCATTATTATTGTCAGTGTAGCCCCTTATTGTTATTGTTGTGCCCATGTAGTACCCATATTGTTATTATTGTGCCCCATAGAATCCCACTATTGTTATTGTTGTGCCCTTACATTATTATTGTTATGTCGACTCTGATTATATTGTGACCCCTTAGACTCCTATATATAGAAAGGAGGTTTTGTCATTTGAATCATCCAAGAATTGTTCATTTATGTAATGTAAAGGAGGTTTCCCCCTTGAAGAGGCTAATTTTGAAGTCGTTGATCTACTTCTTCTTCTATTTTGTGAGCCAGATGTATAACAAAGTATGTGTATGAAGTCATATTTATAATAAACTTAGTATATTAAAGTTAAGGTTGATGTATATATATGTGTGTGAATAAATATGTAGATAAATTTGTATATATTAATTATTATATTAAAGAAATTTTGATTTTTAAAATGATATTTTTATTTTAAATAATAAATTAGAATTTTTTCGAGTTTAAAGAAAAAAAAAGATGTCTTAAATCCAAAATCATTTCCCTATACGGAGGGGATACATGGAGTGAAATCATTTTACTGGAAAAATTTTCATGAAGTCCTGATGATGGATCCCAGTTGGGATTTGAAACGTTGACGAAAAATGGTTTTTATTGTGGATTCTCCGGTAACTAAGTCAGAAGATATAAACCACAGATGTCTTAAATCCAAAATCATTTCCCTATACAGAGGGGATACATGGAGTGAAATCATTTTACTGGAAAAATTTAATTCATGAAGTCCTGATGATGGATCTCAGTTGGGATTTGAAACATTGACGAAAAATGGTTTTCACTGTGGATTCTCCGGTAACTAAGTCAGAAGATATAAACCACAGATGTCTTAAATCCAAAATCATTTCCCTATACGGAGGGGATACATGGAGTGAAATCATTTTACTGGAAAAATTTAATTCATGAAGTCTTGATGATGGATCCCAGTTGGGATTTGAAACGTTGACGAAAAATGGTTTTTACTGTGGATTCTTTGGTAACTAAGTCAGAAGATATAAACCACAGATGTCTTAAATCCAAAATAATTTCCCTATACGGAGGGGATACATGGAGTGAAATCATTTTACTGGAAAAATTTAATTCATGAAGTCCTGATGATGGATCCTAGTTGGGATTTGAAACGTTGACGAAAAATGATTTTTACTGTGGATTCTCCGGTAACTAAGTCAGAAGATATAAACCACAGATGTCTTAAATCCAAAATCATTTCCCTATACGGAGGGGATACATGGAGTGAAATCATTTTACTGGAAAAATTTAATTCATGAAGTCCTGATGATGGATCCCAGATGGGATTTGAAACGTTGACGAAAAATGGTTTTTACTATGGATTCTTCGGTAACTAAGTCAGAAGATATAAACCACAGATGTCTTAAATCCAAAATCATTTCCCTATACGGAGGTGATACATGGAGTGAAATCATTTTACTGGAAAAATTTAATTCATGAAGTCTTGATGATGGATCCCAGTTGGGATTTGAAACGTTGACGAAAAATGGTTTTTACTGTGGATTCTCCGGTAACTAAGTCAGAAGATATAAACCACAGATGTCTTAAATCCAAGAAAATATATATTTTAGTTATATTGTTTTTTTAGTATAAGAACTTACCAGATTTAGAATTTAATTTCATTTTTAGTTTTCTTATTTTTAATACATTTAAAATATTATTAATTGTAAATATATAAAAAAAAAAACCCACTTTTTTTCATTCACCAGCTTGAATATGACATATGCTAATAGATTGAAATTATATATTTAAATTAAATTTTATTTAATATTATAATATTAAAAACTAATTTTTTTAATGAATATGACATATACTAATTAATTGAAATTATAAAAAAAATTATGAAATATTATTAATCGTTAAAAAAAAAAAACCACTTTTTTCATTCACCACCTTGAATATGACATATACTAATTGATTGAAATTATATAATTTTAGTTTAACATTATAATATTAATTTTTTCTTTTTTCTTTTTTATAAGTCATAAATGTTTTCATAATTTAATTGTCACGAATATCTGGTCGGGGTGTCAATCAAGACAAGCTTGGGAAGGGGGAGTCAAGCCTGGTCCTCTGTCATCACCCCGCTCCCTTGAGGGGGCAGGTTAGACTAGCCCTCCCTTCACCTCGCTCACTCATTTAAAACATGGAGGTAAGTGTATTAAGATTTGCAAAGCCCAAGGCCCCTTCACCACACATGAGCGAGTTAACTGGTTTCTCGGGGCTCCTTCTCCTACATGCATATAATGTTGTAGCAAGGCTTGAATAGAGGAAATTTTTCATCCCTCAACATAGACTTTAGCACCTTGGTATTGTTTCCTTCACTCAGATAGGGGTAGGACTAGGTCCTCCTGACCTATCCTCCCCAAATTTCGCAATTCTCAATAGTATGTTGGGTCGAAATCTCTCTCAACCCTTCATGGTGTTGCGGCTCCATGGGTGGTTAAGGGAGGGGACCTCTGGTGCACTTGCAATGAAAGGAATTTGGCAACCAGGTTGTACCAACTCAGGTCTTGCCTCGCCAACACATATGTGTCTCCCATTGCTACTAGTATCTATTGATCTCTGTCTTTGGTTTCTTTGATAATTGGTCTATTATGAAAGCTCATTTTTATGTACAAGTCTCTTTTTTTCCACTATTGGTTTCGTCTTAGTCTCTTTCCCTATGCGATTGCCTCTCCTGAGCAATTTTCTTGAACTAGGACTCTCATTGCTCAACCTTATTAGAATCTCCTAATGTCCTCACTCTTTCAGCGGCTTCTTCAACCTTTATGCACTCCTCCTCATTGTTGGATAACTACATCTTGTTGCACCACCTCAGCTCCTCCCATTGTTCGACATCTTGTTCTTAGCTTGGTCCCTTGGCAACTAGCTCTTAACACCATGCCTTAATAGTGCATGCGTTGCAGACAAGGTTCTTTTGGTATGGGAGAAGGAAGCTCCCAGGATCACAGCAGAGCCAAATCTATTGTGCACTAGGACACTAAGCCTAAAAACATTCAACATCTAGCCAACCAAGTTGATACTATTTAAGTTATACATGAAAGAGATGTCTGGACAGAGGACGACATTCTCACTCACTCTACTAATTGGACTCTAGACCACGACCACAACCATGGCCCACAAAATCAATATTTGTGCATAGTAGAACTTTATTGGCACATTAAGACACTCTCGGGCAAGGCTTTGGAGAACAAGGAAGATAATAAAAGCAACATTCCACTGCAACTAAGCATCCTTCAACCAGAAAATAGGTTGATGTCCTTGAAACATTGTGGCATGGCTATGCAACTCACCAGAATTGAGGCTCTACTTTCCAAAGGAAAAGGTCCAGCGTCTCCGGGTACCCCTGCGATGCCAATAGACCTATCTACCTCCTCTTAGTCATCTAATGGTTATCTTTGTTAGTATGCAGTATAGGTAGATACACTGTTATTTTGTGTCTACTAGTTTTTTTAGATTGCAAATGTTTACAGTCTCTTTTGTTACTCCATGGCTTTCCCATAGTTTATATGTTGTTCATGTAAACTTTTGGACCAAAGACCTATATTTCCACCATTGGTTTTCTTTCCTTAGCGACAAATCGTGGACGGAAACAATATGATGTATGTTTTTTCTTGCTAATCAATAGAACTTCTAAGCTTACCAAAAAAAATTAATTGTCATGAAGCAATTATCATTAAATAGAAATCACACTTAAGTCTTAGTTGATCATAAGACTTTACAACAAAGGTCCAATATCTTTTCTAGTCATCCCTTCAATTATAATCATATATTCTTTTCATGAGAGATACTCTCCAGCCTAGTATGAAAGAGATGTAATGTCTTATCTTGTTAAACATTTTGACTCAATCAAATTACATAAAAATAAAAATAAAATAAATGATTATAATTATTAATAAAACAGATTGACTCGATGAAATTACATAAAAATAAAATGAATTAAAAAAATAAAATTAATATTAAAATTAAGCTCACAAAGAATTGTATATTCACTTTAAAAGGAATATGAAATTACATAAAAATAAAATGAATTAAAAAAATAAAATTAATATTAAAATTAAGCTCACAAAGAATTGTATATTCACTTTAAAAGGAATTTACGCACCAAAAGATTTGATCTCTTAAGAGTTTGAATAATATATATTTAAATTTAATAATAATATCTCAATTTATGCAATATTTAATATATTAACCTAATATTTAATAGTTATTATTTTAAAAAAAAATTATACTCAAAATCTCGGGATCACATAAGGGGATTTTTTTGGCATGTCTCCTCCTCTAGCATAGGGCACAACCACCCTGTGAGGTTTGATCATGGGTAGCCTTTCTAAGGAGGCCCAACCTCAACTTCTTGTACTACTAAGATTTAACAACAATACCATAAAAATATTAAATAAATATAATACATTAATATATTTTTATGTTATCTATTAAATATCATTGAGATGAGAGGTTCATTTTACAGTCTAGTATGATGTGTAACCGTGTCCATTTATCGTCAAAGTTGAAATTTTGCTCAAATCTACCAATTTTATTTATTTATTATTTATTTTTAATTAAAAAAAAAACCTATACAAACCCTTTAAATAATATCTACTCATAAAAGAAATTGCAAATAAAGAAATTAAATCTTTCTCTCATCTTAAATCCATATTTAAAATAAATCTATACTAATTTTATAAATATTAACTTACTACTATTTAACACTTCCCAATATTTACCCCCATACCACCACACACTCTTGCTTTACTTTTTCTATTGATCACGACACCCACTACACAGAATTTCCATGAAACTCTTTTTAACTTTGCTTTTTGACTTTAGCACAAGTCCATGACGACCATTCTATACAGTTTCCACGAAAAACTTTTATATAAATCAGTCATCCAGACTTTTGACTGGAACCTGATGAGGACCCCAATAAGAGGCGGCGCTGTCTACATTTTCCACGAAAAATTTCTATAGATATCTTTTCAATTCAGATTTACAGCTTACCAACCACGACGCGATATCAGTCATCGACACTTATTGACTGGAACCTAATGGTGGCCCCGAATAAGAGGCGGCGTTGTGTATGGAGACGGCAATTTGGCAATTTTTTTCCCAAAAAAATCTGATTGTAGGTTTGTTTAATAGTTTTTCTGACGGTGTAAAAGGATTTAGTAATATCAAGAACTCCCGCTAATTAAGGGGGGCGATTGACCCAAGAATCTTTGGATCCATCGATAGGACACAAGATATGAAAGCTTTAAGCAGCACACAATGGCGAACAAGTTCATTCAGTAAACATGTGTTCAAAGCTGTGGGTTTCTCTGAACCACGGGACGAAAATACCCGGGGATTTGATATATTAACGAAAACTACATATATTTTACTGAAGAAAATCATTGATATATTAACGAAATTGATAATGAGACATTGACTGAAAAATGAAGAGACAAAACATGATAAACCATGAAACTTTAAAATGGAATAAAAACAATAGAAAATGTTATTTCCTAATAAAACATGATAATAAGTTTATTTAATGAAAGGAAATAGTTGATGTATTAATAAAATTGGTAATGTAATTTTTAATAAGAAATGGTAGAAAAAATAATCCATAAACATAAATTTAAAGCTAGAGAAATTAAGTTATAAATATCTGTAGCATCATATAAAATAAAATCAAAATCAAAATAAAATATGTAAGCATCTTATACGTTGTCTTATTCTATCTCTTGCTGCACAGCAGCATTGCCCAATTGTAGGCACAATCCCAATCACAAGCCTGAATTGCACAACGATCATCTTAATCTCTCCATAAAAGTCTGATTATAAATGCTTATATGAACTCGAGAAATATTGAATGAACGCTGTGTGTGTGAGCCTTATGCAGCAAAAAGAATTAGATTCACAGTGTGGAGTATCAATTTATCTATCTCATTAATTCATTAAAATTTAGCATAAAATCCGAGAACTGGCACTTCGTTCATCATAATTGAGTTGCTGAGATAACTAATTCCACCTTCGATTTTCCATTTATAACTTGTAGAGCATGTGTTAAGACTTAAAAAAATCAATTTCCAGAATAGAATTTAAGAGCAATTCGTTACTAGAGGACCGTTTCTTTCTTTGATCGATTGATCAGGCAGAAGACTCTATTTTTAACTCAAACTTCTATTATTTAAAAAAAAAGAGTATAGGTTTGAAGTGTCATAAGTTTATCAGTTTGAGACAAGTTTTCATTGGCTTGATAAGAAGAGTTGGATTGCTTGAGGATTGAGTTGTCATTATTTCAGGAATGAATCATTAGTTTAATAAGTTGAGTGGTTATTAGTATAGATTTGTTTGATTGCTTCAAGTAAGAATTGCCATCATCATAGGATGCTTGTTGAGGAATGATTAAATGGTTTTGCAAATAGAAGGTCTGGTACCAGCATTTAAGGGTTTCATTGAGTAGAAGTCTATTTTCATTGCTTAAGATTCGTAGTTCAGTAGTTATAAGTTCAGATTTGAGTGCTAGAGTTGTAAAGGTTTTTGAAATCCCTAGGTTAAAATTTGATTGTTGGGTTTGCTCATTAGACGATAAGATTTGCGAGTATTTATTTCATAAATCATTAATAAGGAAACAATTAAACTCTAACATAGCCTGAACCGAGAAAGCGCAAGGCAATTCGTGCTTACGAACCCCGGGTTGACAATTAATATTAAGAGATTTAATTGGACAAATTAATCTCTCAACAACTAGTAACTCAACCCACAATTGTCGTCGGGCTTCCAGAGGATTTGTCCAACCAGGGCTTCCAGGACTAGTAACTCAACCCACCAAGGGCTTCGAGAGCGTTTGTCCAACCAAGGCTTCCAGGACTAGTAACTCAACCCGAGTTTTTAGAGGGCTTCTAGAGCGTTGTCCAACCAAGGCTTCTAAGAACTAATAAGTCAACCCAAGCTAAAAGAAACATGAGAACCAACCAAAAAAAAATCAATGAAATAAGCCCACAATCTCCATGGTTATTCAGGAAACGGCAAGACTAGGCAATCCACTATCAATCCGGGAAATCCTCCATGTCCTTGACAGATCATGACTACTAATCCACATGCATATGTCATGCATGCCAAAACTATTGAGGAAAACATACATGCAACTCAGTATCTGCAAGCCAAATTTGTTGTACTTGTTGATCCCGATGTCTTCTTGCACTTTTCTGCTCTCCCTTTTCCTTCTTCATCCAAAACGCCAAGTATAACACATTCTCCAAGAGTGCTCCAAAAAAAATCTAAGTTTCCAAGAGTATGAGAGAGAGAGAATAATGAGAGAACTCCAAAACTGAACTGACAAAATTCTGTGTACTGATCCTCAAAATCCTTTTTATAAATGAGGCCTTTGTTTTCTTCATTTTCCTTTATTTTCCTTCATTTTCCTCCTCACATGCAACCTGTGACTTTTCACCTCCCTTTTCTCCTAATTTCCATTATTTTCATAAATAAATGTGCCGAAAATGCCAATTTTCCTTTCCAAAGCCTTATCCATTGCCTTTTCCAATTTCCTTAGCCATAATAAGCCAAATGAACACCCACACTAGGATGTCTTGCCCAACATTCATCTTGGAATAAATGTCCCCTCAACCGTGGTTATTATTTTCCCTTTATTAAATTTTATTACATGGAATTTTCACTAGGTCTGTTACAGAACCCTCCCCCTTAGGGAACACTGTCCTCGATGTTCAAAAGCTCCTATAACCATACAACTGTTGTAAGCAAAACATATTGTTGATGGATCTTTGTAACTTAGCTCATTGCAGTATTTACAATGATCAACCTGTTTTGAAGCAAACCGACATGAAAACATAACATCATAATGAGATGACACCGATACCACTTATTGGATATGTATAACATATCTCATGGAGTTATTTACATCCATATACATATGTACATATACCAAACATCGCCAAAACATGTACCAAAACATATACCAAGACATATACCAAAACACCATACCAAAATTATTTTGCCTCAACCAAAAAACATTGAAGGATACATAGCCCACATCTGATCCGCCATCTCCCATGTAGCTTCATTGGGCCCAAAGTTCTTACATTGCACCTTAACCTACTTGATTTCTCGATTCTGGAGCATGAGCACTTTTTTCTACAATATACACTGAGGCTCCAGCTGGAGTTCTCCATCTAGATCCACCTACAATAAAGACCATTCAATCACATGATCAACATATTTAACATACTTATTAAGCAATGAAACATGGAAACATCATGGAATTTCACTGTCGGAGGCAATGCAAGTTGATAGGCTATTGGTCCAATCCTCTACATAATATTGAAGGGTCCATAAAATCGTGGTGCTAGCTTGGCACAAGATCCAATCCGTAAGGAGCTCTTCTTCAGTTTGATGCACAAGTACACATATTCCCGAACTTGGAACTCCTTAAACAAATTGTTTCGATCTGCATATCTCTTCTACCTATCCTCTCCTGCCTTCACATTTTTCTTCATTACCTACATTTCTTGTTCCATGTCTGCCAACATGTCTGTTCCAATCAAAACCTTGTTAACTGGATCACTCCAACTGATGGGAGTATTGCAACTCTACCCATAAAATGCCTCAAATGGACTCATCTTCAAATATTCCTGATACCCATTGTTGTAAGCGAGCTCTACCAGTGGAAGGTACTCTTCCCACTTCCACTTTTGATGCATCACATACATCCTCAACATGTCCTCAAATATCCTGTTGACCCTCTCTGTCTGTCCATTTGTTTGTGGATGATAAGTTGTACAGAAGGTAAACTCTATACCCAAACTTGCAAATAACTCCTTCCAAAATTTAGAAGTTAACTTCGCATCACTGTCTGATTCTATCTTCTTTGGAATACCATGCAATCTGACCACATCTCTGATGATACCTTCGCTACATCGCTAGTTGAGAATGTAGACTTCACTGAAACGAAGTGCACATCCTTTGTCAACCTATGCACAACAACCATGATGGAATCATGTTGTCTCACTGTCCTTGGAAAACCTGTGATAAATTCCATGGAAATGAACTCCCATTTCCATTCTGGAATCGCAATCGGTTGTAGCAGTCGACCTGTTTACACTATGCCTTCACATGTTGACAATTGAAACACGTAGCCAAAAACTCCACTACATCCCTCTTAAGGTTCAACCAATAATAAAATATCTTCACTGTGGTCAATGTCTATTGATATCCTGAGTGACTTGAATAAGGTTTTGCATGAAACTACCTCAAGATCACCTTCTTGAGCTTACTACTATCTGGCACATATATCCTGTCTCTAAATCTAACCAATCCATCTGCTATAAGGCAATAGTCCACATCTGATGCATTTGTACCTATACCTACCTGTGCTACTATCTGTACCTGTACTACCGCCTGTACCTATAGTACCACCTATACATGTACCTGCACTACCACATGTGCCTATACTTGTACTACCACGTGTACATATACCTGTACTACCAAATGTACCTATACCAGTACTCTGCTGCAACCTGTGCATAATCTCCATACACCTGACATCCTACTGACATGCTTGCAAGATCCTATCCTATAACTCTATCCCATAAGAGCTCATAACTGCTAAGTGATTTACCAGTATGTGCCTGCTAAGAGAATCTACCACCCTGTTCTCTTTACCTTTGATATATCTGATCTCAAAATTGAACTCGCTGATTGTGGCCAACCACCGAGCCAGCCTACCATACATATTCGGTTGGTCAAGTAGAAACTGCAACCCACTATGATCACTCATTGATATAAACCTCTTGCCTAGAAGATAGTGTCTCAACATATTCAATGCATGTATGATCACTGCGAACTCAAGGTCATGTGGGGTAGTTCTGTTAGTACTCATTCAGTTTTTGCAACTCATAGCATACCACCTATCCATCTTGGATAAGGAATCCTCCAATTCCTTTCTTGCAAGCATATGTGAATACTACAAACTCTTTGTCTAGATATGTAATCTTTAACACTAGTGCATGTGTCAACAACTACTTAAGCCACAGAAAACGGGCCTCACACTCCTCTATCCATTTGAACTTCTTACCTTTCCTTTGCAATGATGTGATAGGATACATGATCTGTGAGAAGTTCCTAATGAAACTCCTGTAATAACCTGCCAACCCCATGAAATACCTCACCTCATCTACATTCACGGGAGCTAAGCACTCCATGATGTCCCTTATCTTTTCTGGATCTAATGCAATGCCCTCCTTGGAGAAAAAATGTCCCAAGTAATGTACCTCATTTTGAAACAAATTTCACTTGCTGAGCTTAGCATACAACTGATTCTCTCTCAACATTGTTGATAAATGCTCAGCATGCTCTTCCTCATTTTTATAATATACCAATATGTCATAAATGAACACAATAACAAACTTATCCAAACATGGATGCAACACATTATTCATCAAGCTCATAAAAGTAGCTGGAGCATTAGTCAAACCGATGGAACTACAACAAACTCATAATGCCCATACCTGGTTAGGAAGGCTATCTTGTAAATGTCCTCCTCTTTCATGTGTACCTGATGATATCTAGATCTAAAATAAATCTTCGAGAACACTGCTGCTCCCCTCAACTGATTGAACAAGCCTATTCTTGATGGTCACTTTTTTCAAATTCTTATAGTCAATGCATAATCTCAGAGTACCATCCTTCTTCTTCACAAAGAATATCGATGTGCCCAAAGGTGATACACTAGGCCTAATGTATCCCTTGTCCAACATTTCCTTCAATTGTAGCTTCAAGTCTACCAACTTAGGTGTACTCATCATGTAAGGTGCTTTTGATACCAGAGCCCTAGCACCAACTCAATAGAGAATTCTACTGCCTTGTGAGGTGGCAACTTTAAAATGTCCTCAGGAAATACATCTTGGAACTGTTGTAGAACTAGGCACCTTCTCAAAACATCTGCATCCTCAACTTCCTTACCTTTGTCACTAGAAATGTGTTTTGAAAATAACGCACACCCTTTTCTATGACTACACTTTGTTTGCATAGTTTTTACCATCCTAACTCATGTGGCTTTATTCCTTCCCTGTAAGACTATTAGTTTTCCATTGTCATCCAAACACTCAATAGATTTTCAAAACAATCCACCTTGGTTCTATGAAAGTACAACCAATCCATTCCCAACAACATATTGTATGATCCCAATGATAATACATTCAAATGTGTTGTGGTAGGCATAACATTCAAATAAAATCCACAAGCTCTTACCCAATGGTGAACTCACTTATTTGTACCTGTAGCCAACTGTACTAACCATGATTATTCATGAAATCCCTTACTCAAACCAAACTTATCCACAAAATCAAGACTATCATATCTATAATTATATCCAGGGTCAATCAAAATAAAAATAACTTGATTACAAAGCTTACCATCCATCTCAATGATAGATGCCTGATAGTCTTCTTGTTTGTTATCCAATGTTGTATATATACCACGAACACTGTGACAAACATCCCCAACATTCTATGCATCCTGTGAACTATATATCTAAGGCCTATCGACTTGATTCTGCGAACAATATCTCTTGCGATGATCCTTGCCACAATTCCAACACTTTATAGGCTTCTAGCCTGCATCCATATTCTACTCCTAAGTTTGAAATCCATTTCCTCTGTCTGATGCATTGAACTTCATAAATGGAACTACATTCAATTTATTACATGTACCCTGAGGTCTTGCTCGTGTCTTGTCCCATTTTCCTTTGTCCTTTGCATTACCTTTCTATTTGGGCTTAGTCTCAGATCTGCACTTCGATTTATCATAGCAATGCCTTAGCTTTCAGATGGTCTCCTCCAATGATCTAGGTTGATCGAACTCAATCCCATCTTTGAATGCAACTGGTAATACACTAATGAACCTCTGAATCTTGGCCTTCTACTCCGTGAGGTAAGGCACATACCTCAGTAGCCCAAAGAACCTACTAGTGTACTCATCATCCTCCATCGATACCATATTTAGCTCATAGAATTGTTTTTCCCTGTCATTAAATTATCTCTCTGACAAAGACTTCTTCTTGAATAGGCTCTTGAACTCACTCCAAGTCAAGTCCTCCTCATGAATACATCTGATGTTCTTCACATCTTCCCACCAAATGTCTACTTTACCTTTGAGACTGAATGTAGCTACTATGGCTTTCATGTTCTCTGAATAGTCATGCAACCTAAAGAAATTCCTCATGCCAAGAAACCATGCCTCTACATCTTGTGATTTATTCATATCTCCATCAAATGTAGGTGGATTTTCTTTATTACACTCTTTTGGAAATTATCCCCTATCACTCCTCCTGTAAGGATGATAATGATGATGATCATAGTGCCTATCTGAACTAGAACTAGAATAGTACATGTATCTATCATCGCTCCTATCCAGAGTGTCCAACAATATTCCATATCTAACCATGTCATCTCTATCTGACCTATGACCACCATGCGACCTACCACCATATGCCCCATTAGTTTTTTCCTCCTGCTCATGGCTGATCTGATGTCGTCCCTGTCACTGTAAATATGACAAACTCTGGAGTATCACTACATTTACCTCTGCTTGTTTCTCCTGTGCCTGTATGATTTTGTCATTGTCTACCTTAGAAATCCTTATTTCTACTTTTAAGCTTCTCAGTGTGTCTGCTAGATCAGAAGAATTCCCAACACTATGTTGCTCATCTGATCCATAGGGAGAGTCTCAGGAAATGTCGTCTACCATCTTGCTAGTCATCTTTGATATTCTTCTCGTAAGGTATATCGTGTCAGCTAAACCAAATCACAATAAACCAACGTACCTTAGCATAGTTTGGGGAAGATATCTCATCTACAAGATCAACCAATCAATGTAATACATGTATAACATAGTCACAACAACATATAGAAATATAACTCATAAGCATATAACCATATAGCCACCATTCTAGTTAGAGTACGGTCACAGATGCATGACCATGTCACCCACACATACCATGACCTCATGCATGATGACCTCAATCGTAACAATGTACATGGACAATGCACAACCATAAAAGTAAAGGATACACCAGCACATATGTGAGAAACACACAAGCAAAACCATGGACCACACATGCGCATAAACACATATAATCAAGCATAAATAAACAATAGGTAGAAACATGTAACCAAGCATACAAGAAGGATACATGTAAGTGACATTTAACAACATGTAACTAGTCATACACTAATGACAATTCACTCCACAACAACAACATCAACTTCCACATGGAGACGTCATTACAATCATGATCAACACCATGCCAATGCAACAAGCACATGGTCTCACAACACAAGACACACACACATAATTGACATGCATGCATGACCAACACACATCCCATTCAGTCTAAGGGGTGAACCATGCTCTGATACCACTCTGTAACACCCTCCTCCTACATCTACCGAAGTAACTGACCAACCAGGGTAAACATGTGACGATAAGTTACTATGATATGATTCGACCTCCTAATTCATGTTAAGGAAGTGGAATCAATGGAAACACACCATACATACCTTCAACATCAACAATAGGACCCCTAAGAACCATCCCAACATTTCTAGTAATCAGTCCCTAGGTTCCATTGAGGTTTTAAACCACTTGACCTATGGATGCTCCCATGCTATAAGCATGTTGGCATCCAGGAGGATCTAGACACTCTCATGACAAAGCATGCAAGCGTCCAAGGAATAAATTGCACAGTGTTGTGCCAACGTCCTCGAGATTTGAGCCACTTTTTCAGGCCCAGAGCCTAGGTCACTGCCCAGAATTGAATGACACCTTCAAAAAAAACAAAGATAACAAGGAAACAATGAGGAAAACACAAACACTTGAACAATCCATTGAATGGACCCGTACTAGCCATGACAGGCATTTCGTCAAACATATCACAAATATGTAATCTACAGGTGTAAATAACAAATCTAAGCATAGGGGTGTCATACTCAGCTGATAATCACTAAGAAGAATTGATGCCTCAACACATTATCTGCCATTGCATCCATTAGGTCATAGATACATTGTTCATTCATTTACAAGTAAAAACATGATGAGAGCCATACATAGTTATGGTCATAAAACATATACATAACCAACATAATAGCAAAAAAATTACCAAGGAAATCACAACCATATAATCCACATATAAACCAATATAATACTCACAGAAATACAAGGAGAAATAACCTCATATTGATGATGCAAAATCCAAACCCGGGATGGGACTCCCATGTTCCACCCAACTGTAGAATGGTTGAGCCAAATCTCTCTTCAACCATTCACCCCTGTGCCATATTCCAAGCATGAATGTGGGATATCATAAAACACATCCATCCAAAACCATCCAGAGCTTCTAGAGGCAAACCAACTCAACCCGTCAAATAATGCTTCCACCTCACGATCAGACATCACAAAAACCATCATCATATTGGTCACTACCCAAGGCTTCTAGGGCTCCAAAGCATTTGTTCCAACCATGGCTTCTAAGACTATGAACTCAACCCACAACTGTTGTCAAGCTTCTAAAGCATTTGTCCAAACAACGCTTCCAAGACTGGTAACTCAACCCACCAAGGGCTTCCAGAGTGTTTGTCCAACCAAGGCTTCAAGGAATAGTAACTCAGCCCAAGCTATTATAGGGCTTCCAAAGCGTTTGTCCAACCAGGGCTTCCACAAACTAATAACTCAACCCAAGCTAAAGGAAACAAGAGAACGAACCAGAACAAAACAAGGAAATAAACCCACAATCTCCATGGCTATCGAGGAAATGGAAAGGGTAGGAAATCCACTATCAATCCAGGAAATCTTTTATGCCAGTGATAGATCATGATCAATAATCCACATGCATATTCCATGCATGCCAAAACTAGTGAATAAAAAATACATGCAACTCGGTACCTGCAAGTCAAATTTGTTGTAGTTGTTGTCCCAATGTCCTCTTGCACTTTCCTACTCTTCCTTTTCCTTCTTGCTCAAAAATCCAAGTATGCCACACACTCCAAGAGTGCTCGAAGAAAAATCTAAGTATCCAAGAGTATGAGAGAGAGATAATAGTGAGAGAACTCCAAAATTGAACTAACAAAAGTCTGTGTACTAATCCTCACAATCCTTTTTATGAATGAGGCCTCCATTTTCTTCATTTTCCATTATTTTCATTCATTTTCCTCCTCACATTCAACCCATGACCTTTCACCTCCCTTTTTTCCTAATATCCATTATTTTCATAAATAAATGTGCCAAACATGCCATTTTTCCTTTCCAAAGCCTTAGCCATTGATTTTGCCAATTTCCTTAGCCATAATAAACCAAATGAACACCCACACTAGGATGTCTTGCCCAACATTCAGCTCGGAATAAGTGTACCATCAACTGTGGTTATTATTTTTCCTTTATTAAAATTTATTACATGTAATTTTCACCAAGGTTGTTATAAACTTAACCCGCCCGCCAACCATTTACTTAAATTATCTCTGCCAACCAAGTCGCCAACAGGGCTGGCTTCGACATGTTTGCCCAAAAACTAATATAAAACCCAAGTTTTTCCATTTGACGAGAGGAAGGAGTGGAGTAGATGGAACCATGCTCGAGAACTTTTTTCAAGAGAATCCTTTAAAGAATATTCTTTATGCAGAATCTGTAAGGGATCTTTAGATTCACTTGGAGGCTAAATTTCGACAGTGGCGAAATCATGTGAGATTTATACGTAGATTTATCAAAATGTTGCGAGGATTTTGATGGTGTAGACATTTTTCTGATTTGAGCGGTCATTTTTCCAGAGAGATAATTTTGAAGGAAAAACCATGACGCAGGTATCTACATAGAATCTAAAAGATTCCCTAGAGGCTAATTTTTTAAGGTGATAGAACCAAGTCGGCTTTATACTCATTCTTCTTAGTTTTTTGTAAGGAACATGATGGTGTGATCATAATCTTCATCTGAGCAGTCGAATTCCAGTAAGCTTGCAAGAAGGAATCTTTGGGGAATCTTTGAGATTTCTAGGGGTCCCAATTTTGGCCGAAGCATAATGGGGTCGAGTTTATAGTCATTTTTCACCATGTTTTACCAAGAATTCAATGGTGAAATCCATTTCTTTATTAGAGATGTGAATTTTTAGGCCATCCCCTAAAGTGGAGGTATAAGGTGTCTTTTGTACATCCATGTACTTTAATTTTACTGAAGATTAATGAAAGAGGCCTCCCCACATTGAGCAGAGCTTAGAGATGTAGCCCACACTAGGCGAACTCCCTTATCAACTTGTCGTGTATTTACTTCTCATGGTTTTCATTTATTTTTGCTTCTTTTATGTGCATGCATCTTATGGTTACATGCTTTGTTGAATGCAATTATGTATGCATCTTTGAAGTGAAAAGATTTGGATAACAGAGGGGCACTAGTCATGTCGAGTGATACATCCAGAGTCCTAAACTATGATCCCGAGGGAAGGGACTGTGCCAAGGGATGATGTAACAAAAACATCATTTGATTTCTCTCTAAATCCATAGTAGTCATAATTCTACTATGATAAGGGACTTAATGTGATGCCAACTGTTGTTGCATTTCCTCCCTGATCCTCTTGCTTCTCTCCTCTATCATGTTGACTGTTGGCCAACTAAGACCCATTGTCGTAGAACTTCTTGTAGAACCCATATAGCTACCTCTGTAGATGCGGAGGTAGAAGCTTGAGGGAGATTTTCTAAAATCAGCTACAAACTAGGTTGTTTCGGGTTCATCTCTATCAATCTGGTCTCGATTTCTTCATCCATTATTTCTTTAGTTTTATCTCTTTTTCTTGAGTGTATGTCCTCCATTTCAATGTATCCAACCTCTTCTATATTTCTCTTTTGGGCCTTATCCTTTGAGGCCAGAGTCTTTATTTCCATCTCTGTGTTAATGGGTTAGGAATCAAAGTTAGCCTTCCATTCAAGTTCATGCCTATATTCATGATCATAAGCAGAGGCATTAATACTCTTCTTTTTCTTTGAGATGATGTCATGGGGGTCATAGTTACAAATCTATCACATCTCAAGATTTAGATCCTTCAATAAGTTTTCAACTTGTTGAAATGCTTGTCTAGTATTCACAACAAAAGGACCAATAGGTTTTCCTAATTTGAACATGTAGCCCTTCTTGGCAAGGACGAAGTGGATTTGATCAACATGAAAACTTTTTCGAATGAAATCTAGGGAAAAAATCCTCATGGGCATGAAGACGAGCAAATGGTAAGGGGGAAGCTCACACCCATAAACCCTAATTTCAGTAAAATCCTCAAACAAGTACCAATCTCTAACCCTGGTATCCTTGTTGAGCTGGAGGATGGTTTTTTGTTGGGGTAGAATCCTTGGGGGAGAGACATTATTGATGATTTTATATGATGTTGACATATAGGTGGAAATAAAATGAGAATAACCCTCATTGTTTGGTTTCTTTCTGACAACAACATGCCAGTGAAAAACATATTTTCTCTGTTTGCGGGAATCCATAACACTGAGTCCCAAAAACTTGAATTCATCCACGTGGGTATATAGAAACAAATAAAAGAGAACATAATAGTACCGGAAAAATCCATTAATAGGGAAATGGTGTAAGAGGAACTTAATAGATTAAGCTAGGAATGAGCATATATTAAAAACATGGTCTGGTTGCATCATTTCTCTCAAAAACCCTATGGCAACCTTGGTGATGTAGTGGTGTCATCCTCTCCAAATAGTAGGGAAATCATAGTGAGAATAGGTTGAACAACTTTCATAAACATGGGTATGGGAAAAGGGCTAGAGATGGGCAGGGTTTGGTGGCCAGGGGCTAAAATCATCTAGAGAAATGCTTGTTGTTGGCCAACTAGGAGGGAATTATAGCTATAAAACAGAGTTGTTTCTGTAAATTTCTCAAGGTTGAGCACGGTTGGATAGGCCAAGGCCTTTTGAATCAATTCTTGAGTAATTTCCAGGATTTTAACTCCAACAGAGGATATGAAACAATTTTTCTCCTCGATGTGGGCTGCAACAAGAAAAGAAACAAACTCAAGGAAATGTTAGACATATGAGGCGATTTGGTAACACAACATTGACTCCACTACCCTTAAAGGGTCTTCCTTTTTAAAACGGTGGTCATAAATGTTGAACCAGAGTTCCGACAGGTGGTAGGGGATGGGTGAGTCATAAATTTGATCTTCTTTGTCCCTAAGGGGCTCTATGTTCGAAGAGGGTATGACCTCTCAAGATTTGGAGGTTTTGAGGATAGGTTTCTTCATTTTCAGCATACGTACATAAACCGTGAGTTTTGGGTTACCTGGTGACTGGGAAAATTTGGGTTGAATGACATTAAGGATGATTCTGGGCTATTTGAAAGTCCAAAGACGTTGAGGTTCGAAGGAGCGACATGAGAGCTCAACGTAATAATGCATTTGGAAATTCAAATGGATGATAGGTGCGATTTATATAGGTGAGAAAAAATGATAATGTAAGGCGACTCAACGAGAAAGGGAGGGGGATACCTTTTACCCTTACCGCAATTCTCGCTTGTTGTCATCAATGATATCTCCATGTGTGGTGCGGCGAACGTGGTCCCCATCTCTCCGACGACTGGACAATCGGGAGTTGGGATTGAGCCTAGACCCCAGGAGTCAATCTAGTTTTTCGATCGGCCTAATCACCCCTTTTGACTTTTATACTCCTAGGGGTAGCACTGATATATCAGTCACACTTTTTTCTCCCCTGTAATGCTTCCAGGGGTGGGTGGAGTCAATATGGACGATGATCCATTAGGTAAGTTCTCAGAGTTTCAATTTGATGTTACTGCCTGTCAGAAATGGATCCCACCTTTGGTTTACCTTCATCTTTTGATGGTTATGCTTGCGAAAGAGAGGGCATTTGAGGTGCACCAGTCTGAGTGCACTTTGTGTGTAGTAAACATCTATCCATTTTGTTTCTTTTCACATCATTGGTCTAATATGTTCCTTTCTGCATAAAAATAAAGTTCGAACCACATGATAAAATGTGAAAAGAACAAGAGAGGAACGACATGTCCTATTCGAAGAAAGCGGTAGGGAAAAATTGATGCATTCAAACCATCCTCCTCAAACTTGATGAAGAGGGTTCCATTTATTATATCTAGAGGTAGCACTAGATAAAAGAAACCATTTATTGCACTAGTGAATTACTAAAGAAACATTGATACAATGGAATGATATGTAGCTCGAAGATGCCACCTAGGAACTAGTGGAAATTCTATAACAATTTCCACTACTCTAACCTTGAGGACAACATTACTTTTGAATGAGGAGTTCATGTTAGGGTCCCACCCTAAACTCCCTAGGAACTAGGCCATCCTCATTGAATAAGGTCCCCTAGGTACTTATTGTGTGGTTATTTAATGTAAATTGATAATCCTTTTGAAATAAGTCCCACTAGGTAGCTAGTGTTCATTATTGTTGGGACTATTATTTGTTAGGGTTTAGGTTGTGAGAAAGTATTTATAGAGATATGAAGTTATGTAATGCGTTGTCAAGGAGTATTATTGTATTTTATTGGGGCTCTACTTGATTATATGTAATCCCCTATATAATACTCTCATTTTTTACCCCTATATTTATTGGACCAAATTATATATTGGGTAAATTAATATTGTCATGTTGAGATAAATGATTGTAAAATGTTTTAATTTTAGCCTTAAAAAGAAAAAAGTGATGGTGCATCACCACTTTTGTATTTCAACGTGTTTTTTTCATGTATTTTATAACCATGATATTTGGTTTCTAATGTTGTGGCTAAAAAATGTTGGAATTTCAAAGTGATGCTACATCACTTTTCAAAATCAAGATGAAAACAAACATTATTTAATGCAAACTCATTAAAGTAACATTATTTATCATATTTAAAAAAGATTTACATTAATTTTTTAAAATTGTTTTGGTCATTTCTTATATATATATCAAATGTGTTCAACCCTTAACCTCCTTATGTGCATGGGTATTTCTATGTGTATATAAGTATGTGTATGAAGTCATAATTAGAATCAAAGTATGGGGGTAGATCTCACATAAAAACGTAAACGTAAACTTAAACTTAAACTTAAACGTAAACATAAAAACGTAAACATGTAAACGTAAATATAATGCTTAACATTTAACATTTCTAATCTAATGTTGGCCCTATTTAAAAATCAATCTAATTATTAGTATGTATAAACACAATATAAATTTAAAATATAAAGAGGTTTATGAACACTCAAAAAAGATGTATGGTAAATAAATAAAAATATAAATAAACTAGAGGTATGGTAAATAAATTTAAAACATTCCCTTATATTTTACTCCAGATGTATGGTAAATAAATAAAACTTCTTTTTATATTTATTCCATAAACCTCTTTATATTTACTAAAACTCAAAAAATATGTTTTATTTAGGTGAAGCCTATGGGCCAAATACCATGGGACAAATAATTAATAATACAATGGGCCAAATACCATATTTATAAAAGTGGTATGGTAAATAAATAAATATAAAATGGGTATAAAGAGGTATGATAAATAAATAAAAATATATCAAATAGGATTAGAAATCAACATCTAATTATATACCAAGCCTATGGGCCAAATACCATGGTAAATAAAAGAGATATGATAAATAAATAAAATTATAAATAAACCAGAAGTATGGTAAATAAATAAAACCTCTTTTTATATTTACTCCATAAACCTCTTTATACTTACTAACACTCAAAAAAGAGGTTTTATTTAGGTGAAGCCTATGGGCCAAATTATTATTAATACCATGCAAAAAAATATTATTAACCCTAATATTAATATTAAAAGATTAATATTATTATTATTATTAAATCTAATATTCATATTAATATATTATAATATTAATATCATTAAATGTAATAACTTTGGATTAATACAATATTAAATTTTTTATATTATAATATATATTAATATATCATGATATATATTAACTCTAGATATATATTGGAAGGAAGAACAAAGACATAGAGTGATAGAGGTGGAGAGATAGGGGGAGTGACAAGGGAGAAATGGAGATAAACTTAAGGATAGGGGAGAGGAGGAATGAAAAGAGAGAGAGAGAGGGTGATGAGTGTGAGAGGTAGAGAAGGGTAAGAGAGGGAGAGGGAGACACAAAGATGGAGGGGGGAGAGAGAGAAGGAGAGAGGGAGGGAGATAGTGAGAGGATTGGAGGGCAGAGAGAGAGAGAGATGGGGGAAGAGAGAGGAAGGTAGGAGAGAAAGGGAGAGAGAGGGAGGAGGAGAGAGGGAAGGAAGAAGAAAGACATAGAGAGTGAGAAGTGGAGAGAGAGGGAGTTGCAAGGGAGAGATGGAGAGAGAGAGTGTATGTTTAGGGGTGAGATAAAGAGACAAAGAAAGAGAGATAGAGAGAAGGGGGGAGAGAAGGAGAGAGGGAGGGATATAGTGACATAGTTAGAGAGAGAGAGTGTGTGTGGGGGGGGAAGAGAGAGAGAGAGAGAGAGAAGTCTTCAGAGAGTGGAGTAGAGTGATTGGGGAAGAGAGAGGATTGAAGGGAAAAGAGAGAGAGAGAGAGAGAGAGAGAGAGAGAGAGAGAGAGATAGAGAGAGATGGGGGAAGAGAGAGGGAGGTGGGAGGTGGGAGAGAAAGGGAGAGAGAGGAAGTACGAGAGAGCGGACTTAAGAGAGAGGAGGAGAGAGTAAGGGATAGAGGATGAGAGAGGGAAGGAAGAAGAAATACATAGAGAATGAGAAGTGGAGAGAGAGAGAGAGGGAGTGACAAGGGAGAGATGGAGAGAGAGAGTGTATTTTTGGGTGTGAGATAAAGAGATAAATAAGGAGATATGGAGATAACGGGGGGGAGAAGGTGAGAGGAGAGAGGGAAGGATATAGTAACATAGTTGGAGGGTGAAGAGAGAGAGAGAGAGAGAGAAGTGATGTAAGAGTGGAGAGAGGGAGGTAAAGAGAGATGGAGTTGGAGGGGGGGAGAGGGAGGTAAGAAGAAAGAATTAGAGAGATAAAGGTGGAGAGAGAGAGAGAGAGGGAGTGATAAGGAATATGGAGAGAGAGGGAGAGAGGACAACAAGAGGGAAGAGAGATAGAAGCGGGGGAGAGGGAGAGAAGGGGAAGAGGGGGAGAGAGAGAGAGGGAGAGGAGGGAGGGATAGATAGATATATTGGAGAAAGAGAGTGTATGTTTTGGGGGTGATATAGAGAGACAAAGGGAGATAGAGATATAGATGGAAAGTGAAGAGAGGAAAGAAGAGAGAGATGGAGAGAGAGAGGGAGGGACAGAGAGATTGATAGATATGGAGTGAGAGAGCATGTGTGTTTAGGGGGTTGAGATAAAGAGACAAAGAAGGAGAGATGGAGGGATATATAGATATAGATGGGGGGGGGAGAGGGAAGAATATTTATTACACTAGATGCATTGATTTCAATTTAGATGGTGATTTCTAATCCTATTTCATTGCTTGCACTAGATGCATTTATTTTAGTGTAGATGTTGATTTATAATGATATTTGATTGCTTGCACTAGATACATTGATTTAAATGTAGATGATTTCTAATCCTATTTTATTACTTTCACTAAATGCATTGATTTCAGTGTAGATGGTGATTTCTAATCTTATTTGATTGCTTGCACTAGATGCATTGATTTCAATATAGATGTTGATTTATAATAATATTTGATTGCTTGACCTATATGAATTGATTTCAATGTAGATGATTTCTAATCCTATTTTATTTATTGCACTAAATGCATTGATTTCAGTGTAGATGGTGATTTATAATCCTATTTGATTTCTTGCACTAGATGTATTGATTTCAGTGTAGATGTTGGTTTATAATCATATTTTCTTACTTGCATTGGATGCATTGATTTCAGTGTAGATGTTGGTTTATAAACCTATTTTCTTAGTTGCGCTAGATGAACTTATTTGAGTGTAAATGTTGATTTCTAATCATATTTGATTGCTTGCATTAGATGTATTGATTTCAATGCAAATGTTTTTTTCTAATCTTATTTGATTTCTTGCATTAGATGCATTGATTTCAGTGTAGATGTTGATTTCTGATTTGATGTAATTGGATGTATGATGGTGCATTTATTTTAAAGTGATTGGATTAATATTGTGTATTGATTTCAGTGTAAGCATAAAAAATTATAGACAATATACATTGATTTTTGTGTCATAGTAATTCAACCTATTAATATTAGAGAAAGAGAGACAAGATATGATGTTTACTACAATATCTCGAGCTAAAGATTTAAATGGTTTACGGTTTAACTTGTCATTTTCATATAATCGCTATGAAAAGAGACAAAAGTAACAAGGGTGACAATAAGAATAGTAGAAGAAAATAGTTTGAGATTAATCACAATGAAGACTATTTGTAATTTATGATATTCTTATTATTCACATTTTCTATCATTCAACACTATTACATTGTCACTTTACATTCAAAATTTGTATTTCATCATTTTTCATAATTAAAGTTATTCACAATATTTATCACTCAACAAACTGAGGTAACTAAGCAAATTTAAAATTAAAATGACCAAATTAATCAAGAGATATTTAGCATATTTAAAATGATTATATTAATATCAAATGATTTTACATATTTTTGATAAAATTAATTATATATTTGTTAGATTTTCTTTGGCTGCACACGATAGAAACTAGCATAGATCCATCTTAACTCCGGATCTATCAAGTGCTGAGAGGGATCAAATATCTCGAGGTTCAAACCTTTCCTCAAGTTTTTCACTCAAAAAAGTGATTTTCATCTCGAGAGATTTAATCCCTCTCAGCGCTTGATAGATCTGAAGTTAAGATGGATCTAGGCTGGTATTGTTTCCATCCACGATTTGTCGTTGGGGAAAGCAAACCAATGGTGGAAATATAGGTTTTTGGTCCAAAACTTTACATGAATAACATACAAACTATGGGAAAGTCATCAAGTAACAGAAGAGACTATAAACATTTGCAATCTAGAAAAACTACCATACACAAAATAATAATGTATCTTCCTATATTGCAAACTAACAAAGATAACCATCAGATAACTAAGAGGAGGTCAATAGGTCTATTGGCATTGTAGGGGTACCCAGAGACATTGGATATTTTCATTTGGAGAGTAGAACCTCAATTCTGGTGAGTTG
This sequence comes from Pinus tabuliformis, assembly GCA_031772625.1. Lineage (NCBI taxonomy): Eukaryota > Viridiplantae > Streptophyta > Pinopsida > Pinales > Pinaceae > Pinus > Pinus tabuliformis. The sequence continues at coordinate 335,425,806 of CM062820.1, forward strand.
CATGGCCATGTCGCAATTTTTTAAGGACATCAACTTATTTTCAATGTCTCTTACAGATGGCTACCGCATCAAATCATCAATGAGATGCTCTGTCCAACGACAAAGATGACAAGAGAATGAAGACGTTGCAACATATCTTCCCACATGTCAAATGGCCATGCATATGTGTCTTCGTCCTTGCCTTTCGCTGGCATTCTGCAAGTTGTTCAGGACTGTAACACTAAATTGAAGTAAACGTTGAGGTATAGGTACTTAAAAATTCTAAAAATTTATATACCAAAACCAAATTCAAATCTTTCAAACTATATACTACCCAATTTCACATTAAAAATGTATAATCGATAAATAACATAAGAAGAGGATTTATTATTGATAAGGGAAGCGACTTCCTCTGCGGCGGCTTGATTGGAGGAGTAATGGACGACCACTTTGGCTCCCTTCTCCACCAAATTGAGGGCGATTTCCCTGCCAATCCCCCTGGACGCACCTATTACAATGGCCACTCGTCCTTCCAAGGGCAAAGGGGGCCTCATACTCTTCTCCTCCTGCTGCATCTTCTTCTGCTCATCAGCAGTCGCCATAACTGAAAAAAGCAGTTTGCTCTCCCTGAGAGATATTTCTATGCAGGGTGCCCTTATAGTTTCTGAATCCAAGTACCTGTCCAGCGGAAAAAATAATCCCCTAATCCCCTTTGCCAAAAATCTGACTCAACAACAGATATGGTTGATTTGGCAACTTAGACTTCCATTTTATTTCATGGTTTGGGCGGAAAATATCAGGAAGATATTCTCACCAGAACCGTGCAAATAGGGGACCAAAAAAATCTAGTGGATATACTTGGTCCAGGACCATGCAAATACCAAATCAAAAAAATCTTGTAGATATATGTGGTCCAAAAATGAACTTTCATCAAGTGAACATTATCCATTTGCTAAGTAGCGTTGAAATGTTGTAGGTGCTAAATATGCATCTTGTTTTACTGTTTTATATTTTGGTTTTGTTCTCTTTTATATTTTGGTTTTGTTTTGGAATTAGATGGTAGTAGGTAGGATATCCCACTCCCACTAGTTAACCGTGATAATGTTTAGTTTCTCTGGCTCCCGCTATCTGTGATGGTCCAGAATCTACTTCTTTCCTCTCTTAATTAGAGGTTGAAAGAGGTTTCATTGAAGGTGCTTTTTATTCGTTTTGAGTGTCGTTACCATGTCCACAGTGTTTGTTTAAGAACCCATATTCTTTTTCTATTTCGATATTAAAGGAGTGTTTTAATTGACAAGGGCATGTTTTATATTTTGGTTTTGTTTTGGAATTATATGGTAAAATTTTGGATCAGATGGTTATCTTTCATTATTTTTTGGTTTTGTTCTCTTTTATATTTTGGTTTTGTTTTGGAAATAGATGGTAAAATTTTGGATTAAATTGTTATCTTTCATTGTGTTTTTAATGTATAAATAAATTCAAGATTCTAAAAAAAATTGGGGCATTTGGATTTGTCATCTATATAACTCAAAACTCATTATTTTAATAATTCCTATTACATTTAAAAAAAATTAACAAAAACAAATACCTTAAAATTCCAAAACTCAGAAAAATTACCAAAAAATATGCATCATCAAATTATTAACACCAATAATCATGGAATGCATATTCACCCTCACAAAACATTCAATATTTCTTACCAAAATAAATATTTATGGCCATCGTTTGTAAAGCCGTCCAATGATCAATAACAATTTCTTATAAATTTATAATTCTACCTCTAAATTTTTGGGTGGTTCTCTTGTTCTCTTAAGTGGGCAAAGAGGAAGTAAATAGAGTCCGCATATGGCTCATCACTGTACACACTGGCCAGTTCGATAATGAGAGGAGGAATAGTGTTGCTGCTCTTCTGGCCAAGATGGAAATGAACATGTATTCATAACTAATCCGTAATTACGGACATGTATTCATAAGTAATAAGCTCGGTGAATAATATGTAACCTCGCAGTAAATCATTCAAAAGTAATATGTTGTGTGATTAATATGTAACCTCGCAGTAAATCTTACACCTTACACGGGTCAAACTAGCTAGCATTATTGCAAGGGTCAAACTACGCTTCCACTAAAGAATGGCACATTACCCTTTAATAGTCAGTGATGTATCTCATATTTTGTTTTTATGTACATAGATAGCATGTAATTATTATGTTTTAATGGAGAAATATTGAGTTTTCGGGCTACAAGTTAATACCAACTTTAAATTATTAAGTTGGACCACAAGTTAATACCAATTTTAAATTACTAAAATGGATCACAAGTTAATATCAACTTTAAATTATTAAGAATTGTTTTTACATTCTGGTTTCAATATTTACCAACATTAAAAATTTAAAACTTTAAATTATTAAAAAATTAAAAAAATACATTTTTGTTTGTCGTTTTTATTTTAGACCCGAAATTATTATATTAATTGAAAACTATGGCAATTTTTATATTTGAGTGCTTACAAAATTCTACGGGGATAAAATTATTATTTCCGATAATTCTATAGAATTCTTCGAACTCTAGGCTTTTATTCTTTAATATATTTTTTTTACACTTTTAAAGGCAATTACTTGTATTTACCCAATTTTAATATTTACCGGACATTTACCTAACGCATACCACCACAGTCTGAGTTTACTTTTTCTATTGATCACGACACAGCCACTAGACAGAATTTCCGTGAAACGCTCCTTTAACTTTGCTTTTTGACTGGACCACACGTCCATCACAGCCATTCTATAGAGTTTACACGAAATTTTTTTATATAAATCTTTTCAATTGAGATTTACTGCTTACCAAAGTCATCGACACTTATTAACGAAAACTACATATATTTTACTGAAGAAAATCATTGATATATTAACGAAATTGATAATGAGACATTGACTAAAAAATGAAGAGACAAAACATAATCTTATAGATAAAGAAGATAAACCATGAAACTTTCAAATAGAATAAAAACAATAGAAAATGCTATTTCCTAATAAAACATGATAATAAGTTTATTTAATGAAAGGAAATAGTTGATGTATTAATAAAATTGGTAATCTAATTTTTAATAAGAAATGGTAGAAAAAATAATCCATAAACATAAATTTAAAGCCAGAGAAATTAAGTTATAAATATTTGTAACATCATATAAAATAAAATCAAAATCAAAATAAAAAATGTAAGCAGTCTTATTATAAATATTTATTTAGTGATATTTGTTTCTAGATGAATTAGCAATGAGTCTGTACCATATGTTAACTTCCAAAGAAAAACACAAATTCCAGAAAGAACACGATAAGAAAAAGACATAACATAATGTAACATATCAAAAACTAAAATCACCCCATGTTTGTATTTATTATTCTCCAAGGATGATGGAGCATTACAATAATAAATCAAATTTCCAAAATCTTTGAACCTCATTCACGCGGTTCTTTTCACATTAAATAACATATCAAAATCTATTCCTCAGTTCCCAAGTAACTGTGAGACTTCTCTGTACTTATAACTAACTTTTTGTCTAATCAATTATACAAAATTTTCTCATAAAAGAGAAATCTACAATTCTCTGAAATTGAAACAATTAAATACAAATTTCATTAATTAGGTGGATTTGGACTTGGTTCCATGACTTGCACTTCTATAGGCGTGATCGTCGTTTCACACCTTTGCCAAGTCGTGACAAACCATTTGTAACCTTGAATGCTTGGAATACTTTGGTTTTTCCACGAACAAAATCTTCACCAACCATAGGAGATGAAAGTCATAATGTAGATAATTGACATCAGTTCAACCTTTTAAACCTTCAGATGTTTCAAGAGTTCTGTCTATTTTATTTTCGTACTTGATAACATTTTTTCATATGCTTCCCTAGAAATGAATTTTCCATTTTGGTCCTAGCAATAGGGCAATCTTGCTCTTTTTCTTTGATTAGTCTTGTTGTTAAATATTGAAACTGCCCTTTGTACTTCTTTTTGTCGATTGGAAGCATGGATATGAAGAAGATTCTTCTCGATGATATTTCTTATCTCTGAAATAAAAGACACTCTATCAACCAAATCTATAAAAGACACTCTATCAACCAAATCTAAAGTCGTGAGTTCATTTGGATTTCTGTCATTCAAATATTTTATCATCGTTTTTGCTTTTAGGACTCTGCATCCTATCTCATTTCCAATTCATTTTACGGCTAGTTATGATTTTGTCAGTAAATTTTTTTTGCTCTGCAACAATACTAATATAGTCCCAATTTGAATGCATATCCTTTATAATTTCATCCCAAATTGCTCGCTTTGATTCTATAAGGGAAGTATTTCCCTTCAATTTCCCTTTGAGCTTATCGATATCCTCTTAAACAATATGTTTTTCATGCCCCAATTGATTATTTTTCTCATTTTCTAGATTGAGCTGTATTTCTTTAATATTCAACTGCTCTTCTATTTCTACCAAAGAAATCTATGTTCTTATTAACTCAACTTCTGAAAGCTTTAAATCTTCCATCAGTTTAGGAGGAGCGACTATTGTTTTGGATAAATGATTACGAGCATCTTAAATGCGATAGTTATAATAGACTTAACTCCAACCCCATACCCAAGGTTATAAAAGAGGTCAAGAAGATAATTTCAGAGTCCGATATTGATGGTAAAATAAAAAGAGGTTAATTCTTTCGTGTGAGGTTATCCCTAGAATTTATGGGTTGCCAAAAATCCACAAGGAAGGGGTCACTCAGACCAATAGTCAATACCATTGGATCCCCCAACTATCAATTAGCTAAATATGTTGCTAAGATCCTTAAGACTCTTGTTCGAAACATAAATTCTTTTATTAAAGACTCCAATGATTTTGTAAAACTTATCAAAAATGAGAGGGTTGATAAGATGAAATTCTTGTGAGTTTTGACGTAGTGTCCTTATTTACCAAGATTTCCTTGGATGTGGTTATTCATGTCATAAAAGAAGTCACTGATCTAGAAACAACTAAACTTGCGGTTTGTGTTCCATTTTTTTTTCAGGTTCCAAGGAGGTAATTATGAGCAGATATTTGGAGTCGCAATGGGATCTCCTCTCTTACCAATTGTCACTAATTTACACATGGATTACTTTGAGAGAAAAGCCCTTAATTCATACCCTTTGAAACCAACATGGTGGAAGAGATTTGTTGATGACACCAACGTAAAATGGACTCATGGTAGGGCTGAACTTGAGAATTTTTTCAATCATCTTAACCCTATCTTGTCAGAAATTAATTTTATTATGGAGCTTGAAGGAAACAATAGCATTCCTTTTTTACATGTCCTTATTATCAGAAATAAGAATGGTACCCTGGGACATCAAGTCTTTAGGAAGAAAACCGACACTGAAAGCTATCTTCATGCTGAATCTTACCATCATCTATCCCAAAAAATTGATGTCCTTAACACTATTAGTGTTAGGGCCCTTAGAATATCTGACTTTGATCACTTAAAAAAATAAATTGAGCACTTAACTTTTGTATTTAAGGGCATAGGATACAAGGATAAGGATATTAAGAAAGCTATAAAGAGAGCTGAAGGAAAGGTCCTCTCCAAGGGTCCTCAAGCTAATTGTGGTAAATTTTTCCTTCCATTCATTCAAGGAGTTACATATAATATCACTAAGATTTTAGGGAAGACATATTCACTCAGTTTACAACATCTGACATGATTAAGCAAGGAATGAGGTCTGCCAAGGATAGCTTCAACTGACAACAACTTAAGGGAGTTACAAGATTGATTGTTCTTGCGGCATGAGTTATATTGGAGAGATAGGGAGCTCATTAAAAGCAAGACTAAAAGAGCATGAAGCAAATATTAAGAATGGGATATCATGCACTTCAGCCCTTGCAGAACACTCCTCGAAGACCAAGCATCACGTTTGTCTAGAAAATGCCAAAATTATCGCTAGGGAAGAACACTATCAAAAGAGAAAAATCAGAGAAGCACTTAAGATTGTGAAATATCTGCACAACCTCAACAAGGATGGTGGGAAGGAGAATAGTGGAAATTGGCTTCCCTTGATCAGACATATTGACTCTTCGAAGTTTTCTTCCGAGGTATAGTATCCGAGGTATAAATTTCTTTCCTTATCTTGAATTTCTTAAATATATTAGAAAAAAAATTAGCTCCATCTTTAGCATCATTAACATTACATATATAAACAAATTTAGCTTTTGAATCTAATTAGTTAATTTATTTATTAGTTATTTATTTATTTTATTTTACTAAATTAACTCATTATTAGTTGCAAGTAATATTTTTTATTATTGATTATTATCTATTATTAACCTTAACCATTTAATTGAATGTTCTGTTAGTTATTAACAAAAATAAATAAATTATTATTAATTATTTATAATAATGGTTTATTTATTACAATAAACAAATAATTAATTATTCATAAATAAATAAATTAGTTTATTATTAATAATTATTTATTATTAGTCCCTGCCGGGGACTATAAGCGATCGATAGATCGCTGACTTTGGGTTGACCGACGCGATTTTTGCAAATATTTGGCATATTTCCTAAGTCGAACTAAGGTTTACGGGGCGGAAAGGGTTGGGGGTCTTATTACGCGCTTCACATGGTTCGAGGTGAATGGCACGTGGCGCGCGTGAGGGGCACGTGGTTGAATGCGGTCTGGTGGTCTGATCGGCGGCTAGGTGTCCGTCCTCGAGATGGTGGAATGTTCGGCTTGTGTTTTACTGTCTTCGCGGCATTTGGGTTGGTATTGTTACTTGCTTGTTTAGCTCTGCAGTCTGTGCGATGTTTGGTCTGCGGTAGAGTTCCTGCCTGCCCGGGTATTGTTACTTGCAGTCTGTGCGATTTTTCGTCTGCGGTGGAGTTCCTGCCCGCTCGGTGTGGCTTTGGTAAGTTCGGCTACTGTGTGGCCTGCATGCAAGAGTCGATGGTTAGTTGAGCATTATAAGTTAATGGCATTCTGGTTGAATACTGAGGGTTTGTCTTCTGGTTAGATACTGAGGGTTTCTCTTACCTGCATGCAAGAGTCCATGGTTATTTGAACATTATAAGTTAATGGCATTCTGGTTGAATACTGAGGGTTTGTCTTAGCTGTGGTCGGCATGCGCTGTGGTGGTCTCATCGGCGGCCAGCTGTTCCTCCTCGAGATGCTGGAAAGTTCGGCTTGGGTTTTACTGTCTTCGCGGCCTTTGGGTTGGTATTGTTACTTGCTTGTTTAGCTCTGCAGTCTGTGCGATTTTTCATCTGCGGTGGAGTTCCTGCCTGCTCGGGTATTGTTAGTTGCTTGTTTAGCTCTGCAGTCTGTGCGATTTTTCGTCTGCGGTGGGGTTCCTGTCTGCTCGGTGTGACTTTGGTAAGTTCGGCTACTGTATGGCATTCTGGTTAAATACTGAGGGTTTCTGTTACCTGCATGCAAGAGTCCATTGCTATTTGGGTTTTACCCTGTTCGCGGCCTTTGGGTTATTATGGTTACTTGGTTGTTTAGCTGTGCGGTCTGTGCGATTTTTCCTTTCTATTTGTTCTATTGTCTGCGGTGAAAACACAATGCGGTTCCTGCCTGCTCTGTTACCTGCATGCAAGAGTCCATGGTTATTTGAGCATTATAAGTTAATGGCATTCTGGTTGAATACTGAGGGTTTGTCTTAGCTGCATGGGTTTTATGCAAATTTGGGTAAATGTCTGCGTGAAGCTATGATTCTTAGTTGTATTGTTTAGAGATTAAGTTCGGCTACTGCATTATAAGTTAATGGCATTTGGATTATTATTGTGAATACTGAGGGTTTGTCTTCTGGCTGAATACTGAGGTTTTCTCTTACGTGCATGCAAGTGTCCATGGTTATTTGAGCATTATAAGTTAATGGCATTCTGGTTGAATACTGAGGGTTTGTCCAAGGGTTGACGGACGCGATTTTTGCAAATATTTGGCATATTTCCTAAGTCGAACTAAGGTTTACGGGGCGGAAAGGGTTGGGGTCATATTACGCGCTTCGCATGGTTCGAGGCGAATGGCACGTGGCGCGCGTGAGGGGCACGTGGTTGCATGCGGTCTGGTGGTTTGATCGGCAGCCACGTGTCCGTCCTCGAGATGCTGGAATGTTTGGCTTGTGTTTTACTGTCTTCACGACATTTGGGTTGGTATTGTTACTTGCTTGTTTAGCTCTGCAGTCTGTGCGATGTTTGGTCTGCGGTAGAGTTCCTGTGGTAAATGTCTGCGTGAAGCTATGATTCTTAGTTGTATTGTTTAGAGGTTAAGTTCGGCTACTGCATTATAAGTTAATGGCATTTGGATTATTATTGTGAATACTGAGGGTTTGTCTTCTGGTTGAATACTGAGGTTTTCTCTTACGTGCATGCAAGTGTCCATGGTTATTTGAGCATTATAAGTTAATGGCATTCTGGTTGAATACTGAGGGTTTGTCTTAGCTGTGGTCGACATGCGCTGTGGTGGTCTCATCGGCGGCCAGCTGTTGCTCCTCGAGGTGCTGGAAAGTTCGGCTTGGGTTTTAGTGTCTTCACGGCCTTTGGGTTTTACTGTCTTCGCGGCCTTTGGATTGGTATTGTTAGTTGCTTGTTTAGCTCTGCAGTCTGTGCGATTTTTCGTCTGCGGTGCAGTTCCTGCCTCCTCGGGTATTGTTCCTTGCTTGTTTAGCTCTGCAGTCTGTGTGATTTTTCGTCTGCGGTGGGGTTCCTGCCTGCTGGGTGTGGCTTTGGTAAGTTCGGCTACTGTATGGCATTCTGGTTAAATAGTGAGGATTTCTGTTACCTGCATGCAAGAGTTCATGGTTATTTGGGTTTTACGCTGTTCGCGGCCTTTGGGTTGTTATTGTTACTTGGTTCTTTAGCTCTGTGGTCTGTGCGATTTTTCTTTTCTATTTGTTGTATTGTCTGCGGTGAAAACACAATGCGGTTCCCGCATGCTCTGAGGGTTGCTGTTACCTGCATGCAAGAGTCCATGGTTATTTGAGCATTATAAGTTAATGGCATTCTGGTTGAATACCGAGGGCTTGTCTTAGCTGCATGGGTTTTATGGAAATTTCGGTAAATGTCTGCGTGAAGCTGTGATTCTTAGTTGTATTGTTTGGAGGTTAAGTTCGGCTACTGCATTATAAGTTAATGGCATTTGGATCATTATTGTTACTTCGTTGTTTAGCTCTGCGGTCTCTGCGATTTTTCCTTTGTATTTGTTGTATTGTCTACGGTGAAAACACAATGCGGTTCCTGGCTGCTCGGTTAACTCTATCGCAAACGTTTGGTTGCGGTTCTGTTGTTCCAGGTGCGGCTTGTATCCCTCGACTATGTGATGTCGCTTTGGTAAGTTCGGCTACTGCATTATAAGTTAATGGCATTCTGGTTAAATACTGAGGATTTCTGTTACTTGCATGCAAGAGTCCATGGTTATTTGAGCATTATAAGTTAATGGAATTCTGGTTGAATATTGAGGGTTTGTCTTAGTTGCATGGGTTTTATGGAAATTTGGGTAAATGTCTGCGTGAAGCTGTGATTCTTGGTTGTATTGTTTAGAGGTTAAGTTCGGCTACTGCATTATAATTTAATGGCATTCTGGTTAAATACTGAGGGTTTCTGTTACCTGCATGCAACAGTCCATGGTTATTTGAGCATTATAAGTTAATGGCATTCTGGTTGAATACTGAGGGTTTTGTGTGCAGACTTCGTTAACCAATTTCGTCATTTGCACATTTTCTCATGGTACTGGCATAGGCTGGGTTGTGCATGCATATGGTCTAGACGAGAAGGAATTCGAACGCTCGGCTTCGTTGCAGGTACGGTGTTATTCTACTAATTGCTTTTTGTCAATTTTTGTATTACTTGCTTTTTGTCAATTTGTTAGGGTTTTATTTTTTGCATTGTGTAGGTTTATGGTCCAGTTACTCTAGGTTTATAGTCCAGTTACTCCGTGATCCCTGCTGGGGACTATATGCGATTGATCCGTGATCCCTGCTGGGGACTCCGTGATCCCTGATTGGGGAGTATATTTGCGGTTGCTGCCTGCCGTGATACTGTGGGTTTCTCTTACCTGCATAGGTTTTATGGAAATTTCTGTAAATGTCGGTTTCAGCCACGATGTGACTTCCTTATCATTTGAGCCGAGTCGACCTGGGCGAAGCTATGGTTCTTGGTACAGATTGAGTTGCAGTCTTTTGTAGTTTGAACTGTTTTTGCACATGAAGATCTAAATAAATTGGGGATTTTGAACTGTTTGAAATGTTAAAATATTGAAGATTGCAGTCTGTTTTGTAACTGCACGGTTTCCTATCTTAGGCGTGTATTCAAGGTTTTTCGCTCGTATAATTTATGTGTATGTTTACTTTGGTCCATAATGTTTGTTTAAGTTTGTAATTCTGTTATGGATGTATGAATATTCGACTCTGATATTACTCCTAGAACGGAAGGTTGCTTTGTTAACAACTTTGTTAAGTTCATTTAGTTAGTGTTAAGTTCATTTGCTCTGTTAAGAAGTGCTGAATTGAAGGTTTGCTATATTGGTACTAGATGTTGTTCGTTTGCTGTTGCTTATATATTGGATGAAATGTTTCGTTTGCGAAAATTATAAGCTTTTCCGTGATACTGAGGGTTTCTCTTACCTGCATGGGTTTTATGGAAATTCTCGTAAATGTCAGTTTCGAGCACCATGTGACTTCCTTGTCATTTGGGCCGAGATGACCTAGGTGAAGCTGTGGTTCTTGGTACAGGCTCTGTTGTGCATGAATATGGTCTAGACGAGAAGGAATTTGAATAGTCGGCTTTGTTCCAGGTACGGTGTTATTCGACTAATTGCTTTTTGTCAATTTTTGTATTAATTGCTTTTTGTGAATTTGTTAGGCTTTTAATTTTTGCATTGTGTAGGTTTATGCTTCAGTTACTCTAGATTTATAGTCGAGTTACTCTGTGATTGTTTAAAAAAACATAGATATTTAAGCTGTATTTAGTCATTTATATTTTTTCTGTCATTCAATTATATTGGAATTCAAATCTGAAATTGTCATTGTTTATTCTGTGTTTACATTAATATTAATATTAATATTATCAATTGTTATAATCATAACAATAATATTATTTGAGATGATCCTGCATGCAACTAGCTCCATATAATGATGTATCAAGACATTTTGTCTATTTAAACCTTAGATTAAAATGTCATGTTAGCTAGTTATAACCAGATTGGTTCTGATATGATGTTCAACTACCTTATTCTGCTCAGAGAGAAAAAAATATTTTATTATGAAAACAAAATTACATTTATTATATATGTTTCTGCATTTCACAGATATCCTTAAGCATAGGAAGTGATAAAAGTATTGCTGGGAACATATCTTGTTTCATAAACAGTTTGCAAAAATGTCAATATGACAGCCCTATCATAGTCATTCTAACATATATCGGAGCTTTGAAGCGAGTTTTATCTCATAAGAAATTAGCTGCTAGATATGTCCATAAACAGTCCCATAAAAAAATATAGATATAGAGATATGCTTAAGCATAGGAAGTGATAAAAGTATGGCCGAGAAGATATGTTGCTTCATAACCAGTTTTCAAAAATGTCAATATGATAGCCCTGTCATGGTCATTCTGACATACATCACAGGTTTGAAACCAGTTTTGTCTCATAAAGAATTAGGTCCTAGATATGTTCATAAACAGTGCCATAAAAAATTATACATATAGATATTGACATTTAAAAGACATTCCATCAGCTCTCCTTCCACTCTCTGTTGAATGAGCCAAGCTCATGCTACCAACTGTAATCTTGCTTTTGACAGTCCATCAGTTTCCATGTTCGTGTCTTTGTAAACATGTTCAAACATAATGTGTTAAATACTCTGTTTAAGCAAGTCGAATCTCCTGAAATATAGGTTGAAGTTTATAATTATCCAATCAATTTGTTCCATTCATCCAATTCACCACAATTTGTGAATCATCAAAGATCTGTAATTTTTGGGCATCTTCTTTCACATGCCACAATTGCCAACAGTCTTGGGACAATTTGCTTAGGCAGATTGTTGCTGTGTTTGCCAAAGCTGCCCTTTGAATATATTACATGTTCATCATTTATATGGATCATACCTGCAGTGTCCCATAATGATGGATCTTCTTGAGAAGCGTTATGGAAGTATGCTTATGCACTACTCGTATCTGGTTCTCAATGCCTTGTTTGGGTTCCTTGATCCTTTAATTCTGTTTAGATCCATATAGTATAACCATAGGCTGATAACGAATAGCAGGAAACTTTTTACCTTGGAATATGTTGGAGTTGCAACCTAGCACAAATCAGAGACAATACTTTTTATATTTTGTCAGTTGAATTGGTGCACCACTTATGTAAAACTCATAAATAGCCTCATGGTCAATTTATTTGACAAATGCAATTGACAATGATGTTAACTTTCAGAAATATTCTTAAATTTCTGTTGCATTTGTTCATTTTGTCTTTCCATTGCTTCCTTTTGTTAAATTCATTTTGCGTTTCGATTGTTCCATTTTGTTAACTTGCACAAATATTCTTAGAATTATGCTCCATTTTTTTCATTATGTCTTTGCATTGTTTCCATTTCCAATTTCTTTGTTATTTACAAATATGGCTTGTTGCTAGAAATTTGATATTTGTTTACCAAGATAATGCAATAGCCTATTTTTTTAATATACATACATTTTGTTCAAAACAGTCATGTTCAGTTTTTGCTAACTTCATTAATATTTTTTGCAAAGCTGTACAAGACAATTGCAAAAGCCAACTCTGGTAAGCAATTGCAAATGATGGAAGAAATAATAGATGTTGACAATTACAAATTCAGATTGCAATGCATTTTGCCTGAGAACATTGATATAAATGGTCTTTTTAGACTAAATGCATTTTCATATACTGTAGGAGATTGTCTATTTGACTCGTTCGAAATGCTTCTACATTTTCGTTATACTTCAAATGAATTGCGAAATGGGTTAATAGACCACTTTCTTTTTTGCTTAAAGAACAATGACGTTGAAGCAATACAGTCATATCAATATGAACTAGCACCTGAGTTCCTATACGAGTTACATGGTGTTAATGATATTGGTACATATCTTCATAAAATGCGTTATTCTGCATCTACAAATATAAAGGAGTTTGAACGAGGTTTATGGGATGATACCTTTTGCATACGTTGGTTAGCTAAATGGCTAGATATATCAATTGCAGTTTGGTCATTGACAAGAAAAACGAGATATTTGCTCTTTAATCAACATGAAAATGCAATTCCATATTGCATTCTCTTTCACGATGCAAATCCTGTTAGTGGTCATTATGAACCATTGGTTTACCAAAAGTTTCCAATTTGCATTTGCAACCAGTCTAATATCTACCTATCACCTATTTGCAAAGATATTGAAAGCAATTGGATGCACATTGCAAATAATATGCTCTTAAATGGACTAACAATTGCAAAGCAAGTGACATCTAATTGTGGTGACAGTCTCTTTAATGCAATTTGCTATTTAGTAGCGACAGAATTCAATGCAGAGTCTTTGCGACTTTACATTGTGCAATATTTTTGCAATGCAGTTATGCATAAGAATCAAGAGGCATTGCATTGTTTAGAGCAATACCTAGTAGTTGATGCGATACAGTATACAATGAATAGCAATTCGCAACAATATCTGATAAATATGGCAATGCCATATGAAAAAGGACAAGTGGAAGGTGGACCATTTTGCCTACAATGGATATCTGTCATATTCAAAGTCAATATCCAAGTATGGTCCTCTCTTACTAATAGCTTTGTCAACTACAGTTGTGCTTATTCGAGATGCAATGATATTGTTAACATCTTGTCATTCATGACAAATACATCACATATTCACTATCATGCAATGATACAAGAATATGTTCACAATTCTGAACAATTGTCCATGGAAGAAAATGATGTTTGTAATCAATTGCGTCATGAGCATGTACTAGAAAAAGAGCAATGTATATCTCAAGTACATTTTAGCAATAATATTGCATTTGAGATAGCATGTCATTTAGAGCAAATGCAACCAACTAAGGATTGTAGGCTGAATTATCACAAGCTAAAGCAATTCATACGTGCAAAACGCAAATGCAATGACAAATGCAAAAAACCATTTTCTAATAAGAAGTCAAGAAAGAAAAATGCAATACAAATTTATATGGAAAAAGTCGAAGACACGCCTAGGAATACATGTGTAGTTTGCAACAAATTGCATTTTGCAAAAAATATTAGGTTCTTCACTACAAATTTGCAAGAAAAGCATATGGATTTGACGTTGAACAATAGGACCTTTACCAATGAAAACATATGTGTTTCTTGCAAGAAAGCACTCGAGAATGGAAAGCTACCACAATTTGAAGCACCCGAACAAATAAGACGTAACATTTCATTGCCAACTGTAAATATACTTTCAGACCTAGAAGAAAGACTTGTGTCATTGAGAATTGCATTTGCACAAATCAGATAATGGGGACATAGACGGTCACAAATTGGCTTAACAGGATCAATTATCAATGTACCAGTTCATATGGACATTGTGCAAAAAGCATTGCCACAATATCTAAATGATACAATGACAATTGCAGTTGCATTGAAAAGAAGATTGCAATACAAAAATGCATACCAAACAGGTAAAGTACGTCCGATTATTGTCATGAAGGCATTGAACGAACTATGTTCTAGAAGTCTTTATAAAGCTAGCAACATTTGTATAAATGAGAATTGGGCCCATGTTTTACAAGAGGATAATGAATACATTGTACAAAATTCAAACAGTGACAATGAAAGTGATACAGATAGTGATGCAAATAATGAAACACCTACTGAAACATTGGTGCATGGATTAATAGAATCACAACGCATCTACGATCTGCAAGACAAGATTATTGAAGTGGCCCCTGCTGGAGGACAACGACCATTAGGCATCTTCAAGGACAAATATGCAGAAGAAATGAACTTTCCAACATTATTTTATGGTGATGCACGTGATCATGACATCACAAATAGGTTTAGATACCAAAAAATTGTACAATGGGAATTGTTACAAGCAAGTGGTGACTTCCAATATCATACAACAAATTTGTTTTTCAAGACAATGCGAATAATAATTGATAAAGTGCTTTCTTGCATATGGGTGCGAATAAGAAAGGGACAACTAAAAGGTAGGAAAATATTAGCAAAAGATGTCAAGTATCGAGCAAATTTGGAAAAGTTATTGAAGTCTGACATTGGATACATAGATTTCAAAAACATTCGCATATCTTCTGACCATTTGGAACAAATTAGGAAAAACATATTTGCAATGATACGACAACTAGGCCCTCCAACTTTCTTTGTGACATTCACAAGTGCAGAACATCGATGGAAACCATTAGTAGATACACTTGTCACATTGTTTAGAAATAAAGCAAATAAAAATGCTATTGATATATTAGAAGATGATGACATTGACTACCTTATAAGAAAATATCCAGTCACATGTAGCCAATACTATAGACATAGAATTAATGCTATAAAGCGATTGATATGTCAAGATACTACATTCTTTGGAAAAATATCTGATTACTATTTTGTAACAGAATTCCAAAATAGAGGAACTGAACATGAACATGGACTGTTATGGATAGAGAATGCTCCAATATATGGAAAAGAAAGCAACTCAGAAATTGAGAAGTTTCTTGACAATTACATCACTTGTAATACAGATCATTTGGAGCCAGATGTTGCTAAATTGCATAAACATCACCATACAAAAAGTTGTAAGAAGCGAAAAAATTCAAATTGCAGATACAACTTCCCCATGCCACCAATGAAATCAACAATGATCATTGAACCAACCAATGCAGAAAATACAAAAATTGTAGAGAAATCAATATCGTTTTTTGCATTCTTGGAGCAAACAAACTACAATGATTCAACAACACATGACGATTTCCTCCTAGAAATAGGGCTGCTACAAAATGAGTACATAGAACTATTGCAACATACAGTAAAGCAACCAACAATTTTCCTGAAACGAAAACCTTCTCACATTTGGAATAACAGTTTTGCAAATGGTATCCCTGCTTTATGGAATGCAAATACAGATGCACAATTTGTGCTAAATGCATATGCTGCAGCATCGTATTGTAGTTCATATATGACCAAAATTGACAAGCCTATGACAAATGCATTTAGAAGAATACGGAAAGAGAATCAGAAAGATGAAATTGATGCTATGCAAATGATTCGTAAACTTGGAAATACATTACTCAATCTGCAGCAAATGTCAGCTCAACAAGCAGTGCATATAGCACTTTCATTGCCATTGAATTCTAGTTCAAGGGAATGTGTATTTATGAACACGTCTCTAGTTGATGAATGGACGTTTATGCTTAAACCACCTATTCTTTTGAAACAAGAACCTGATGATTCAGAAGATGTTATGTGCCATTCCATTGTTGACTACTACATTGGACGACCAAGTTCCATTAGCAAAATTTGCCTTGCAGAATTTGTATCAAATTACAAGAAAAATGGCAAACCCATATCTAAAAGGAAAAAACCAAATGTTATACGATTTTTCAAATATAACAAACACAATGATATTGAAAACTTTTGTCGAGAGAAATTATTGTTATATATGCCATTTGAAAATTGTGAAGATACATTGCAACAAGAATTGCCTACATGGCTCTCTGCATATACATTACATGAAAAAACAATTCAAGTTAATGAAGCCAAATTTACATATAACATCAATCCAACATGGGGTGATTTAGAGACTGCAACAAATGAGCAAATTAGTTCTTTGAATACTAACGAAATGAATATGCAAGACCAAGAGAACAATTCCCATTATGAGGAATATGATTTGCAATCGGACTTGCAATTTCCAAAACAATTTGAAATGAAGAAAAAAATCAATCTTGGATTTCAAATTACTGCCCATCCATTTTTAATGGAGAACAATGAATATTACAAACTTGGAAGAATCTTGAACAAAGAACAACAAGCAATTGTAAAAGACATTGCAGTTAAAAAAAAGAAAAACCCCAAGGAACCAATTTACCATTTTATTACAGGTGGAGCAGGTGTAGGTAAAACGCTCACAGCAAAAGCGATTTTCCAAATGCTTATACGAATTTATGATTCACAAAACACAACTGATCCTATGAAACCAAAAGGTCTAATATTAGCATACACAGGAAAAGTTGCATATAATGCAGGTGGAACAACAATCCATTCTGCATTGCTAATGCCTTTTAACAAGTCTCAACTGTTCTCACTGAGCAAAGAAGTATTGGACAACTTATCAAAGCTATATCAAGAATTGCAAGTAGCTTTCATAGATGAGATCTCGATGATTGGAAGTCGGTTCTTATATTCTATTGACAATAGACTCAGAAACATAAAACATGTCCAAACAAAATACTTTGGGAACATTGACATCATATTTTGTGGTGATTTCTATCAAGCACAACCTATTCAAGACTCTCTTATTTTTGAACAACCAACAATCAACAATCAAACAATAACACATGATTTCTGGAAGGATAATGTCAAGTGCTTCCAATTGCATATGACAATGCGACAAACAAATAAGAGATTCATATCAGTGTTAAATAGAATGCGAACAAATTGTCAAACATCTGACGATATAACATACATGAATACAAGTTGCATGCGCCCTGTACCAAATGATCCAACATTTCCCTACTTATTTTACAAAAACAAAGATGTTGCAATGCATAACAAGAAAATGTTGATGCTAATGCCTGGCAAAGAAATTTTGATTAATGCAATTGACGAAAATGAGGAGAATAGTGACAATTTCGCAGCTCATCAACATACGACTATTTTGCCTCCACAGCTTTTGATAAAGTTGAACATGTTAGTTGAAATGTATGCTTGCAATTATGATGCACCAGATGGGCTAGTGAATGGTGCAGATGGAATAGTTAAAGCATATACCCATACAAATAAGGTCGATGTTCTATGGATTAAGTTCCATGACCCTAATATTGGTCATCGACAATCTATAAAACTAGGTCATTTGTACACTTCAGAGATAGCACATGATTGGACACCAATATTGCGAATATCAAAACCAATTCCTATGACATCAAAGATGGCGCCATTGAAAATACGAAAACAATTTCCAATTCAACTTGCATGTGCATGCACAATACATAGATCACAAGGCTTAACCTTGGATAGGCTTGCATTCGACCCTACTGGAGTACAAGTGCATGGCCTAGTATACACAGCACTATCACGTGTCAGAAACATAGAATCATTGTATTTGCTTAATCCTCTTAAACATAGTAACTTCAAGGTCAAGCAAAAAGTAAATTCTGAAATGCAACGTTTGCAAACCACTGCAAAATGGCAACTAGAATATGATTGTTCATCAATACAATCATTGCGATCCATCTTTATTCTTTCATTGAACACTCGCAATCTTCATGCACATCTTACTGACATATGCAATGACTATGACACAATGCAATCTGATATCTTGTGCTTACAAGAAATACATATGTTGCTGTCTATGCAAAATGAATACTTCAAAAATTTCAATTGCATCTCAAGTTGCATTAAGCATGGAGTAATGATATTGATAAAGGAAAATATCATTATCCTTGAACATACCCATTTTGAAGAGTGCTTTGTAGAAGCATTGTTTGCAAAAATAAAAGTTCACACATTACAAATTGCAATACTTAATATATATGCATCGCCACATGCAAACCTAAACAATATCCTCAACGTCATTGCAAAAGCCTTATACCAATTAGATCTAAACAATATCATAGTTATACTAGGGGACTTCAATATTGATATGGTGCATTGCAATCAAAAAATAAAGCAGCTAGAAACCTACATGCAAAACTACAATCTTCATTTCCTAGTTGACAAAACTAATAGCATGCACAAATCATTGATTGACCATGTTTGGGCAAATCTAGGCAATATAAAGTATAGAATTTTCGTATTGGATGCATATTGGTCTGACCATGATATAATATCTCTTGTCCTTGACCTATGATATACACATGAAACAGTTTACAAAATTCCAAATTTTGACATTTTTGCAATAGCTCATTGCTTTTACCATATCTATTTTACTAAAGCATACTACAATATCTTTTTGTGGTAAACGAAGTGATAACAGCATACATACTATGCATTCTATTCTACATTTACATATATGGCGTTCTGTATTGATCAATGCAACTTATGCCAGAGACAGCCTTTTCAATTAACCAACACAACTATCCTATCATAAATTTGCAGATATGACCTCATCTATTTATGCATGTAGATTCTGCTAGTAAAACCCTTTTCAATTGAACAGAACGACCAAGAAAAAAGAACAACAACATGCAACATAAACAAACAGAGTATATTCTTTTTGCCTTTCCTTTTCTATGGATCTTGTCTTCTTGTTCAAGTTTTACTTTTATAGGTTCTTTTGACTTGTACTAAATATGTCTTACTATTCTATAACATAGCATAAATCTTGAAAAAGGAAATGAAACAATTGAAGAAATAGAATGCATAAGCCAATTAGAAAGCGCAAACGAACCACTTATTTTGCAAAGGTATGTCTATGAGAACTACAAAAAAATGGTAATTTGTATTTAGAATATTAATGTCTACTATATATGCATTCTATTTTTATTTTTACATATGTATGGTTCTATGGTTTTAATGTTCTTGTTCAGTTTTTACTTCTAGTTTGCACTAAATATATGTTACTATTCTATAACATAGCCTAAATCTTCAGAGACGAAATGAAACAATTGAAGAAATAGAATCCATAACGCAATTAGAAAGGGCAAGCCAACCACTTGTTTTGCAAAGGTATGTCTATGACAACTATACAAATATGCTAATTTGTATTTAGAATAATAATGTTCAGCAAGGTATGTCTATGACAACTATACAAATATGCCAATTTGTATTTAGAATGTTAATGTTTAGTATATATCCATTCTATCTTTACATATGTATGGTTCTATGGTTTTAATGTTCCTTGTTAACTGTTTACTTCTATATGCTCTTTGAAATTGAACTAAATATATGTTCCTATTCTATAACATAGCATAAATCCTCAAAAAGGAAAACAAACAACTGAAGAAATAGACCACATAACTGAATTAGGAAAGGCAAACCAACCACTTGCTTTGAAAAGGTATGTATGGCAACTATACAAATATGCTATTTGCTATTTAAAATATTAATGTTTACTATATATATCTCCTCTTTTTACATATCTATATTTAAATGTATATATGTCAGATTAGTGTTTACTATATATATCTTCTCTTTTTACATATCTATATTTAAATGTATATAAATTAGAAAATCTTGGACGAGTGAAGAAAGCACTAGTAGTAAGTCCCCCCAAACAATGCAGCAAGAAGACATGTACAGGTTACATATGACAATTTCTTTATTGATTGCTTATCACAAAATACATGTGATAATATCCACATCATATTGAACCATGCGTTTGCTTGTGTTAGTCCAACTGAAACAATCGCAACCAAACTTCATTCAACAAACGTGCAAAATGATACATCAAAAAGGTATGCATATGAAACACAACACTCTAATCTATTTCTAGTTATTCAGTCTTTAGGAGAAACATAGTATTCTACACATGTTTATAGCAATTTCTAACTAGGCAATTTTAATAGGCAAAAACAGATACTGCCAATTAAAGTATCAATTGAAGATCTCAATAGTCGTAAAATTTGGCAGCTATTTGTTGGAGACATAATGGTTGTCTATAGTGCATTCCTTGACAAAGCAAACAAATCACGTCAAGTATTGCGAGCTGATTTGACAGATGCTCAAGGAATGATGACTATAACATTGAGTGTACCTGCACATTTGGTGGAGCGACATGAACACAAAATTTTGCAAGGCAACAACATCTCAATTACAAACTTCAGGATATTGCCTAAAAGTGTTTATGATCGCGGTGAATGTGACAAAATAATATTGCTTAATGAATCAAGTATCATAGAAACTGTACCTGAAGTTTGCAAAGAATATCGCTTCATTCCCAATATGACCATTAGGAAATTTGCAAACAAAAAATAAATGTACCCAATTGGCACAATCGTTGCTGCCGTTACACTTGCCAAACGAGTTGGATTGCATTACATACTCCATATCAAAGATGGAGATTCTGAAAACGACAATGCAACTGTATGTATTCAGATGTTACTTATTCCTAATTGTCATTAAATAACATGCATCACTTCAATACATAGTTGTTGTAATTTGTCCATAGTTTTTGTAATTTGTCTTCTGCAATTGCAATTTTTCAATGCATACGAACAATGTAGTCGCATATTACTTTTTGTATTTTTCAATACATAGCCATTTCTGTTCTGCAGTTGCAACTCTTTGACACATATGAACAATTTTTCCTTTCAATGGAAAAACAATTTCAAAAAGGACACTTTCTGCTCATTCTTTTCAAAAATTTAACAAAAAAGGTAAACACAACAAAGACAATATTCAGAGCATCGAAGTCAACGTTCATGACTGAACTTAACACAGATGCACTCAACAATCTCACAAAACTAACTACATCTACCTATACTGTAAGTATAGCAATAACAATGTTTTTGCTGCATTTGCATTTGGCATGTAATAATGTAAATTAACGTTTGAATGTTTTATAAACAGGTCGAAGGTATTCTGACCGCAACAAATCCATATTCAACTCCTTTCGAACCTGTTTGTGCAATTTTTAACTGCCCAGTGAATTCATCCATAGCAATAGCCAATGCAACAATTTTCTGTTCACAATGCAATGATAATTGCCCTTTCCTCTACAAGCATTGTATAAATGCTGTAATAGAATCCATTACAAATAACTTTGTCGAGTGCATTATCAGGGAGCCCTTATTACATGAGTTACTTCCTGATTTAAAATCAATGTCATATGAGACATATTTGCAACAGAAAGCTACCACTGTTTACATCTTACGTGACTTCAAAATTCAGAGCAAGTTCACACTCAATGAAGATAGTGAGCTATTACATGTCAACTAACAAATGGAAGGTACATCAACATATGCCTTAACATGTTTTCTCTCAAATATGTCCTCTCTTCAATTTACACTGTTATCATTTTGTTCTAACTAACTGTTTGTTATACAGATTACAAAATCCAGGAGCATGGCAGCCTTCACATCCATAACAAATGCAAAAGTAATATGAACATGTTTCTTCATATTATGCTCTCACGATAATACAAGTATTTGACTTGCAATTTTGAGTCATTTACAAATAATATGTAACACAACAGTTGATGAAAAAAGGCTAGAAAGTCTTTATGCATATGTGTTTGTACTGTTTTTGTCTCTGTTCTCTATCTCAAATGGAACGCATTCTGCATCATGCTTCAAGCTTGACAATGAGAGATTGTCTTGTCGTCTTTTGTATGTATATTTTTGTCGCATCTTAAAAAGTACCATGTTTGGTTTAAATTATATCATTGAATACAACAAATGCAACATCAGGTCAGCAATAATTTTGTATCTACAGCTGCTGAATGCAAACAGCAAAGATTCCATAGATTGATTAAATGACAAATTGTATATTGAATCGGCTAGTCATTTCTGTCTCCTCCTATGTTATGGCTGAATGCTATGTTAGTTTTTGTTTGTTGCATACTGTAGCCAACGATTCAGGAAACAGGCCTAGAAAGTCTTTATAAATGTCTATTTGTATTGTTTGTGTTTCTGTCTTGTATTTGAGATCAAACGCATTCTACAACATGCTTGAAGCTAGACTTTATAAATAGCATCAAACTATATGGACTTTAAAATGAATATATGTTTTTTTGAAAATGAAATTATGACATAATGCATTTCGTATTATTAGTCCTTCCCTGGGACTATATGCAATCGATCAATTGCTGACCGTTGCTTGATCCGCATGATTTTTCATTATAATAGCATTATAACCTTAAGCCAAATGAAAGTTTTGGGCTCGAAAGGTTTTGTTTTATATTACCTATGTTTCTGTTTACTGTTAGCTGTAAAATTTGCTTAAATTTTTTCCATGTTCCTAAACACATCTGATTCAAAGTCAAACGTAGAGTTATATTTTGGAAACAAATGCTACAGGGTAACTGCTTTGCATAAAATCTGGTAACATTACCAAGAAAGAATTTATCCCACAAACCATCTGAATATGCCATATATCTAGAGACTGCTGACATGATTTGCAGTTTACAATCTGAACAATGCTCACATGGTTTCCAATCTACAAAGCACAAAGGACACAATGGCTAATATACATTTCTGGTAGCTTCCACTCATTCCATTGGTATTCTTGCTCGGACTCAATGCTGAATTTCAAACCAGTAAGTTTATCTGAACCCATTTCATTTTTTATATCATTTGAAGTCCAAACCTTATTTCAGAAGTTTATGACTTTGTAGGTTCATGATTTTGATCTCTCCTTGTGCATTGCCATTTTTAACTAGTTAGCATGAATATGAAGTTTGTATTTGTTGTTGGTGGCGTTCCTGTTCTGCTTGTTTAGCTTGATCTTATTTTGAAATTTTGTTGTCTAATTAGCAGCACTGTTGCAATGACTTCTGAAACGAAGCACAGAACAACTGCCAATGTTAGAATATTACCAACAGAACGCCTTGCTCAGTGTGCTTTCGAAACTAATCAGTTGGTTCAGGTATATACAATACTGACTTTGTAATAAATTGTTTTTGCAAATTAAAACAGATCTCGTCAAGATTGGAAAACTGGAACAAGCCATGTTAGAGATCTGTTTTACTCTTATACAGCCATAAGTATTGCAGAAGAAGCCTTAGTTCAGATAACTCCTTAACATGTTTTCTCTCAAATATGTCCTCTGTTCAATTTATAATGTTATCATTTTATTCTAACCAACTGTTTCTTCTACAGATTGCAAAATGCAGGAACATGCTGGCCTTCACGTCCAGAACAAATGCAAAAGTAATATGAATATGGTTCTGCATTTTCATGTTTAGCTAGTTAACATGAATCTGAAGTTTGATGGCAGATACAGTTCTCTAACCAGTAATAGCATTGCATATGATAAAATACCTTTCAGCAGCTTGATCTTATTTTGAAATTGTGTTGTCTAATTGGCAGGGGTGCTGCACTGACTTCTGATATGAGGCACGCAACAGCTACCAATATTAGGGTATTACAAACAGGAGAGCTTCCTCGGTGTGCTTTCGAAACTGATCACTTGGTTCAGGTATATACAATACTGACTTTCTAATAAATTGTTTTTGCCAATCAAAGTATTTCATTCCAAGCTAATATGATTATCTCCTAAATTCTCAAGCTTTTAGTAAAATCAAAGTGGCATATCCTTATACTTGTTAAGGATTTCATTACAAATTAATAGGATTATCCCCTAAATTTGCAAGCTGAGTAGAAATCAAAGTGGCGTATCCTTTCGAGGATTTCGTACTGTGGCATTATGATTATCCTCTATCTGTTACTTTATTTTTTTTCTTCTCCTATCTGTCACTTCAGTTTGAATCTTCTGCTGCATTGTTGACGTTCTGTTTTACTTGGTGGTGCATCAGAAGAAAAACAACTTCAATCAGGGTAAAAGGAGGCTCAAGTTAGCGTGAATCTGAAGTTTGATCGCAGATACAGTTCTGTAACCAGTAATAGCATTGCATACGATAAAACACCTTTCAACAGCTTGATCTTATTTTGAAATTGTGTTGTTCCCTGCTCACATAAGGCAAGTACAATCTGCAACTATTTGATGCTTCTTTCTGTTTGCAAGTATTTCAGGTTTTTTTGCAAATACCTTATCCAGACATCTTTGTTTTATTTATGGATCAAGATATTATTAGATGCAAAATTGAGTTGAGATGTTTTAGGTTACACTTCCATGTTATTTCAGTCTTGCATAATTTGACTACTGTTTTGACTCAACTAGTTTATTTGCATGAGCAAGTGCAGTTGATGATATAATGTGCAACTCGTGACACAACATCATGATGATGTTACATGTGTTTATTCTTTCCCAAATATTTCTGTTAGCTTACCTAAGTTGTCAAATTTTTCCATCGCATGGAGCACCGCATCAAATTCTGTTGGATTCAGATATAGATAGAAATGAATTTTTTGCAATTCTTTATCTTCTAAAACAGAACCGCTCAGAGTTCAACGTGAAAGTACATTTATTTTCTGCTTCACTTGGTTTTACATATATGTCTCTAAAACTTTCCTACGTGTTAGTCTGGATTCTGTGTGCATTCTGTTTTAGTTTAATTGCATTAATTTGACTCGAGAATAAAGAAAGAAAGATCATGAAACATAGTTATTTAGAAATAATAAATAAAATGATGCAAACTTTTAAAATAAGCATGATAAAGAATGTCCAAGCAGTAAGTTTACCTCAACCCATTTCATTTTTTATATCATTTGAAGTGCACTTCACACACAGTCTTGTGTATGCAGAAGCTACCTTTGGAGTACTTCGGCAAGGGGACTTAAACCTTTTTATGAAACCCGTGCCTAAAATTTCTAGTCGGTTCTTTGCATTTAATTGCCTACATCCTCAGCATTGTGCAATATTTTCAGCCAATGTTTCTATTAGACCTCATTGAAAAGCACGTGCTACAAGCCTTGTTCCAAAAGTTTATGGCTTTGTAGCCTCACACTTTTGATCTCTCCTTCTGCATTCTCATGTTTAGCTAGTTAGCGTGAATATGAAGTTTGATCGCAGATACAGTTCTGTAAGCAGTAATAGGATTGCATATGATAAAGTACGTTTCAGCAACTTGATCTTATTTTGAAATTGTGTTGTCTAATTGGCAGGGGTGCTGTACTGACTTCTGATATGAGGCACACAACAGCTGCCAATATTAGAATATTACAAAGAGAACAACTTCCTCGGTGTGCTTTCAAAACTGATCAGTTGGTTCAGGTATGTACAATACTCACTTTCTAATAAATTGTTTTTGCAAATCAAAACAGATCTCGTCAACATTGCAAAGCTGCAACAAGCCATCTTAGGCATGTGTTTTAGTCTTATACAGCTTTAGTCAACAAAGCAACCTTCCGTTCTAGGAGTAATATCAAAGTCGAATATTCATAGATCCATAACAGAATTACAAACTTAAAAAAACATTATGCAACAAAGTAAACATACACATAAATTATACAACCGAGAAACATTGAATACACGCCATAGCTTCACTCAGGTCGTCTCGTTCCAAATGCCGGTCGAAACCGACATTTACAGAAATTTCCATAAAACCCATGTAGCTAAGACAAGCCCACAGCATCACGGCAGGCAAAAACCGCATTGTGTTTTCACCGCAGACAATATAACAAATACAAACGAAAAATCGCAGAGATTGCAGAGCTAAGCAACCAAGTAACAATAATAACTCAAAGGGCGCGAACACAGTCCGTTTCATACCAACGTTACACAACGGCTTGGGAGTCACTGGACCACGTGCCCTTCACCTCGAACGATGCAAGGCCCCCAATAACACCCCAAAACCTTTCCACCCCCAAAACCAACCTTTCCAACCCCCAAAACCTTGGTTCGACTTAGCTTATATCGCTCATAAAAGCCATGCAGGTAAGAGAAACCCTCAGTATTTAACCAGAATGCCATTAACTTATAATGCTCAAATAACCATGGACTCTTGAAGGAAACGAAGAGACAATACTGCTGGACCTACGAAGCAGGAAAGACTGCAGAGTTAAACAACCAAGTAACAATAATAACCCAAAGGGCGCGAACACGGTAAAACCCAAGTCGAGTAACTTTCCAGGATCTCGACGAGGGACAGTTGTCCGCCCACAAGACCACCACAGACGAAAAATCGCACAGACTGCAGAGCTAAACAAGCAAGTAACAATACCCGAGCAACCAGGAACTCCACCACAGACGAAAAATTAGACAGACTGCAGAGCTAAACAAGCAAGTAACAATACCAACCCAAAGTCCGCGAAGATAGTAAAACCCAAAGGCAACGAAGATAGTAAAACCCAAGCTGAACTTTCCAGCATCTCGAGAAGGAACAGCTGGCCGCCGATCAGACCACCACAGCGCATGCCGACCACAGCTAAGACAAACCCTCAGTATTCAACCACAATGCCATTAACTTATAATGCTCAAATAACCATGGACTCTTGCATGCTCAAATAACAAGCTCAATTGTTGATGCCTTGCTATGAACACACTTTATTTACTGATCATGTTTTCTTTGTATGGTCAGATTTCTCATGCCAAAGTTAATCTTCTTGAAGTTAGACCAGGAAAATCTGAATCACTGATTGAAATTCCAGGCAATCCACAGCAAACAAGTGCACCAATTTTGTATGCAGTTCTTGATCTCCCTCCGACATTTTCCAACATTTGCCAACAATTCGTCGACTGTCCCCCTGTTGCTACTTTTTGATTTTGATTTCTTAGAACAAAAGCAGATCCCTTGATTCAATTAAATTTCTATTTAAGATAATTAACCATAAATCTGTCTGCAAACACGAACCCCTGCAGTACTAACTATATGCTTTGTTTCAAAATTCAGTCAAATCGCAATATAAACAGTATTGGCAATTTCTCTGAGTTTGAGGACCCAATTCTTCGTCAACGGACTTCTGCCAGATTTGAAAGGTACACAACATTTACAAAATTTTGTCAATTGCTACTATCATAGTGGTTTTGTTGATCAGTATTTCTGTCCTAATGTCCTTGGCATTGTATATCACCTTTGGCAGTGTGACAGCAGCTGGTCAGCTTATCACAAAAACTACAGTTGAATTTCTAACATCTGAACGCACAGTTGTAGCCATTCTAGGAAAGTCTGGAAATGATCTTGTTAAAATTCAGCAGTTAAGCTAGTATAAAGAAGCATAAATTTCTGCAAATTCCATGGGATCCCCTTCAACTGAAATTTTTGAAACATGCAGACTTGGAATGAAGTGCTGTCATTGCTGACAAAATGACATTGTATTGACAGAATGGCAAAATGTTACAGCACAAATCCTATGTTCTTAAATGATCATCTTGTATCTGAACATTCATCTAGTCGAATGTTCCATTAATTATTAGTTAATAAAAATTGGCATTGGCAGTTTTTATTTTGTCTCTATGGCTCTTGATTCATTATGCTAATGTTTAATGCATTAATTATTAGTTAATAAAAATTGCATTGGCAGTTTTTATTTTGTCTCTATGGCTCTTGATTCATTATGTTAATGTTTAATTAAATTTCAATATCTCTGATCCAATATAAAAATATTATTATTATTTATTTTTATTTAATTGTAATATCACACTCTATCTTTCATGTTTAAATAAATAATGCATTTTATGATTTAAATTACCCATATAATATTAAATACTGCTTATCCATTCATATTTAATTATAACTATTAAATTATTTATAGTTTTAACTAAGTATAAATTTCCTATAATATTTTTATTATTCAGTATTCATAATGGAAAGATTACACTTCCAATCACAAAGAAATAAAATTCCTTGAATAAAAAGATTCCCACATTGAAATGAACTGTTATCTATTTTTTATTTAAAACAGTATTAATTGAATATGACTTTCATAATTTATAACATGTAATATCATTTCTCCGAGTTGTATTAACCTGCAATAATTAGCTTATGCCAAGGCAAGCCTTTCTTGTCACCAGGTATAAAGTTTAATAACATAATAACTTTTAAAAAATCAAGCTCTCAAAACATTATTTCTAACTAATAAATAGAGTAATTTGAAGTGGTATAGCCAATCTCCATTCTTTTATTATTTTCAATTATCCCAAATTTCATCATTCTATATGTCATCATACCTCCTATGCTTATGTTATGCCAAATAAATTAATTATATTAAACTATACTCCCTAATTAAGATAATCACAAAATAGAAAAACAACTATGTTTAATGCCATCTATTTATCTGTGATGTAAGTGCTTTCATTATACTTTGAAAAAATTTCAATAAAAAAACTAACTTGCTTAAATGGAACACAGATATTGCAGAAAGCAAGAGTATACAACACCAAAAGATAATGAATTTTTTCTTGCAGATCATGATCAATTTACATTTCAACTCGTAGAGTTTAAATGTTTTTTTAATTTTAATCTGTTTATTTTAGTTTTTAATTTATAAAATAAACTTATCAAAATTACTTTGCTATTGTACTTAGATCCTATATTTACTAACCCAAAACTATAAAAAAGACCAAAAGTCATGTCCTTTTGCATCACAACAAATTACTAATTAAAAGCAACAAATTACTAATTAGAAATTAGATGCAGGGTTTATTTTCTTTGCTAATTAGTAATTGGAGAAATTTAAAGTTCACACTAAAGTTATGATAAACAATATTTTTAAATAAATATATCTTTTGTTCTTTTGACCATGGAATAATTCCCCAATCATTGACATTAACCCGAATGGTATCACTTATGTCCAAACATGTTACTAGATATCTAATCTTTCAATAATGGGTTCAAGACTCCATAATTTTTAAATGCTTAAGTTCTTATTTGACTTTCGACAATCATTTATCTAAATATTGAACACTCTCCACCACGGATTTAATTAACAAATTTATATTCATAATAATGTTTATTTTCTCATTATCATTTTATGAATATTTCCATAATATTCAAATGTAAAAAAATAACAAAATTCTATCTTTTATGCACCATGAATTCATTTTTATGCATTTAAATATATTTTATACCCCATGCTTATTAAAATACATAACTTACTTTAACACTCTCTAATTCTTCATACATTATAATGCATTATTATTACCTTTTATAGTTTTTCCCCGTCAAGGTTTCCATGATTCACTCTTAAATTTTATTACATTTTAATTATTAATCTAAACATTTTCTAAATCATGACACATTGGAAAATTACATCTAAAACTAATCTTACATTTATCACAATTCTTACTTAACAAACGCAAAGTTCATTATATTTCACTCTTTGCATAAAGTCAAAAAGTCCATACAACAATTCGCTATCCAATTCACTAAATCTTAATACAAATAAGCATGCCTACAACACACTAGTAATGCAAACTAGCTCTGATGATAATGCAAATTAAACACATATTAAATCTCATAATAATAACTCACCAAACTCTTCTACTAACCGGCAGGGACTAGCGCCACAACAGTGGCTCCTTGTTTAATATAATATATATATATATATATATATATATATATATATATATATATATATATATATATATATATATATATATATATAGATAATATTAAGTCATTTATTTTTCTAATATTTTTCTTTTCTAATAAATTAATTTAGGTTTAGTTTTTTATTTTCATATTTTTTAGGATTTTAGTCAGTTTTTTTTAATATTTTTGTTCATTCATTATTTATTCATATTTTTTTTGGTCGTTTGACTCTTTTTTCAATCACTCATTTTATGTCTTGAAAATGGATCCCCTTTGGAATTTGAAATTGTAGGATGATTAAGTGAAATAATGAAGAAAACAAGAAACACAAGAATGAATAACCAAGATAAGAAACTGAATGTATTATTTAACAATGATTCTCCGTGTTTTTTTCATGGGCATTTGATAGTTTTATATCACCAACTATCGTTACATAACTAATTTATTCGGTATACAACTGTCTATTTACATTTACCTAAGGTTACTAATTCGTTGTCAAACTAACAAACTCCACCTTGACAACAATTTTCCCATTCATCATCTTTCCTGCAAGCCAACAGAAGCTAAACACCACCGCAACTTCTCTACTGTAACTGGTTTTGTGAATATGTCTGCACAATTTTCTCGTGTATGGACCTTTTTAAGAGCTACTTTTCCGCCATCGATCACATGTCTCAGAAAATGATACCTTACATCAATGTGCTTGGTTTTGCTGTGATAGGCAGCGTTTGTAGCCAAGTGAATAGCGCTTTGACTGTCACAAAGTACATTCACTTTCTCTTGCGTCCTTCCAATCTCATCGAGCAGACCCTTTAACCAGATTGCTTCTTTACTGGCATCCAAATCAGCTATATATTCAGCTTCGGTAGTGGACAACGCAACTGTTTCTTGAAGCTTTAACATCGAACTAATTGCTCCACCTGCAAGAGTAAAGACATAACCTGTAGTAGATCTTCTTTTGTCCAAATCACCTGCATAGTCAGCATCTACATATCCGCAGACTGATCCTTCACTACCACTAAAGACGATGCAATGGTCACTTGTGCCTCTTAGATATTGAAGCACCCATTTCACTGCTTGCCAATGTTCTTTACCTGGATTTGCCATGAACCTGCTGACAACTCCAACTGCATGTGAAATGTAGGTCTTATAGATACCATCGCATACATTAAGTTGCCTACAGCGTTTGCATATGGTACATGAGACATATACTGCTTTTCTTCATTAGCTCTAGGACTCAAAACTGAAGAAAGCTTAAAATGGGAAGCTAAAGGAACATTAATAGGTTTCACATTATTCATAGAGAACTTTTCAAGTACCTTCTCCACATACTTCTGTTGTGACAACCAAAGCTTACCATTTTTCCTGACTCTGTGTATCTCCATGCCCAAGATATGTTTTGCTGCTCCAAGATCCTTCATATCAAACGTCCTAGAGAGTTGATCCTTTAACCTGTTGATCTCTTCCATGCTTTTTCTTGCAATAAGCATATCGTCAACATACAAAGCTAAGATAATGAATATGTCATTGAAACTTTTGAAGTACACACAATGATCATACTCACTTCTTATAAAGTTCTGGCTCACCATGAAGGAATCAAACTTCTTGTACCATTGTCTAGGAGACTGCCTCAGACCATACAATGATTTCCTGAGCTTGCAAACTAATCTTCTGCTGCGACCTCGTACAAAACCTTCTGGTTGTTCCATATATATCTCTTCATTCAAATCACCATGTAGAAAAGCTGTTTTAACATCTAACTGTTCTAACTCAAGATTAAGCAACGCAGTTAGTTCCAACACAGTACGTACAGAAACAAGTTTTACAACTGGAGAAAAAATCTCATGAAAGTCTATACCTTCAACTTGAGAATACCCTTTTGCTACCAGTCGCGCCTTATACCTTTCAATACTACCATCAACTTTCCGTTTCATCTTGAAGACCCATTTACGTCCAACAACACTTCTCCCTTCAGGAAGCTCTACAAGATCCCAGGTATTGTTCTTGGCTAAGGAGTCCATTTCTTCTTCCATAGCCATTTTCCATTTCTCGCTATCTGTATCATCTACTGCTTCCTGATAACAAGAAGGTTCCCCATCTTTAGTAATCAAAGCAAACGATGAAGCAGAATCTTCATACCTTTTGGGAGTTCTCCTTTCCCTTGTAGACCTTCTCAGAGTGACTGGTTGCTGAACTGGTTCAGAAACTTGCACTCGTTCAGAAGCTTCAACGGCTTCCTTTGTGTCTTCAACACCTTTTTCTCCAGAAGTCTCTCCTTCCTTTCGATTGTCACCGAAAGGTCTAGCCTCCAACTGAACTCGTTGACTCGGTGATACCTGTTCCTGTTCACTTCTTTCAACATTTGATTTTAACAAAGAGGATTCATCAAATGTTACATCTCTACTAATGACTATCTTCCGCAATGTAGGATCCCACAACCTATATCCTTTCACTGCATAGTCATACCCAACAAAGACATAACATTTCGACTTTGGATCTAATTTTGAACGCTGATTTGTTGGAATAAGAGAATAAGCATCACAGCCAAATATCCTCAAATGAGAATAGTCACAAGACTGACCTGTCCAGACTTCTTCAGGAATTTTACAATCAATTACTGCTGAAGGTGATCTGTTAACTAAATAACAAGCAATAGATACTGCTTCTGCCCACAACTCTTTTTGCAAGTTAGCATTGCTGATCATGCTTCTGGCTCTTTCCATAAGAGTCTGATTCATACACTCAGCAACACCATTTTGCTGAGGAGTATAAACAATAGTTTTGTGTCCAGCAATGCCCTCATCCTTACAGTATTGTTCAAATTCAACAGAAGTGAACTCACCACCATTGTCAGTTCTTAGACATTTAATAGATTTGCCTGTTCTTTTCTCTACCATTACTTTAAATTGTTTAAAGACATTTAATACATCAGCTTTCCTTTTTAGCATATAGACCCAAACTCTACGGGAGTAATCATCAATGAACGTTAAAAAATACAATGCACCTCCATATGACACAACAGGGGAAGGCCCCCACAGATCAGAATGAATGTATTCTAAAACATCTTTACTATTATGATTTCCAACTTTAAATCTCTGTTTACACTATTTTCCATACACACAATGTTTACAGAAATCTAAATTCAAGGATTTCAGACCGGGAAGAGATTTACGTTTCATCAGTATATGAAGACCTTTCTCGCTCATATGACCCAAACGCTGATGCCACAGACGAGTACCTGCTTCCTCCTTTTCTGACGCAACTGCTGCTTCACTGACCTGAGTACTTCCTTTTAACCTGTAAAGATTTCCGACCTTTTTTGCCTTCATAACCATAAGGGCTCCTTTGAAGACTTTCAAGATGCCATCCTGACCTGTAAAATTATAACCATCTCAATCCAACACTCCCAAAGAGATTAAATTTTTCTTCAAATCAGGTACATGTCTAACACTAGTTAATGTCCTAACTGTGTTATCATACATCTTAATCCTGATATCTCCCATCCCAACAGTCTGACATGACATATTGTTACCCATAAACACAGAACTACCATTTACCTTTTCATACGAAGTAAACCAATTTCTATGTGGGCACATGTGATGCGAAGCACCAGAGTCTAATAGCCAACTATCAAAACTCTGAGAGACATTACATTCAGGTGAAGTTTCATCTATCATACATAATTATTCAGCAGATAAAACTTCGTCTATCATACCTAAATCGACCTGATTCGCTTCGTTCTTTGGGTTTTCGGATTCCTTTCATTTCCAACAGTCCTTCTTCAAGTGTCCAACTTTACCACAGTTCCAACATTTTGCCTTACACTTCTTGCCCTTCGATTTCGACCTGGAAGACCCCTTTGGTTTTTCTCCTCTTTCCTTTGAGCGTCCTCTAGCGACCATGGCTTCTGATGAAACTGTTTCAGTGCTGGATTTCCTTCATACTTCTTTAGACAGAAGAGCTCCCGCGACTGATTCAAACTTCAAAGAATCAGTAGAGTTGAAGCTGATTGAAGTTACGAAGTGATCCCATGATTCAGGCAGAGAACACAGCAAGGTTATGGCTTTATCTTCTTCCTGTATCTTGACTTCCATATCTGTTAATTGACAATTAGTGTATTAAAAACATTCAAATGTTCTGCAACGTTTGAACCTTCTTTCATTCGAAGACTGTATAACTGTCGTTTCAGATAAATTCTGTTGGTTAATGATTTTGTCATATAGAGTTTTTCAAGTTTTTCCCACAATCCTGACGCCGTAGTCTCTTCAACAATGTTGAAGAGAACTTCATCCACTAGGCATAACCGGATGGTACTGAGAGCTTGGGCATCCAAGTCCTCCCAGTTTGAAGTAGTCATGGTTGCAGGTTTCTTAGTTGCCCCATCCAATGCCTTGTGCAACCCTTGTTGCACAAGCAGATCCTTAACCTTCAGTTTCCAAAGAGCAAAATTGCTCTTTCCGGTGAATTTCTCCACCTCGAATTTTGCATTCGACATCTTGGCCATTTTCTAAGACTTTCAATCTTCAGTCTAGGGTTTAAAAAAAAATATTTCAATTTTCTTCTTCCAAAAAAGAAAATTCAAATGCCAACCAAGGATTTCCCAATTGTTGTAACTCTCCCTACTTCAATTTTTTTTAAAAACTGAATATTTTTCAGGGAAAAACCTTTGTTTTTGTCAATTCAAAGAAAAACCCTTAAAAAAAAACTTTTGTTCTCCTTTCCTTTAAAAAAAAACTGTCTTCTTTTCCTCACTATCTCACATTCACCACTGTATTCAAAACAATTTCTGAAACAAAAAAATTTCCTTTAAAAAAAAAAAAAAAAAAACCCGGATTTCTTTTGCTGATCGAAATCCTGACAGCACGCAGAGTAGTCAGCGAATGTTTGGCAAATAAGGAGAAACTTGACATCCACCAGATTAACACGCATCACTGAAAAGCTCCTCACGCAGGTCACGCGGCACTGAAAGCAGTCTCATGTAGGCACCAGCTTAACACGCAGCACTTAAAAAAACTCCTCAGGTGTCCACCTCACCGCAATCGAATGCTGAAAAACGTGTGTACTGCAAACGTAACAGGGATTCTCAACTCGCTTCACGCAGAGCACACAACTACACACGCAGGTCTGTCTTGGACTCACGCCGCCTTCACGCAGCAGGTGGGTCTTCACCTTCACGCAGGTCTGGTCTCTTCTCAGCGCAGGCGCAGGTGGGTCGCAGCAAGTCTCTGGTCTCTTCTCAGCGCAGGTCTGTCGTTTTTTTTCAGCGTTCTTTCAGCGCAGGTCACGCCGGTTCTTACAGCAGCAAATTGTTTTTTTCAATGTTCTTCTCAGCGCAGGTCACGCCGATTCTTACAGCAACAGGTTCTCACGGCTTCTCATGCGGACAGAAAAAACAACATCACACCTTCACGCCCAATCGCTCGGCCTTGTTAGGCTCTGATACCACTTGTAGGACAAATAAGTGAAATAATGAAGAAAACAAGAAACACAAGAATGAATAACCAAGATAAGAAACTGAATTAGAAACTAAATGTATTATTTAACAATGATTCTCCGTTATTTTTTTCAAGGGCATTTGATAGTTTTATATCACCAACTATCGTTACATAACTAATTTATTCGGTATACAATTGTCTATTTACATTTACCTAAGGTTACTAATTCGTTGTCAAACTAACAGAAACATCAACAAGATTTATATAATATTGTGGACAATGAGATCTGTGGAATGAGATCTGTTCTCTCAAGAATTCAAAGATCAAAATTGAAACAAGAGTCGTTGAACTGCACATTTTTGAAAAATTGTCATAACAATAACATTATTCCTCCATTTGCTCGTGTAAAGCATAGAATTCTTAGTCAGTATAATAATAATAATTCATTTTTAAAATTAAGTTTGGCACTCATCCATGGTGAAATTAGGAAAAACCATGTTGCATTAGACAGACTCGGTCGTTCAACCCTTACTGCTCACTTAGAGTTAGCCAGCGTCATCGATAAGGATTTATGGAGAACGATTGATGCAAACGTTGCACTAAAAGATCAAAAGGAAAGATAAATTTCTCATGAAAGGCATTCCAAGAAGCTCTCCAGGTTAAGAAGCAATCTTCCCACAGTTGTTCCAGTCGAGTCTTCTAGCGTTGGTATTAATGAGCTAGGAGGTTTCGACTTTAACAACAGTAAGCCCAAACATCTGTTAGCAAGGGTAGAAGATGCAGAGAATTTTGATAAAAGTCAATTCAAGAATCAACAGAGCATTGAGAGCAGGGATATAGATAACGAGTGTAATGTTGTTTTCCATGGAGTCGATTTTGGTAGTAGCAGTATTGTTAATAAATATGGCAGCATCGACTTTGATATCACATAAAATATCAGACTTCCTAGGACTGTTCTAGTTGATAAGTCTTCCAACGTTGGTATTAACGTTAAGGAGAAGCTATAAGGTTTCAATTATAGTGAACCCAGGCATTTGATAGCAAGGGTTTAAGCTTCAAGGAGAGTCGATGAGAGTGCCTTCTTCGGTTGTCAAAATGAGGACGACAAAATCGTTGAGGGCAATGTTGTTTTCTCTACCATAAAATCTGGAGACATCAATTTTGGTAGCAACAATAAGTCTGGCAAAATCGACTTCAATATAGCAGGGGAATTAAATAGTTTGGATAACAGATTAAGGACTGTGGATTGAAACGTCTTTATGAGTAAAAGTATCTCAGGAAGCTTCCCCAAAATCAAGAATGAAGATAGCACGTTAATAAATCCAGAGAGCGAGGGCATCGTTGTTTACTTTGATTCTGGATGTAACAACGATTGCCTTGATAATGATCATTCAGACAGTGCCAAGTGCCCATCAAATAATTTTGATAATACTGGTTACAACATTGAAGATTTGGAAGTTGAGCGCAACAGTTCGAAAGTCAAAAACGAAGACAGCAGCTCCAGGGAGGTCAACATCGGTGGGAGGCATAAGAGCATGGATGAGAATAATAAGGACAATAAGGGCATAAGTAAGGAGGTATTTGGGCATAACTACAACGTGGTTAATGAAATTAATAAGGATGGTTCTAAATCTTCTTATTTTATGGTCAACCCAAGTGATTGCAACCGTGAGAGGAGTAGAATTAGCAAAAATAATAGTTTAGCTTTTAAAAGAAAGGATTATGACAATTCAAATAACCTTGTTTCAAAATTTAAGCCTAAGAAGAATGTTGTTAATTTTCCTTCCCACGAATTGAGTCCAGAAGCAGTTAATAATTATTAGCAAAGGTTTGGGATTCATGGTTACACCTAAGCGAATGGAGCGAATTCCATTTGAGAACATCAATTGTAACATTGAGGATGGCATTCAAGGCCTTTCCTTAGAGGAAAAATAAGTATTAAGGAAGGAATATTCCCTTATAATGAGGAAATCCAAGCCCCGAAGGAGTAATTTAAATAAGGATGAATAAGTTTCTCTTAAGTCCCTTCATAATAATGACGAGATTGTGGTTCTTAAGGCAGATAAAGGAGGAGCGACTGTTGTTTTGGATAAATATGATTACATTCATAAAATGAATGAGCATCTTAATTGTGGTAGTTATAAGAGACTTAACTCCAACCCCATACCCAAGGTTATAAAAGAGGTCAAGAAGGAAATTTTGGAGTCCAATCTTGATGATAAAATAAAAAAGAGGTTAATTTCTTCCTGTGAGGTTATCCCTAGAATTTATGGGTTGCCAAAAATCCACAAGGAAGGGGTCCCTCTTAGACCAATAGTCAATACCATTGGATCCCCCACCTATGAATTAGCTAAATATGTTGCTAAGATCCTTAAGCCTCTTGTTGGAAACACATATTATTTTATTAAAGACTCCAATGATTTTGTAAAACTTATAAAAAATGAGAGGGTTGATAAAGATGACATTCTTGTGAGTTTTGATGTAGTGTCCTTATTTACCAAGATTCCCTTGGATGAGGTTGTTCATGTTATAAAATAAGTCACTGATCCGGAAACAACTAAACTTGTGGAGATCTATTTGTGTTCCACTTTTTTCAGTTTCTAAGGAGGTTATTATGAGTAGATATCTCGAGTCGCAATGGGATCTCCTCTCTCACCAATTGTTGTTAATTTATACATGAATTACTTTGAGATAAAATCCCTTGACTCATACCCTTTGAAACCATCATGGTGGAATAGATTTGTTGATGACACCAACGTAAAATGGAATCATGGTAGGGTTAAGATTAAGAAGTTTTTCAATCATCTTAACTCTATCTCATCGGAAATTAAGTTTACTATGGAGCTTGAAGAAAATAGTAGCCTTCCTTTTTTTATATGTCTTTGTTATCAGAAAGAAGGATGGTACTTTGGGACATTAAGCCTTTAGGAAGAAAACCCACATTGAAAGCCATATTCATGCTGAATCTTGCGATCATCCATCCCAAAAATGTTGTGTCCTTAACACTCTTTCCTTTAGGGCCCTTAGAATATTTGACTCTGATCACCTTAATGAAGAAATTGAGCACTTAACCTATGTATTTAAGGGTATAGGATACAAGGATGAGTATATTAAGAAAGTTATAAAGAGAGTTGAAGGAAAGCTCCTCTCTAAGGGCCATCAAGCTAATTGTGGTAAAGTTTTCCTTCCATTCATTCAAATTGTTATAGATAAGATTGCTAAGATTTTGGGGAAGAAGGACACATTCACTCAGTTTACAACATCTTGCATGATCAAGCAAGGAATGAAGTCTGTCAATGATAGCTTCGATCAACAACAACTTAAGGGAGCTTATAAGATTGATTGTTCTTGCAGCATAAGTTATATTGGAGAGATAGGGAGCTCATTAAAAACAAGACTAAAAGAACACGGAGCAGATATTAAGAATGGGAGACCACGCACTTCAACCCTTGCAGAACACTCCTCGAAGACCAAGCATCACGTTTGTCTAGAAAATGCCAAAATTATCACTAGGGAAGAAGACTACCAAAAGAGAAAAATCAAAGAAGCACTTGAGATTATGAAATACCCGCACAACCACAACATGGATGGTGGGAAGGAGATTAGTGGAAATTCGCTTCCCCTGATCAGACATATCATCGCTTTGAGATTTTCTTCCGAGGTATAGTATCTCGTGTATAACTTTCTTTCCTTATCTTGAATTTCTTAAATATATTAGAAAAAAAAATAGCTCCATCATTAGCATCATTAAGAGTATATAAAAAAAATAGCTTTTGATTCTAATTATTCAATTTATTAGTTAGTTAGTTATTTATTTTATTTTATTAATGAATAAAATTAATAAATAAATTAATTATTAATAATAATTATTTATTCATAATAATAATTATTATTTATTTATTACAAATAATAATTAATTATTAATAATAATTGAATTAAGTACTTATTAGTTGCAAGTAATATTCTTGATTATTATCTATTATTAACATTAACCATTTAATCAAATATTTTGTTACTTATTAACAAAAATAAATAAATAAATTATTGTTAATTACTATTATTAATTAATTATTTATTTATTATAATAATTAATTAATTAATTATTCATAAATAAATAAATTAGTTTATTATTAATAATCAATTAATTATATATATATATATATATATATATATATATATATATATATATATATATATATATATATTCGTTTTTTCTATGATATTTTTCTTTTCTAATAAATTAATTTAGGTTTAGCTTTTTATTTTTATATTTTTTAGGATTTTAGTCGGATTTTTAAATATATTTGTTCATTCGTTATTTATTCATTTTTTTTGGTCGTTTGACTCTTCTTTCAATCACTCACTTTATGTCTAGAAGATGGATACCCTTTGGGATTTGAAACTTCGACAAGATGTATATAATATTGTGGATAATCCGAACGATATTTTTCAAAAAGTTGCTTTGTAAGATCTTTGTGGATTTGGATCAATTCGAATGGGGATTTACAAAGATGACTTTGAATTTGCTTCTATAGTTAAATAACTTCATTGTTTCTTTGTATTAGTTGTTCCAACAAGTTCTCCTTTTCCTTTTCAACTTGAGCAAGCTCTATTGTTTGAGCATGTTCAAAACTAGGCATCTTAAGTTTCTTTCTCTAAGATTTCATTTCGGCTTCAATATTCTGCAATAGTACTTTCAATGCTTCCCCATTTATTGGATCAACTCCAAGCTTAACAATTAACTTCTTGTACTCTTCAATTTGAATTTGCTTCGCTCTGAAGTTTTCTTTTTCTTTCTTTAATTATTTGGTAACATTTTCAAGAAGTTTCTCAGCTTTAGTCACTATTAAGGAAATTTTCCTTAAATAAATGTAAATCATCTCACCATCTTGTTTCTTCAGATAAATCTTGTTTAGTAGTGGAATAACACTCAATTTAATAGACAAATTCATTGTCTTCAAGTTAGGTCTTGTAGCAATAGATTGAGTGCTAAGGTGTATACGATATCATTTTAATTTGTTTCTCTCCAAATCCATGCCTAAAAGTATCTTAGTTTGGTAAATCGAGGTTGAATGCATTGATAGTTGAGCTTCCATATCTCTTCTTACTTTATGACTCCTTTCCTTAATATGATGATAATCATGTTGCAAGATGTTTACTTGAGACAAAGTATGTTTAGTTGGCTGTGCTACAATCCCAGTAGATGCTAAAGGAGGGATTTTCCACTCTTTATTTTCTAGTTGCATTTTAAATCTAGGTTGTTCTGAAGGCACCTATGTCAATTTAATCTACATATTTTCCTCTTCTTGTCCTTCTTGGATTTTAGGCATTTTTTGTGGTTCTTGTTCTTCTATTTCTACATCTATCTTCTCAGGAACAAATCTCTTTAAACTCTTTTCTTTTACCACAGGAGTTTCAATGTGCATTTTATGATGTCCATTAGGTTCATGCAACAATTTATCACCTGACCAAACATCTTAATTTTCCAATTTATCTAATTCGGTCTTTCTTTCATGTGAGTAAGACATAGAACCATCATTTAATATTTTTTCACAAATAATGTGATGACGATCATATTGCCACTTCTCCCCTTTTTCAAAATTAAATTCCTTCATCATGTATTCAATTTGTCCAAGGGATTTTCTATAATGCACAATAAATGGTCCCAAACCTTCTCTAAATTAATAGTATATTCTTTACATCGAGGGAAAAAATGAATCTGGTCAATATTCAAACTTTGGCTTGTAAACTCAAGGGAGAAGATTCTCATGGGAAGGAATACTGGAAGGCGATATGGCTACACTTATCCTCCATATAATATAGTCTCTGTATAATGTTCAAACAAAAACAAATCAACCACATTCATGTAAAATTCTTGTTGGTTCTTGATTGTTCAAAAAAGTGTGTGCAACAACCATGAAAGATGATAAGTATTGAGAGAAGCCCTCATTTTATTCATTCCACCTGATAATACTTGTCCAATCAACCACTGATTTCAATTGCTTCTCTGAATCCAACATGTTCAGGTTAATATTGTTGAATTTGGTTGCATGTGAATATAGAAATAAATGCTCCATATATGATGGATATCTAAAGTACCCAATGGTTTGGAAATTTTGGAATTGGAAATTGATTGAATTAGCTAGATAGGTGGGAATATCTAATACAACATCATGTTACAACACCAAACTAAGGAACCCTAAGGCCTGGTTAGTTACAATTCCAATGTCATCTTCTCCAAGAATAAACAAAATTATAGCCAAAACTTGCTAGGCAGTCTAAAAAAAAAGTTATATGATAACTTGCTGCTACCTGAGGAATTTGGGTTTTGACGGTAAAATCAACTTGAACAATTTGTATTTATCATGTTGAGGGAGGGATTTATAAGTGAGGCTTAGAGTTTCATTATTAAATTGTTTGAGATTTTCAACTGTGGGGAATTTGAATACATTACCAATCAGTTCAAGTGTAGCTTGAGAAATATTTTCTCTTGTTACAGAAATGACAAAATCTCTTTGGGGAACCACAGAAAATCCCAACCAACTTATGAATTTTGGGAAGTTATAGAAAATGGGGACAATTGTATGACAAAGACTAGACTATACAAATTAGAGTAAGTCATTAGACACATTGAATCAGTTGAGGGCATCTCGTTGGACTTGAAGGAGGTCAAATGGAAACTACAAGTCATGGATATCAACTTAACGACCAATTAATAGAAAAGTATCAAGTATAGGTGGAGCAACAAGGTTTTGGGTCTTCTTCATATTGAAAACATAAATATATAGGGACACCGCATTTATGTTCCTAATTAACAACATCTTTATTTAGTATCTAGACAAGTCTATGCTAGTTTTTATGGACGATATCCTGGTTTATGCAAAAGCCAGTGAAGAACATGAAGAAAATTTGAGGGAAATATTACAGTTGTTGAGAGAGCATAAGTTGTATGCCAAACTCAACAAATGTGAATTATCCCAATCACAAATTCAATATTTGGGACATTTCACCTTAAAAGGAGTAATTATAGATCTCGAAAGGTTCAAGGCCATAATGGAGTTGGCCTACTCCCCGAAATGTCATGGAGGTTAAATCCTTCAAGGGATTGACCGTTATTATTTGCGATTCATTCAAGATTTCAAAAATTGGACACCCAATCACAAATTTACAAAACAAATGGATCAATTTCGAGTGGAAATTAGACCTTACAACTAGTTTTGAGAAGATAAAGAAATTGCTCACACATACACCTATTTCGAGAATAACATATCCTAAGAAATATTTCCTAGTTTGCATGGATTCTTGTAGGGAAGGACTAAGTGGGGTCCGACATAAGAAGGACATGTAATGTATTATTAGCCAAGGAAACTAAATGAGCACAAAAATAACTATGTCACTTATGACTTGGAGATAACAACAATCGTGCATGCATTAAAAATGTGGAGGCACTACTTACATGGGAGGAGATTTGTGTGGATGACAGATCATGGAGGTTTGAGATACTTGTTTGATTAACGCAAATTAAATGCTAGACATGCCAGATGGTTAGTCGTGATTAGTGAATTTTATTTTGAGATAAAGCATACTAAGGGCAAGGAAAATAGAGTAGCATATGCGCTATACAAAATCTACGACTCCGGACAAAAGTGTCTTCCCTAGACTAGGTGGCCTAGTCTAAAAAAACAAAAAGCAAAGAAACCAATGTTTTCCTTAAAGTAAATGGACAATGGGATGAAGCCTACTTGGAATCCATCGTAAGACTCGTTCCTCATTTATCTTGTATGCTCCAATCTAAGCTTCTATTGCTATAATTAGAACCTACACAACTAGACAACAAAACCCAAATATATACGACATCTATGTAGCATAATCCAATCACTTAATTCAATAGATCAACATAGTATTGAAATACATGAAATTATAAAATCACATATAGGAAAAAAATGAACTCTTTGTATTAATAAAAATGGAGAGAGGTACAACCAAATATAGAGTTGATCTTGTAGAAGATCTCCTTCAAGTTGACTTGTCCTTCCTTGTCATAAATAGTATCTCTATGTCACCCTAATGCATGGAATAATGACTATCACAACAACAACATGAGGGTAGAATCTATCTCCAAAATATAACCCCTAGCTTGTGGATGGAAGTAAATATATAGAAGAGGATGGTAGGTTAGGAATTCTTATCCATTTACCAATCTAGGCTTGAGATACACTCTTGATGGAAGGATGAGCTCAAGGAATAAGGGGTGAAATCTCCAAAGTAGGATAAGATAGGATTCGAGACTTTCATCCAAGGTAAATGGTTATAACAACTCCTGAAAACTTCTGGAAGAGGAAGCTTCAAGATTATTTTTATTTTTCTCGAATTTCTATAATCAGTGCACCCCCAGCAAGGGGCAACCTACTGGTGATCAACGCAAGTTCAAAGAAGGCCAACCTACTGGTGAACACAGTCTCTCAAAGGGTCAGGGTGCGTTGGCCTTAAAATCACTGAAATGAAGAAGTTAAAGGAAAAAACTTTGGTATTAGGGAGAGTCATGATTAGGGCTTTGTGCAAAGGTGATGAAAGGGGTAAAAGGATTTTGATTGATCTAGTTAACAGGCCTATTAGCCATATGTGACAAAATGGCCTATAACAGATCTCATTGTGATATTTCAGGACCTCATTGGATCAAAATGGTCTTAATAAGGGGGGAAAGAGAACATGAAGAACAAGATATGAGTGCAGCAAATGACCCTGCTACCATCCAGGCACTAAAAAATTGTGGGTTACTGAAATTCTTCTGGCTTCCTGGCATGAGGCAACAAATGGAGCTGCTATGATATGTTATTCATTCATGGGATGTTCAAGCACATGCATTTAGGGTAGGAGCACATCTGTTCGAGATAAAGGTAGAGGACATATATTTATTGACTAGTTTATCTATGAGAGGTTCCCCCATCTCCTTCTTAGGTGGGAGAAGGGGTGGAGAGACAGTCAAGGATTACATTTCCACTCATTGCAGACCTCAATCCCAACCAACTAAGGACGAGAAAATCAACATAAAATATGTGACCTCATTTCCTTTAAGAATGATCATATTCATCATTTCCAGATTGGCTAGTAGCTCTACACTTCACGTAGCTAACAGGTCATACATGTAGTATGCCCTAGAATGTATCGAGCCAACAATTTTCAACTGGAGCGAGGGAGTGTTGGTCAACATGAAAGAAAAATTTACTACAGCAAGAGGTGGAAAAATGAATTCTTTTGGATGTGGTTCTATCTTGATATCTTTTTCTTTAGAACCGA
Source organism: Pinus tabuliformis (assembly GCA_031772625.1). Taxonomy (NCBI): domain Eukaryota; kingdom Viridiplantae; phylum Streptophyta; class Pinopsida; order Pinales; family Pinaceae; genus Pinus; species Pinus tabuliformis. Next base: position 335,470,767 of record CM062820.1, read on the forward strand.
TTCCATTATTACAACCTCAACATATCACACTTGAGCCCATTGATCCAAGAGTTCCATGGATGAGGAGGTGGATAGATCTTATGTCCCAACATGCAGATCCATTGACGATCAGTTTCTCACCATTTTTCTTCGGATGGTTGCACATGCAATTCATTATGATAGATGATTATCCATACACAGGGATGGATTTTCGTGGAGACCATGATCTCATGCTTTTGGAGGGTGAGAAGTGGGGTGCTATAGGTACGACATTTCAACCATTTTTTATTTTAAGTTTTACAAATCTTTTTTTTTTAAATGTATCCAAGTCTAAACTATTGATTTTTTCATGCAGATGTTGGGCTCGTTCTACCTATAGGTGCTTCATATCTCCATCGTGCTAGAGACACACAACAGGAAGTAGCACCAATACAAGTTTTTGTAGTAGCATGAGATGTACTACAAGATCTTAATGTAGCTGATACCTTGGAAGAGGTGGAGTACCACATGGAGGGGCTAACATATGGGATAGATGAGACCACGATCAACTAACTTCCTATGCGACTTCAACAACGCACTATTGGAGTGTCAAGCCATATTGGTCGGCTATTGTGCAAGATAGCTCGTGCAATGGCATGTTATAATGAGCACTATGATTAGTCTACTAGGAGGTTGATAGCCATATTTTCATGTAGTTTTTGATATGATAGGCCATGTGGCCATATGTGTCTCAGGCACAATTTTTGTAAAACCAAACCTTTATATATAAAATTATGTTCAATGTTTCTTATGTTCCTATTATTAATTTCAATGGACGTGATATGTATTGAAATTTATTTACATATGTTGCAAATGTCTATCTTACACATGATTAGCCAACCTATATGTCAATGTGTTTATATTTTTAGAAATGTGTTGATATAGGATGAAATCAAAGTGTCTTTCTAGAAGGTGAACCCTCAAGAACATGCAAAGAATAGTTCGACTTCTGACCAAATAAACATTAGTCAATATTAGTACTATAAGTTGTGAGTCAAGTCTGGTGACTAAAATATGGATTCGATGTGAAATAACATTAGACAGAAGCTTGACCACTGTACTATAATCAACAATGTTGTTGGTGGAGCGACCGATACATATCCCTCCTAGACTCACTAACTCACCATTTGGAGCAAATGTAGCCCATGTTGCGGAAAATAGGTTCTGATTACTATGACTAGCGCCATCAGCATAACCAACATATGGTTCAGAGGATGCCGAGATTTACAAACCTAAATCAAATGGGATCAATAAAAACCATACGAAACTCTGAAGATACACACAGTAAACATACTCAACACACCTATATACAATATGTACATAATGCACTATGCAAAAATCAAGCATAGTATTTTTTAAGGTACAACCCATTTCTAGGATGCACTAGTGGAATTCCATCAAAATCTACTAGACCATAGGCCCCTTTAGCGAGAAAATTCTTGAAAATATATGAACCTAGCCACATGGGTTGGAACTTTTCTGATCCTAACTTATCATATTCTTGGTCATATAGAAGGAGAAGACCTCCTTTCGAGAAGACACGAGGCTTGAAATGTTTGTCATATTGTGCCTTGACATGTTTCTTATAGGCTTCATTAGCCATAGCAACATCTCACTTAGTCTCATCTAAGCGCATTAGATGTAAGAGACGTTCCTATTCTATGGAAGTAGCAAGAAGAAGTTCTACAACAATTTTTAGTAACGAAATATTACATTCTATCGGAAGGATAACTTCCAGAACATAAACCGATTGAAACGACATAAATCCAATAGTAGTCCTAACGTAGGTTCAGTGTTCCCCAAGGAAGCATAAAGAAGAAGATGCCAATCCGATTTATGGGTCCCTATCACACGTTGAAGCATTGTTTTGAGAACTTTATTAATTTCCTCAACTTGCTCGTTAGCTTCAAGATAACAGGGAGTGGAACTTTCATGAGAGATTCTCATCTTGGTAGTCAGTTCAGACATCATGTGAATGCGAAAGTGTTTCCCATGGTCCATAACTATGGATTTCAGAACACCAAACCATGTGATGACATGGTTAAAGAAAAATATGCAGTTGTTTTTCCAGTATTGTTAAATGTAGGCATCGCCTCGACCCATTTAGTAAAGTAATCAACCACTACAATAATATAGCCATGCCCCCCGACTGAGTGAGGGTTACATGTCATGAAATCGATACCCCATTTCACAAAAGGACCTACGACGATAACAAGATGCATAGGAATGGACGGAGCATGTGCCTTACGGTCGTCAAGATGGCATGCATGACATTTTTATTAAAAATCATTATGATGACTAATGATGGAATGGTAAACATGTAACCAGCAACAACTTCATTGCATGGCTAGATAATATTATGAGGATGATTCATAGAGTCTTGTGGGCACAACATTGTTTATTAAGAATATCAATGAAGCCTTCAACCTAGGCAAGGATCAAAAGGAAGTCATGTTAGTTTGATTAAGGCATTGGAAGAAGAAGAGGCAATTAAGAACTACAAGATTAGTGAACATCTCCCTTTTGTACTGTGCCAACCCTAAGTAACTATGTTTTTCTATGTTAATAGGCCCTATATAAACATTTAAGTGTAGACTCCTGAATCCTATATGTGAAGGAGAAGTGATAGTGAAACTATCAGACATCAACTAGTCCAGATTATTGGTAGGAAAAGTTTTGTTTATTTTCCTGAAAGAGTATGCCTATATGAAATGAATTTTAGTAGTGCATTGATGTTTCTTTTTAATTCACATAAAATGCAACTAAACATAGACTAATCACTTACTACACGATGTTGTTGAAACTAATTTAATAGTTGTTGTAAATTATAATTGAAATGATGTTACACTAAAGAAACTTGCATTGTTTAGCTGGGTGCATATACAAATTTCAAGTGGATTTCCTTGAACATGCCATGGGATGTAAGGCCATGATGCAATATGAAAAAATTATTACTCATGAAAATCGAAACATTATGAGAGTTGTCTCCTGGTTGTGAGATTTGTCTTCTATAAGTTTGGAAAAACAAAATTTTGATTGAAAATTTCATGATAAATTTCATGGGAATTGCATGCATGTGAGATAGGTGAAATGATGTATCTATACAAGGAGGATAGTTGATGGCTATAAATTAGAGTGGCACGATAAAAGTCTTGGAATTATTCCATGTAATGCCTCATAAATGGATATGGTGAATTCCCTAGTTGGAACCGTTAATGGATATAAAGATGGAAGCCTAGGAAAAAACCATCATGATGTCATTGGAACCTATGATATGCTTTGATCACCATGGACCATGACATGTGGTATGAGTTGTGATATATTAAGAACGAAGTAGAGAGATGCCTTGGCTGAAAGACTCTATGAGTCTCTGTGGTCTTCTTGTGCAAAAAATCCTTGGCAAGATAGATTGCTTGAGGGATTATATCACAGAGAAGAGGATTACTCAAGCCTAGAAGGATGAGTGACTACAAGGAAGAGGGTATTTGAATGACTATATATATATATATATATATATATATATATATATATATATATATATATATATATATATATATATATATATATATATATATCACATGCTCATTAGGATCATGAATGCATTTGGGTGTTTCTGAGCAAGCAGTGAGTTAAGCTTCTTACCCATGGAATCCTAATGAAGTGAAGCATAACCATACATATAAGTATTATGTTTAAATAAATAATTTTATCAATATTTGTGAAAATTCATCCAAACGCTTATGCTTAAAAAATTATTTTAATGCCACTGCTTGTTGACAAGTGTTGTAGCAATGTCAAAGGTATGAAAGTGAACAAATTATGTAGAACAATGCTATTGATGAAGCAATGAAGATAATAAAGAACGTGAAGAATGATGCAAAGAACATGGAACAAAGATGTTGGTGTAGCTGAAAGAAAACAATCCATAGTTTGTTGCAATGAAAAAAGAGCACCTGAAATAGTGTAATGTGTTTTAAGGTGATACCCAAAAGGGGTAAGAACACTGAGGATGGTGTTCCTTTAAGGTGGACGGGATTGTAGCATCCCCAACACTTAACCCTACTAATATTTTAAATATAATTAAAGGATGATAATGCTAGAGGGCTAACATGTATATCATGCCAAATTGTTTGATGTAAATACCTTATTTAATTATAAGTTGCTAAAGTTGAAGAAGATGAGTAGCCTGTATGGATCCCAATGTTTGAAAGGATAACTTGTTTGATGAATTTTGTAAGGGGAGATTGGGAAGTTTTCTATTTTTCATGAATTTAATGTTCTGACCAATGCATAGTTCATCACAACAACTTTGATACATTTATAAAGAAAATCTAAAATCTATATTATGATGGTTATTTTCCTAACACTTATGGATTTATTAAGTTATTGTTTTCATGCATGCAATATTTAAAATGTAGAAAATAAGAACAAGCACAAACATAATCACTCACAACCATAATAATACAAGATATGACCTAGAAAACTCTTTTAAAAGAAAACCTAATTAGAAGGTGAAGTTGTGTTGCTCTCTCCTTCTCTAAATATAAATAGATGCATGCACAAAAGAGTGAGACTGGTTAAAAGTTTATTTAAAATTAAAATTTTAAATAATATATATTTTTTCTAATTTTAATGAAAAAAAGAAAATAACATATATTTTAATATTGTGTAATTTTCTTTACAAATTTCAAATCCAAACACGAATTTTATTTTATCTTACTTTTCATCTTTTTAACATATTTACAGTAATATAAATTGAAAATAGGTAAAAATATATATTCTTCATCCATTAATTTAAATATGTATATAATAGTAATTAATATAAATCTGTACATAATGATTAATTGAAATTATATATTTAAATTAAATTTATTTTTATTTTGAAATTCTACTTTAATATTTATAATATTAAAAACTATTGTTTCCCTCTTCTTTGAAATTCATAAAGTTTACTGTAATTAATTATATGAAATCACTATTCTTCCATACAAATCACACCAAATCTTGATGAATAAAAAATACAATTATTTCAAAATAACTTTAAATTAAATAATTGTCGACTAATAATAAAATTAACTATTTTTAGCCCATTACAAATAATTATGTCGTAAGGCGTTCCCCTCTGAAATCAACACCCCCAACTGCTACCGTGTCATTATCTACACCATTCGATCAGATGTTAGACGATTGGAAATTTTAAGGCCCTTGGATTGATAGTTAAGACCAAAAAAACCCTAATAGTAAGGTTAAAATGACCATTCTCCAGCGTTTTTACAACATTCTCTGGTTTTGTGACCCAGAAAACCAACCAGGATTGTTGTGATTTCGACAGGACTTTCAACTTCACTTTGAGGATGTACGGTAAGGAAAGTCGAATCCTTCATTCATGCAATATTGTTTCCTTATGCACGATGCTTTGCAACTTCTACAACGCTGAACAAGGATTCATTGCATTCATTTTTCTCTGGCAGGCTGCAAAATTCTTCAAAGAAGGTTCAACAATATTCTCATTAGATTTGAGTTAGGAGAACTTGCCAAATTGCCAACGCCTGTCGCTCAAGGATGGTTTCTGAACCTATTTTGAAAAAAAAACTTGCATTGTTTTCCCTTCCGGGCCTGTTGGAGTTTGCTAAGCTCGAAGAGGGTTTTCTTCTGCATTAATCATCATGGGTTCTTTTTCTTTGCATGTTGAGTTTCTGGTACTGCAACCTTGAGGGCTTTGAAGGAAATGACCCTTTTGATCCGTTATTCAGGTTAATGTTTTCGACAAGATGGAATTTAGCTAACTATAATTTCTGACTGCTCGGATCAACTTTAGAAACATTTGCGAATGAACTTATAAAATTATGCAACCACAAAATGCATGCTTCCATTTGCGGTCAAAACTCCTATACGGTCATTTAGTTCAGACATAAGTGCATTACCCCAAGTAACAGACCTTGATGTTAAGAATGCACTCAAGGATGCGTTGGCTACAGATTGGGAGAAGCTTCCTGACCCTGTACAGGTTGATGTTATGAATACATTGTCAAAGAAAACCGATGATAATGCTGGACATGAAGCTTTAGAAAATGCATGGTGTGCAGCTAAGGTAGTGGAGCAGTTCTCTGGAGTTTTGAAATACTTGAGAATGGAGCTAGATTAAATGACTGGGCAGACAGGCGAGGTTGGTTTCTGTTGTTTCAAATGAGGTCTTTGAAGGAAATGATCCTTTTGATCAGTTATTCAGGTTAATGTTTTCGACTAGATGGAATTTAGCTAACTCTAATTTCTGACTACTCGGATCAACTTTAGAAACCATTGCGAATGAACTTATAAAATTATGCAACCACAAAATGCAGGCTTCCATTTGTTGTCAAAACTCCTATACGATCATTTAGTTGAGACATAAGTGCATTACCCCAAGTAACAGACCTTGATGTTAAGAATGCACTCAAGGATGTGTTGGCTACAGATTGGGAGAAGCTTCCTGACCCTGTACAGGTTGATGTTATGAATGCATTGTCAAAGAAAACCGATGATAATGCTGAACATGAAGCTTTAGAAAATGTATGGTGTGCAGCTGAGGCAGTGTAGAAATTCAAGAAGCTCTTGATAGAGAGAATGGAATGCAAAAGAAGTTTGAGGCCTAACTTGTCAGTGAGAAGCGTAAGCTTGTACATTTGCAGCAGCTGGTAGTAAAAGTTAAAGAATGGAAAATACAAAACAATGTAAACTTTGAAACAGGAACTATAAACTCAAAACAGGAACTCTGGCCAAAAAACCCCAAAAAAACATCAAAAACAGTGCTAAAAACGAAAAGTGTGTATACTGGAACGATGTTTTTTTTTTGAGGTGTGAATTTTGAACGTGTTTTAAAAATGGCGGTGACTACGAAATTTACTACGAAATTTTCGTGCAAAATACAACTTCAAAACGAAAGTGATGCTACTGGAATAACAATTTTTTTTTTAGGGTCAATTTTCAAACTTTTTAAAAAATGCTAATAAAACCAATTTCTTATGTCTCAAACAAAGTTAATTTTTAAGGGAAAAACACATTAATGTTTCTGGTAGAATATCATTTTTCTTTCCTAAGTATAAATTTAACATGTTTTCAACCACACCATGCTAGATACAAAAGAAATTGAAATTTTTTCAACTATAAAATTAAAAAACCATGACATTATGAACAAAGTATATCACTGAATGAAATCAAAAGTCTTTATTTGTATATTGAATAAAACAGACATTATATCTCTAATTTGATATTGCATTGTAGATATTTAAACAACAAAATTTATCATACTTAAGACATAATCCAACAACATAAAAATGCTTCATAACTTCTCATTTAACAACATATGGAAAACATTAATTTTATTTGAAGATATGATGCATATATCAGTTATATAATCTGTCTTAAACAATTATTCAAAATCACTCATATTTTCTTGCACACCATCACAATTCACATCTTCAGATGAGTGACTAGATGCTGACGAAGATGTTCCATATTCTTCTCTTTCATCAACTAGTGCCCCATCTGAGTCCACATGCATGCCCAACATTCCAGGTTTCAAAAGTCTTCTAGATCTACGACTGGTTTCAGCAAACTCCCATGTCAACACTATTCCTTCTGGTAACAACCTTTTCAGAATCTCTATCGTCTTGAAGCGAAGAGTTCCTCTCTTTGTTAAATTGAAGTCATAAACAAGTATGTCAACATCCTCCAATTGTAACATGTCTGTGCGGCGGCGATTTATATTTGTACCCTTTCTTTTTCTTTTTCCACCATTTTTTTTGTCAACTACCATCTCTGGCTTATACACACCATTGAATGGGTGTGTATTTGTGGCATACCAATGTACTTCAACACTTGTAACATCCTCATTTTCTGTAAAGACCTTTATAACTTTAGCAACCCAAAATGGATCGCCTTTGGGATCTCCATCTGCTAGCACTGCAATCATGCAACCCTCCTTAATATCATGTACTGAACCCCTATAAAGGTCTTCCATGGCTTCACGTTGTGCATGAGATCTTCTGGAACCAATATACATCTGTCTTTCCATTGCCTGTGAAGAATTAATAATACCTTGAGTTTGTTGCTGTTCAACAATGTTTACTTCCTCTTGTTCATTCGACACATTTTGTGGCCAAATAAATGGATTTTTCAAAGGTATATCTTCATTGGTTGTTGTTGAAATGATATCACTTTGATTATTGAAAAATGACTCCCACCAAACTGAATCAACAATGTCAAAGTACTCATATGTATATCTAATACATTTTTTAATTTCTTCTAAGCAATCAGAATAATTTATATGTCTATTCTGTTTGCGTGCATTCTGAACTTCACCAACTGATTGTAATAACAATATTTTTGATGCAAATATTGGACGATCTGGAATGAACTTCAAAAATTGCAAACCTGATGACAGTGCCCATTCTGTAGTAGTTGAAAACTTCTTGCCCCATATTAGTGTTTTCCCATCAATTTTTTTTATACGAAATTGATGTTGGAAGCTAATATCATTAAGTTGTTCAATGCATTTCCCCTCACCATATGATCCTAGAATAAACCTTCGCATGTCAACAGTTTCTTCCAACACTTCAAAAGCAGGCTCTGGCATGTATGACACGCAGACAGATGCATTGACTACTCATTCTAAGAGAATGATCTGTTTAACCATGTAGCAAACAAAGAATAGGCATTTAAGGATCCCCCTTTTAGGTTTAGGACCTTTCTTGAGACTTTAAGCAAGAGGCAAGGTTGCCCAATGATAATGGGAGGCTTACCTAGTAGTATACTTGTGTTTTCCCCTATTCGAGGTTAGGGATTTTCCTCTCGGGAGAGTCTAACAGATAGTATTTTTGCATTCTTGCCATGGATAAAGTCCATTCCATGTATTCAAAGTTTGGATTCAATTAAATTTGGTGAGAAATATTTGGAGGTTTTATTAACCTAACAAGCTACTCCATAGTAGGAAGAGTCTAGTAGAGGGTATTCAACAAGAAGTTCTAATTTGACCCTTTCTTGGAGCCTTTTAGATCCTGAAGAAGTTTTAAAGAGAGGGGTAGAGGTTTCTCAAGACTGATATAGTGCTATTACTCTGGATCCAATCCCTTTTGTCACTCAAACCATAACAACCATCATGGGTGATAAATATTGGGTTAGAAATGTCTACAAATCACTCAATATGATTGGGATAAACAAGTTCTATTGTAGCTATTTCTTGTCCCAAAAACAACTACATTTAAAAAAAAAAATCAATTTTCTTTACTAACTGGATTATCAGACACATATTTTTTTCAAAATAACCTAGTTAAAATTTTGATCCCGCGACTCTTTCAAACATTTTTCTCATCATCCCTGTATTAAAATTTATTATTTTTCTTTATAAACTTTCACAACCTTAAATGGCATTTTACATTTTTAATGGTTATTATCATAAATAATTTATATTTATATCATAAATTTATTAATGACATTATTATTTAGTTAAAATAGTTTTTTATTTAAAAAGGGAAAAGTTCTTTAATCCACCCTTCTAATCTTAACCACACCTATGCAAGGCACCAATCGACAACTAATTGCCGAGCATTCAAATTAGCAAACCAAGTCCAAGCCATTGCATCAATCTACAAGCTATCAACAACATTGGAATTCAAAGGATCAACGAAGAATGTTAACTGCGGACCCCTCAGGGTTCTCGAAATTTAATGGAGAGGTGGCCTTCACAATTTGTGGTTTTGTGAAACCACTCTGGGCACGTGGTAGTAGAATAAGAATTGCGGCACCCAACAAGTCCAAAACTGCTTATCAGCAGTGAGCCCCCACGCAATCCACTTATTGTTTCTGACATACTGTTGTCATAGTGCCAATGGGTCAACAGAAGAGTTAGATGATGCCGTTAACAATTTCATAGCAATACCTGAGCAGGGAGAAATCATGGATCTTATTGAAATGGTAGATGCAGAGCACGTGAAGCATACATTGGTTGGTTGAGGTGGTTGATAGAGGCAACTTCTGCGCTGTCAAATATGGGGACATTTAAAGCGGAAATGAGTAGCGATTCATTTCAGCTGCTTGGGATGCTAGAAATTTTAAAGAATGATTTCCATTTTTTAACACATTCAATGAATATGGAGCGTCAAATTCAAGTTTTTTGTAGGCATTTTCACATAGTGAACTTCGAGCACATATTCTAGGCAAAAGAAGGCGAAATTCGAAAATCCGAGACGTGGACTTTGTGTAGAATTCGTCAATCAACTGACTTGCAAGAATTTCTGCAAAATTTGGAGCAGTTTGGGAGATTTCCTTGGATCTCTGAAAGGTAAATGTTCAGTTTTTGGCATGGTTGGTTTTGTTGCAAAACACCTGTAAACAATTAGTTGATCCCACACCTTCAGTAGATCAATCTATAACAAGAGTTATTGATGGGAAGTTTGGATTCTGGAAACGCCTGCCCCGCCTGACCGGCGGCGGGTCGATTCCCGGAATCGGCCCGCCGCCGGTCGGGTAGGGCGGGGCGGCCCGGGGGTGGCGCTGTCGCGCGCATTATAACATTACATTTGCATTCTTCAAAATTACATTGCATCACAGTCCATCACAGTCCAAAAGAGGTCGACTTACGGTTAGATTGACCCAAATAAAACCACAAATTACATTGCATCATAGTCCATCACAGTCCAATATATGTTTACTAATGCACATCTATATATTGTCATAAAATATGATGGAAAGATTAACCGTGTAGACCATGAAACAACAATTTCTATTGTTTAGGTTAAATTGTAATTTTGAAATTCTGATAATCTATATCTATTGACAAACATCATGCGGTTTTGAAATACCCAAATTGTAAAGTGGGTAATATTGCAATCACCATGTCACAATTTGAGTTAAATCCTCCGTGAAAAAAACATCGGAAATATTACAAAGTCAGTGGCCAGATTTGAGTTAATTCTTTCACGAAAACAACACCGGAAATAGTGCGACCATAGTTGCAGTCTGCAGATGACTCTACACTGAACATGAATTTTATTATTGAATTATCACTGAAACTATCTCTTAAAATAAGTCGTCATTTTTTATTTGAAATAAATTTTGGTATTTATAATATGTAGCATACAAGTTTTTTTTAATATTTCATATAAAATCCATTTATGAGATTGTAAAATATTTTCCCAATCATTATACATTTTCACACCTCTACTTTCATTTTTATGTGCAAAAGACATCTCCTTCGTCTATTAGCCCCAAAGATTATCGTAGATGCTTCCTCATCCAATTATTAGTGGTTTTGGTAAATTTTTATTAGCATTATTCTAAATTTAATATAAAGTAGGTTAAGCTTTTATAATTTTTAATTATTAATAATTTATGTAAATGAAGATTATAGGCATCGCTTTGTGGTGCAATTATCAGTTTTTCGGTAAATTTTTATATAGTGTTATTAAAGTTCTAGAATTTTTAACTATTAATAATTTATATGTAAAATTTTTAAATTATAAAATTATAAATTTTTAATCGATTAAGAAGGTTGTTTAGACTAATTAAAATTAAGCTTGATGTTACTATTTAAAAAAAATGATTAAAAACTTTCAAAATTTGTGTATAAATTTGCATTGATGCATATCTTCCACGTCACCAGCGTGGAGAGGGATTGAATTAATTATACGCACATCATCGTTGGTCAGTATTAAAGCGCACAAGATTATGTTCAAATCCCAGAGGATTAATGTGCAGAACATTATTAGGAATAAGGTTCAGGTTCAGATGCCAGAGAATTCATGTGAGTGATACAGCTGAGAAAATTTGTGTAGGTGCATGGAATCAAAGCAAAAGGTTGGTGAAGCAGTCAATTCGGTAGTCGTGGCTGATTAGCCAACTCGTGTGTGGTACACATCCAATGACACACAAAAACTTCCACCTGGTAGGAGAGAGTGCCCACTGCCCACTCTCTAAGTTGTGGTGCAATATCGACATTAGTGCATTGTGTTCTGTGCGGATCATATCTCATTCCCTGCGCCACTCCATACAAAATGGCCTATTTCTCCATCGTTGGTCTAACCGCCTCAAAATTCAAGTTTAAGCAGTGCACATGCGTTGGCCTAGAGATAACGAAGAAAAGATAAAGATCATCGTCCCCGCGCTTCATTCAACTCACACACTACGGCCAGGATCGTGGGGTTCAATGAATCAGTCACTTAAACCAAATAATTTGGGAATGACACGTATACGCAATGATATCTTCTAGAAGCGGAAGACATGCATATTGTCCATTAGCTGACAAGGTTCTGAGTTTGTTAAAAAAAAATGCGCGCAGCGCCACCCCCGGGCCGCCCTGCCCCGCCCGACCGGCGGCGGGTCGATTCCGGGAATCGACCCGCCGCCGGTCGGGTAGGGCGGGGCAGCCCGGGGGTGGCGCTGGGCGTGCGGGATCACCGGAATCGACCCGCCGCCGGTCGGTAGGGCGGGGCAGCCCGGGGGTGGCGCTGGGCGTGCGGGATCAACCAATTGATCAGTGCTCGGCCCGGGGGTGGCGCTGCGCGCGCTAATCAGTTCTCTCTTCGCTTACTTGTCTGTTGAATACAAGACATCTCGATTAATGATACTTGGAGGGATCTAACACCGATCCGAAATGTCAGCGGTGGAATTTCCCTTTGTTTAGTAAATACCTTGCTCACTATTGATAGTCAATCGATCCATCCTTGTTCGCATGTATTGTGGGCTCAAAGCTGATAAAGGCTCTGGCAGAAGGTGCTCTAGTGAGAAACAATGATCAGTATAGTTTTGAAGGATTAATGTATCAAGAAAATCTTCAAAAATGAAGACACTATGTATATAGAAAGATCACAAGTTCTAGTAGATTGTTCAGGACCACACCGGATTTAAACCATCGAATTCAACTTGGTCTTACTGGCCTCAGTTTTCACATAGTTATCTTCAGTTTCAAGAAAGTTCAGCAGTTTCAAAAACTACATGATTCTAGAGTCTTCCCCATCCTGGCTGTGAGAGCTGGACAGATTAGTGGTTTAGTGGGAAATTTGTGGGGACAATATCCACAAGTCAACTTTTTAAAAACTCACACTGTCCAAAGGCACTTTGAGAATTGGCCTCCATAATTTCAATTCATGGTTTTCACATTTTACTTAATGCATGTCAATATAGTCTGGATGAAATTTTCATAGTCAAATTGTTCCAACAGATTTAGATTCGAAGGAAGTGAATCAGGTTGATCGAGATTCATAATTTGCTAATCAGATATAGGTTATGAATTTTGGGCTCGAGTTTTATTCCAGAATATGTGGCAGAGTATAACGCATATGTTAAGGTATATATCCCTAGTCTTAAAGGCACAAAATATAATTATGAAGGGAAGTCTATTTACAGAGTCATCCAATGTTTGCTCTATAGTGAAGGATCATTGGCATATTCTCTGAATTTATGGTTGCTTAGTAGATTGTCTAATGTATTTGCATATGCTTTGAGCCATGCAACAAATTCCCAACAAAAGTGGCAAAACATCGTAAAAGATATTTGTGGCAAAGGATCAGCAATCAAAGGGTGAATTTTAGAATACAGGGTATTTAGTAGATAGGTAATTTTAGTAGATCTAATGTACACCCTTGCCAGCTGGAACTAAGAAACACTTACCTGTCAAAATAGCGCAGACAATAATGTGAGTGTTATTTTGTCAAGCAGTGTTTGAGGTCTCTTGAAGATCAATATTCAAGTTTATTACAGCATAGGGTTCACTGGTGATCGGCATTGTTTGAAGATTGCTCCTTATAGGTTCATCTTATGTTTGCATGGAATTGGCATTGTTGGATGAACTCTGTGTTATTTGTTCTTTGGAAAATTAGGTGCAGGGCTATTTTTATCCATGAGGATAGTTTTTTATGGCATGATAAGGATGGTGCTCTATATTTCACAAACTAAATCCGGATGTGGATCCAAAAAAACAGTTATATTCCTCTTTTGCCAACACTTACTAGATACTCAATTTGGTCAAAGTTTAAGGGGCTAGTGAAGGTTGGGATTACAGTCGCAAATGATCCTGAAGGAACCCCATCTTCAAGAATTCAGTATTGTAGGAAATGCAACCATATGAAGCCTTCAGGCTGTCACCATTGCTCTGTTTGTGGAAGATGTATTTTAAAGATGGATCACTGGTCAAAATGTATTCTAATAGAATAACCAAGTACCACGGATCATAAGCATCTAGCAGCTACATGATTCCAAGTGGTCATTTCAGTTTTGAAGACAACTATTCTAGCCTTTGTTGAGATTAAACATGCCAGCTTGGTATAAATATGGAGGATTCTAGGGTCCAAAAGGAGATTCCATTCTATCTAATGGATATGATGGATACATCAAACAAAGCAACTTTCTTAGCATGTTATAAGGAGCCAGAAGAGACCGCTGACAAAATACTTTGCAATTACAGATTTCAAAATATTTAATCCACATTCTAAAGCAGCAGTCGAGCATATCTTGGGCAAAGATCATCTCCATATTTCCAGGCAGGCAGTTGAGGATTAATCCCATATTTTTACGCACATAATCAATAACCGAGGATTACGTGGTGGAGTTTTGAGCCTTGAAATCAGTAGTTCCATATTTCAAGAGGATGAATCATTAATGAAAGAGACACCTAGCAGCAGAAAATTCAGAGTCAAAGGCACACATGTGGTATTTAATAAAAAATGTAAAAAAGCAGCTTTTGAGCATTTCTATTCCAAAAGGGATTTGTTCCATCTCCAAAACATTCGATACATATGGTAACCATATTTAGATTTAGTTTATTTTTAGTTTATTATTTGATTTTGTTTCTATGAAATTTGTATGTAATTGTTATATATTCATTGATTTTTAAGTAAAAAGGGTTGGCTTTTGAGCCAACACCCTCATATTTTTGTAATAGCTTAATATTTTCAGAATTTTAATTAAAGGTTTCTGGCTTCAATTTATAACAGTATTGTTTATATGTATGTGTTTTTAGTATTCCTAATTTGTTTCTGCATACATTTGCATATATTTGAGGTTATGTAGATTTCTGAGAAAGGTTGGGTTGAGTGTCAACCTCCCTGACATCCCACTAGAAAGCTATGTTCTTTACTGAGTAAATTGATTATACAATATGTTTGATTTGATTACTCTACATCACTAGATTGTTGCTTCTATATCAATTCTTATATGTATTTTTGTTTGCTATAGAGGTTCTTATATACGCTTCTACTTATTTTAGATGATTGGATATTCAGGGAGGATATTTGATCTTCTAATATGTCCTTCATTCTTTTGTCATTACCTTTGAAAGAATTGTGTGTTACTACTATTGAAAATAAGAACTTCACCATAAACCTGTGTTGTGGATTGATTTGGATTTGCATTGTTTTTTTTGTCTATTGTTGTAATAAATGGATCTGCATTTTCTTCAGTATATCCCAAGGCTACGCATTGGCGAAGAATTTTGAAAAGTGCATATCTTTTGGTCCATAATCAAGTGATCATGAAGTTGTCATTGTGTTGAATACTGTTGAGTATTTTAGTAATGATACTGAGTTGCACAGCTTCCTCACACAGTCAGAAATTGACATAGCAATGTATAGTGAAGTAACCTCAACCAACCAATGTATGCTTCATGTGCTCTGCATCTACCATTTCAATAAGATCCATGATTTCTCCCTGCTCAGGTATTGCTATGAAATTGTTAACGGCATCATCTAACTCTTCTGTTGACCCATTGGCACTATGACAACAGTATGTCAGAAACAATAAGTGGATTGTGTGGGGGCTCACTGCTGATAAGAATTTTTGGACTTGTTGGGTGCCACAATTCTTATTCTACTACCACGTGCCCAGAGTGGTTTCACAAAACCACAAATTGTGAAGGCCACCTCTCCATTAAATTTCGAGAACCCTGAGGGGTCCGCAGTTAACATTCTTCGTTGATCCTTTGAATTCCAATGTTGTTGATAGCTTGTAGATTGATGCAATGGCTTGGACTTGGTTTGCTAATTTGAATGCTCGGCAATTAGTTGTTGATTGGTGCCTTGCATAGGTGTGGTTAAGATTAGAAGGGTGGATTAAAGAACTTTTCCCTTTTTAAATAAAAAATTATTTTAACTAAATAATAATGTCATTAATAAATTTATGATATAAATATAAATTATTTATGATAATAACCATTAAAAATGTAAAATTCCATTTAAGGTTGTGAAAGTTTATAAAGAAAAATAATAAATATTAATACAGGGATGATGAGAAAAATGTTTGAAAGAGTCGCGGGATCAAAATTTTAACTAGGTTATTTTGACAAAAATATGTGTCTGATAATCCAGTTAGTAAAGAAAATTGATTTTTTTTTTTAAATGTAGTTGTTTTTGGGACAAGAAATAGCTACAACAGAACTTGATTATCCCAATCATATTGAGTGATTTGTAGACATTTCTAACCCAATATTTATCACCCATGATGGTTGTTATGGTTTGAGTGACAAAAGGGATTGGATCCAGAGTAATGGGGGGGGTAGGATAGGGGGCGTGGGGGGGGTAGGGTGGGGGAATGGGGAGGGGGTAGGGGGGGGGGGGGGGTAGGGTAAGGGAGGGGGTAGGGGGGGGTAGGGGTAGGGCGCGGGTAGGGTGGAGGGATGGGGGGGGTAGGATAGGGGGGTGGGGGGGGGGTAGGGTGTAGGGGGGGGGGGAATAGGGGGGGTAGGGGTAGGGCGCGGGTAGGGTGTAGGGGGGGGGGTGGGGGGGGGGGTAGGGGTACGGTGGGGGGATGGGGGGGGTAGGATAGGGGGTGTGGGGGGGGGGTAGGGTGGGGGCGTGGGGGGGGGGGGGTAGGATAGGGGGCGGCGGGGGGCAGGGGGAGGGGGGGAATGGGGTAGGGCGCGGGTGGGGAATAGGGGGGTAGGAGGGGGGTAAGGGTAGGGCACGGGTAGGGTGTAGGGGGGGGTGTAAGGGTAGGGTGCGGGTAGGGTGTAGGGGGGGGGATAAGGGTTGGGGGGGGGTAAGGGTAGGGTGGGGGGGGGGGGATAAGGGTTGGGGGATGGTGGGGGGGAGATGAGGTAGGGGGGCGTGTGGTGTGGGGAGTGGTGGGCGTAGTGGGGAGGGGCGGCCGCGGGGAGGTGTTGGGGGGTGTAGGGGGTTTGGGGGCGGGCGATGGGGGGGGAGGGGGTTTTGGGGGCGGGGGTGTGGGGGGACGGTAGGGGGTAGAGTGAGGGAAGGGGGGGGAAGCTTAGGGGGTTGTGGGGGGCGCGTGGGTAGGGGCTCGCCCATACTTGCTTAAAGGGGCTCGCCCATACTTGCCTAGGGGTTGTTTAAAGGTATATTTGATTAATGTTGAAAAATTCATTTATGTACAAGTTAATTGAACTTTTACTATTTTATGTTACAGGCAAAAGCCAAATCTTCTTAACAATGAAGATCAACAATTTATAAATGACTGTGAGTTCATTCATATTGATAGTTGGGCAAAAGATGATAGCCATATGTCTATGATTTTTAATCGGGTGGAGAGAAAGAGTCATAGCCAAATACTGACTTATGATGCTGTTGTGAGAAAACTAACATATGAAGACAAAGAAACGAAAGGAGAGATAGTTAACATTTACCAGAAACCACAATTATTGATTAACTATCTTATAGACATATGTTCAAATGAAGGAGATTGGGTTCTGGATTTATTTTCTGGCTCAGGTAGGTTTTGCCACATGGAATTGAATTTCAATATGTTCTTTTTTTTAATTAATATGTCATTGTACTAATTTACTTCATTATTTTTTTGTGCTTGATAATTAGGTACAACACTAGCATGCTGCCTTCAAAAAGGAAGAAATTGCATTGCAATTGAGAAAGATCCATTACAATGCAATTTCATTCAACAAAGAATTAATGCTCTTCAATTTCTTCCAGATGAAATGCAAGAAATTGGGTTGAGGAAAGGGGACTTTAGTGAATAACGTGTGTCAAAAAAGGCAAAGGAACCCCAACCACCATTACATGGAATGTTTGGAAAGACATATATTGGGAGATTTGCAGACATCAAAGACCCATTAGAAGAGGAAATTGCGCAAAAGGAAGCAGAAAATATTGTGGAAGATGACAATGATGAAACTCTAGAGGACGAAGAGTTTGGATTACGTGACATTGTTGATTAAATTTAAGTTATACCTGGAAATCAAGCTTTGCAATGTTTTGACTCTGACATTTCATGAAAAGAATAATCAATGAATTAAAGTTGTTATGTGTTCAATATTTGTAATTTGTGATTTTCGCATTGATTTTTAAGTTAATTATTATTTTTTGAAAAAAAAGTTGTTATTATTATTTTTTTGACATGAAATTCATAAAAAAAACTATTATTTGACCATTTTTAGTTAATATTTTTGTATAAAAATTGTGATTTTGACATGTTAATTCTAGCAAAAAATTATCAAAACGTTTAGTTTTTTTGTTATATTTATGTTAAAAATGGTTATTTTTATGTCCATTGTTAAAAAATGTTGTTTTTTAGAAACAATTATTTCATGTGGATTGAAAAATTAATTAAGGATGTATAAATATGTAGATTATCTAAAATTCAAACTATCGACTTTCTAATTTAAAAACGCAAAACAATAAAAACCCCCCTAAAAAAAAAAATTAAGATAGAGAACAAGAAAATATGAATAAAATGACGACTTCAAAAACTATCAAATTTAGAAAATAGTTTTTTACATTTCACACACTAGAAAATTAAAAGTCAAAAAATAGGTCTTTTAAAAAAAGGGTGTGATGCAGAATACTCACTTTTTAAAATCAGCATGAAAATCACTACCATTCTAAAACTTGATTTCATCCTTGAACATGAAAAAAAATTAAAGTTCCAAAAACCATGTTCTAAAAAAAACATGTGTATTCTGCATCACCACTTTTGAAAATCGGGTCATTTTTTTGCTATCTCTACGAAACGGGTAACATTGTCAGTTCCCGTTTCAAAGTTTACATTGTTACAAACTGAGGTCAGAAATTTGAATGGGTTCATCTTGATATCCTTGTCATAGGTCTCTTGATGTTGTGGTTTTAGTTTACGCTGTAAAATGGGTCCTCACATAAGTCTTCTCCAACATATGGTTTTTTATGCTACACGTCAATAATAACCAGTGAACTTATGACACCAAATCAAGAGGTGAATTTAGACATTGTACTTCTACTTCCTTGAAAATCTTGTTTGGATATGAGATTGATGCATGATTAGGTTATTTTCCTTCTTAGCTCTATATGTGGAATTGGGTTTTCTAGCTTTGAATAATGAGGCAAGGGAAGTTTTCATGAATTGTAGATTGTAGGTTATTTTAGGAATAAAGACATTGTTGATTGAGAAATGACTGCGTTATGTTTGATTGAATTACACATCATTGAGACTTTACTAAAACATCCAATAATTTTAACATTTATTAAAATTATGATGATTTGCCTTATTTTGGAGTGACTCCAAAATGCTACACCTGATCATGGTTCATAGTGTATTGGACCATAGTCTTTGATAAGCTTGCTTTACAACTGATGCAACTCCTACTGCCTCTTTAATTCCTTGCGTTTGAAAATTGCACCATTTCAGCTCAACTATATTGTGCTGACGGTCTATATAAATGTTATTGTACAATCCTCCTTTCTACCATCTTTGAACTCTTAAATTTCCTAGATAATAATTGCCAAATAGCATGTCTTATCATTTTATAAAATTTTCATGATAAAGAAGACCTCATAAGCCTCCAAACTGTCTTCACTCCTCCCCTCGTGTTACACTAAAATTTGTCACCATGACTATTTGCAGTTAGTATGGCTCCATCAACTGTCATACTATCCTCCTTGGCAAGTCTCATACCTCTGCTCTCCATGTCAAACTCCAAGAAAGAGAGAAAGTCTTTAAAAATCTATATATCTCTGGGTACGCAGTTTCTCTTAGCTTTACCTGCGTGTACGCACCCCAAGTTCACAATATTTGCGTACTTGTACGCTCTATCTGTAAAGGGGAGGGCGCGTACTCCTGTAAAGGTCAAAAGGCGCAAGTTTCACTCCAAAAAAGTTACTTGTGGTCATTTCTAGAGCATTCTAGAAGCTTGTTTGACGTGTATGGAGCGCCTCCAGATGGTTCATGTATCCCTATCAAAGAGGAACTTATCCCACCAAGAGGGGAGCTATCCCATCCAAAGAGGGACTTATCCCATTGATGGTGGACCTGAATAACTTCCTCTAGAGAACTATAAATACAGGCATTGGGCTAGAGGGAGGGGAGGTTGAAAGCTGAACATTCCTAAGGGTAGATGCTGCTGGAATTAGGACTCCCTTGTAAAGCTTGAGAGGAGAGATTCCCATCCTTTCCTAGCCTTATTTGAGAGTGGGTGAGCTGATCAAAGTAAAGGAAAACTCTTGCTGGACCCTAGGAGGGACCTGCACAACACCAAGGCTCAGGTTGTAATGGTTTCTTTTGTTTCCACTTAATACAAATGAACTCATTTTTCTCAACAGATTGTTATTCATGATTTGTTTCATATATTCCTTGGTCTGTATGATGGATATGTATTATTTTATAAGTTTATCAGGTGCTATTTAATCTTTTGGCTTGTTAGTGAATGCAGGTTTCGAAGAGAAGGAGGAGCTCATCCGGATCGACGAGGTTGGACTACTACAAAGCGTTGGACTAAAGGTATGTTAAAATCACCTGATTACTTGTATTCTAAATGCATGTTTAGAGAAAGGTAATGTTTATTTGTCTTGTTTGTCACTAGAAAGCCTTAGCTTCTAGGGAGGTCGGTTTTGTCAGCAATATCGACTCTTTCCTCATGACAAAATGGCGACTCCGCTGGGGAATCCATTGATGTGAATGATTTTTCCTTTGTGTGAAACTTTGGTCTAAGAAAAGTCGTTTGTTTTCTGGTTTTTGGCTATCTGACTGTGTTTTTGGGTGGGCTAGCTTAGGGTTAAATTAGATTTTAACTTTTCTTAGTTTTGCTAGAAGTGCGCAGCCTCTACGTTGAGCACAGTGCGTACCTGTACGCACTGTAGCTTTGTGCACAGAGCGTACACGCACCTGTGCAAACAGGTTGCCTGCGTACCCTGTCAAAATTGAGAAAATTCCAATTTTCTCCTTTTTTTCCTTTTAGATTTTGTTTTTAATTTGTTTTTTCTGCCCAGATCCACTGGTTTTCTGCCATAAATCTTCACCTAAGCTTGTTTCGTCAGTGTCGAGAGTTTTAGTGAAATTCATAGAGATTTTGCCCTAGGGTTTGATTTTTGCACTGGTCCTGTAGTGACTTTGACTTTAGAAGGTGTCAAACCTTGGATCTCCCTGGTTTTGTTCAGTCTTCTTAGGAGTCGGGCCTATCATAGAATCCACCCTTGTGAGAAACCTACCTTTGTGTTCTCTCTTTGCCAAATCTCGAAAAAGTTTGTTGATTGAACTTTGAATTTTATTCTTGAGAAAAAGAACAAAAGATTTTGATTTTTGTTTTTGACTGGTTTTTGGTTCTGCATTAACTAGTCCTTAGTTACATTTTGACTGAGTAAAACATTCGGGAATCATACTTGATAGGCTTTTGCCTCGTTAGATTTACTTTTAGGTGTATTTCTCTTGGATTTGCTTTTGAGTGAAATTGAGTTGATTTGATTGCCATAGATTTTTTAACTTTGATTTCTGTTAAAGTAAATTTTACATGCTTTGTTAATTAGGAAAAAATACAAAAATATCTTTGGAAGGAAAGTTTGCTTTGGTAGCATTTTGAGTCTTTGAAAGGAAAAGGAATTTTCGTGAAGTAATTAGTGGTCATGTGTTGTATGTTTTGGAAAAGACAAAGAGTTTGTTTCTTTGATTTTCATTGCCAAGAAAGTTGTCTTTATATCAATTTTGCATTCTCCAACTCTCTTAGCTAGGAAATTCATTGAAAAAGAAAATTAGTATAAATCATCCTAAGTGCATCTTTTTAGTGGATTTGAGTCGAGTCTACACACCATCAGTTTCATCTCCACTACCTTTTGTCTTAAAGAAAAGCCATAAAATTAACGCTTAAAGTAAAATCAACTTAGTAACTTTTTATTTACTAGGGCTCTGAAACACCAATATAGATCAGGCTAGTGTCTTGGAGTAGGAGAGTAATTAACTCTCCAAGACAGTAAAACCAAACAAGTAGCTCATCTTGTGGTAGGATAAATCCAACTGTTTCATTTGTACTCTGGGAAAGCTCCTATTAAAGGAGAAGCACGAGACCGTGTCCAAACCAGTGAGGGGATCAATCCTCCTTCATTGGGAAAGACGCCAGATACGCACGTATTACAAACGGTACACCTCGGATTATTGTCGAGGAGCCTGGGGTCACTTGTCGATAAACCTTGGATTATTGTCAAGGAGCCGGCAAGGGGATTGAGCTTGTTACTCTGCCCTTGCGTGCTATCGGGTCATAGACTGTTCCCCCTGGTATATGTGTTGCTGTTGGTAACCTTAGTGACCATTATCTTTAGGATTCTACCGAGGTGACGGTGGAGGGAAGATCCCACTGTACCTGGAGCAGACGTCGGCTAGACTCACTTGGATTTTCCGGGGGGTTCACTTCACTCGAGACGGTTAAAGTGGAGGAACTTGTGCCGGTCTATTCATTAAGCAGGTTGTCGGGGTAACTGTTCCACCCACCACTTCTGTACTGAATTCGGCGATGTTGGGTTTCATCTCCAACTAGTGTTTTCGGTCCGGAAGGCTACTGTTTGTGTATGGTTTGACGCCCTAGATTCTTTAGGCGTGTGATTCGAATTTGTTTGGTTCTTTAGAGACTTTAGGTGGTTTGCTTTGAGTTTTTTCTTTGTTTGCGTGTGCAGTAGTTAAAAGTTTTTAACTGTGGCTGAATTACCGAGACAGTCCCGTAGACTTCGGGGCAAGTCTCCTGAGATTGTTACCGTGGCCGATTTGTTGAGGAAGTCCCGTAGACTTCGGGGCGAACCTCCTGAAGAGGTTTCGGGTCATTACGAAGGTTTGAAAGTCCTTGTAACTCCTAGTGGCAGTAAAGTAGGTTCACCTGAAGAAGGAGAGTCATCGTTGGTAGTCCATCCAGATTACCAAGGTCTAGAAACAGGTTATAATCCCGAAGCTATTGCAGTTTCCGAGCTTGCTGGTAGTTTTTCATCTACTAGTGATATAGGCGAAGAACCTGAAATATCTGAACCTGTTACTCCAACTTCTAGTGCACCTGATTCACCTAGGGTAGAAAGAGTCATCACCAAAAATCTTCCTGCTGGTTTGATAGCTATTGAATAACTTGCTCCAGAGGAAGAATTTGGCATTTCTATCCTTGAAGATCAACCTACTATTGATCTAAGGGAGCGTGAATCCATCTTTTACAGTCCTCCTAGAAGTACTACTTGGTACCTTTCGTTAACCAATTATTTGGACAACTCAGGGTTAAGTTTTTCTCCACCTCGTACTCCTTATCCACCTGGAGGTATTTATACTCCTGTAAATATGTCTGGTCAGTCGTCCGTGTTCACTCAATCTCCTGAATCTTTCTTGTACGGCGGTCCTTCTGTTCCCTCCGGGTATCAGTCACTTTCTGGTACTTTTGCGGGAGCATCTCCTCAACCCATTGAACATGGGTTATTAGCTAGAAACAATGGTAATAAACCGTTGGGTGTAGGAGACATTTACATGATGTCAGGTTCAGTTCCCGGTTCTCAACCTCAAGGTGGCCAGTTACCGCCTGGGGGGCAACCTCAATTAACACCTGGGGGGCAACCTCAAGGTGCACAAATTGCGTCTGGGGGACAACCTCAAGGACAGTATGTACCCATAGTACAATACATTCCTCAAGGTCAACCCCAGCCTCAATATGTACCCCAAGGTCAACCTCAGTATCAATTCATAGCTCAAGGTCAACCTCAGTATCAATTCATAGCTCAAGGTCAACCCCAGTATCAGTACTCACCTCAAGGGTATCTACCTCAAGGTCAGTACTCAAGTCAAGGTTATCAACCACTTCAAGGTCAACCTTATGTTCAAGGTACGGGAAATGTACCTTTCAATTATCAATCCTACCCTCAATCCGGTTATGGATCTAAATATCCTCAACCTGTCATGGGTCAATACCCCGGAATGAACATAGTGTGGGATCCATCGCAAGTTCAACAGGTATTGCAGCCAAGCGTACAGTTGTCATCTCAAGCTGGACAACCTTTAGTTGTTGGTTCACCCCAGCAACCAGTCCAGTCTAATGTTCAAACTTCTGTACCTTCGGTAGTTACTCAGTCGCCAATTGCACCTAGTACTCCATCTCAAACGACTGTTGCAACTACCGCAACATCTGTTCCTTCCACCACACTTGCTTCTGGAGTATCGATAGCTCCAGTTTCTACTGTCTCTGCAACTACTCCTCAGACATCTTTACCATTGTCTGGATCTACGATTCAAACTACGGTTCAGATGCCTGTAGGACAACCTGGTTTAAGTACGGTTGTCACTAGTCAACCACAATTCACTTATCAACCGTACCAGGGACAGTACCAATACGGGCCTGTTGTCCAACAGCCAGTTTACCAGTATCAACCGTATCCTGGGTACACTTATCAACAACCTCAGCAACCCCAGTACGGTCCGGTTAATCTTGGTTTTCCAGGAGGATATAATATCCCGAATGCGATTCCTATTCCAAGTTATCCTGGATATCCTCCTCCTGGGACTGGTCTTGCGACCCAGAGTTTTAGGGATCCTAATCGGCAATTACCGTTTATCGCAACTTTGGATTTACCAGACTTGTCGCACCTAACGAACGATCCAATAAATTATCTTCCATTTTGGCCGCCAATGCCAAATAAGTTGCCCAGTGATATACCCAAGTTCGAAGGTAAGTCTGGAGAGGATCCGTCAAATCATGTGATGACTTACCACCTCTGGTGTGCTTCAAATTCCAACTTGGATGATTCGATCCGCTTACATCTTTTCCAGCGTACGCTCATTGGTCTCGCGGCCAAGTGGTACATTGAGTTACCACGGGCCTCTTTTTACAATTTTAGTCAGTTAGCTACCTCGTTCCTAACTCATTTTCAGTTGTCGGTCAGATATGATAATGGCACGGAGCTACTAACTTCACTAAAACAATCGACGTCCACTTATATTTCAGATCATATACATGAATGGAGACGTCGAAGGCGATTAGTGAAAGTTTTTATCCCGGACCAAATCTTAGCTGAATGGTTTGTTAAATCATTATTACCGAAGATTACTGAAGACGTAGCTAAGGCCGGAGTAGTTACTGAGGAGCAAGTAATTGCTCAAGCGCAGTACCTTGACTTAGTTTACACTCAGTCAGGTACGTTACACGAAAAGATCCCAGATCTTCCAAATTCAAATCAAATCGCTGCTGCTCCTTCGGGATCTCATGTTGCTGATGGCATGATTGGTACAGTAAATACTAAAAGTAAGAAGAAGTCTTCAAAGAATTCTTCGCCTATTATAACCTTACCAGATTCCCCGACAGGGGAATCTTCACCTGAAATTTCCGCTGATATCCACGCTATAGAGTCATCTACGGCTAAATCAAAAAACGGTGGGAAGAAGAAAGGTAAGAAGAAGAGTAAAGCAGACAAGACTCCAAAGGAGAAAACAGAAAAGTCGGAAACCAATGACGAAAAGCACAAACCTCAATATCCTTGTCTTATTTGTGAAGAGGATCATTTTACAAGAGATTGCCCCCATCGGGCCGAGGTTGTGAAAATCGTCAAAGGTTCTTCAACTCTTGTTGTTTTGAAAGATCCATTTCCAAAGCAGGAGAGTAAGATGATAGGTTCTTCCTTGGGTGCCACTGAAGAACCCATATTGATGATGTCTCATGTAAGGATTGTGACTCGATCGCAAGATTATGGTAGTAAGAGTCCTGTTGATGGATCGAAAGAAGCAGAATCTTCTCATTCAAATCGATCAACCTCAGCTCCCGGTTCCGATCCACTACAGATCGAGAAACCTAACCCTGACTTAGTAATCAAACCGCCCGCCAAGGGTGTACTTCGAAGGTCTGCTTTCAATCCACATGCGAGAGCGGCCCAGAATTACAACATTGTTGAGGATTTAGTTGTTTCACCCTCGGCAATGTCGGCTTTGGAAGTGCTGCAATCATGCCCAGCACAGCGAAAATTACTTTTGTCGGCTATAGGAGTTGTTGATGTTCAGGACCCGAACCTAATAATCTTTGATCTAGAAAATAGTACACCGCGTTTACCTCATCAGATGGCTTTCCAGATCCCAGTGATAGTCAAAAACAGGCCTATTCATCAGACTATAATTGATGAGGGAGCTTCCACGTGTATTATGTCGATACAGCGCTGGAGATCGCTTGGTTCTCCTTCACTAAATCAATCCCCGACAATTCTTAAGGCCTTTGATGGCCGTGGGTTCCATCCGTTTGGCATTCTACAGGATTTGCCTATAGGGGTTGAAGGAAAAACCGTTAGTCTAGATGTGGAGGTGGTTGATGCCCCTCTAGACTACAACCTTCTTTTGGGTCGAAGTTGGTCTTACGCTATGACAGTGGTCGTTTCATCGGTCTTCAGAGTAATAAAGTTTCCACATAATGGCAAGATCGTAACCATAGACCAGCTGGCTTACTTTTCATCCGACCCAGCCTCTTCAAAGAGTATCCAGCATGTCGGTAAATCGACTATCCCTTACAAGGATGTTGGCGTAGGATTAGTTAAAGATGTTGGTTTACTGGGAACTTTTCCTTTTCCTCCAATCAACTCCGTGTCTTCATTTGCATCTATTCATATGATTACTTCAGACACCATTGTTTATGACGATCCTTGGATCGTTCCTTCTGAATCTGAGATCGACTCATTTGGTGATGCAATGCCTTTGAGTCCATATGAAATTGCCTATGAAGCCGTGCAGTCTTTTTCCGATCCGAGTTCAACCAAAATCGACCAAATGAATGTGGTTCGTGAGGAATCCCTTTTCACATCAACCTCGGAATTAATAACGTTTTCTGAAGTTGTGTCATCTGATGAACAACTTTGTGAAGTCCTGTGCGTAGACGATTTACCATGGGAAGATCTCCATCATAGATCTTTGTTTTTACCTGAAGATGATCATTTTGAAAATGATTTCTCATCAATCTTTACAGCTGAATATGTCAAAGAAGCTCAGAGTCCAATGAAACATCCTGATTCAGAGCTGAACTTGGGAAACATTTCTCGTACTATTCCCATTGACATTCCAGTCAACCCCGGAATTGTTGAGCACATTCATATAGGTGCCTTGTGTTCAGATGATGATATTCAAACATACAAGGCCCTATTTCAAGAATTCCACGACGTGCTTGCCTGGTCTTACGAGGAAATGCCAGGAATTGATCCCGCCATTGTTGTCCATGAAATCAAGACTTACCCGGACGCTAAACCCGTCCAGCAACGTCTGCGTCAGATTCACCCACGAAAAGCGGTTGTGATTAAAGCAGAAGTTGAGAAGCTGTTGAAAGCAGGTTTCATTTATCCAATCCCGTTAACGGATTGGGTATCGAATATTGTTCCGGTTAACAAACAACAGGGAACAATAAGAATATGTATCGACTATAGGGATATCAATCGAGCTTGTCCCAAGGACAACTATCCAACACCCTATATCGATCAAATAATTGATGATTGTGCCGGCAGTGAAATATTTTCCTTTATGGACGGTTTTTCCGGTTACAACCAAATCAATATTCTACCTGCCGATCAACCAAAAACGGCTTTCATTTGTCCATGGGGGACATTTGCTTATTGCAAATTACCTTTTGGGCTTAAGAATGCCGGAGCCACTTTTCAAAGGGCGATGTCTTATGCATTTCATGACATCAAGCACATTGTGCAACCGTATCTCGATGATTTGCCCGCTCACTCCTTACATCTAGCTGATGACCTTGTCCATTTACGAGCAATTTTTATGAGGTGTCGGCATTATTGTATACGGTTGAATCCAGACAAATGTGTCTTCTGTATTGAAGTGGGACGATTGCTGGGATTTGTAGTTTCAAAAGCCGGCATCCGCGTCGATCCCTCGAAGGTAGAAGCTATCATCAAATTGCCTCCTCCTTCGAGTTTGCGCCAACTCCAAAGTTTGCAGGGGAAAACAAACTTTTTACGCCGATTCATTCCGAACTACGCCAAGATTACCAAAGGTTTTACCAGGTTGTTGAAACAAAATGCCCAATTCTCTTGGGATGAGATAGCTCAAAAATCTTTTGATGCGCTCAAGCACACGTTGACCCATGCACCGTTGTTGCATCCTCCCAACTACAACCAGGATTACTTTTTGTACCTCGCCGCCACTCGTTCCACCATTGGAATGGTCTTAGTACAGGAAGATGAATTCGGAACGGAACATGTGATCTATTATCTTAGTCGGACGTTAAATCCCATTGAGCTCAAATATTCACATGTGGAGAAATTGGCCTTGGCAGCCGTTCAAGCTGTCCAACGTTTTCGTCACTACATTCTTCTCCGTAAAACTACAGTCATTTCAGATTGCAACCCTATGATCTACATTTTGACTAAACAATTGCTAGGGGGCAGGTACTCTAAATGGATCATTATCCTACAGGAGTTCGACTTGGAATTTGAAAAATCTAAGTCTAAGAAATCTTTAGTTTTTGCGGAATTGATGTGTGATTTCCCGTGTGCTGACACGGAAACTGTGGCAGAGGAACCCATTGCGGACGAATATTTGTTTCTCATCAGCACTTTAGATCCGTGGTATGGGGATATAATTGTCTATCTCCAAACCCAATCTTTTCGGCCCGAAGTTTCAAAGTCAGAACGTCGGAAAATTCGATTCCAATCCCAACAGTACAAAATCATTGGAGATAATATTTATCGCCGTGGGGCGGACTTGGTTTTTCGTCGTTGCTTAACTCATGAGGAATATGAAAGGGTTTTGAATGACTGTCACTCTGGATCGTGTGGCGGTCATAT
Organism: Pinus tabuliformis; assembly: GCA_031772625.1. Taxonomy (NCBI): domain Eukaryota; kingdom Viridiplantae; phylum Streptophyta; class Pinopsida; order Pinales; family Pinaceae; genus Pinus; species Pinus tabuliformis. The sequence goes on from CM062820.1 coordinate 335,499,743, forward strand.
GTCTGGGTATGCCACAACCCAAAAGATATTGCGCGCTGGCTACTTCTGGCCGTCCTTGTTTAAAGACTGTATCATTGCGGTCCGGAAATGCCACAACTGTCAAGTGTTTGATCGCAAGATGCGCGCACCACCTGCTCCTCTCCACCCTATAATTGTCATTGGTCCTTTTGCTAAATGGGGTATCGATTTTATTACATGTAACCCTCACTCGACCGGGGGGCATGCGTATATCATCCTTGCGGTTGATTATTTTACTAAGTGGGTCAAGGCGATGCCTACATTCGAGGCAGACGGCAAGACAGCTGCAATTTTCGTATTCAATCACATTATTGCTAGGTTTGGTGTCCCACAAGAGATAATCACTGACCATGGGCGCCATTTTCGAAACGTTATGATGACAGAACTTACAGGCCAGCTTGGTTTGCGTCACGATAGCTCAACTCCTTATTATCCACAAGCCAATGGCCTGGTTGAGTCTATCAACAAAGTTTTAGTTATCATGATCCGACGAATCATTGGTATTCATTAGTCGAATTGGCACAACATGTTATTTTCCGCGCTTTGGGCGTACCGAACCTCAGTGAAAACATCAACTGGGTTCACTCCTTTCCAACTAGTTTATGGTTTGGAAGCAGTGCTGCCCATTGAATGTGAAATCCCGTCACTTCAAATGGCTGTCGAATTACTTCCAGCTACTTCCGAAGAGGAGAAGCGTCTATTATACTTAGCTCAATTAGATGAGACTCGACGTGACGCTGCATTGGCAATCGAGACTCACGCAAAATGGATGAAAGCTCAGTATGATCGTAACGTGACCCCTCAGAATTTTTCGGAAGGAGACCTAGTGCTATTATATGATCAAGCTAACGATAAATTAGGTGTTGGAAAATTCGTTCCTATGTGGCATGGGCCCTACATTGTCAAGCGAAAGCTAGCAAAAGGGGCCTATGAGCTGGTATATTTTGATGGGGACTCTTTGGGTAAGCCCAGAAATGGACTTTACCTAAAGAGGTATTATGCTTAAATGATGGGTATGGAGATTTAGTTAGGCTAGTTTTTTCTTTCTAGCTGGTGTGTTTGTTAGTATAGACAGTGTGCTTAGCTTAGAGAGTGTGTTTTTCGTCGTTATTCTGGCTTATCTTGGTTTTACTCTTGATATTACAGATGTCAATGCCTCTCCAAACGTACATTGGATTCGCTGATGGTGCTTGTCGTAGTACACAGAATATCTCTTCCGCAGCTTGGGTTATCTATTCGCCCTCTGACGAGTTAGTTTCTATGCATGGGGTGAGCCTCGGTCAAACAACAAACAACATTGCAGAATACAGTGCAGTGATTGAATTATTGTCTGAATCTATTTCATTTGGGATTCGGAGTTTGATAGTGAGGTTAGATTCTGAAATCGTTGTATTACAGCTTAACAGAGTATATGCCATTAGAAATCCAGTGTTATTAAGGTTATTTTTGAGAGTGCGCCTCTTGGAACGTGAATTTGATTACATTGAATATCAGCATATTCCAAGGTCATTAAATACATTAGCAGATGCAATTGCTTCTCGAATGTTAGACAGACATTTGCGATAATCATACTTGTAAATTTAAAAACATTTCATCACACATGTTTAACAAGATAAGCCGGTAATAATGATATATATAGATAGGAGTGTGTCAAAAAATACATCGTCTTCGATCATAGGTTGAAAAACACCTTATGATCGGTAAAAATGATAAGTACAAAAAACCAAAATGTCACATGTGTCTACAAAAGTGACCAGCCAGTCACTGGTGGTGCTCTCTATACGACACCACTGCACACGCTACCCTACACAAGAACCTCCTAAAAGGTCCTCGGACTGCGACCACATAGCGCTAAAGTCTGATAGGGATATCATCTATAGTCGTCTCTGGTGTGTCTGCCGTAAGACGCTCTAGGTCCTGTTCCAACTCGGCTAAGGTCTCTGCGGCCGCATCCTATGGGGCCGGTGCTGGTGCAACTGGTACTCTCCTCTCGAAAGGCCATAGATTGGCCGGACGCTGTGGACCTACATCTTCATTTTGAAAATTGTCACTATCAGTTTTGAGACGATATAAAAACAAAAAAAAGTAAATAATTTAAAAACTTGTGGAAAATGAGGTACCTGTGTCGTCCCACTGTTCTCCCGGTGGAAGAATCATGTCCGGATCTCTGCGAAAATCAACTCCGGCATACGGAAAATCCTGAATCGAGAAGACCTGGTTCTCTAACCAGTGAAAATACTCCGGTCTAAATCGGACAACCTCTGTGCCCTCGTGAGGATGACGGGCCATCACCGCAACCCATTGCATCAACTTAGGCTCTCGGGGAGGCCCAACCTCAACAGTGAGCTACTTTGGGATCAGCATCGAAACCCTCTCTAGGGCAAAACTCACAACTAAGGGCCCATAACCAAAAGTCTTCAGTTGCCCATTTTTGGTCCTAGTCAGTTGGCCCTTTAAGTTGGCCAATACAGCATCGCACCAGTTGAAAATGGTGCCCTGATAGCAATCAATCGCCATTCGCATCTGGGATCCAGTGGCAATGTGCAAAGCGGTAGCTCCATAAAGTCTGGTAACTGTAAAGGCAATTACCATAAGTTCAGGTCGGGATATATTTTTGATATCTATCCCCTTATCCTGGTTTTGGTTATTACACCACTCTAGCCGGAGGCTAGCAATGGACTGGCCACCCGGCCTAGTCCCGGACAGAGTCAATTGTTCGCCCCTCTTGGGCAAACCAGTGAGAAAGTAAATATCAGAGGGCTCTATCTCGAGCTGGTGCCCTCCGATGTAAAAGCACTGATCCTGAACATTCCACCTTTCGACCAGCCACTCTAGAAAGCGCACCTGGGCCCTCATGCCAGGTATGGCCCAGTATTTGTAAAGACCACATGCCTTCAAAGCATCAATGGAAGGTTGATGATTAATCGCGGCCAAATCAACATCTTCGTGTTCCCTCTCGCGCCAATCAAGCATGGTGGGCAATCTACACACCATAAAACATCTGTTAGAGTCCATAAAAATGAAAGTTTTTGGTTCATTTTGGAGAATTTGGAGTTTAAAAATCCACTCCGCGGTGTACGCAGCCAGCCCTTTAGAGACAGGGCGTATGTACGCACCTTCTCTTAAGGCAAGCTGCGTACGCCCGGCATTTTCCCAATGGAGAAAATGTCGGGGTACGCAGGTCACCCATGGGGCACCTGCGTACCCCGAAAAGCGGACCTTGAAACCCCCAAGGTCTCCAAAAAATAAAACTAAAGCCTAAAAACGAATTCTAAACGGATGGAAATGCAAGGGAGGATGTTGTAGAATACCTGATGAGACGGCGTTCGGTTTCGACGGTCGGATTCTCCGCAATGTCCATGGGAAGTTTCTTGCCAAAAGCCCTTTTTCTCTCCTCAACAGTAAAATGGTAAAAATGAAATGGTAAAAGCCCTTTTTATAGGTTTTTTGAGTAAATAAATGTCAAATTTGTTTATTTTCCACCATGAAAAGGTATTTTTCAAGTATTTTTATCTATCTTTAAACAGGTATGAGTAATGTGTTGGTTTTTGCGCAGGATAAAAGGATTTTCAGGGAAAATGTCATTTTTCACAAACAAAAATATCAGAGTCATCTTTTAAGCCCTTTTCTGACTCCAAAACATGAAAAGATTTCCGAGCTTTTCTTTTACACTCGTTAAAACGGAATTAAAAGACGGTCCCCTTATAGCCCTTTTCTGACCGAAAAAACAGGAAAAGATTGCCGGATTTTTGTCATTTCAAATTCGATACTGGAAATAAAACGACATGTCCTTGATCGCTTTTTACTTTTCAGATCAAAGACACTAATCATGAAAGTACTCCTTGGTCGCAAGATCAAGCGCTTCTCTCAAGTATTATTTTATACTTTTTCGGGCTTGGGAGACACAACTTTACGAAAAAGTTCAACCTGGAGTCTTCTTAAGTTTTTTTAGACTCTCTAAAAATGAAAAACGTCGAGTTTCTCCTATACTGGACTCATTAAAATTTCACAGTAAAGCACCTGTTCGATTACAAACAGGAATGGACCACTCCTTCTTAGGGTTCGAATCAAAACTAAGTTGGACTCATCCGAAGGATGAGCTTATAATCAAGCATATGTTATCCTCCTCAAGCTTGTAAAAAAATAAAGAGGTACTTGCCAGAAATGGTGGGGGAAAAGAGAGAAAAATGAGCCTATTTGTTATCCTTTGTCTCAAAAGAAGCCTTATCACCACTCTTGAACACGACACTTTTCATTCACCTGGGTTGGGTTATCCTTTGCCTCACAGTCGATCAAACCACATTGAAAGTCTTCAGCCGGGTATTAACTTTGGGTCAAATGTCACCAAGCCATCTGTTGTGTCGTTATGTGTTCAAGAGGTCACTGCATATAAACCATTCATCTGCAAAATACCCGTCATCCATCTTGACCATCCCTGAGTCAGTCCTTACAGCTACATTTCTTCAACTTGATCTATGATTTCGTGTTGTGGGCTTGCCTGCAACGGGTCACTTTCTATCGACTTCAGCACATTATCTAGAAAGATGACCTAGAAATCATCAGTACCTTGAAATCTGCATGCATCAATGGCAGGTTTCTCGCCTTTGACGACGGTTTACATCATTGACTTTCGATCGAAGGACTCCGTGAAATGTTCGACATCAACTCATTCATTCACATCTCATGGATTGTACTGGGTACTTTGAGAACCATTGACATCACTGGTGGTCTCTCTCACGCTTGTTAACAGTTTACATCATTGACTGGTAATCAAGTGGTTTCTACCATGTTCGACATCAACTCATTTATTCGCATGGATAGAATCGTACTTGTTCGGGAAGTTGAAATGAAGACCCTGGATCTAGTTTCCACCATCCAGGCTGCGAGGAGTTTTGTATTCATTATACAGTAGACTAATCATAAACAGATGGCTGCGCCCATACTGTGTCTACAAAGTCTATAATTATGATGTACTGCAAAATCATTCCTGTATCAGAGCAGTAGATAGTTTGTTAGTTAAAGTTGTCAATCTGAGTATGGGAATGCCTACCTCAGCGATGATATGATCTTATATATGTATTTTGTGTTGAATACTTGCAGGTTCCGACTGGGCTCTCCACAAGATAATCCTTGAAATGATAAAGTACTTCACCCTTCCTAGATGATATGAAACCCTTATCTACTACAGGCTTCGCACTTTAGGGGGCAGTCTGTTACACTAAAATTTGTCACCATGACTATTTGCAGTTAGTATGGCTCCATCAACTGTCATACTATCCTCCTTGGCAAGTCTCATACCTCTGCTCTCCATGTCAAACTCCAAGAAAGAGAGAAAGTATTTAAAAATCTATATATCTCTGGGTACGCAGTTTCTCTTAGCTTTACCTGCGTGTACGCACCCCAAGTTCACAATATCTGCGTACTTGTACGCTCTGTCTGTAAAGGGGAGGGTGCGTACTCCTGTAAAGGTAAAAAGGCGCAAGTTTCACTCCAAAAAAGTTACTTGTGGTCATTTCTAGAGCATTCTAGAAGCTTGTTTGACGTGTATGGAGCGCCTCCAGATGGTTCATGTATCCCTATCAAAGAGGAACTTATCCCACCAAGAGGGGAGCTATACCATCCAAAGAGGGACTTATCCCATTGATGGTGGACCTGAATAACTTCCTCTAGAGCACTATAAATACAGGCATTGGGCCAGAGGGAGGGGAGGTTGAAAGCTGAACATTCCTAAGGGTAGATGCTGCTGGAATTAGGACTCCCTTGTAAAGCTTGAGAGGAGAGATTCCCATCCTTTCCTAGCCTTATTTGAGAGTGGGTGAGCTGATCAAAGTAAAGGAAAACTCTTGCTGGACCCTAGGAGGGACCTGCACAACACCAAGGCTCAGGTTGTAATGGTTTCTTTTGTTTCCACTTAATACAAATGAACTCATTTTTCTCAACAGATTGTTATTCATGATTTGTTTCATATACTCCTTGGTCTGTATGATGGATATGTATTATTTTATAAGTTTATCAGGTGTTATTTAATCTTTTGGCTTGTTAGTGAATGCAGGTTTCGAAGAGAAGGAGGAGCTCATCCGGATTGGCAAGGCTGGACTACTACAAAGCATTGGACTAAAGGTATGTTAAAATCACCTGATTACTTGTATTCTAAATGCATGTTTAGAGAAAGGTAGTGTTTATTTGTCTTGTTTGTCACTAGAAAGCCTTAGCTTCTAGGGAGGTCGGTTTTGTCTGCAATATCGACTCTTTCCGCATGACACCCCGCCAACCAACAAACATCTAATGGACGTAGGAAGTCTTTTACAGGCCCCGAACCACCTGAAATTCATTAAAAAAAGTTTACCATGTCTGTTGGGTCCATATCACAACCAATCACTAGGTTCCATATGGAAGCTAACCAACAACCTCATGCACTTATCACAAAGTCACCTTGTTGGGATTAGCTAAGATATAGATGAACTTAATCAGAGGTCAGTCTTCACTCCTCCCCCCGCCAACCAACAAACATCTAATGGACGTAGGCAGTCTTTTATAGGCCCTGAACCACCTGAAATTCATTAAATATAGTTTACCATGCCTGTTGGGTCCATATCACAACCAATCTCTAAGTTCCACATGGAAGATAACCAACATCCTCATGGACTTATCACAAAGTCACCTTGTTGGGATTAGCTAAGATATAGATGAACTTAATCAGAGGTACTAGTCATGAGGTTCATAAAAGCACTTCAAGCTAAGATATCAATCTAAACTGATACATTAGCTCAAACCCTTCTCTTATGTATAATGCCTTCCAGAACTCAAAGAGGATGAAAAATATATTTTCAACTTCTTTTTGGATGCTTTGTTCAAAGTGACACTGTCTCGGTTCCTTATGAAATTAAAGAAATCTGTTCTAGACCTTCAAAGATCATTGTAGTATATAGATTTTATTGTGGAATGTTTTAAAACGAGAACTACAATCATAAGTTTGTGCACAAGGTAAGTTCCATTGGACGTTCATTTTGTTTTTTTAGCTGGATATGAAGGCTTTAATGATTAAAATATAAACCAAGCAGGCAGCTCACAGACTGAGTAAAGACAAAGCTGAATTAAAAGCCCTCAAGCAAGAGAAGGAAGAAGTTGTCTCCCTTAAAAAGGAAAAACAGTCTCTTGAGGAAAGTACCATGAAGAAACTTTATGAAATGGAGAATGCATTACGTAAAGCCAGTGGGTAGGTAGAACTTTCCAATGCTGTGGTCCGCAAGCCGAAAGAAGAAAATACACTGGTAAGGCATGAGATGAAGGCTGCAAAACTAAGTTCTTTACAATCTGCAACAACTTGTCAAGAATCTCTTAATAGAGAGAAGGGAATGCAAAAGAAGTTTGAGGCCTGGGTAAGACAGAAAGCTATATTGCAAGAAGAACTTGTCAGTGAGAAGCATAAGCTTGTACATTTGCAGCAGCTACTAATAAAAGTTAAAGAATGGAAACTACAAACTGAGGTCAGAAACTTGAATGGTTTCATCTTGATATCCTTGTCACTGGTCTGTTGATGTTGTAGTTGTAGTTTAGGCTGTAAAATGGGTCCTCACATAAGCCTTCTCCAACATTTGGTTTTTTATGCTACACGTCAATAATCAGCAGTGAACTTATGACACCAAATCAAGAGGTGAATTTAGACATTGTACTTCTACTTCCTTGAAAATCTTGTATGGAGATGAGACTGATGCATGGTTAGGTTATTTTCCTTCTCATCTCTGTATGTGGAATTGGGTTTTCTAGCTTTGAATAATGAGGCAAGGGAAGTTTTCATGAATTGTAGATTGTAGGTTATTTTAGGAATAAAGACATTGCTGATTGAGAAATGACTGCCTCAATTACGTGGACACATTTGGCCCGGATGAAACCTATTTGAGAAAGAAAGTTGAAGGGACCTTTTTTTCAAAGTACTTGATGTATATATTAGTGGACACTGATGACAATGGTGATCCCATCGCTATTTCTTCATTTTGTTCATATCTGATTCCTTGAAAGCTAAAGTATGTGGATTTGAAATATCCCCTATACAGGCTGATGTTATGAATGCATTGTCAAAGAAAACCGATGATAACGTTGGACAGGAAGATTTATAAAATGCATAGCGTGCAACTGAGGCAGACAATCTTGCTGATTCGGAAGCCTAATCGGTCAGTAGAATAGGAATTATCAAATAGAAGTTGTAGGATTGATCCTAAGACAATAGACAATGTCTCCAGCTTTGCAACTGTTGGTACAGAGCTCTCTTTGTCATTGGCTTCAGCTGGAGATGTTGGTGTAGAATTTTTTAATGATTCCACAAGTGTTGCTAATTCTAATTATGATATTGTTTCATTAGATCATAGTTTTGGAGGAAATGGCTCCCAGGATAGAAAGGATGAGATGCTTGTGAAAATGTATACACTGGTAAGGCATGAGATGAAGGCTGCAAAACTAAGTGCTTTAGAATCTACAACAGCTTGTCAAGAAGCTCTTGATAGAGAGAAGGGAATGCAAAAGAAGTTTGAGGCCTAGGTAAGACATAAATCTATATTGCAAGAAGAACTTGTGAGTGAGAAGCGTAAGCTTGTGCATTTGCAACAGCTGCTAGTAAAAGCTAAAGAACGGAGACTATAAACTGAGGCCAGAAACCTGAATGGGTTCATCTTGATATCCTTGTTATTGGTCTGTTGATGTTGTAGTTGTAATTTAGGCTGTAAAATGGGTCCTCACATAAGCCTTCTCCAACATCTAGTTTTTTATGCTACCCGTCCATAATCAGTAGTGAACTTATGACAACAAATCAAGAGGTGAATTTATACATTGTACTTCTACTTCCTTGAAAAGCTTGTATGGAGATGAGACTGATGTATGATTAGGTTATTTACCTTCTCAGCTCTATATGTGGAATTGGGTTTTCTAGCTTTGATTAATGAAGCAAGGGAAGTTTTCATGAATTGTAGATCGTAGGTTATCTTAGGAATAAAGACATCGTTGATTGAGAAATGACTGCATTATGTTTGATTGAATTACATATCATTGAGACTTTACTAAAACATCCCAAAATTTTAACATTTATTAGAATTCTGATTATTTGCATTATTTTGGAGTGACTCCAAAATGCTACACCTGATCATGGTTCATAGTGTATTGGACCATAGTATTTGATAAGCTTGCTTTACAACTCATGCAGCTGCTACTGCCTCTTTAATGCCTTTCATTTTCAAATTGCACAATTTAAGCTCAGCCATATTCTGGTGATGGAATATATAAATTTTACTGTACAATCCTCCCTGCTACCATCTTTGAACTCTTAAATTTCCTAAATAATAATTGCAGATAGCATGTCTTATCATTTTATAAATTTTTCATGATAAAGAAGACCTCATGAGCCTCCAAACTCTCTTCACTCCTCCCCCCGCCACCCAACAAAAATCTAATGGACGTAGGCAGTCTTTTACAGGCACTGAACCTCCTGAAATTCATTAAATATAGTTGGCCATATCGATTGGGTCCATATCACCACCAATCACTAGGTTCCATATGTAAGCTAACCAACAGCCTCATGGACTTATCACAAAGTCACCTTGTTGGGATTAGCTAAGATATAGATGAACTTAATCAGAGGTACTGGTCATGAGGTTCATGAAAACACAAGGTAAGATATCAATCTAAACTGAGACATTAGCTCAAACCCTTCTCTTATGTATAATGCCTTCCAGAACTAAAAAAGGATGAAAAATATATTTTCAACTTCTTTTTGGATGCTTTGTTCAAAGTGACACCATCTCAGTTCCTTATGAAATTAAGGAAATCTGTTCTAGACCTTCAAATATCATTGTAGTATATAGATTTTATTGTGGAATGTTTTAAAACCATAAGTACAATCATAAGTTTGTGCACAAGGTAAGTTCCATTGCTACTTTCTTCTCACAAAAGGGGTATATATCAAAATATAAGCTTGCTTTTGTATTGACTATGATTTTCTAAGGTAATTTTAGAAGTCCTTCGACCTTCTATTGTTAGACCTGAGGCATTTCTACCTTATGCAATCATGTTGAGGTATCATTTTCGACCTTCATGTAATAATACTGAGGCATAAGATGTTGGACTCTTTTAAGTCATTACTAAAGGAAATTTTTTAGTATATATATATATGTGCTAATTCCAAATGGTGAGGCCCAAAAGCAGAAAAGTGGCAGGGCATCATTGACCTCCAACATAGGCATATTGTAAAGATGAGTGTCATTTCTATATAGAATAGGGGAATTCTTAGTATCTCTAACATGCATTAGGATAACTATGATACATGAGATTATGAATGCCATGTCTAATTCATACCTGTTTAGAGCTCGGATTTCATCTAGTACAATATATCTCAACACAAATCATGAGTATGGCCCAGCCTTTTCCGCAAGACAAAAATGTCATAAATGGAGCAACTCAAACAGGAGATCATATGAAGAGCAACCTAACTAATGTAAAAAGAGATTCAGGAACTTTGTTTTCACCAACTGCGCGGACAAATAAACTAGACTGAACAGAACATAGTGAAGCCTGTTTATTAAAAATGTCTCCTATTGAAAAGGGGCTGCTTTTATTAGGCATTGAAAACTCAAATATGAGATGTAGGACCAAAGCAGGTTCATGCATTAGATGCTCTGCTGGCACTGAAGTTCAGCAGAATTCTATAGATATATCAGATTCAATGCAGACAAGCTTGCTGATTGGGAAGCCTAATCAGTGAGTAGAATAGGAATTCCCAATGAGAAGTTGTAGGATTGATCCTGAGACAGTGGACGATGCCTCCAGCTTTGCAGCTGTTGGTACCGAGATTTCTTTTTCATTGCCTTCATCTGGAGATGTTGGTGTAAAAGTTGTTAATGATTCTACAAGTGTTGTTGAAGATGCAACTAATTCTAATTATGATATTGTTTCATTGGATCATATTTTTGGAGGAAATGGCTCCCAGGTTAGAAAGGATGAGATCCTTGTGAAAATGTTCCATCATGTTAGATAACTGGAAACACTGCTACAAGAATGAACTGAATGGGCCCAGCAAAAGGTAATGCAGGCAGCTCGCAGACTGAGTAAAGACAAAGCTGAATTAAAGGCCCTCAAGCAAGAGAAGGAAGAAGTTGTCCGCCTTAAAAAGGAAAATTTTTCTCTTGAGGAAAGTACCATGAAGAAACTTTCTGAAATGAAGAATGCATTACGTAAAGCCAGTGGGCAGGTAGAACTTGCCAATGCTGCAGTCCACAAGCTGGAAGAAGAAAATACACTGGTAAGGCATGAGATGGAAGCTGCAAAACTAAGTTCTTTAGAATCTGCAGTAGCTTGTCAAGAAGCTCTTAATAGAGAGAAGGGAATGAAAAAGAAGTTTGAGTCCTAGGTAAGAGGGGTTGTGCGAATGGCAGCATTTGACACAATCACTATTTTTAGTTGAGTAAAAGACCTAAAATTTTCTTAGCTCCTTAATCCTTAAGCGAAGAACGTCAGAGTGACAGGCCTTGCTGAGTTAAATTTCAGCAGAACTTGCAAAGTTTTAGTAAATATCCGAGTTATTTTGGAGTTATAGAGCTCAGCTTTAATCAGTGTAGCTGAGTTATGCAAAGTTATATATTCTTAAAAAGCTAAGCACTGCATAGTTTTGAGCCACGTTGCCCAGTACAGGTCAGTGACATTGAATAATGTCACGCGTATTCTGAACTACAAAATTTTATATAAGGTTGATTTAGATTTATATTTTTATTCCGCCTCTCTTCCAAGTAAGTTCCAACCAGAGAGGCCACTTTATATATATTCAATTTAATGATTGGTTACTTGGTAATGGGCTCTGCTCATATGTCAATTGATTATTCAAACATCCTGTCATTTAATGCCATAACACGTGTTATTAAATGTAGCCTAGAGTGTTGGAGTCATGGGACATTGAAGAAATAGTGAATATTGTGTCTTAGGACATTGAAGAAATAATGAATCTTGTGTCATAGGACATTGAAGAAATAATGATTATGTTGTGTCCTGATATGTGGTTGTGTGCCATCAGTGAAAGAAGGCACTAGTTTTTCATCTAAGGGTTATCAAAACAGATTTTTATGTGGTATAGGAATATTCATTAGATTTGGATCTAGATTTAAATTTTAGCTATTGAAAGAAATACAAAGATAATTAATGCTTCTTTGCGAATGTTTCTGTCAGGATTTGTTGGAGAAGATACTTGCCAAAGAAATGGAAGAATGTTGTGTTGTCTGTGCTGAACCACTGGAGTGGTTGGCATATGGGCCATGTGGCCACCGTGAAGTCTGCTCTACTTGCACCTCAAGGCTGCGGTTTATCCTTAATGACAAAAATTGTTGCATTTGTAAACAAGATTGTCCTAGTGTTGTGATAACTAAGGTATATTGTCATTTTTGTTAAATTTAAAGCTCTGTACAATCTATGAATAAATGCAAAGGCTCTAATGCATTCTAGTGATTGCAATTCTATAAAATTTGCAATAAAATGTGACTTATATGGCATGTGAGCAGGCTCTAGGAGACTACACAAATGCAGTAGGGGATTTTAGTACCCTACCAGCTCCAGCAAATGAGGGAAAAGTAGGCAACTATTGGTTTCATTTAGACACACAAGCATATTTTGATGATGAGCAACATTACAAAATGATCAAAGCAATGTGCAGGTTGAGCTGCAGTGTTTGTGACAATACTTGTGGGGCTCAAGAGCCAAGGAAAGAGTTACCAAAGCGTGACCGAGAGTTTAAACATATAGATTAGTTGAGGAAGCACTTATTTCATGCACACAAGCTTTCTATGTGCACCTTATGCCTGGAAGGCCGAAAGGTGAGCATGATTCTGTTTTTTAAAACTTTATTGCTATTTCATAAAAAAACAATTTGGATGAAAGGAATTCCAGCCTTCTATTACTCAACTTCCACAGAACAAGCTGCTAGATGGAGACTTTAGTGGTTTTGCTTTGATCCTCAATATTTACACAAGCACTATGAGACAGCAAGGGACACCAAGGCAAAGTTTGCACGTTTTACATCTTAATAATTTCTTGAATGTGGATTTCAGCATTTGAAATAGTAATTCTAGATTCTCTTATGTTGGTTGATTCTTATAGAGGGCTAGTCTGCATTGTCAAGTCACCAATTCTTTTTTAGTTTATTATTTGAATGGATATTACAGCATCAAAATCTGTAATTCTAGTTCATCCAATTTTTGTTAGTTGTAAAAGATCTGATCTTTCTAGTGACAATGCTTATCTCAGAGAGCAAGTATTATACCTTAACTTGGAAGACACAAAACTTACATTCATTTAGAAATATCCTAAGATAACATACACAATGGAATTTGTATTGTTATATAATTTCTTGTAATTCTATACAAACTAATGACCAACTTAGTTGGAATCAAGTCAGTATTTGTGCACATAGGCTATATGCCCAGTTTTTGGTTTGATACAAACTAACAGCCAACTTGGTCTGCTGCTTTTTCCAAATCAGGTATTTATTTGTGAACAGAAGCTTTATACACGGTCGCAGCTAGACCGACATTTATCTAGAGGAGACTCTGAAGTGGATGGCAGTGAGATAGAAAGGGGAGGTTTCATGGGTCATCCAATTTGTGACTTTTGCAGGAAACGATTTTATGGAGATAATGAACTTTACATGCACATGTCAAGAGATCATTATACTTGCCACATATGCCAAAGGTGAGATTGTCTGTGCACAATGAGATTGTATGTCATGACTACCTAGTCTGAATTCTGGTAGTTGTGCACAATGAGATTGTATGTCATGACTACCTAGTCTGAATTCTGGTAGTTAACTATCTCTAACACACGAAGCATCATTTGTGATTGCAGAAGGCACCCTGAGAACTTTGAGTATTATCAGAATTACAGTGATTTAGAGGTAAGGTGCTATTAGTAAGTAGCCTGAGAAAAAAATACTAGATATGTGTAAATGCTCCATTCCACATCCTTCCATGAGATTGGATGTTTTTAATTTTTGAGGCATGATTTTATTGCAGGCACACTTTAGTCAAGAACACTTCCTATGTGAAAATTATGATTGCATGGCAAAAAAGTTTGTTGTCTTTGCATCTGAAGCAGAGTTGAAGGTTTGTTTTCTTTTATTTTAGTCACTTGTAGGTGCTCTTAATCTGATTCTTGCTATTTATAAAAAAAATTCCCAGCATTTAGATTTACTATCAATAACTGAGAAATTGAGGCGATGGTAGTCCTGATGGTTGATTGAAAGACTTTTCATTTTACTTGCTAACATTTGTTGTGTGCCATTTTTTTTCCTTCCTTCACATACATTTGTTCGAAAGATCTAAACTACATAACTTTATGATTTCAATTTCAGAGGCATAATGCAATTGAGCATGCTGGAAATATGTCCCGGTCTCAACGGAATGCTGCACTGCAAGTATGTACTATTTCAATTTGTTTACCCACCCATATCTTCAATAGGCAAAATTTACCTGTTGAGATTGGGGTAATACATGGCATAGCTACAATTAAAGAGCCTAGGATTTCCATGACAGATTTCAGTGTTGGTTCCAATGCTTTCAGTATCTTGGTATCTGGGGAATGAATGCTTTGCATTTCAATAATATTATATTTGTTCTATTGAATGGTTTTGCTCAACTGCTAGTGTTTTTTTGATTCTATGGATCATATTTGCTAAATATTGTGATTCAAATGCCATGCAGATTCCTGTTAGTTTTCAATATAGGCGTCCAGGGAGTGAGCGTGAGTCTCAATGAGTTGCCAGAGGACGAGGGAGGAACATGAATAGTCAGCTTTCTTCAGCTAATCCAGCCAGCAGTGAGATGCTTGATCCATTACCTTCATTGCTTTCCTCTGACATGGTAGCAAGTTCTTCCACAAGTACTGTATCAACTGATCCTCCCAGGTAGCTCACTGCAATGAGTAGGAGATCACTTGACTCCCCTCTTGAAGAATCTGCCTTTCCTCTTCTTCCCGGGGCATCAGAAACTGATCCTCCTAGGTATCCCACTGTAGTGAGTAGGAGAGCACTTAACTCCCCTCTTGAAGAATCTGCATTTCCTCCCTTGCTTTCCTCTGACATGGTAGCAAGTTCTTCCACAAGTACTGTATCAACTGATCCTCCCAGGTATCTCACTGCAGTGAGTAGGAGAGCACTTAACTCCCCTCTTGAAGAATCTGCCTTTCCTCCCCTTCCCGGGGCATCAGAAACTGATCCTCCCAGGTATCCCACTGCAGTGAGTAGGAGAGCACTTAACTCCCCTCTTGAAGAATCTGCCTTTCCTCCCCTTCCTGTGGCATCAGGAAATGCTTCACATAAATCTATGAACAAAGGAAAGAGATCAGTTAAGTCTATGGCTGCACTTGTACGTGGTGGTCAAGGAAACATAAGGGTTCTTAATGCAGCAGAATCAAGACAAAATCTTGGCCTAGGCCAGACAAGCAATGCACCTTTGCTTAGTATTGAGGAAGTGCGTGCTGCAAACAAGGAATTAATTGAAAGTATTCAATCAGGTTTGGGAGGCAATGAGCAACAATTCGCTGCATTTAAAGATGTCTCTGCTCGGTTTCGAAATGGGGATATTGGTGCTCGAAAATATTATTCACATATATCAAAGCTGGGTTTGTCACATCTTGTACCTCGGCTTGCAAGGTTATGTCCTGACCAAGACAAGGGAAGATGTTGGCATTATGATTCAAGTGTTGTCCTTGATGGCAACTCACTCAGAGGTTGGTACAGGTGCTCAGAGGTTGGTACAGGTGATGGCAACTTAATCAGAAGACAGATCTTAGTACAGCATGCCAAGGAAGTACATATACGCAGGTTCGTTAAGCCCAAGTCACGTGTACACGCTAGTTGGATTCAGAAAAAGCGCGTGTATGTGGAAAAGTACCTTTGGTCCATGGTGGTTAGTCCTTGGAAGTTGTGCCTATGATTTCGGACCATTGTGTCTCGACGGGCGTGTCGATCCCTAGTTTTGAAGTTGATGGTATTGTGTTACTATGGTTTTGGCTCTTGGTATTGAGCAAGGCCTAAGGCTATATAAGGAGAAGAAGATCATTAGGCAAAATCATCTTTCGACAAGGCTTGAATATCTAAGAGAGAAAGAGATCTGATATGCAGGTTCTGGGTTGCTTGATCTAAGCCAAGGAGAGATCACATCGGTTGATGGAAGACTAGATCTAAGGATAGATCGGGATCTAATGGTTTGAAATGCACTATCATGATATGGTTGATTATGCGTATTTCTAGATCTGCATATTGTCGCAATGTTATGTTCTGAGTCTAACTGATGTCTGGTACAGCTGCAAATTGAGAAAGTTTATTTTTAGATCTGTACGCAGGTTGGCTTCGGTAAAAGTGCGTGTATACGCGGGTTTTGCTCATTGAAGTAGCGTATATCTTTTGAAGCTTGATTTTGGGTTTACAGTGGGGGTCTGACTGTTATTGCAGAGTTCTGTAGTCTGCTCTGTGTTCTGGTAACTGGTGATTGACAGGGTTCAGTGGTTCAGTGATTCAAAGTTTGGTTGTTTTATGCTTCAATGATCTGTTGTGAAAATTGAATGAATTGGGGTCCACAGATTGTAATGTTGTGCTTCAGGAATATCCAGTCTGAAAATGTATGAAAGGTGGTACCTGAAGGAAAGAAGATTGTAGGTCAGCACCTACGTACTAGTATCTTGGCTAGTACAAGAGCAAAGGGGGTTGGAGCTCCCTTCCAAGGAAGTTTGGAGAACGAGAGAAGGTTGTAGCCTTCTGCAGGTTGTAGCCTGCGTACTGGTACAAGGCTGCACCAGTACAAAAGATTGTAAACTGAAGTTTCATATTAAAGAAAGATAGAGACAACTTGCAGCAGGTGGTTTTCACCCACATTGGGTTTCCACCTTACATCTTGGTGTTCATGTGTGTGGCTTTTGATCTGTTCTGTTATACTGCACCTGTTTACTATTAATGTGGTGAATAATGTCCTGAAGAACTTAACTGAAGAATAAGCTAACTAAATTATGAGTTTTCTTCTTATACGCTGTTTTATTTAGTCATAGTAGCGTGTACACGCTGGTTCACCTAACTGAAGTAGCGTATATGTTTCTGAGCATTGAAAAAGTTTGATTGATCTGATAATACTGATTCACCCCCCCTCTCAGTATTATTTCCAACAATTGGTATCAGAGCAGGTCCTTCAGAGAAGCTTGATCGCTTGAAGGTAGATCATTCATCATGAGCAACTACGAGAAAGAAGCATCAATCAGGCCACCGATTTTTGATGGGACAAATTTCAATTATTGGAAGGTAAGAGTTACTGCATATCTTCAATCTCTTGGTACAGAAGTTTGGAACATTGTAGAAACAGGCTATGCTTTTCCTTCAGCTACTCCTACAGATCCAGCTGAGAAAAAGCAGTATGAAACAAATGCAAAAGCAGTCAGTACTCTATCAGGAAGTATATCCCAAACAGAATTCATGAAGGTCATGCACTTCAAATCAGCAAAAGAGATATGGGACAAAATGATCACTAGCTATGAAGGAGATGAACAGGTAAAGCAAGCTAAACTTCAAACTCTCAGGATTCAATATGAGACTCTCAAGATGTATAATGATGAAAGTGTGGCTAATTATTTTCTTCGGGTAGATGAGATTGTTAATTGCATGAAAAATTTGGGTGAAGAAATAAAAGAGACTATAGTAGTTCAAAAGATTCTAAGATCATTATCCCCCAAGTTTGAATCTAAAGTATCTGCAATAGAAGAAAAAGAAAATCTCCGTGTTCTCACTATGTCTCAGCTACATGGAATTCTAACTGCTTATGAAATGAGAAAGGGAGGTCCATCTGACAGAAGGGAAGCTGCTTTTAAGGCATCAGGAAAAGAAGATTACTATGAAGCAAGCCATGTTCCAGAAGAAGAGGAAGAAGAATCAAATTTTGTCAGAAATCTTCAAAGGGGTTCTGGAAGGTTCAGAGGTAAGCTACCTTTCAAATGCTTTGCTTGTGGAAGAGTAGGTCATTATGCTGCAAAATGTCCTTATAAGGATAAAGGAAAAGAACCTGCTAGATGGAACAAGAAACAAAGTGCAAATAAGAAAAGCTACTACACCCATGAAGATAGTGATGGCTTATCAAACAGTGATGAAGATGAACAAGGTAATAAATATAAGCTGTTAATGGCATTTGAAGATGATGATTATGAGGATGCTGTAGATGTGGATAATCTCTATAATGAAATTACTAGACTCAAGAGATGCATAGAAGAAAAGAGTGTGATCATTGATACTTTGCAATTTCAAATTGATGAAAAGGAAAAACATCTTGAAAAACTAGAAGGTGAAATTGTTGGTCTCAGAAAAGAAATTGAGAAAACAAAAGCTATTAATCTTAAGTTTGTCAAAGGATCTGAAACTTTGGATGAGATTATCAATGTGCAGCGGTCTCCTCTAAACAAGACAGGTTTGGGCTATAATGGAGAAACCTCTCAAGCATCCACCTCAAAAAGTTATCTTGATGCAGCAAGAAGAAATGAGCAGAAGAACAATGAAGATAATCAGGTAAAGCAGGGACGAATTACAAACAGAAACTATCAGGGACAATCCTTCTTAAGGGTGAACAAAAGCTACAACCAACCACAGGTAAAATCCTCTCAGTTTGGCTCAAGAATAGATGAAAATAGAAATTACAATCAGTTGGCTGGTAGATTCAATAACCGCAGAAGCTTCTTCAATGGACAATGCTTTTCTTGCCATAACTTTGGTCACAAAGCAGCTCAGTGTGTTGCATATAAAACAATCATGACTAGGGAAGCTCAAAAACAAAGAAGTATGACAGGGATTACAAAGAGGACCTATAACAACTTTTCGGTTCTTGAAAATGAAGTTGAATGTTCTATTTGCAATAATTTTGGTCATAAAGACTCTGAATGCAGGAGCAGGTTTCAGGAGAAAAAGGAACAAGCCACGAGCACCAAAAAATGGAGAATAAAGGAACCTCAGACAGAAAGATGTGGAATAGCTTTTTATGCAGAAGGACAGGAAAATCTATGGTACATTGACAGTGGATGTTCGAAACATATGACAGGTGATAAAGAAAAACTTGAATCTTATTCTACTTTAGAAAAGGGAAAGAAAGTTTCTTTTGGAAATGATACTCCTGCAACTATAAAAGGAAAAGGTATTGCTCCTTTGAAAGAAAAGGTCAAGGCTGGAAATGTTTTGTATGTTGATGGATTGAAGCATAATCTACTAAGTGTCAGCCAGATGTGTGATCAAAAAACCGAGGTTATTTTCAGATCGAATGGATGTCTTGTTCGTGATCTTGATACAGGTAAAACAGTTCTCAAAGGCAAAAGAACTCCAAATAATCTGTACATATTTGAAGAAGGACAACAACAATGCTATCTTAGCAAGGATGAAGAGCACTGGTTATGGCATCGAAGGTTGGGACATCTAAGCTTCTCACAAATAAGGAAAGCATGCAAATATCAGGCAGTTCGCGATCTTCCAGATATCAAAATTCCAGACAACACCATATGCAAATCTTGTCAGTTTGGAAAGCAAACCAGAACTAACTTTCCAGAGAAGGAAGGATCAGCTAGCTTGCCTCTTGAGCTAGTCCATACAGATGTATGTGGTCCATTTAGGAAAAGGACACCTCGAGGAGAAGAATATCTGATATTATTCATTGATGATTTCTCAAGGTTTGTTTGGTTAGGGCTTATGAAGCACAAAGATGAAGCATTCGAAAAATTCAAATCCTTCAAAGCATTGGCTGAAAATGAATCAGGACACAAAATTAAGTGCCTCAGATCTGACAGAGGTGGGGAGTTCACATCAAATGAATTTTTCGATTTCTGCGATGAACATGGGATAAGAAGAGAATTCTCTACAGCTAGAACTCCTCAGCAAAATGGGGTTGTGGAAAGAATGAACAGAACTATCCAACAAATGGCTCGTGCTATGCTCGATGAATCAGGTACTCCTGCAACCTTCTGGGGTGAAGCTGCACATGCTGCTGTTATTATTCTTAACAAAACAAATGTCCGAGTAAACAGCACTCAAACACCTCATGAGCTTTGGAGTGGTAAAACTCCTTCCGTGAAGCATTTCAAAATCTTTGGGAGCAAATGTTATATTAAGAATACTGATGAGCAACTTGGCAAACTTGAACCTAGAGCAGATGAGGGCATTCTTCTTGGTTATTCTCCACATAGCAAAGCATACAAGTGCTACAATAAAAGACTTGGCAGAATTGTTGACAGTATTGATATAGTGGTTGATGAGAAGGGATATATTCCTAGGCAAGTTCATCATGAAGACATTGAAGAAGATGAAGGTTACTCTCAAAGGCGAAATGATGAAGAAGAAGAACCTCAAGAAGAAGAAGAATCTCAAGAAGAACCAGAGGAGCAGACAAGAATAGAAGAGAAGACTCCATCCAGATATGTCCAAAAGAATCATCCAGAAACTCAGATTGTGGGGCAGAAAGAAGCAGGAGTACAAACAAGAAGGACACTTGCAGAAGCTTCAAGCTACTTGGCACTACTCTCCTCCACTGAACCACAAAATGTGAAAGAGGCATGCAAAGATGAATGTTGGGTCAAAGCAATGGATGAAGAACTTGAGCAAATCGAAAAGAACAACACTTGGGAATTAGTTCCTAGACCAAAAGATAAGAATGTAATAGGAACAAAATGGGTCTCAAGAATAAATTAAATGAAAATGGAGAAGTAATTAGAAACAAGGCCAGACTTGTTTGTAAAGGGTATGCACAGCAAGAAGGAATAGATTTTGAAGAGACCTTTGCTCCTGTGGCAAGACTAGAGGCCATCCGAATGTTCCTTGCTCTCTCAAGCTTTCAACACTTCAAGGTATTTCAAATGGACGTGAAATCAGCCTTCCTAAATGGAGACTTAGAAGAAGAAGTATATATTGAGCAGCCAGATGGCTTCATTCTTGGGAATGATCCAAACCTTGTATGCAGATTGAAAAAGGCACTCTATGGACTCAAACAAGCTCCAAGGGCTTGGTACTATCGGTTGGACAAATATCTTCACCAACAAGGCTTTTCAAAAGGATCAGCAGATAGCAATCTCTATATAAAAGTTGAAAATAACAAATTGCTAATTCTTGTTGTTTATGTAGATGATATTATTTTTGGCAGCAATGAAGAGACTATGAGTCAAAACTTTGCCTTGGTTATGCAGAAAGAATTCGAAATGTCACTTCTTGGAGAATTGACATATTTTCTTGGATTGCAAATCCAACAAAATGAAGGAGGTATCTTCTTGTCTCAAACCAAATACCTCAAGCAGATCTTGAAGAAGTATGGCATGGAAGAGTCAAAGCCAGTTTGTACACCCATGGTTACAGGATGCAGCCTCAGTGCAAATGATGAATCAGCAGCAGTTCACCAACCCACTTATAGATCCATGATTGGGAGTTTGCTTTATTTGACAGGTACTCGACCAGATATTACACATGCAGTAGGAATGGTTGGAAGATTTCAAGCCAACCCAAAGGAAACTCATCTTCAGGCAGTCAAAAGAATCTTCAAATATCTTCAAGGGACCCAAAACTATGGCTTATGGTATCCTAGAAATACAGATCTCACTCTTCATGCTTACACAGATGCAGATTGGGCTGGAAGTGTGGATGATAGGAAAAGCACAAGTGGTGGTGCTTTCTTCATGGGTTCCAGATTAGTATCTTGGTTCAGCAAAAAACAGAGTTCGATTGCCTTATCTACAGCTAAAGCAGAATATGTGGCTGCAGCATCTTGTTGCACACAACTTCTTTGGATGATGCAGACCTTGCAGGACTTTCAAATCACTTGCACTCCACCCGTCTCTATCTTATGTGATAATACAAGTGCAATCAGCATTTCAAAGAATCCAGTCATGCACTCAAAGACCAAGCACATACCAATCAAGTACCATTTTCTTCGGGAACAAGTGCTTGAGCAGAAGGTCAAGTTGGAGTATGTTCCTTCTAAGGAACAAGTTGCTGATATTCTCACAAAACCACTGCCCAGGGAAACTTTTGAATATCTCAGACAAAAGCTGGGAGTAGTTGATGCTTCATCCTGCTGTTGAAGCTTGTCTGTTCTACAGAAAAGTTGGTATACGCAAGTTACGAAAGGTATATACGCGTATACACGCGGATTTATGCTGAGAAAGTCGCGTGTATGGTGTACGCATGTTGCAGAGATTATATCCGCGTCCATACGCCTTTTCTTGCAGGAGAAATCGCGTATATGAAGTTCTGAACAGCAAGGGAAAACTCTGGAGTTCTGAACAGCAGTAGGTATGTCAGAATTCTTCAGGCACGGTTTCAGGAGGTGCAGCAGGCACAGGTTCAGGGGGAGCAGCTTAAAAGTCTCATAAAGCATTGTTGGCATTCAGATGTTTTGGTTGTTGATTTCAAGAAAAGGAGTTCAGAAAGAAATCCTGGTTGCTGATCTAAAAAGATGTTTATAATATGCTGCTGATGATTTTCATAAGTCTTGGTCTAGATCTGTTGTCTCTATGTCATATATCTCTCTTGTGATATCTCTTTT
Organism: Pinus tabuliformis; assembly: GCA_031772625.1. Classification (NCBI taxonomy): domain Eukaryota; kingdom Viridiplantae; phylum Streptophyta; class Pinopsida; order Pinales; family Pinaceae; genus Pinus; species Pinus tabuliformis. The sequence continues at coordinate 335,522,326 of CM062820.1, forward strand.
ATGGAGTCAAGGTCATGTAACGGCCTATGTTGGTTTCCCCACTATGCCTGGGATGACTGCTGTAATGTAATTGGTTGTTTCTGATATGTCCCCTCTTGGTAGGGAGTATGGATGTAAGTATTGAGTCTTTTGGTGATAGGAAAGTCCCTTATGGTGTATAAGTCTTGGTTCTTGTTGAAGAACATCTTTTGCAGATCTGGCCTACTGTCAGGGGGAGCATGAGTCAGCACAGCCAAGCAGAGGTATCAGCATGTCCTCAGGGGGAGCACAGCCCTTTGCCCTTGATGTCAAAGGGGGAGAGTGACTTGGTGTGGTGGTTGCCATCAAGTCCAAAGGGGGAGATTGTTGGCATTATGATTCAAGTGTTGTCCTTGATGGCAACTCACTCAGAGGTTGGTACAGGTGCTCAGAGGTTGGTACAGGTGATGGCAACTTAATCAGAAGACAGATCTTAGTACAGCATGCCAAGGAAGTACATATACGCAGGTTCGTTAAGCCCAAGTCACGTGTACACGCTAGTTGGATTCAGAAAAAGCGCGTGTATGTGGAAAAGTACCTTTGGTCCATGGTGGTTAGTCCTTGGAAGTTGTGCCTATGATTTCGGACCATTGTGTCTCGACGGGCGTGTCGATCCCTAGTTTTGAAGTTGATGGTATTGTGTTACTATGGTTTTGGCTCTTGGTATTGAGCAAGGCCTAAGGCTATATAAGGAGAAGAAGATCATTAGGCAAAATCATCTTTCGACAAGGCTTGAATATCTAAGAGAGAAAGAGATCTGATATGCAGGTTCTGGGTTGCTTGATCTAAGCCAAGGAGAGATCACATCGGTTGATGGAAGACTAGATCTAAGGATAGATCGGGATCTAATGGTTTGAAATGCACTATCATGATATGGTTGATTATGCGTATTTCTAGATCTGCATATTGTCGCAATGTTATGTTCTGAGTCTAACTGATGTCTGGTGCAGCTGCAAATTGAGAAAGTTTATTTTTAGATCTGTACGCAGGTTGGCTTCGGTAAAAGCGCGTGTATACGCGGGTTTTGCTCATTGAAGTAGCGTATATCTTTTGAAGCTTGATTTTGGGTTTACAGTGGGGTCTGACTGTTATTGCAGAGTTCTGTAGTCTGCTCTGTGTTCTGGTAACTGGTGATTGACAGGGTTCAGTGGTTCAGTGATTCAAAGTTTGGTTGTTTTATGCTTCAATGATCTGTTGTGAAAATTGAATGAATTGGGGTCCACAGATTGTAATGTTGTGCTTCAGGAATATCCAGTCTGAAAATGTATGAAAGGTGGTACCTGAAGGAAAGAAGATTGTAGGTCAGCACCTACGTACTAGTATCTTGGCTAGTACAAGAGCAAAGGGGGTTGGAGCTCCCTTCCAAGGAAGTTTGGAGAACGAGAGAAGGTTGTAGCCTTCTGCAGGTTGTAGCCTGCGTACTGGTACAAGGCTGCACCAGTACAAAAGATTGTAAACTGAAGTTTCATATTAAAGAAAGATAGAGACAACTTGCAGCAGGTGGTTTTCACCCACATTGGGTTTCCACCTTACATCTTGGTGTTCATGTGTGTGGCTTTTGATCTGTTCTGTTATACTGCACCTGTTTACTATTAATGTGGTGAATAATGTCCTGAAGAACTTAACTGAAGAATAAGCTAACTAAATTATGAGTTTTCTTCTTATACGCTGTTTTATTTAGTCATAGTAGCGTGTACACGCTGGTTCACCTAACTGAAGTAGCGTATATGTTTCTGAGCATTGAAAAAGTTTGATTGATCTGATAATACTGATTCACCCCCCCTCTCAGTATTATTTCCAACAGAAGAAAACTGCTAGAGGCTCATGAAGCTATGGGAAAACCATCGGAGATGAAATTCTAGTTTTGCCTCTTTTTAAAGGTACCTCCTTAGGCTATTTAAATGATATACTGTCAGGTATTTTAAGCTAATGTAGCAGAATTCAGTTAATCACAGAGGCTGAGTTTTCAGCTACTGTCTAATTTGTTATGCATGGTTATCTGATACTTAAGACTGCCATTTAATATGTGTCTAATGCTGATGAATTGCTTCTATTACTCAGTAATAATTGTTTTATTGCAGTGCATCCTTCTGAATCAAAATCCTAGGCAAGGCATAAGGAACATGGGATCGTGCCAACATTCTAAGATGCACATGGATGGATTCAAACTCTCAACAGAAGAATCATACAGAGAAGACTAGCATGGTCCCTCCATTGCATTTTGTATTATGGTGCGCTTGTTTGTTGGTTCTGTACTTAGCTAATCGCACTACAATTTTGCAGCACATTTGACTTTTTAAGTAGCCCTTGTTGATACATCTATGTGTCATCTTTATATTATTTTATCATTTATGGCATGAGTTGCCTTGCAACTTCAAGTTCTTGTATTGCATTCTTCTGTCACTGTTACCTGATTGTAGCTCTTCGTTTCTGGCATGAATGATCAATATTTATTGATGTCTGTCACATTATTTTTCTCGGCATTTATAAATGCCAATAGTAGAGTGGACATTTTTCCACCCTTCAACTTGACTGTTGGAAATCAACTTGATGCTCTTCTACAATTAGTGTTTTAAAAGCCACTTCCAAACCACAACAAGGGGATTGGCTCTGACCACCCTAGTTTTGTAATAAATTTTTTAGATCAGTAATAAGTATTAAGAACATATTTTAATTACCAAAATAAAACAAGTTGGTATAATTTCAACAAAGGGATATGCCATTTTGGAAGCATACCCTATAACATCACATAGGTCAAAATCAAAAGCTGAAGATGGTCCATGAGGCATGCCATTAAAGCCGCCATCAATGATGGCACTGCAGAAAGGAAGTTTGTGCAAGGAGGCTAGCACATCAACCTAGGAACTTGCACTCCAAAGCCAGCTTCCAATTGGTAAAGCTTTCTATGCCAGCAATGCTTTATGAACCGTCTCAAATACTGAGATTCAAACTTATTGATGCCTTATTGGATTAATCCATACATTCTTTCTACAAAGGCAATGATCACTAAATTGAGAATTTATATCAACACAACAATGTGTCGCAGGTAGACATTTTTCCACAGGGAGCAGTTTGTGTAAAATGGATCTTAACATGTCAATTAAGGTTCTCGCACCTTTTTCCACAAAACATACGCATTCATCACTACATTGAGATTTAATTTCAATACAACAATGTGTCACCAGAGCAAGGTTGAGTTTGGTTTAGGGCTTGGTCTAAGGCCAATAAAGGAGATCGAGCCATGTTGATGTAACCCTTGAAGGAGGTTGAGTGCCTCAGCATGTGTGAATAGAGTGCACAAGGGCAAGATTGAAGGGTTTACATGAGTGAGAATAGAACCAAAATAGCAACTCATCTGTGTCTACATTAGCCCAAGAAGGAGATGCAGAATCTTAAGAGTAACTGCAGCAAGAAGAAGCATAAGTTTATGGTATGTTTTTTGGCTCTACAATCTAGCAGCTCCACAATTAATCAAACTCACCTCAGAAACAGATCTGCACAAAAACCGAGAAGAAACAACCTACAGGGAAAACTGTATAGCCTGCTATATGGTCTATTGTAGTACACCATACTGCTGTACAGATCGAAGGTTGGGAAACACTATGAGCTCTCTATCACAGTACTTGGACCGCAGTTCTGTCCCGCCTTCCCACTCCTGGACTGTTTAATGATTAGCTTCTGCTGCTTATGAATCTCGGCGCTGATTTCCATTTCTGACTCTGATTTCTTTCTTGACAGGTAATTCGAATTGGGTATGGGATGTTACACCATACTAATTCCCTGAATGCTTTTCAAAAGATGCAGAAATGTCCACAAGGTGTCGGGTGGTGTTGACTTCATGGGCAGCAAAGTGTTGTACTAATTCCATTAATGGCTTTCACAAATGCAGAAATCTCCACAATGTTCGAGAGATGGATATAAAAAAATACTGCGCCTCCTGGGATTGACTTAATGGACAACAATACTATGTGCAGCGACGCCGATGGCTATGCAACAAGTAATCAATAAAACCGTTGAATTGCGAATCAATTTTACAGAAATATTCTTCAACCAGTGGCTCTCACCAGGCCTCTCCGAGTTGCAATCTGCCTAGATTTAATTCACAGAGGCATAAATTCCATTCGCATAGATCCTCTGCTACCAATCTCACTGTTGGATCTGGGCGATGACCATCTCATCTCCGTGATAGAAAATGCCAACAATGGTCGAATAGTGGCCACTGGGAGTGACACTGCTGCAGCAAAGGTGGCAGATTTTGGCAAATTCTTCGGAGAGATATCAAAAGCAACTTTGATTACATCTAGGCATGCAGCTTGCAACGCAGGAACAACAGCTGTCAACAGCAGTTATTTTGCAACAGGAGCACTGATGGTTGCTGGGGTTCTTGACAGGGTAGCCAAAGCTGCTGCTAATTTTGGTAATAGGAATAATGCAGCAAAGAAGTAGACTTGAAGTATTATGGCACTATCAAGTTAGAACTGTAATGTAGTGGTGTTGGCCTTCACGTTTATCTGTCTCATAATTATGTATGTAATGTTGTAAGTTCTTGTCCATAAGGACATGTGAGTGTGTAAGAAACTGCTAAAAATATTTGAAAGCATCTTCTGTAATCATGACCATGCAGCTATGTGGGGTAGAGTCAAAGTCGTTGGTGGGAATGTGTGATATTGTGTAGAATCAAAGTCATTGGTGAGAATATGTGATATTGTGGAATATCTACGACCTGCAAATAATATGTCATAAATAAGGATGGTTCAAATGGCAAGATCATATAGATTAAGGATTCTCTTTAAATTATTTAGGTAGTGTAAATGAAATTTATTAAATAAATTGGTTTCAAATATATGTTATGGAAATGAAATTTAAGAAACAGGGAAAATAAAACCGTGCAAATATCGCCTCTGTGGATTCATCTATCAGAGGTAAGCATTTTCTTCAATGACTATGCTAAGCTTGCAGGGTGTTATACAATTATTGTTGATTGCATATTCTTTATCAAATTATTCTTTTGTTGTATTTGTGTTCTTCAATTTATGCCTTACGGCGTTTCCTTTGCAACATCTGGTGCAAATGCTAGTTTTAAACCTTATTAAAAAAAAAGCAACTTTCACAAATAATATATACAAGAAAGTTCCAATATCCTTTCATCATTTCATAGTTTTTATTATAAAAACCCATATCCGTGGTCATCATGACTTAAGTGGTAAAGATTAATCATTTCTGACCTTATACATGGGACTATAATAATATCCGTGGTCATCATGACTTAAGTGGTAAAGATTAATCATTTTTGACCTTATACATGGGACTATAGTAATCTAATGTACTTTTTAGCATTAATGTCGGTTGAAGTTACTATAAAATTTTCAGCTTTTTTCTGAAAGCACCATCCCTGCCTGCTATTAAACTGTCGCAATAATTTTGATGACAAATGAATACTTTGATGTTCTTATTTGATTTCTTCCCGAGGCAAAGAGACCATTTCACTGATATTATTCCTACCATATATTTGTTAAGAAAATTTACTTCATTCGTGTTTTCTAAATTAAGACTAATACTAAAATTAGTTCGATAATTCAAAACATATTTATCTCATTTTCGTGGAGTCTTCTCGTAACCCAAGCGCCAACATGTTCTGGGCATGTTAGCTATTTGTCAAAACTACTAATCCCCAACTTCAGGGTGTGTTCAGGGTGTGTTTTGCATGTTCTGTCACAGATGCTAATCCCCTGTTTGAAGCTCGGTTCAAAGTGGTTGCAACCCTTCATTGGGTCGCAAAGATGTAATCCTATGTTGAGCCGCAAAGCTAATATATTCTCTATTCTGCAAGCCTTTGGCTACACCATCTGAACCTCGAGCAACAAGTGCTGCAAGTAAGAAACAACTAGATTCTTTGTTTTCAGTGTAAATTTTCAAAATCTCAAATTAGTCTATAGTAAACATAAACAGATCTTAAATTAGTCAAAAACTTAACTATATGTATTGCACACGTCTCAAGATAACTGGTAGGAGCTGCAGGCTGAGGTTGGTTAACTGCCTCCAGCTTGATCTCAAATGCGACAAGATTTGTCCTGAAGAAGAACGCTTGATTATGGAACTCCATGGCCGCAGGGGAAATATGTTTAGAATGTATACTCATTATACAATACAACACAATATATAGCTTTTTCCTCAAATTTCCAAACTCCTGATATTTTAAGCAAAGAGTGTTTGCATCCAGTTCCTAGAAAGCTTCGCTTTTGGGAAATCCCTTCCATTTTACAAAGTATTCTTTATGCTCTTCTGTTATTTCTTACTCGATCAACCATGATATATTCAACCTCGTTTGAGAAGGGGTTATGGTGTAGGTTCTCTTGAGGAAATATGAATTATTTCATCGCACATAGTATCATGGTATGGCTTGAGGCAACTTGCATGAAATCCTGGATGGAGCTTTAGCCTCAACGGAATTCGACTCTATCTACTGCTTGTCCAACTATGGGGAAAGGCTAATCATACTTATATATGAGCCTTTACAATTAATAAGTCATCAATCTTGAAGTGGGCATGCCTTTTATCCTTGTTTGTGGAATTTTTCATTCTCTTGGCTGCCTTCTCTTCTCTAAGTATGCTTTCTTTTGCAATTTCAGTTTGTTCGTGCCAGTGTTTAGCAAACTTATAGTCATAAAGACTTCTACCAGCGTAGCCAATTACAACCATGTGGGGAGCCAAATAAACAACCATGTGGGGAGCCAAAGGTTATTGGAAAATTGCTAGCTAAAACGGGAGAATGCAGAGCTTTTATGCTTCAATTTTTCCAATTCTACTCAATTGTTTATCACTCACAAAGTGTCTTCGATACTCCTCTAACAGTTACTCCTTTAGCAAGGTGTTTATCTGGTCGTCTGTCTGCGGATGATGAGACATGGATAAGTTTAGTTTGGAGCTCTAGAGTTTAATCTGTCAAAAACCTTCCTTAGGTCTCGATCATTAACAATAGACAAGGTGAAAATGATGAATTTTAATTGTACCTTTGACCTAATCGAGCGCCTTAGATTGAAATCTTAACAGGGTACTATGGAGCCACAGAGACTGAAGGTCTAGAAGTCCGAGAGGAAAGGAAGACCAGTAAGCATAACAAATCCAGACCAATTGAATTAACCGACATAGCCTGGTTGAAGCACCTCCATGTTTCATACCAGGGAACAACTTATTCTACAGATGTCGAGCATGCAAATGATAGTTAAAAGTATGAGAGACTTAGGGAAAAAGAGAGAGGGACAGGGATGGAATTTGACGGGCATTTTGCCCATCATAAGGCTTTTTGAACGTATTTGACGGCTGGAATTTGTCAATGCCCATTTTGAGTGACGTTCCCGGAAGAGTAAAAAACATATTTTTGACGTTTGGAACTTTTTCCAAAACGTTCTTACGCCTTTTTATTTTTCATATAATAGAGTAATTTTTGGGAAAGTTTTTTTCACTGAAAATATGCTAAATTCTATTCAGCGTCGGTAACCAATAAGCATATTAAATTATGGATCACATTATCTAGATACAAAGTAGGAACGATAACTTTCCAGATGGTATATAGAAAGCCCAAAAAACTACCAAGAGTTTCTTTTTGTTTTTATTTATTTTTTCTTTTTGCAAAATTTGGGCTTTAAAATATTTGGGTATTTTTTCTGGTTTGAATGGGATTGATGTGATGAAAGATGGGTGCAGATTCATCGCTGCCAAGGCCCCCTCAACTACCCTTGTCCTTTCCCTTGCGTAGAGCAGAAAATAATAATTTAAATCAAACGTTGGGAAATTGTGTCATCGCAGTGCAAACATTTCGTCAAGTAATTTGCTTGCAAATTTGAGCGCTTGCCGATGATTTTATGGCGATTTCTTGCGTTTTTCCGATTATTCTTGTTTGAAGGATTTTAATTCATTTGACCTGCCAGCCAGCCAGGCGCCCGTATGGTCCTCGGGAATACGCACTCGTCTTGAGAGGACGGACAAAGGAATTCATCCGGTGGGGGAGCGCGGGGATTCTTGGAATCGCGAAAGGCATTTTCACAGGATATGACAGTTTATTCGATTGCTTGGTTGGTTTGACTCTTCTGGGTCGTAGGAAGGAACTCAGAGAAGCGAATTTCTGTTGGATTTGGATTCTTGGGTTCTATTTGAGCGATGGATTGGGTTAGTGAACGCCTTCTACTGTTGTGGGGGTAATTGATGAGAATTTATGTCTATTTCTGGTGTTTGTGGTAGATTTCCATGGAGGTGGTATTGGAGCGGGGGTTAACAGTAAGGCAGCGTTGGGACTAGCTGTGGCTTGCGTTGCAGTGTCGTGCAAGGTTGCCTTTTTGCTGGCGGCGAGGCCAGTGAGGAGTCGAGGCAAGTGGAACCGTGTGTTGGGCATTCTGCGAGATTTCGAGGAGGGATGCTCTACTCCTTTGTATCGTTTGAGGCAGTTGGCTGACGCCATCACTGTGGAGATGCATGCCAGATTGGCCTATGACGGGAAGTAAGTTCAAGATGCTGCTCACCTTCCTCGTCAACCTGCCCACTGGGTATTTTGTATCAAACTTTATATTAGATAATGTCAGAAATTATCTCTGAATTTATATGCAAGTTAGTTTTATTAGAAATCTGGTTGATTTTAAATGATAATTTAAAGATTAGGCATCTAAATATTCAGGTTGCATAATATAAATGGTTGGTTTTAAATGATAATTTAGATATATGCAATGGATAACCATTTTGTATTTTACTTAGGGCTAATTATATACAACGTAGTCTAATTAGCGGGAGGAATTGCCTGGAAAGTTATGGAAATTCCGGTTATATTTAGAAAAAATCTGGCAAGGATTTTTGTAAATCCAAGTTATAGTTGTTAAACTTCAAAATTTTAAGTGTCCTAGATGTTTTTGATGGTGCTGAATCCATTTCCACCATCAAAAACAAGATTCAAACACTGCCTCTACAAGATCTTTTGAAATTTTTTTGCCCAGATTCCGGCCACTTTTGGCTGTCCGAGCAATTCCTCCGACGACTCTTATATATACTAAGCAAATTTCAAATGCTTAACATTTTTTTGTTGAAACTTCCACAATTGAGTTACAAATTGTTGGTTTTAAATGATAATTTAGATATATACAATGGATAACCATCTTGTATTTTAGTTAGGACTAATTATATACTTTCAATCAACAAATTTCAAATGTTTAACACTTTTTTGAACTTCCTGTTGTGGCCAGCAACAACCCCCCCCTGATTCAATCTAATATAAGCCATGATGCTAGATTGAATGGGGACCCTTAGTTAATTTTTTGAAAAACAAAGATTTCTTTCGAAGTTGCGAGCATAAGCTTAGGAAAGGTCTCTTGGACAACTTAAGCCTAAACCTGTGTCCATAAAAGCAAATCTTAAGGTCGCATCACAAAAATTAAAGAAATGCCTTCGTTTCCCCTCTAAAAGCCAATATGCACATCACCTCGGTGTTAGTGAACAACATCGCATCGCAATACACTAGCATCCATAAAGAAAAGCTTACAAGTCCGCCGATCTGCGATGTTGCGATCGCGCGATCGCATATCGCAGAAATGAGGCAGGGTACGTTGGCAAACATTTGAATCGTGGCGATCTGCGATATTGCGATTTGCGATATGGCAATCTACGATGTTGCGATTACTACCGTTTGCGATCGCGCGACATGCAGGATGCATTGGCAAGTCATAAAAGCACCTTGATACGACTCCTTCGAGCACGCCACCCAAAGAAAATCCACTTACTATAACCTGACTTGGAAATTATGCGCTTTTAATGTTAGTAATGAATTAGTTCTTAGTTATTAAGTGGCATAAAGACGCGTGCCTTAAAGCGGATTTGCTTCACGTAAGGTGGCGTATCTGATTTATCTCTTGCATTTAAAACTCTCCCACCACCTTTCTGATCATCTTTCCACTTTACTCATAACCTGCAGGAGCAAAGTGCGAAGGCAAAATCAAACAGAAACGATAAGTGAGAGGGGAAAGAAGAACAAAGCTCAGAGCTCAGAGACAAGAGAAAAGACCAAGGAGATGGCGCCCCTCTACACAGATACCGCATGCAATAAAGATGCAGGCATTTCCACATGGGAAGGCATGTATAGGCTGTTATAAGAAGAAAACCCTAGAATAATCAAGGCAACTGCTGCTGTCGCAGATGCACCACGTCCTTCAGAAGCATCCCTGGAAGACCTAGCGTGCTCTTTCCTCCACAGAATAGCAGCAAGGCCGAAGATCCTACCATATACAGACATGATCAAGTGGATTTTAGATGATGCGGAGTTGCATCATAGGCAGTTCAAAGTCAAGGGACATGGGCTCGTGGGATCGTTTGCGGCTCAAGACCTGAAGCTCATGTATCACCTTCCTGAACCACAAACGACCTAAAATGCAGATTTTGTTAGGAAGTTCGCAGCAGAGAATCCGGACCTATCAGACACTACCAAGGAATGGTCAAAAAGGGATGAACCACTGAAAAAAGATAAGAACGGTATGTATAGCACTGGTTCTCTTACCTCTCCGTATTGTTTTGCTGCAGCCATGCTCTGTAGGCTATTTGGTAAGCCCGATATCAATAAATTTCCATCTGAATGGCTACCGTTAATTGATGCCGCGACTAACTCCGAGATAGTAGATTGGGCCAAAATCCTTTCTGACACTCTATACACGGCAGTTCTCCACTATCGTTCTAAGAGATCCTTCTCCCAAAGGTTCTATCCTCCTTTTTATTTGTCTGCCTATATAATGGACTCTGTCTGTCATGTATCAAAATTCCCTACTATGGGTTGGCAATGGACTACCCAGGACCCATTGCCTATTCATGTCTATCATAAAATCTTGTGGGATTCCCAGTTCGCCCCCCATTTTTACCATATTTGTCATGGGCTTATGTTGCCCATACATAGGATAATATACGATAAAGACCCCCCAAGGTGCTCTCCCGAGGCACAAATTGATATCACCCCCATCGCAAGATGGTTTGGGGAAGAATGGTTTACCTACATCCGAGTTTTTGGAAGCACAACACCTCCTCATGTCCTACCCTTGTACATCCCAGATAAATTGTTGGCCCAAGAGATCGCTTATCAGACTTGTTCTGAAGGCGGTTTAACTAAGGACCTAAAGAACAAAAAGAAAGCCATTTGGCCTCAATTCCCAGTCACATGTGGGGCCTTCTCTTTATTCGATGTGGGACACGCTTTTGGCGAGGTGGAGAATGTGACGTGTCTCCAACTATTTAAATTCTCACCAAGGCCATTTGACCCAAATAAGGTGGCCTAGGAATTTACAACTAACGTCAGGATAAGTATGTTCTCTGGGCAGAAATATCTATTCGACGATCTCTTTCAGGTAAAGAACTCGCTCGAAGAAGTTTTGCAGGAAGCTCAGTCAAGGCTGTCCCCGGATGATCTCCGGAAATTCACATTGTATAGAGAAAGAAGGCTGGTTAATGTTCCACTGGAAAGACTGCGAGTAGCTACCAGAGAACCGACTCCGAGCATCAGCCTCAGTGAACACTCCAACGCCTCCAAATCCGATTCCAGCGCCGTAAAAGAAATATCTCCAGATCCTGAAGAGTCTGTCCACAAAGAAGACAAGAACGAAGAAACAATCAAGGACACGGCTCAGTCAAGTTCGATGGCTCAGCAGCAAGTTGCCGCCTCGCCACCAAGAGAAGTTCCCCCTCCCGTCACCGAAACACATCTGGTTACAGCAGAACTAGATAAAGAATGGGAGACCTTCAATGAATTAATTAATCTTGAAGGCCAAGCCCCGAAAACACCTGTGAGCAATACACAGGTGGTGCAAGAGATCTTCTCAACCATAGTCAGTAGTACCGCATAAATGGAACATCTTCCTATCGCTCCATCCTCAGAACTTCTACTTAGCGTAGAAGAGATCCCTCCACTGGACGTATTCTACAGCCCACAGCACAGGGCAGTTGTAAGGAGACAAAGAAAGAAAAGAAAGCTCGAAGACGCTCTATCTCAAAATGCTGAACACCTAGATGTCTTATGGAAAGACCCGAATAACAATCCAACCGACAATCTCACGAAATTGTCTCAGATTGCAGGAGCATACGCTTCTGCGACTATCGATAAGGCTTCTGAAGTTCAGCAACTTCTAAAAGAACTCGAGAGTCAAATACAACTACTGCAACAACAGTTGCAACCATCCAATGTGAACGCTGAAGCCTCCAAGCAGCTTGAAAAGCTACAAGAAGACTTTCGCCAGATGCAGGTGAGCCACCAAAGAAGTATTGAAGAAAAAGAAAAGCAGCTGCACTCGGTGCAAGAAATGCACAAGGATGAACCCAAGCTGGCAGAGTTTATTTCAGAGTCCATCGGCTTGAACGACCAACTATCACAACAACAGGAAGATATGATGCGCAGAATATCACAGTGGAGGCATTTTTGTGAGCTAAGCAACAAGATCACTAGCCAGGTGGTGGAATTGCGGAATGACTATGACCAAGCCAACAGAAGAGTAACAGAATATCTGGCTTGGCAAAATGACGAGGAAGGGAAAAGAGCAGGGGCACCGAAGATTAATGAGAATCATAAGGAACTGCTCTTCAATAAGTGGGACGAACAAATCACACAGGCGGAACAGGCAGCAGAGTCAGCGGCGACACAGGCAAGCATACTTATCGACTGTGTAAATGAAAATTTACACAGGGCCAATTTGATTTCAGAGTCCACCCCGGGGTACTTACCGAGCGCATTACAGCTGGAGGCAGAATGGAAGCAGAAGGCACAGGCAAACGGGAAGACAATTCAGACATTGGCTAGACTAAACTGGGAAAGTTACTGGACTTACTTAGTTAAGCCCCACAGCCAATGCATGACAGTAAGGTGCATCATGAACGCGGCCGAGAAAGTAGCGCCAGCTCTTATGGATGCCATTTTCACAGCCCAGTTAAACACAGAAGTCGGCCAACCGACTCTTCTCAAGCCCATGCTTGAAAACTGCAATTTCAAAGACCAAATTAAGAAGTAATTTCATTTAGAAAGTTGTTTTTTCTTGTTTTTTGTTTTACTGAATTAGAAAAAGGGCGGTCATTTGAGAACCGTGTCCTAAATTTTATAATAATACTATTATTAGGATTAGATAGTAGTATTTCAACCCTTCTCATTGCATTGGAGAAGGGTCCGGAAATCTGTCAAAAAACTTGTCCTCAGAACATGCACTTCTGCACCCTCAGAGGAGGTTTTTGATGAACGGATGGATCGAGATTTATTTATGTTTGCATTTTTACATCTACTACTGATCTTGCACTTTTGTACTCTTGGTAGATGTTAGAAGCAAGTAGATAGATCGTTATTGCTTGAAGTCTGTGAATAAGAATTAGTCATAAATGGTACTTTTATCTCTTGATTAATTCTTGTTTGTATTCCTAGAGTGATATACAGCTGATATTGTTTGCATGTTAATGTATGAACACATGGGTTATCATTTGGCACTTCTGTACGGTGGACTTATTGATTTATGCTTAACATGCTAATGATTTGATTAAGCAATGTGCTTTTTCACAACTTTTTTGTTTAACTTCTTAGGCATAACAGTTCATCTTAAACGGTTTATATTCTTATAATGGCTGAATAATCTTTATTACCAGTTATTGTATGAAATCTTTCTAGATTGCATAATAGAAGAAATATATATCCTGGGTTAGTGTAGATCTTGTGTGTGTTATTTCCATTAAATTACAGTAGCTTAGAGTCACTTTGCAAGTTAGATTTACATTATTTGTAGAATGCCTTCAGAACTAACATAATCAAACTTTACACACACACACACACATCCCATGCATCAGGAAGCTGGTCCCGTTATCCCCAGTTGGACCCGCTACTCCAAACGGGTAAGGAGCTGCCAACCAGGTTCCGGACCGGGTGGGTATCCCCTTTGTTTTTAACCCGATTTCGGGGCCCTCAACATTTCTGGCGCTAGAAGGAGGGCCTGAACATATTGTCTGTTGGGATGTTTTTAAACTAGAAATCCTGGAAAAGGATGTCTACTCACAGAATTCCCATTTGGAGTTGCATCCGTGTTCCTACCTCTTCCAACACTCCACCAGATGTGGTAAGACTATTATCTCAGGTAAAATTTAATGGTGAGAATAATTCTTCTGCATTTCATCACGCCCTGCATTTCATTCAAAGAGTTTTGAGTGCTGATATTCAAAAAATTGACGAAGGCGTTTTATGCAGGATTTTTACTCTTACATTCACAGCAGAAGCTAGAAGATGGTGCAGAAACCTCCCAGTTGCATCAGTCCACAGCTGGGACCAGTTCGTTAAAGCTTTCATCTTGGAATTTGATTGCTATGAATACGACCAGGTATACGATGAAATCGACTATCTGCGGAAACAAAACGAACCCGTAAGGGATTTCAATATACGATTTCATCTTAAGTGTCTACAATATGATCTTGAGGATGAACTCACAGATGAAGAATCTTCCGATTATGATGAGGATTCCCTACCTCCTGTACCTGACCAAACAGAATTTAGCCTAGGAGTTTTGCATGCTCTACCATCAGAAAACGAAGGCGAAAGTACTGAAAGGGAAAATACCCTGGCACCAGAAGACGACTTTAACATGAAGTCAGGCAATATCATCTCAAATCAACAAATGTTGATGCCAAGGTTAGATCCACCTACTGTTTCTCTTTCGAAAGGTATCGACGCAAAAAGGTATGATCTAAGGCCTAATACTTATTGTGAATCTGATGAACGAGATCTATTTAATGTTTTTAAATGCATTGTTCCAGATCCACATTTTTCTCTTTACCCCGATGTTTTTAGTAATGATGATCTTCTCCCTCATAATATCAAGTCTATTCCAACAGAGGGTTATTCAAACGAGACATCACTGGTTTTCCGAAATAAAGAGACCACTATATCATAGCCTACGATTCACATCAAACAAGAGCTGCCTCACCTCCCTTATCAAAAAACACATAATGCAAAAGAGGAACCTAGGGAAAATTGCAAAGTCTTTTGTGATAATTGCTTTGATAATTGTGACGATGTTGGATTGTCACAAGCAACTCAACTAGGGTCAGATTATAAGAAACGTCTTAGATCAGAAACTGTTCCATCCAATCCTCGTCTCAAAGAAAAATCTCATTTGAATAATTTTACTATCCAAGACGATGCTCCTATCTATGATTCATATCCAGAAGAGATCTCCATCCCTGATCACAATCGTGATTTAATTCCTGATTCACAGAACCCGGCCAGTTCTTGTGAAAAGCAGAAAGTTACAAATAACTCCCAGACATGCGACACCACTATATGTATAGATACCCAATCATTTCTTTTTCGCGTACCTTCATTTTGTACAAAATCAAACTTCTTTTTAAATTTTCAAAATTTTGATAGATTAGATTTTGGCGATTTATGTATAAAGACTTTCATTTCAAACGGAATCGCTAAGAACTCAAAGTTAACAATCAACGGGTTACAAGCCATCGAAGTTGAAAAAACTATTTCACAATTCGGCTTGTTATCCTTTCTATCGAAAGATCACCAATTCACAAAAGAAATTCATCCCAATTTTTGTGATCCAATAGGTACTCAGTTGGAAAAAACCCATCATGAGAGGATAAAATCAGACAAGATTCCAGCTAAGTTTATGGGTTCTTATTCCCTAGCCAACAATTTCGATCCAAGGGGAATTCGATTCTTTTTACTAATGCTTGGGAGATCCATGTGCCTAGAAATAATCATGAATCGTTGGTTCCATTGGAAATATCATTTTTCTTAGTTATTTCCTATATATAATTAGAGTAGGAGTAGCAGTAATTTAGATAGGATATTAGTTTTGCTTCCAATAATGATAGGCAAAGTCAGTTGTATTCTCTACATGACCTTAGATAATAATTGCCTATCCCAAATAAGTCTGTTCTGGCTAAACAGTATTTGACGTTTACTGAAGATACCTTGTCTCTGTTAAAGATTTTGGAATTTCGGCTCTTGTGAACAACTAAGCTTGTGGGAATTCAGTCTTTATTGTCAATAGATCTTTAACCCGGAGATGATGTTAAAGTTCAAACCCAGAAAATTTTAAAGAAAGCTATCTCAGTGGGGAATTCGTTTTAGATCAGCACAATAAAAGGTATCAATATTAGAATAAAGATTCTCTGTGAAAACAGCCATTATCAAAAGTAGCCCTATCATTGTCGTCCAGAACTTTCTTAAGGAAAGCGAATTTGACCTCCTCCCTGCTAAAGGAAAATGCAACATTCAGAGGAATGACCTAGAAAGATGCTATATCTCAGAGAATAAGAGGTCTCATCACGAGCCGACTTATCATAATCACAGATATTATAACTTGCTGACTTTGCCAAAACTGTCTGCCAAAACAGGGCAACGACTCAAGATTGTTGCAATCAAAAGACAAGGGGTCTCATCACGAGCCAGCTTGTTCAGCAAAAGTGTAAATCAAGTGAATGACTGTGTCATTATTTGGCCACCAAACCAAGACATTGTTCTTTAGAGAATAAAAAAAAAAAAAAAAAAAAGCATCAAGAAAGGGATAATTCTTATGAAACAGTTGCGAAAACCTGAAGCAAGATAAAGGATCATTCCTGGATAATAGGTAACCCTGTCGAGGCTATGGACGCCTGCTGGCAGCAGTGGCTCTACCTACGACAAAGGAGCATTCTTAAAAGGGGTTGATACATAGAGAACACTTTATTTTTATGTTTTACAAGACCAAGTAATAACTGATCTAAACTCGAAAACAACCTGGGAATGCAAGTAATTGGAATGGAATGGGGCTAAAACAAAACATCGTTGACGCTTTGAAGTATTTTTTGTTTTTATATTTTTCGAATTCCCTGAGAAATTAAAAAAAAAAAAAAAAAAAAAAGGAGAGCCTGAAAACGTCAATAGAAAAAGAGCAGAGATAACTGGTTCTCCCAAGTGAATCGCCAATTGTTGTGGCCAGCAACAACCCCCCCCTGATTCAATCTAATATCAGCCATGATGCTAGATTGAATGGGGACCCTTAGTTAATTTTCTGAAAAACAAAGATTTCTTTCGAAGTTGCGAGCATAAGCTTAGGAAAGGTCTCTTGGACAACTTAAGCCTAAATCTGTGTCCATAAAAGCAAATCTTAAGGTCGCATCACAAAAATTAAAGAAACGCCTTCGTTTCCCCTCTAAAAGCCAATATGCACATCACCTCGGTGTTAGTGAACAACATCGCATCACAATACACTAGCATCCATAAAGAAAAGCTTACAAGTCCGCCGATCTGTGATGTTGCGATCGCGGGATCGCATATCGCAGAAATGAGGTAGGGTACGCTGGCAAACATTTGAATCGTGGCGATCTGCGATATTGCGATCTGCGATATGGCAATCTGTGATGTTGCGATTACTACCATTTGCGATCACGCGACATGCAGGATGTGTTGGCAAGTCATAAAAGCACCTTGATACGACTCCTTCGAGCACGCCACCCAAAGAAAATCCACTTACTATAACCTGACTTGGAAATTATGCGCTTTTAATGTTAGTAATGAATTAGTTGTCAGTTATTAAGTGGCATAAAGATGCGGATTTGCTTCACGTAAGGTGGCGTATCTGATTTATCTCTTGCATTTAAAACTCTCCCACCACCTTTCTGATCATCTTTCCATTTTACTCATAACCTGCAGAAGCAAAGTGCGAAGGCAAAATCAAACAGAAACGATAAGTGAGATGGGGAAGAAGAACAAAGCTCAGAGCTCAGAGACAAGAGAAAAGACCAAGGAGATGGCGCCCCTCTACACAGATACCGCATGCAATAAAGATGCAGGCATTTCCACATGGGAAGGCATGTATAGGCTGTTAGAAGAAGAAAACCCTAGAATAATCAAGGCAACTGCTGCTGTCGCAGATGCACCACGTCCTTCAGAAGCATCCCTGGAAGACCTAGCGTGCTCTTTCCTCCACAGAATAGCGGCAAGGCCGAAGATCCTACCGTATACAGACATGATCAAGTGGATTTTAGATGATGCGGAGTTGCATCATAGGCAGTTCAAAGTCAAGGGACATGGGCTCGTGGGATCGTTTGCGGCTCAAGACCTAAAGCTCATGTATCACCTTCCTGAACCACAAACGGCCTACAATGCAGATTTTGTTAGGAAGTTCGCAGCAGAGAATCCGGACCTATCAGACACTACCAAGGAATGGTCAAAAAGGGATGAACCACTGAAAAAAGATAAGAACGGTATGTATAGCACTGGTTCTCTTACCTCTCTGTATTGTTTTGCTGCAACCATGCTCTGTAGGCTATTTGGTAAGCCCGATATCAATAAATTTCCATCTGAATGGCTACCGTTAATTGATGCCGCGACTAACTCCGAGATAGTAGATTGGGCCAAAATCCTTTCTGACACTCTATACACGGCAGTTCTCCACTATCGTTCTAAGAGATCCTTCTCCCAAAGGTTCTATCCTCCTTTTTATTTGTCTGCCTATATAATGGACTCTGTCTGTCATGTATCAAAATTCCCTACTATGGGTTGGCAATGGACTACCCAGGACCCATTGCCTATTCATGTCTATCATAAAATCTTGTGGGATTCCCAGTTCGCCCCCCATTTTTACCAGATTTGTCATGGGCTTATGTTGCCCATACATAGGATAATATACGATAAAGACCCCCCAAGGTGCTCTCCCGAGGCACAAATTGATATCACCCCCATCGCAAGATGGTTTGGGGAAGAATGGTTTACCTACATCCGAGTTTTTGGAAGCACAGCACCTCCTCATGTCCTACCCTTGTACATCCCAGATAAATTGTTGGCCCGAGAGATCGCTTATCAGACTTGTTCTGAAGGCAGTTTAACTAAGGACCCAAAGAACAAAAGGAAAGCCATTTGGCCTTAATTCCTTGTCACATGTGGGGCCTTCTCTTTATTCGATGTGGGACACGCTTTTGGCGAGGTGGAGAATGTGACGTGTCTCCAACTATTTAAATTCTCACCAAGGCCATTTGACCCAAATAAGGTGGCCCAGGAATTTACAACTAACGTCAGGATAAGTATGTTCTCTGGGCAAAAAGATCTATTCGACGATCTCTTTCAGGGCAAGAACTCGCTCGAAGAAGTTTTGCAGGAAGCTCAGTCAAGGCTGTCCCCGGACGATCTCCGGAAATTCACGTTGTATAGAGAAAGAAGGCTGGTTAATGTTCCATTGGAAAGACTGCGAGTAGCTACCAGAGAACCGACTCCGAGCATCAGCCTCAGTGAACACTCCAACGCCTCCAAATCCGATTCCAGCGCCATAAAAGAAATATCTCCAGATCCTGAAGAGTCTATCCACAAAGAAGACAAGAACGAAGAAACAATCAAGGACATGGCTCAGTCAAGTTCGATGGCTCAGCAGCAAGTTGCCGCCTCGCCACCAAGAGAAGTTCCCCCTCCCGTCACCGAAACACCTCTGGTTACAGCAGAACTAGATAAAGAATGGGAGACCTTCAATGAATTAATTAATCTTGAAGGCCAAGCCCCGAAAACACCTGTGAGCAATACACAGGTGGTGCAAGAGATCTTCTCAACCATAGTCAGTAGTACCGCAGAAATGGAACATCTTCCTATCGCTCCATCCTCAGAACTTCTACTTAGCGTAGAAGAGATCCCTCCACTGGACGTATTCTACTACCCACAGCACAGGGCAATTGTAAGGAGACAAAGAAAGGAAAGAAAGCTCGAAGACGCTCTATCTCAAAATGTTGAACACCTAGATGTCTTGTGGAAAGACCCGAATAACAATCCAACCGACAATCTCACGAAATTGTCTCAGATTGCAGGAGCATACGCTTCTGTGACTATCGATAAGGCTTCTGAAGTTCAGCAACTTCTAAAAGAACGCGAGAGTCAAATACAACTGCTGCAACAACAGTTGCAACAAGCCAATTTGAACGCTGAAGCCTCCAAGCAGCTTGAAAAGCTACAAGAAGACTTTCGCCAGATGCAGGTGAGCCACCAAAGAAGTATTGAAGAAAAAGAAAAGCAGCTGCACTCGGTGCAAGAAATGCACAAGGATGAACCCAAGTTGGCAGAGTTTATTTCAGAGTCCATCGGCTTGAACGACCAACTATCACAGCAACAGGAAGATATGATGCGCAGAATATCACAGTGGAGGCATTTTTGTGAGCTAAGCGACAAGATGACCAGCCAGGTGGTGGAATTGCGGAATGACTATGACCAAGCCAACAGAAGAGTAACAGAATATCTGGCTTGGCAAAATGACGAGGAAGGGAAAAGAGCAGGGGCACCCAAGATTAATGAGAATCATAAGGAACTGCTCTTCAATAAGTGGGACGAACAAATCACACAGGCGGAACAGGCAGCAGAGTCAGCGGCGACACAGGCAAGCATACTTATCGACTGTGTAAATGAAAATTTACACAGGGCCAATTTGATTTCAAAGTCCACCCCGGGGTACTTACCGAGCGCGTTACAGCTGTAGGAA
Organism: Pinus tabuliformis; assembly: GCA_031772625.1. Taxonomy (NCBI): domain Eukaryota; kingdom Viridiplantae; phylum Streptophyta; class Pinopsida; order Pinales; family Pinaceae; genus Pinus; species Pinus tabuliformis. The sequence goes on from CM062820.1 coordinate 335,542,833, forward strand.
TTTACAGGGTAAGTTCCTCAGAAAGAATACCAAAAGGACACCGCTCACAACCAGATCACAGATCAATACACCAGTATTTTTGACGTGGTTAAAACCCTCAAAGTGCAAGGAGGGAAACAGTCCACGGCCTGTCCCAACGTGGGTACTACAGGTAATTTATTAATCAAAGAATGAAAATTTACATAAGCTTCTCTCATGCACGGATTACCCGAACAATGACCCTCCATGCGCTTTAAATAGAACTCATGGACCAATCGGGTGTCAAGCCACGGATCAAGTGTCGGTAATACCGAGGTGAGAGTGAACCGTCGGATCACTACATATCGTGACCGTCGGATTGTAAGTTACAAAATGTACAACGGTAAAGAAACACACTTTACCTAACTCTAACCTAACTCTATACTAGACCAAGTTGAACTTAACTATATCCTATGTGTTGGAATATCCTAACATCCCCCCTTAAGAACAACTTGGGATAGGATTGAAGGATTTACAAATATGACACAATAGGAGAAGGAAGGAGGCACTAGAGCCTATCCCCCCTTAGTGACAACTTCCTGAACTCCAAGCATATATCGAAGTTTAGTGAACTTCGCCTCTGTGAGAGCCTTTGTGAAGATGTCTGCAACTTGATCATCTGTTGGACAATATTGCACTTCAAGAACATGGTCATGAATGAGCTTTCTGATGAAGTGCATGTGTAGTTCAATGTGTTTGCTGCGCTGATGCTGGACTGGATCTTTGCATAGCTGAATGGCACTTTGATTATCACACCAAAGTGTGGTTGGATGCTGCTGCTCAAAGCCAAACTCTGATAGGATCTGACGAAGCCACAAGGCTTCCTTACTAGCTTCCACGGCACCACGATACTCTGCTTCTGCTGATGAAAGAGAAATGGCAGCCTGTTTCTTACAAGCCCATGTAATAGGTCCTGAACCAAGAGTGAAGACATAACCGGCAGTAGACTTCCGATCATCAGGGTCACCAGCCCAATCAGAATCAGTGAAACCAACTAACAGAGGAGCTGCTTTGGCACTGTAATGAATCCCAAACTGTACTGTACCTCGAACATAACGAAGTATTCTTTTAGCTGCTTTCCAATGACTTTCACGGGGGTTTTGCATAAAACGAGCAACAAGGCCAACAGCAAAGGAAAGATCAGGACGAGTATGGGTTAAATACAAGAGTTTTCCGACAAGTTGACGGTATAAGGTAGCATCAACTTCAGGAGAAGTACAAGAGACTGAAAGTTTGACTCCAGACTGAAAGGGAGAAGGGGCTGGCTTACAGTCTTCCATGTGAAAATGACGAAGAATATCACAAGCATACTTGGACTGGGAAAGGAAAATACCCTCCTGGGATTGCAAGACTTGAAGACCGAGAAAATAGTGTAAGTGTCCTAAGTCTGTCATTTCAAATTTCTTTTTAAGGCTGGACTTCACATGGTTTATAAGGTTGGGATCACTACCAGTAAGAATAAGATCATCAACATAAAGAACAAGGATGATGAGAGAGTTGCCCACTTTCTTGGTGTAGACAGTATTGTCAGAATGACACCTAGAAAAGCCAGATTCTAAAAGAAAGCTATCCATTTTGGCATACCAAGCCCGAGGAGCTTGCTTGAGGCCATAAAGGGATTTCTTAAGTCGACAAACAAGGCTGGAGTCTGTTTGTATGAAGCCAATGGGTTGTTCCATATAGATTTCTTCCTGCAAGTCCCCATGCAAGAAGGCAGATTTAACATCCATCTGATGGACTTCCCATTTTAAAGAGGCAGCAAGGGAAAGAACAAGGCGGATAGAGTTCATTTTGGCAACAGGGGAGAAGGTTTCAGTGTAGTCAATGCCTTCAACCTGTGAAAAGCCCTTAGCAACGAGACGAGCTTTATGTTTATCAACTTTCCCATCTGGTCCATACTTGGTTCTGTAAACCCATTTACATCTAACAAGTTTGCGTCCCTTTGGTAGAGGAACAAGATCCCATGTATCATTTGTCATCAATGAATGATATTCTTCATTCATAGCTGCTTCCCAATGTGGATGGCCTGAAGCTTCTGCAAAAGTGTCAGGATCATGATTTACTGGAGCTTGAGCCAGTAAAGAAGAGGCTCTTTCAAACTGAGAACGTGTACGTCGCTGATCTGTAGGATCACCGGCAAGATCACCTGCTGCATCCCGAGTAGCACGGACCCATCTTGGAAGTTGAGGATCCTGAGAAGGTGGGGGAGGATTATCATCCTCGCTTTCATCATCTGAAGAAGAAATGTTTTCAAAAGTAGAAGAGATAGGAAGAGGTGGCACATCCGCCGGACTAGGCTCGCAGGCCGATTTATTTTCATCAAATTTTACATCTCTTCTAATGATAACATTTTTGGACTTAAATGGAATAAGTCTATAACCTTTTACATCTTCAGAATATCCAACAAAAGTACATTTCTCACTCTTAGGTTCTAAAGCTTTATGCTTTTCATCTGGAATATGGGCCCATGCTTCACTTCCAAACACACGAAAGTGACTTACATCTGGTTTAATGGAACTCCAAGCTTCTTCTGGAGTGATATTCTCTAGAACCTTAGTAGGAGTGCGATTGATTATATAATTTGCACAATTAATTGCTTCGGCCCAAAAACTAAGACTGAGTCCTTTAGATTGCAGCATACAATTAGCCATTTCCTTTAAGGTGCGATTTTTCCTTTCAGCTACACCATTTTGTTGTGGAGTGTATGGAACAGTATGTTGCATTTGAATTCCATTTTCGGTGCAAAAGTTGATGAATGTGTTTTTAACATATTCTCCACCATTATCAGTTCTTAGCTTAAGAATTTGATGTCCAGATTGTTTTTCAACAAAGGCTTTGAAGGCCAAAAAAGTGTTAAATACTTCGCTCTTGAGTTTTAAGAAGTATACCCAAGTGCGTCTGGAGAAATCATCAATGAAAGTTAAGAAGTACTTGCAGCCAGAGAATGAAGCAACAGGAAGAGGACCACATAAATCACTGTGCACAAGCTGTAAAGGGGCTGAGGCGTGCCAAGAGGCACGTTTGTCAAAACTGTCCCGATGATGTTTTCCGAGTACACATCCGGAACAAACACCATCTCTGCAAGATACCATAGGAAGACCTGTCACCATATTTTCTTTACATAGATGCTGAAGGGAGCGATAGTTTAAGTGACCAAATCGCTCATGCCAAAGTTTGCTCACTTCATCATTATGAGCAACAAATACTGAGGGAAGATTTGATGACCCAAAGTTGTGAAACTTATACAACCTTTTGGAATCATCAGCAAGACCAGTAGCTAGAATCTGTTTAGGATCTTTTAGATCCTTGATTACAACATCATGAGGTGAAAATTCAACAATTTTACCTTCACCTGAATGAGTTATCTGATAGACAGATAGAAGGTTGCAGGATAAGGTTGGAACACATAATACATCATTAAACTGACCATTGTCTAGATGAACAGTTCCAGTCCCTACAACATTAAGAGATCTATCATCACCAATATATATATTTTTGGTGTTACAATCATTTAAAGAAGAAAACATGGCTTGGTTTTTGGCCATGTGATAAGAGGCTCCAGAATCAATGAGCCACTCATGAGAATGAGAAGAAGAAGAAGAAGATACATTTAATGCATAACCAGACTGAGATGATTGACAACGACATGCAGAAAGTGCCATTCCGGAAGTTGAAGTTGAAGTAGGCTCCACATGGATGTTATGTTTCTTCATTGCGGCTTCCAAGGCTTCCATCTTCTTAAAGCATTTAGATTCTAAGTGGCCATCTCGATTACAAAAGTTACAATGTCTATCAGTCTTCTTCCATTTGTTTTTATTGGTCTTATCATTTTGCTGAAATGATCTTTCATTTTGAGGCTGAGATGGTTTAGGACCATTCTTTTGAGGATATGACTTCTTAGGATTCTTTGAATTTGGTTGCTGCTGGGCGGCTAACGCTTTCGTGGAAGAGTTTCCAAGATTAAGAAGACCAAGGTGTAAGAGTTTTTCTTGTTCTCTTATTAAGGAATCACAAAAGGAGTCAAAGGAAGGGGCCTTGTAGTCTTTTCCTTGACAAATGAAAGCTTTCCTTGTAGAATGGAAAGTGGAAACAAATACAGAGTAGGCTGGTCCCAACTTAGTAAGGATGGAATAAATAAGGTTACCATCTTCTTTCTTAACTTTAACACCTTCCAAGAGATATCTAAGGGTCTTGAATTTGGACAAGAAATCTTCAATGCAAGAAAAATTATTAGGATCCAAAGTAAGCAACTCATTTTCAAGTTGATGGGCTCTAATTTCATTTTTAATCCCAAAAACTTTAGCGAGTTTTTCTAATGCTTCATGAGGAGTCTCAAGGTCTGCAATGTGGAATCTAAGATCAGGAGAAATAGACATCCCTATCAAACCACGTGCTTGATCTTGTCTATTTTCCCATTTTGCAACCTTGTCTTCATCTTTTGGTTTCTTCTCTTGGTCTGTGGCTATTCTGAAGAGACCTTTACTTCTAAGTAAATCTTCCATGTAGGCTACCCATTGGAAGTAGTTAGTGCTGTCAAGAATGACTTGGCATGGACTTTCCATTTTAAAAAAAACTGAAGCTGAAGATGCTGAAAGTAAGTGTTCCAATGGATAGATCTCGAAAAAATAGGCGGTTTAAAAAAAAACGGCTCTGAAAAAGGCTTCCGGATGAAGAAGTTATGGCTTTTTGAAAAAAAATTGTTGACGTTGCCGGCAAAGTGCGCGAATGTGCGGGAATGAAAAAAAAAAATCCGCCCCCACAAAATGGAGACTTGAACCCAAGACCTCTACTCTCTTAAAATAGCTTTGAACCAATTGATCTATACAAAAAATTAGAGAGAGAGAGAGAGAGAGAAGGGGGGGGGGGGGGCCTTGGTTTGCGTGCTTGCCTTGAGAAAGCTCTTTTTCCCTACAAAACACAAAACACAAAACCCAACACGAATATGCAAAGAAAAACGAACCTTGCGGCTCGAAGTTAGCTTTAGCCAAAAAACTAGAAATTTAAAAAAAAATCTCAAAGTTAGCTTTAGCCGAAAAACTAAATATTTTTCTCAATGTTTCTGATTTTCCGAGATCACACTAAGGTGCAGGGAAAAGAGCATACGCATGAGAAAAATCCTTCCTTTCTGTTTCTGATTTGCCCAGATCGCACAAAGTCGCGGGGCAAAGAGCATACGCAGAAATGAAAGGTATAGATCCGGTTAAAAAAAAAGGCTAAATAAACTGAGACCGAAATAAGCAGAGAGAAAATAACAGTAAACTGCAAAAAACACTGTATACCTCCCGATCTGAAAAATGACGCAGCTAGGGCTACCAGAAACCTTTTCGCATGAAACGAAAGAGGTTCCTCACTGGAACAGATGCTCCCAACGCAACAGAGCAGTGCTCTCGGCCCGAAAGCAGTCAGAAACAACAGATCTAGGAAACGACAGCCGCATGCAGTTCTACCGGCTTCAGATTTGGATCACCAACGGACGCGGCCCTCAAATAGCTCTGATACCATGTAGGAATTTACAGGGTAAGTTCCTCAGAAAGAATACCAAAAGGACACCGCTCACAACCAGATCACAGATCAATACACCAGTATTTTTGACGTGGTTAAAACCCTCAAAGTGCAAGGAGGGAAACAGTCCACGGCCTGTCCCAACGTGGGTACTACAGGCAATTTATTAATCAAAGAATGAAAATTTACATAAGCTTCTCTCATGCACGGATTACCCGAACAATGACCCTCCATGCGCTTTAAATAGAACTCATGGACCAATCGGGTTCAAGCCACAGATCAAGTGTCGGTAATACCGAGGTGAGAGTGAACCGTCGGATCACTACATATCGTGACCGTCGGATTGTAAGTTACAAAATGTACAACGGTAAAGAAACACACTTTACCTAACTCTAACCTAACTCTATACTAGACCAAGTTGAACTTAACTATATCCTATGTGTCGGAATATCCTAACAACAGCTGGAGGCAGAATGGAAGTAGAAGGCACAGGCAAACGGGAAGACAATTCAGACATTGGCTAGACTAAACTGGGAAAGTTACTGGACTTACTTAGTTAATCCCCACAGCCAATGCATGACAGTAAGGTGCATCATGAACGCGGCCGAGAAAGTAGTGCCAGCTTTTATGGATGCCGTTTTCACAGCCCAATTAAACACAGAAGTCGGCCAACCGACTCTTCTCAAGCCCATGCTTGAAAACTGCAATTTCAGAGACCAAATTAAGAAGTAATTTCATTTAGAAAGTTGTTTTTTCTTGTTTTTTGTTTTACTGAATTAGAAAAAGGGCGGTCATTTGAGAACCGTGTCCTAAATTTTGTAATAATACTATTATTAGGATTAGATAGTAGTATTTCAACCCTTCTCATTGTATTGGAGAAGGGTCCGGAAATCTGTCAAAAAACTTGTCCTCAGAACATGCACTTCTGCACCCTCAGAGGAGGTTTTTGATGAACGGATGGATCGAGATTTATTTATGTTCGCATTTTTACATCTGCTACTGATGTTGCACTTCTGTACTCTTGGTAGATGTTAGAAGCAAGTAGAGATAGATCGTTATTGCTTGAAGTCTGTGAGTAAGAATTAGTCATAAATGGTACTTTTATCTCTTGATTAATTCCTGTTTGTATTCCTAGAGCGATATACAGCTGATATTGTTTGCATGTTAATGTATGAACACATGGGTTATCATTTGGCACTTCTGTACGGTGGACTTATTGATTTATGCTTAACATGCTAATGATTTGATTATGCAATGTGCTTTTTCACAACTGTTTTGTTTAACTTCTTAGGCAGAACAGTTCATCTTAAACGGTTTATATTCTTATAATGGCTGAATAATCTTTATTACCAGTTATTGTATGAAATCTTTCTAGATTGCATAATAGAAGAAATATATATCCCGGGTTAGTGTAGATCTTGTGTGTGTTATTTCCATTAAATTACAGTAGCTTAGAGTCACTTTGCAAGTTAGATTTACATTATTTGTAGAATGCCTTCAGAACTAACATAATCAAACTTTACACACACACACACATCCCATGCATCGGGAAGCTGGTCCCGTTATCCCCAGTTGGACCCGCTACTCCAAACGGGTAAGGAGCCGCCAACCAGGTTCCGGACCGGGTGGGTATCCCCTTTGTTGTTGACCCGATTTCGGGGCCCTCAACACTTCCACAATTTAGTTTTTTCATATTTTGGTTTTTTGAAGGGATAAATATATGAAATATTTAAACATAATTATGTTATTGAAGGGTAATTTTTTAATCAAACATTTATTGGTGAAGGGTTAATTTATTATGAGAACGTCACTCTTGAAGGGCAAAATTTTCAACATAACGTTTATTGATGGGAAGCCTAAATACCCAAAACGTCAAAAAAAAATTGTATGACGGGTAAAGAGAAATCCAAATTCCAACCCTGGCGAGGGATGATGTGCTTTTCCATTTGTGCGATGTGCGATTTTTTTACCACGTGTATTCTAATTTTTACAAGTGACCATGGAATTTCTAATTTCTTAACATACCTTTATTAACATTTGGAGGAATAATATTTTTCATTGTCACTACAATATAATCCGACATTTAATGGATTCGTAACTCTGTTTTTACCTGAAATGAAAATGTCTATTGAGTTGTTCAAATTGCAAGTGGAAATGTCTACTAAGCTATTCAAATTAAAAATGTGAGTGTCCCGTGAACTGTTTCAATATGTAATCATTTGAAAATGATGGCCATACTATCAGAGAAGAGATTTAGTGTCCCTTTGTTGGATTCACTTATGGAGATGAGTTGGAAATTCTAGATTGGAAAAACAGAGGAGCAAACAAAACTAGAACAAACGTCAAGGTTGGAGGTAGATATTTATAATAAAGATATTTTGTTCCATCAGACACCACGCTCAACAAATTTATTAAGGACAAGATGCACTGGGAGGAGTACTTCGATCCAATGACTAATTGAGAGTTAAGTTGGCATAGCATGTGTTCCTTTACAATATACTCGGAAATTTCCTTTAATTGGTGACAATAATTTTTCACTTGGAATAATGCTTACAATAGTATATAGGTAAGATTGGGTTGTTGGTTGTTAAAGTTTTGTTGAGAGATTTTCTTAACAATATTATCGTTGTTTGGAATCTATTGGATCTCATTAGCACTATTTATGTGGCTTGTAATTTAGATTTGTGTGGAATAAACGAATAATTTTGTGAGTAATCTGTGTACAATGTCTATTCTTAAAATTTTTATATTGGTATCAGAGCTTCCCTCAAGAGAGGGCCTAGAAAGATGGAAAAATTCTAAAGATTAAATTTGTCCTTTATACATAGATTAACGAGTATGTGAGAACTATTTTAATTTTTTTAATGTTTGTAGGCAATCTTTGTGTGATTGAACGCTAGGTGATTGAGCACTCCCTATTTTATTTCTTCTATGTGATTTAGTGCTGTGTAAAAGCGATATTGTATTGTGTAGCCGTGGAGTTGTGATGGAAAGCCTTGCGCCTACAAATCCGAGTGTTGTGTCTGTCGTTGTGTGATAGATGTTTGTTGGGACTGGATGTCGAGTGAATTTGAGTGCAGGAGGAGGAATATCCAGTACGTTGTGTTAATTCTTCCCTCGTGTTCTTGGAAGCAGCAAGCGACTGTTGCTTTAAGGCAATGATCCTTGCAGTTTAGGTTGGGTTGGCATTTTCTGGATTGGCTTGCTCAACATTGTCATGATTTTGTATGTTGCCCTAAAATTTTTTCTCCACCCTCTGGTCTTCAAGGGAGTGGTGATGCCAAATTGTTGAAGCGACTTCAACATGGAACTTAGGGCAGAAAATGGGGCAACAATACTAGATTATGTTGTGTTTCTTGTCGTGCACATTGTGAACATGAGGTTTAAAAGACTACGCACGAGGAAGGTTGGTGGAAGCTTAAGGTTGCTCTTGTTGTATTCCTCTGCTTAGCCTCTTAGTAACTTCACGCCTAAAGACGGAGAAGTTGTCAAGGCCGCAGGATCGATGTCGAATATGGCCATTGTGTTTAAAATAGATCAAAACTTTTCCCTGATTCTCTCGCTGGGATCATGCGAATCCAATAGGGTGGGCAACAAGAGTTTACTGCGACGACCAAATTAAAAGCACATTTTCCATTAGAAGTTACGTTCTTTGAACAGTTTAGCATAACTAATCATCTACTTGTAATTTTTAACCTAATTAATTCACAGGACTACTAAAATTGAAATTTCAATAATTTATTTGCAAAAGTGTCTCAATTGAATAAGGGAAAAGAGGTCCATGGAATTTGGTTCAATGATAACATGTGACAGTATGAATTCAATACAAAGCGTCTCATACTCTTCTAAAACCGTTATTAGTTATTAGTTATGTATGTTTGAGTTAGTTGTATGTTTTTTGTTTTAAGGTGCACAACTAATTAATGAACAGAAGAATATAATTAACCTAGTGGTTCTTGATGTTCCTCAGTGCCGAGAACGCATCACTAGATTAATTGTTTGAATATGTTATGTGTTGATGCATCTTGTTGTGCTTCAGGCTTCAAGAGAATCAGTTACATGTTATGTTATGAGATCTATGTGTGTAGAAAGGTCAGTTTCATAATTGAATACCGAATACAGTCAGGTATCAAGATTGTCCTTTGGGAGCTCAAGAAGCGTCAATTATAAAAATTTCATCAAAGATGGTCAGAGGAAATTATGTCTTAAATGAGTTGAATGGGAAGCTTGAAGATTGTGGTTGTGAAAGGAGCATTGTCTGGGAGACTTCAGAGTGGGGATAAGTGTCGAGGAAGACTAGTCAGACAAATGTGACATTGTGACATGTGAATTGTAATTTGTCATTTTTGTATTAATCTTTGTAATGTTGTAATGTAAGCATTAAAGAGGGACTTGGAATAATTCTTACAATAGAATATATGTAAGATTGGGTTGTTGGATTTTTCTTGAGATATTTTCTCAACAATATTCTCCTTTTAAGTATGGGGGTTTACGCAGTGCATTATATTAGATATCATTTTTGGGATTCAACTGCGTTAAGTAAGTCATTCACGTATGACCATTTCCATGAGAGGTAGTCGTAACTGATTAATTTCTCATGATTTTTGAATAGTTCACTTAGCACTCGTTGCATCGGGTGATGCTCACAGGGGTGAAGAAGTGGGATTGAAACTAGTGAAAGGAATCACATAGCATCAATCATCACTTCCGGGGCTTGCACCCCATCCCAGATCTCCTCTGGCTCAAGTGCGCTTAACTGTTGAGTTTTTCCCCACAATCAAGCCCACTTAGCTTGCTACCCCATTTGAAAAACCTTAGCAAGTATTGTGCCTCATGAACCATTCAAGTAGAGATCCCTTCACTCTTTTTGAATTTAAGTATGGGGGTTTACGCAGTGCATTATATTAGATATCATTTTTGGGATTCGACTGCGTTAAGTAAGTCATTCACGTATGACCATTTCCATGAGAGGTAGTCGTAACTGACTAATTTCTCATGATTTTTGAATAGTCCACTTAGCACTCATTGCATCGGGTGATGCTCACAGGGGTGAAGAAGTGGGATTGAAACTAGTGAAATGAATCACATAGCATCAATCATCACTTCCGGGGCTTGCACCCGGTAACCAGGACTTCCCAGGAGGTCACCCATCCCAGATCTCCTCCGGCTCAAGCGCGCTTAACTGTGGAGTTTTTCCCCACAATCAAGCCCACTTAGCTTGCTACGCCATTTGCAAAACCTTAGAAAGTATTGTGCCTCATGAACCATTCAAGTAGAGATCCCCTCACTCTTTTTGAATTTAAGTATGCGGGTTTATGCAGTGCATTATATTAGATATCATTTTTGGGATTCAACTGCGTTAAGTAAGTCATTCACGTATGACCATTTCCATGAGAGGTAGTCGTAACTGACTAATTTCTCATGATTTTTGAATAGTTCACTTAGCACTCATTGCATCGGGTGATGCTCACAGGGGTGAAGAAGTGGGATTGAAACTAGTGAAATGAATCACATAGCATCAATCATCACTTCCGGGGCTTGCACCCGGTAACCAGGACTTCCCAGGAGGTCACCCATCCCAGATCTCCTCTGGCTCAAGCGCGCTTAACAGTGGAGTTTTTCCCCACAATCAAGCCCACTTAGCTTGCTACCCCATTTGCAAAACCTTAGCAAGTATTGTGCCTCATGAACCATTCAAGTAGAGATCCCTTCACTCTTTTTGAATTTAAGTATGGGGGTTTACGCAGTACATTATATTAGATATCATTTTTGGGATTCAATTGCGTTAAGTAAGTCATTCACGTATGACCATTTCCATGAGAGATAGTCGTAACTGACTAATTTCTCATGATTTTTGAATAGTTCACTTAGCACTCATTGCATCGGGTGATGCTCACAGGTGTGAAGAAGTGGGACTGAAACTAGTGAAATGAATCACATAGCATCAATCATCACTTCCGGGGCTTGATGCTATGTGATTCATTTCACTAGTTTCAATCCCACTTCTTCACCCCTGTGAGCATCACCCGATTCAATGAGTGCTAAGTGAACTATTCAAAAATCATGAGAAATTCGTCAGTTACGACTACCTCTCATGGAAATGGTCATACGTGAATGACTTACTTAATGCAGTTGAATCCCAAAAATGATATCTAATATAATGCACTGCGTAAACCCCCATACTTAAATTCAAAAAGAATGAAGGGATATCTAATTGAATGGTTCATGAGGCTCAATACTTGCTAAGGTTTTGCAAATGGGGTAGCAAGCTAAGTGGGCTTGATTGTGGGGAAAAACTTCACAGTTAAGCGCACTTGAGCCAGAGGAGATCTGGGATGGGTGACCTCCTGGGAAGTCCTGGTTACCGGGTGCAAGCCCCGGAAGTGATGATTGGTGCTATGTGATTCATTTCACTAGTTTCAATCCCACTTCTTCACCCCTGTGAACATCACCCGATGCAATGAGTGCTAAGTGAACTATTCAAAAATCATGAGAAATTAGTCAGTTACGACTACCTCTCATGGAAATGGTCATACGTGAATCACTTACTTAACGCAGTTGAATCCCAAAAATGATATCTAATATAATGCACTGCGTAAACCCCCATACTTAAATTCAAAAAGAGTGAAGGGATCTCTACTTGAATGGTTCATGAGGCACAATACTTGCTAAGGTTTTTCAAATGGGGTAGCAAGCTAAGTGGGCTTGATTGTGGGGAAAAACTCCACAGTTAAGCGCGCTTGAGCCAGAGGAGATCTGGGATGGGTGACCTCCTGGGAAGTCATGGTTACCGGGTGCAAGCCCCGGAAGTGATGATTGATGCTATGTGATTCATTTCACTAGTTTCAATCCCACTTCTTCACCCCTGTGAGCATCACCCGATGCAATGAATGCTAAGTGAACTATTCAAAAATCATGAGAAATTAGTCAGTTACGACTACCTCTCATGGAAATGGTCATACGTGAATGACTTACTTAACGCAGTTGAATCCCAAAAATGATATCTAATATAATGCAGTGCGTAAACCCCCATACTTAAATTCAAAAAGAGTGAAGGGATCTCTACTTGAATGGTTCATGAGGCACAACACTTGCTAAGGTTTTGCAAATGGGGTAGCAAACTAAGTGGGCTTGATTGTGGGGAAAAACTCCATAGTTAAGCGCGCTTGAGCCAGAGGAGATCTGGGATGGGTGACCTTCTGGGAAGGCCCGGTTACCGGGTGCAAGCCCTGGAAGTGATGATTGATGCTATGTGATTCATTTCACTAGTTTCAATCCCACTTCTTCACCCCTATGAGCATCACCCGATGCAATGAGTCCTAAGTGAACTATTCAAAAATCATGAGAAATTAGTCAGTTACGACTACCTCTCATGGAAATGGTCATACGTGAATCACTTACTTAACGCAGTTGAATCCCAAAAATGATATCTAATATAATGCACTGCGTAAACCCCCATACTTAAATTCAAAAAGAGTGAAGGGATCTCTACTTGAATGGTTCATGAGGCACAATACTTGCTAAGGTTTTGCAAATGGGGTAGCAGGCTAAGAGGGCTTGATTGTGGGGAAAAACTCCACAGTTAAGCGCGTTTGAGCCAGAGGGGATCTGGGATGGGTGACCTCCTGGGAAGTCCTGGTTACCGGGTGCAAGCCCCAGAAATGATGATTGATGCTATGTGATTCATTTCACTAGCTTCAATCCCACTTCTTCACCCCTGTGAGCATCACCCAATGCAATGAGTGCTAAGTGAACTATTCAAAAATCATGAGAAATTAGTCAGTTACGACTACCTCTCATGGAAATGGTCATACGTGAATGACTTACTTAACGCAGTTGAATCCCAAAAATGATATCTAATATAATGCACTGCGTAAACCCCCATACTTAAATTCAAAAAGAGTGAAGGGATCTCTACTTGAATGGTTCATGAGGCACAATACTTGCTAAGGTTTTGCAAATGGGGTAGCAAGCTAAGTGGGCTTGATTGTGGGGAAAAACTCCAAAGTTAAGCGCGCTTGAGCCAGAGGAGATCTGGGATGGGTGACCTCCTGGGAAGTCCTGGTTACCGGGTGCAAGCCCCGGAAGTGATGATTAATGCTATGTGATTCATTTCACTAGTTTCAATCCCACTTCTTCACCCCTGTGAGCATCACCCGATGCAATGAGTGCTAAGTGAACTATTCAAAAATCATGAGAAATTAGTCAGTTACGACTACCTCTCATGGAAATGGTCATACGTGAATGACTTACTTAAGCAGTTGAATCCCAAAAATGATATCTAATATAATGCACTACGTAAACCCCCATACTTAAATTCAAAAAGAGTGAAGGGATCTCTACTTGAATGGTTCATGAGGCACAATACTTGCTAAGGATTTGCAAATGGGGTAGCAAGCTAAGTGGGCTTGATTGTGGGGAAAAACTCCACAGTTAAGCGCGCTTGACCCAGAGGAGATCTGGGATGGGTGACCTCCTGGGAAGTCCTGGTTACCGGGTGCAAGCCCCGGAAGTGATGATTGATGCTATGTGATTCATTTCACTAGTTTCAATCCCACTTCTTCACCCCTGTGAGCATCACCCAATGCAATGAGTGCTAAGTGAACTATTCAAAAATCATGAGAAATTAGTCAGTTACGACTACCGCTCATGGAAATGGTCATACGTGAATGACTTACTTAACGCAGTTGAATCCCAAAAATGATATCTAATATAATGCATTGCGTAAACCCCCATACTTAAATTCTAAAAGAGTGAAGGGATCTCTACTTGAATGGTTCATGAGGCACAATACTTGCTAAGGTTTTGCAAATGGGGTAGCAGGCTAAGTGGGCTTGATTGTGCGGAAAAACTCCACAGTTAAGCGCGCTTGAGCCAGAGGAGATCTGGGATGGGTGACCTCCTGGGAAGTCCTGGTTACCGGGTGCAAGCCCCGGAAGTGATGATTGATGCTATGTGATTCATTTCACTAGTTTCAATCCCACTTCTTCACCCCTGTGAGCATCACCCGATGCAATGAGTGCTAAGTGAACTATTCAAAAATCATGAGAAATTCGTCAGTTACGACTACCTCTCATGGAAATGGTCATACGTGAATGACTTACTTAATGCAATTGAATCCCAAAAATGATATCTAATATAATGCACTGCATAAACCCCCATACTTAAATTCAAAAAGAGTGAAGGGATCTCTACTTGAATGGTTCATGAGGCACAATACTTGCTAAGGTTTTGCAAATGGGGTAGCAAGCTAAGTGGGCTTGATTGTGGGGAAAAAACTCCATAGTTAAGCGCGCTTGAGCCAGAGGAGATCTAGGATGGGTGACCTCCTGGGAAGTCCTGGTTACCTGGTGCAAGCCCCGGAAGTGATGATTGATGCTATGTGATTCATTTCACTAGTTTCAATCCCACTTCTTCACCCCTGTGAGCATCACCCAATGCAATGAGTGCTAAGTGAACTATTAAAAAATCATGAGAAATTAATCAGTTACGACTACCTCTCATGGAAATTGTCATACGTGAATGACTTACTTAATGCAGTTGAATCCCAAAAATGATATCTATATAATGCACTGCATAAACCCCCATACTTAAATTCAAAAAGAGTGAAGGGATCTCTACTTGAATGGTTCATGAGACACAATACTTGCTAAGGTTTTGCAAATGGGGTAGCAAGCTAAGTGGGCTTGATTGTGGGGAAAAACTCCACAGTTAAGCACGCTTGAGCCAGAGGAGATCTGGGATGGGTGACCTCCGGGGAAGTCCTGGTTACCAGGTGCAAGCCTCGGAAGTGATGATTGATGCTATGTGATTCATTTCACTAGTTTCAATCCCACTTCTTCACCCCTGTGAGCATCACCCGATGCAATGAGTGCTAAGTGAACTATTCAAAAATCATGAGAAATTAGTCAGTTACGACTACCTCTCATGGAAATGGTCATACGTGAATGACTTACTTAACGCAGTTGAATCCCAAAAATGATATCTAATATTCTCCTTGTTTGGAATCTCTTGGATCTCATGAGCACTATTTATATGGCTTGTAATTTGGGTTAGTTCATGTATGTTTTAGTTAGTTGTATGTTTTTTTTTTTTTAGGTGCACAAATAATGAACAGAAGAATGTAATTAACCTAGTGGTTCTTGATGTTCCTCGGTGCCGAGAACACATCACTAGATTAATTGTGTGGATATGTTATGTGTTGATGCATCTTGTTGTGCTTTGGGCTTCAAGAGAATCAATTACATTTTATGTTATGAGATCTATGTGTGTAGAAAGGTCAATTGCATAATTGACTATTAGATACAGTCCAATATCGAGATTGTCCTTCGGGAGATCAAGAAGTGCTAATTATACAAATTTCGTCAAAGATGGTCAGAGACAATTATGTCTTAAATGAGTTGAATGGGAAGCTTGAAGATTGTGGCTGTAAAAAGAGCATTGTCCGGAAGACGTCAGAGTGGGGATAAGTTGAGAGGAAGACCAATAAGAGAGATGTGACATGTGAATTGTAATTTGTCATTCTTGTATTAATCTTTGTAATGATGTAATGTAATCATTAAAGGGGGACTTGGAATAATGCTTACAATAGAATATATGTAAGATTGGATTATTGGTTGTTGGATTTTTGTTGAAATATTTTCTAAATAATATTCTCCTTGTTTGGAATCTCTTGGATCTCATGAGCACTATTTATGTGGCTTGCAATTTGGATTTGTGTGGAATACATGAATAGTTTTATGAGTAATCCATGTACAATGTCTTCTCAAATTTTTATGTTTCTCAAATTTCATGAGATGGGATGAGTTGTGTGTGGAACATTGTAGTTCAGTTTCCAATACCGGCAATCAAACCATTGTAGTGTATTTTTTTTTCTACAATCAACAACTATGTAATAGTATTTCAATTTACAACATAAAGTCTTCTATGGTTTTTTTAATGCCAGTTATAAATGTCGTCTTTTATTTTGAAGCAGATGTAGAAGGATCTATGTTTTCAATGCAAGGTGTTTTTTAACATGGTGTGTTTGTTGTTGTGTGTACAAAAATTGAGGGGGACACAAAATCATCCCACAAAAGAAATTTTTCAGTTCAAGAAACACACCAACCCCTTGCATTCTTAATATCTAATATGGTCAGCATTAACGCAAACATTTTCCAAGATTCCAAATCCATCTGTGCTTTGTATTATGCCCTATTCGTTTTCTTTTGCCTTAAATTTACCTAGAGGGAAGGTGATTCGAAATCATGAAGTAGCAAAGCATTTTCTTTTGCCTTAAATTTACCTAGAAGAAAGGTGATCCCAAATCATGAAGTAGCAGAGCAAAAGTGATATCTATCATAAATTGTTGTGCAAGCAAAAATTTGTCAGATTATACACTAAGCCAATTATACTGGTTATTGCTAAATGAAAAACTTGTTGTTGCTCAACAATATGTATGTTAATAAACTCAACTAGAGATTGAAGAGAGTTTGATCTATCAAGTAGCAAGGGATGACTCAAGATGTGGTTGGGGCTTGGGCATGTGGTTGTAATCTGTTAATAAAGTCAACTGGAGATTGAAGAGAGTTCGATCTGAAAAGTAGCAAGGGATGACTCAAGATGTGGTTGGGGCTTGGCCATGTGGTTGTAATCGGTTAACAAACTCCACTTGAGATTGAAGAGAGTTCGATTTGACAAGTATCAAGGGATGACTCAAGATGTGGTTGGGGCTTGGCCATGTGGTTGTAATCGATAACTTTGAAAGAGTTAAAGAACCTTTAATGTTATAAAGTTCATAAGTTTGATAGGTTTAAGGAAAGTCTAATATTATTATGTTTGTATCCTAAAAGTTACATTCACTAAAACAGAGTTTCCAGTGATAGGACAAACTATACTTCATATGAAAATGAAAATGTTTAAACTAGTTTTTTCTTTTTAGGTTAATGATTAAAAAGGATGTCTACAGTAAAGATGAAAATTTCCTAAAATATTCTTTAGCCTTAAAATTCGGGTGGAGAAAGAACCTTTCCTTTATAACATACCAATATTTTACAGTGTGCTTGTTATTCAATTATATTTCCATATTTCGACACTGCAGATGAACAAGAAATGGCAAGGAAAAGTTATTGCTAAAAATGCAGCACTCAGATCTTAAGAAAATTTGTTTTAGTGAAACCCAGTCGCTATTACAATTCATGATATCGAAAAGCGATGTTCAGATCAAAAATATATGACAGAGTACTAAAACAAATTACCCAACAGCCGTAGAATTTTCAAAAATGACAAACATTGTTACACTAGATGCCAGAGTATTCAAAAATAGAAGGAAAAATTTAGAAAAATGACAACACGATGGCAAAGAATTCAAAAATATAAGGGATAATGTCTCCATATTGGCAGAGGTATTCAAAATTGATACTTGGCTCGAATAACATCTTACTCTATAAAACACATTAACTCATAAACTAAATGCAATATAGTAATAGCCCCGGAAAAACATTTTAATGAATGTAATATTCCTATCTTATTTGATTAGAACCTATATCTACATAGTCATCCATCGAACCATCAAATCGCTATACCATCAAATAAATATCATCTTGAGTTTTTGATCTTTCACCAACATTACTGTGTGACACCCTTACTAATGATAGCTAAAGAATAGATTTATTTCATGTATTAATGAGTATTAGTCATGGTGGCTTGGTTGTTGTAGACTGAATGAAGAAGAGATGCCTTAGTATTAGTGTTGTTGTCTTTTATTTCATAAATATATTGTTCCTAGCATCGGTGGAAGGTGTCGGTGGTTGAGGTTCACCCGCAGTTCCTCCCAATGGAAGCAACTGAAATGGCTCTTCGTCTTCTTCAACTGGGTTCATAAGAATCAACAGTTGGATTTTTGTGCATTTCCTTAATCTCCAATTCTATCTCTGTGCATTGGGTTCTACATAGTTCCTTAAGTAGTCTAACCTGGCTACTTTTTTGCCCTAGAAATTAAGGAAATTTCTGTAATATTTTGATAAAATCGACAAGGATTTTTGAAAATCCAGGTTATAATGGTCAAAGTTCAAGATTTTGGATGCCCCAAAGGTTTTTTTGATGGTGTTGAATCCATTTCCACCATCAAAAACATGATTCAAACAATGCTATGACAATATCTTTTGAAATATTTTTTCCCAGATTCCAGCTACTTTTGGCAGTCCATGCAATTCCTCCACCTCCGTAGACAAGGCTGCCCTTCCATAACATTTTGGGTCAACTACTTGGCCACTGAGGCAAGGACTTGCCCTGCAGCCCTCCTTGTTCCATATTTGGAATATTTCTATTTATGATCCTAAAGAAATTGTCATTCTCTAAATCTAATATCTTTTATAATGTTTTGATAATTATTATTAATTTTACCATATTCAAATAGTGGAATTGAAAATTTCAAAAAATCTTGTAGTGGTAGTGTTTGAATCGTTTTTTGTTGGGAATTTTCTAGTAAATTCGAAAAGAAAATCACTGAACAGAGAGTAATACTCTGTTTTTTTCCACATGATCTTTAACACAGGGAAGCTTAAAATAGCTTGCTGGAGAAGCTCAGAGTTTTTACACACGTAAAAACTTTATATTCATTAATAAGCTGCCTGATACAAACTTCATCCTCTTAACAGAGGGATTCACCAAGAACTTCCAAAAAAATTTACTGTCTCTTTTAAAAATTTTACACTACTATGTGTAACAATTTCTTTCACATTTACAGCTGTAAAATAGTCTTCAACTACAGAAAATTACATTCACTGCTGAAAAAAATTTCTTCAATACATATGCTGGAGCGCATTACATTTCATTTTCAACAAAAAAAAAAAAAATTCCTTTCAACAAAAAAAGACCTGATATATTTACACTGCTGTGTATTGCATATTCCCCTTTGCTTTTCAATGAACAACACTGTTGTGTGTATATTTTCCCATGCACTCTGCTTCCCTTAGATTACAATGCATCAAAAAAATTTCACGCTATTGCTCTTATCTTCATTACATGCTCCCCCTTGTATTTTCTTAACAAAAAAAACTTACACATATACTTTCACGCTTTTACCTATCATACTCCCGTGAATAATTAAAAACAATATAATTAAAATACTATTAGCTATGCCCATACTTCCGTGACTTAAACAAATAATAAAATTAAAAACATTTACCTACAATCTATGAACAGGAGTAAATACCATTAATTTCTTCACTGAAACAAACGGCGGTCAAACCCAAAACTTCACATAAATCCTTGTTGCAGGCCTGTATATCAACTTTGGCTTAATCGGACGGTGGATAGTCTTCACTTTAATCAAACGGTTATCGCTCGCCCAAACCAAACGAACGTTACCTCCCGATAAAAAGTGGTTTTGGAAAAAGTACCGTGGACACGCGTCGAAAGGTGTAAAGTATTAGGGGTGTTTGAGAGAATACCACTTACTTATGAAAAGCGGTGTGATAAGCCTGGCGGTTTCCCTGAAATGGTTTTACGGTCGCCGTTTAATGGAGTTGTAGTTGAAATTATATTTCAACACTCCCCTTTAATTTCAACTGCTGGGTTATCAGTCATACCCAAACACTTCCTCAAAAATTCAAAGCTTTTCTGGCCCAGTGGCTTGGTCAAAATATCAGCAACCTGCTCCTGAGTCCTGCAATGTTCTAAGACAATTTCTCCATTGCTTACCAATTCCCTGATGTAATGAAACCTTGTGTCAATGCGTTTCGTTCTTTTATGAAACACCGAATTCTTGGATAATGCAATAGCTGATCTATTGTCACAAAAAATCACAGTTCCCTTTTCTTGCTCTTGGCATAATCTCCTTAACGTCCTTCTCATCCAAACTACTTGACATGCTGCTGCTGTAGCTACCACATATTCTGCCTCTGCTGTAGACAATGCTACAATAGGCTGTTTCATAGAATCCCATGAAATGGCTCCTGAACCCATGTGAAAAACATAACCGGATGTGCTTTTCCGATCATCTACACTTCCAGCCCAATCGCTATCAGTGTATCCATTTCAATCTGAACATTCTGAAGTAGTATATAAAATCTCAAAGCTTTTAGTACCTTTAACATACCTCAGAATCCTTTTTGTTGCTTGCCAATGTGCTTCTTTTGGCCTAGCTATGAATCTGGAAATTAAACTAACAGCAAACATTATATTTTCCCTAGTTGCAGTCAAATACATGAGGCTGCCAACTATGCTCTTGTACAAACTAGGATCAAAATCCTTGCTGCTGTCCTCTTTGCTGAGTTTTAATCCCATCACTGTGGGAGTGATTGCTGCCTTGTTGTCCTGCATATTGAATCTCTCCAATACTTCATTAACATATTTTGCTTGTGAAATAAAAATTCCATTTTCATTTTGATCTACTTCTATTCCTAAGAAGTATCTCAGCAAACCCATGTCAGTCATCTCAAATTCTTCTTTCATGACTGTTTTGAAATTTTCAATAAGGCAATCATCATTACCTGTGAAAATAACATCGTCAACATGTTGGCATTATGATTCAAGTGTTGTCCTTGATGGCAACTCACTCAGAGGATGGTACAGGTGCTCAGAGGTTGGTACAGGTGATGGCAACTTAATCAGAAGACAGATCTCAGTACAGCATGCCAAGGAAGCTCATACACGCCGTTTCGTTAAGCCCAAGTCGCGTGTACACGCTAGTTAGATTCATAAAAAGTGCGTGTATGTGGAAAGGTTCCTTTGGTCCATGGTGGTTAGTCCTTGGAAGTTGTGCCTATGATTTCGGACCATTATGTCTCGACGGGCGTGTCGATCCCTAGTTTTGAAGTTGATGGTATTGTGTTACTATGGTTTTGGCTCTTGGTATTGAGCTAGGCCTAAGACTATATAAGGAGAAGAAGATCATTAGGCAAAATCATCTTTCGACAAGGCTTGAATATCTAAGAGAGAAAGAGATCTGATATGCAGGTTCTGGGTTGCTTGATCTAAGCCAAGGAGAGATCACATCGGTTGATGGAAGACTAGATCTAAGGATAGATCGGGATCTAATGGTTTGAAATGCACTATCATGATATGGTTGATTATGCGTATTTCTAGATCTGCATATTGTCGCAATGTTACGTTTTGGATCTAACTAATGTCTGGTACAGCTGCAAATTGAGAAAGTTTATTTTTAGATCTGTACGCAGGTTGGCTTCGGTAAAAGAGCGTGTATACGCGGGTTTTGCTCATTGAAGTAGCGTATATCTTTTGAAGCTTGATTCTGGGTTTACAGTGGGGTCTGACTGTTATTGCAGAGTTCTGTAGTCTGCTCTGTGTTCTGGTAACTGGTGATTGACAGGGTTCAGTGGTTCAGTGATTCAAAGTTTGGTTGTTTTATGCTTCAATGATCTGTTGTGGAAATTGAATGATTTGTGGTCTTCAGATTGTAATGTTGTGCTTCAGGAATATCCAAGTCTGAAAATGTATGAAAAGTGATATCTGAAAGAAGGAAGATTGTAGGTCAGCACCTACGTACTAGTATCTTGGCTAGTACAAGAGCAAAGGGGGTTGGAGCTCCCTTCCAAGGAAGTTTGGAGAACGAGAGAAGGTTGTAGCCTTCTGCAGGTTGTAGCCTGCGTACTGGTATAAGGCTGCACCAGTACAAAAGATTGTAAACTGAAGTTTCATATTAAAGAAAGATAGAGACAACTTGCAGCAGGTGGTTTTCACCCACATTGGGTTTCCACCTTATATCTTGGTGTTCATGTGTGTGGCTTTTTATCTGTTCTGTTATACTGCACATGTTTACTGTTAATGTGGTGAATAATGTCCTGATGCACTTAATTGAAGAATAAGCTAACTAAATTGTGAGTTTTCTTCTTATACGCTGTTTTACTTCGTCACAGTAGCGTGTACACGCTGGTTCACTTAACTGAAGTAGCGTATATGTTTCTGAGCATTTGAAAAGTTTGATTAATCTGATAATACTGATTCACCCCCCCTCTCAGTATTATTTCCAACAATTGGTATCAGAGCAGGTCCTTCAGAGAAGCTTGATCGCTTGAAGGAAGATCATTCATCATGAGCAACTACGAGAAAGAAGCATCAATCAGGCCACCGGTTTTTGATGGAACAAATTTCAATTATTGGAAGGTAAGAGTTACTGCATATCTTCAATCTCTTGGTACAGAAGTTTGGGACATTGTAGAAACAGGCTATGCTTTTCCTTCAGCTACTCCTACAGATCCAGCTGAGAAAAAGGCATATGAAACAAATGCAAAAGCAGTCAGTACTCTATTAGGAAGTATATCTCAAACAGAATTCATGAAGGTCATGCACTTCAAATCAGCAAAAGAGATATGGGACAAAATGATCACTAGCTATGAAGGAGATGAACAGGTAAAGCAAGCTAAACTTCAAACTCTCAGGATTCAATATGAGACCCTCAAGATGTATAATGATGAAAGTGTGGCTAATTATTTTCTTCGGGTAGATGAGATTGTTAATTGTATGAAAAATTTGGGTGAAGAAATAAAAGAGACTATAGTAGTTCAAAAGATTCTAAGATCATTATCCCCCAAGTTTGAATCTAAAGTATCTGCAATAGAAGAAAAGGAAAATCTCAAAGTTCTCACTATGTCTCAGCTACATGGAATTCTAACTGCTTATGAAATGAGAAAGGGAGGTCCATCAGACAGAAGGGAAGCTGCTTTTAAGGCATCAAGAAAAGAAGATTACTATGAAGCAAGCCATGTTCCAGAAGAAGAGGAAGAAGAATCAAATTTTGTCAGAAATCTTCAAAGGGGTGCTGGAAGGTTCAGAGGTAAGCTACCTTTCAAATGCTTTGCTTGTGGAAGAGTAGGTCATTATGCTGCAAAATGTCCTAATAAGGATAAAGGAAAAGAACCTGCTAGATGGAATAAGAAACAAAGTGCAAATAAGAAAAGCTACTACACCCATGAAGATAGTGATGGCTTATCAAACAGTGATGAAGATGAACAAGGTAATAAATATAAGCTATTAATGGCATTTGAAGATGATGATTATGAGGATGCTGTAGATGTGGATAATCTCTATAATGAAATCACTAGACTCAAGAGATGCATAGAAGAAAAGAGTGTGATCATTGATACTTTGCAATTTCAAATTGATGAAAAGGAAAAACATCTTGAAAAACTAGAAGGTGAAATTGTTGGTCTCAGAAAAGAAATTGAGAAAACAAAAGCTATTAATCTTAAGTTTGTCAAAGGATCTGAAACTTTGGATGAGATTATCAATGTGCAGCGGTCTCCTCTAAACAAGACAGGTTTGGGCTATAATGGAGAAACCTCTCAAGCATCCACCTCAAAAAGTTATCTTGATGCAGCAAGAAGAAATGAGCAGAAGAACAATGAAGATAATCAGGTAAAGCAGGGACGAATTACAAACAGAAACTATCAGGGACAATCCTTCTTAAGGGTGAACAAAAGCTACAACCAACCACAGGTAAAATCTTCTCAGTTTGGCACAAGAATAGATGAAAATAGAAATTACAATCAGTTGGCTGGTAGATTCAATAACCGCAGAAGCTTCTTCAATGGACAATGCTTTTCTTGCCATAACTTTGGTCACAAAGCAGCTCAATGTGTTGCATATAAAACAATCATGACTAGGGAAGCTCAAAAACAAAGAAGTATGACAGGGATTACAAAGAGGACCTATAACAACTTTTCGGTTCTTGAAAATGAAGTTGAATGTTCTATTTGCAATAATTTTGGTCATAAAGAATCTGAATGCAGGAGCAGGTTTCAGGAGAAAAAGGAACAAGCCACGAGCACCAAAAAATGGAGAATAAAAGAACCTCAGACAGAAAGATGTGGGATAGCGTTTTATGCAGAAGGACAGGAAAATCTATGGTACATTGACAGTGGATGTTCGAAACATATGACAGGTGATAAAGAAAAACTTGAATCTTATTCTACTTTAGAAAAGGGAAAGAAAGTTTCTTTTGGAAATGATACTCCTGCAACTATAAAAGGAAAAGGTATTGCTCCTTTGAAAGAAAAGGTCAAGGCTGGAAATGTTTTGTATGTTGATGGATTGAAGCATAATCTTCTAAGTGTCAGCCAGATGTGTGATCAAAAAACCGAGGTTATTTTCAGATCGAATGGATGTCTTGTTCGTGATCTTGATACAGGTAAAACAGTTCTCAAAGGCAAAAGAACTCCAAATAATCTGTACATATTTGAAGAAGGACAACAACAATGCTATCTTAGCAAGGATGAAGAGCACTGGTTATGGCATCGAAGGTTGGGACATCTAAGCTTCTCACAAATAAGGAAAGCATGCAAATATCAGGCAGTTCGCGATCTTCCAGATATCAAAATTCCAGACAACACCATATGCAAATCTTGTCAGTTTGGAAAGCAAACCAGAACTAACTTTCCAGAGAAGGAAGGATCAGCTAGCTTGCCTCTTGAGCTAGTCCATACAGATGTATGTGGTCCATTTAGGAAAAGGACACCTCGAGGAGAAGAATATCTGATATTATTCATTGATGATTTCTCAAGGTTTGTTTGGTTAGGGCTTATGAAGCACAAAGATGAAGCATTCGAAAAATTCAAATCCTTCAAAGCATTGGCTGAAAATGAATCAGGACACAAAATTAAGTGCCTCAGATCTGACAGAGGTGGGGAGTTCACATCAAATGAATTTTTCGATTTCTGCGATGAACATGGGATAAGAAGAGAATTCTCTACAGCTAGAACTCCTCAGCAAAATGGGGTTGTGGAAAGAATGAACAGAACTATCCAACAAATGGCTCGTGCTATGCTCGATGAATCAGGTACTCCTGCAACCTTCTGGGGTGAAGCTGCACATGCTGCTGTTATCATTCTTAACAAAACAAATGTCCGAGTAAACAGCACTCAAACACCTCATGAGCTTTGGAGTGGTAAAACTCCTTCCGTGAAGCATTTCAAAATCTTTGGGAGCAAATGTTATATTAAGAATACTGATGAGCAACTTGGCAAACTTGAACCTAGAGCAGATGAGGGCATTCTTCTTGGTTATTCTCCACATAGCAAAGCATACAAGTGCTACAATAAAAGACTTGGCAGAATTGTTGACAGTATTGATATAGTGGTTGATGAGAAGGGATATATTCCTAGGCAAGTTCATCATGAAGACATTGAAGAAGATGAAGGTTACTCTCAAAGGCGAAATGATGAAGAAGAAGAACCTCAAGAAGAAGAAGAATCTCAAGAAGAACCAGAGGAGCAGACAAGAATAGAAGAGAAGACTCCATCCAGATATGTCCAAAAGAATCATCCAGAAACTCAGATTGTGGGGCAGAAAGAAGCAGGAGTACAAACAAGAAGGACACTTGCAGAAGCTTCAAGCTACTTGGCTCTACTCTCCTCCATTGAACCACAAAATGTGAAAGAAGCATGCAAAGATGAATGTTGGGTCAAAGCAATGGATGAAGAACTTGAGCAAATCGAAAGGAACAACACTTGGGAATTAGTTCCTAGACCAAAAGATAAGAATGTAATAGGAACAAAATGGGTCTTCAAGAATAAGTTAAATGAAAATGGAGAAGTAATTAGAAACAAGGCCAGACTTGTTTGTAAAGGGTATGCACAGCAAGAAGGAATAGATTTTGAAGAGACCTTTGCTCCTGTGGCAAGACTAGAGGCCATCCGAATGTTCCTTGCTCTCTCAAGCTTTCAAAACTTCAAGGTATTTCAAATGGACGTGAAATCAGCCTTCCTGAATGGAGACTTAGAAGAAGAAGTATATATTGAGCAGCCAGATGGGTTCATTCTTGGAAATGATCCAAACCTTGTATGCAGATTGAAAAAGGCACTCTATGGGCTCAAACAAGCTCCAAGGGCTTGGTACTATCGGTTGGACAAATATCTTCACCAACAAGGCTTTTCAAAAGGATCAGCAGATAGCAATCTCTATATAAAAGTTGAAAATAACAAATTGCTAATTCTTGTTGTTTATGTAGATGATATTATTTTTGGCAGCAATGAAGAGACCATGAGTCAAAACTTTGCCTTGGTTATGCAGAAAGAATTCGAAATGTCACTTCTTGGAGAATTGACATATTTTCTTGGATTGCAAATCCAACAAAATGAAGGAGGTATCTTCTTGTCTCAAACCAAATACCTCAAGCAGATCTTGAAGAAGTATGGCATGGAAGAGTCAAAGCCAGTATGTACACCCATGGTTACAGGATGCAGCCTCAGTGCAAATGATGAATCAGCAGCAGTTCACCAACCCACTTATAGATCCATGATTGGGAGTTTGCTTTATTTGACAGGTACTCGACCAGATATTACACATGCAGTAGGAATGGTTGGAAGATTTCAAGCCAACCCAAAGGAAACTCATCTTCAGGCAGTCAAAAGAATCTTCAAATATCTTCAAGGGACCCAAAACTATGGCTTATGGTATCCTAGAAATACAGATCTCACTCTTCATGCTTACACAGATGCAGATTGGGCTGGAAGTGTGGATGATAGGAAAAGCACAAGTGGAGGTGCTTTCTTCATGGGTTCCAGATTAGTATCTTGGTTCAGCAAGAAACAAAGTTCGATTGCCTTATCTACAGCTGAAGCAGAATATGTGGCTGCAGCATCTTGTTGCACACAACTTCTTTGGATGATGCAGACCTTGCAGGACTTTCAAATCACTTGCACTCCACCTGTCTCTATCTTATGTGATAATACAAGTGCAATCAGCATTTCAAAGAATCCAGTCATGCACTCAAAGACCAAGCACATACCAATCAAGTACCATTTTCTTCGGGAACAAGTGCTTGAGCAGAAGGTCAAGTTGGAGTATGTTCCTTCTAAGGAGCAAGTTGCTGATATTCTCACAAAACCACTGCCCAGGGAAACTTTTGAATATCTCAGACAAAAGCTGGGAGTAGTTGATGCTTCATCCTGTTGTTGAAGTTTGTTTGTTCTACAGAAAAGTTGGTATACGCAGGTTACGGAAGGGATATGAGCGTATACACGCGGATTCATGGTGGGTAAGTCGCGTGTATGTTGGACGCTTGTTGCAGAAAGAATATCCGCGTACATACGCTGTTTTATACAGGATAAAACGCGTATATGAAGTTCTGAACAGCAAGAGAAAACTCTGAAGTTCTGAACAGCAATAGGAATGTCAGAATTCTTCAGGCACAGTTTCAGGAAGTGCAACAGGCACAGGTTCAGGGGGAGCAGCTCAAAAGTCTCATAAAGCATTGTTGGCATTCAGATGTTTTGGTTGTTGGTTTCAGGAAAAGGAGCTCAGAAAGAAATTCTGGTTGCTGATCTAACAAGATGTTTATCAGATGCTGCTGGTGTCTTTCCTAAGTCTTGGTCTAGATCTATTGTCTCTATGTCATGTATCTCTCTTGTCATATCTCTTTTATGGTGTCAAGGTCATGTAACGGCCTATGTTGGTTTCCCCACTATGCCTGGGATGAATGCTGTAATATAATTGGTTGTTTCTGATATGTCCCCTCTTGGTAGGGAGTATGGATGTATGTATTGAGTCTTTTGGTGATAGGAAGGTCCCTTATGGTGTATAAGTCTTGGTTCTTGTTGAAGAACATCTTTTTCAGATCTGGCCTACTGTCAGGAGGAGCACGAGTCAGCACAGCCAAGCAGAGGTATCAGCATGTCCTCAGGGGGAGCACAGCCCTTTGCCCTTGATGTCAAAGGGGGAGAGTAACTTGGTGTGGTGGTTGCCATCAAGTCCAAAGGGGGAGATTGTTGGCATTATGATTCAAGTGTTGTCCTTGATGGCAACTCACTCAGAGGATGGTACAGGTGCTCAGAGGTTGGTACAGGTGATGGCAACTTAATCAGAAGACAGATCTCAGTACAGCATGCCAAGGAAGCTCATACACGCCGTTTCGTTAAGCCCAAGTCGCGTGTACACGCTAGTTAGATTCATAAAAAGCGCGTGTATGTGGAAAGGTTCCTTTGGTCCATGGTGGTTAGTCCTTGGAAGTTGTGCCTATGATTTCGGACCATTATGTCTCGACGGGCGTGTCGATCCCTAGTTTTGAAGTTGATGGTATTGTGTTACTATGGTTTTGGCTCTTGGTATTGAGCTAGGCCTAAGACTATATAAGGAGAAGAAGATCATTAGGCAAAATCATCTTTCGACAAGGCTTGAATATCTAAGAGAGAAAGAGATCTGATATGCAGGTTCTGGGTTGCTTGATCTAAGCCAAGGAGAGATCACATCGGTTGATGGAAGACTAGATCTAAGGATAGATCGGGATCTAATGGTTTGAAATGCACTATCATGATATGGTTGATTATGCGTATTTCTAGATCTGCATATTGTCGCAATGTTACGTTTTGGATCTAACTAATGTCTGGTACAGCTGCAAATTGAGAAAGTTTATTTTTAGATCTGTACGCAGGTTGGCTTCGGTAAAAGAGCGTGTATACGCGGGTTTTGCTCATTGAAGTAGCGTATATCTTTTGAAGCTTGATTTTGGGTTTACAGTGGGGTCTGACTGTTATTGCAGAGTTCTGTAGTCTGCTCTGTGTTCTGGTAACTGGTGATTGACAGGGTTCAGTGGTTCAGTGATTCAAAGTTTGGTTGTTTTATGCTTCAATGATCTGTTGTGGAAATTGAATGATTTGTGGTCTTCAGATTGTAATGTTGTGCTTCAGGAATATCCAAGTCTGAAAATGTATGAAAAGTGATATCTGAAAGAAGGAAGATTGTAGGTCAGCACCTACGTACTAGTATCTTGGCTAGTACAAGAGCAAAGGGGGTTGGAGCTCCCTTCCAAGGAAGTTTGGAGAACGAGAGAAGGTTGTAGCCTGCGTACTGGTATAAGGCTGCACCAGTACAAAAGATTGTAAACTGAAGTTTCATATTAAAGAAAGATAGAGACAACTTGCAGCAGGTGGTTTTCACCCACATTGGGTTTCCACCTTATATCTTGGTGTTCATGTGTGTGGCTTTTTATCTGTTCTGTTATACTGCACATGTTTACTGTTAATGTGGTGAATAATGTCCTGATGCACTTAATTGAAGAATAAGCTAACTAAATTGTGAGTTTTCTTATTATACGCTGTTTTACTTCGTCACAGTAGCGTGTACACGCTGGTTCACTTAACTGAAGTAGCGTATATGTTTCTGAGCATTTGAAAAGTTTGATTAATCTGATAATACTGATTCACCCCCCCTCTCAGTATTATTTCCAACACAACATATAACACAACAATTAGTAATTTACCATCATTTTCTTCGATGTAGAGGGTGGGTTCTCCCTCACATTTTTCAAATCCATTTCGCAATAGATAGGAATCTATCCTACTATACCATGCTCTTGGTGCTTGATTCAGCCCATAAAGAGCTTTCTTCAATCTGCACACTTTGTGCTCTTGGCCTTTCTTTTCATAGCCTATAGGTTGTTCAATGTAAACCTCTTCCTTTAACACTCCATTCAGGAATGCTATGGACAACACTGCTCTCACGGTTTCCATTCTTGCAACCGGTGCAAAAGTTTCTTCATAGTCTCTCCCATACTGCTGCTTATATCCTTTGACAACAAGTCTTGCCTTGTGTCTTTCTATTTTGCCTTCAACATTACTCTTGGTCTTGTAGACCCATTTGACTCCAATGACTTCTTTTCCTTTTGGTAGTTCAACCAAATCCCATGTCTTGTTTCTTTCTATGGCATTGATCTCCTCATCCATAGCTTCTATCCATTTTCTATCTTTAATTGCATCTTCGAAATGAATAGGGTCATCAACATGACAATATAATGCAAACAAAGAATTCATACCTTCATCATAAATGTCACTTAAATTTCTGAATTTCTTGCCTCTTTCATTTGGTGTACAAGTGCTTGAAAAAGCACTTGAATTTCCTCCTTGTGCTGTGCTTAGAGAAGCACTTTCATTTCTCCTCAAGGGTGTCCCTTTCTTTCCTTGTGTTGGTGCTGCTGTTTGGGGATGTATTTCAGCCATCTCCTCATCATCTTCATCATGAGACAAACAGTTTTTAACATTCACTGTTTTCTCTATGCTTCCATCCTAAGCTTCCTCCTCAATGAACTGAACATCTCTACTCACAAAAAACTTCTTGGTAGATGAGATATACAACCTGTAAGCTTTGGATTCCTCACTATATCCAATGAAAATACATTTCTCCCCTTTGTTGTCCAACTTCTTCCTTAGCTGATCTGGAATGTGTGCATAGGCCACACATCCAAAAACTTTCATGTGGGTGACTCCTTGCTTTCTCCCACTCCATGCTTCTTCCGGCACTCTGTTCATCATTGCTTTTGTTAGGCATCTATTCAAAATATATAATGCACAGTGTACAGCTTCAGCCCAATAATCATTTGGCAAATGTTTTTCCTTTAACATGCTCCTCGCCATGTCCATGATTGTCCTGTTCTTCCTTTCAGCAACTCCATTTTGTTGCAGGGTGTACCTAGCTGTAAACTGATTATGGATTCCATTTTCTCTACAAAACCATAGAAAGTCTTTGGAGATATACTCACCTCCTCCGTCAGTTCTTAAAACTTTGATATGCAGCCCGCTTTGGTTTTCCACAAGTGCTTTGAAATTTCGAAATTTTTCAAACACTTCACTTTTGTTCTTCAGGAAATAAACCCAAGTTTTTCTGGTGAAATCATCAATGAATGTTAGAAAATATTGGCTGCCTGCTAGTGATGGAGTTTGCATCGATCCACATAAGTCTGAGTGGACAATCTCTAAGGGCGTTTTTGCCCATATGCTTTTCCTTGATGGAAAACTTTCTCTATGTTGTTTCCCCAAGATACAACCTTCACAAAGGCTGTCCGGTTTCTCTATCAATGGTAATCCTCTTACCATTCCTTTTCTACTCAACAAGTTAAGACCTCCAAAGTTGAGATGTCCAAATCTCAAGTGCCACAACCAATTTTCATCCTTTGGTACGCTTTGGAAAGCCTCTTGTGTCACTGCTGCTATTAGTTCTTTATTTTTTAAATCTGCCCTTATTCTGAGAGGGAACATCATGTTCCTCGTCATCTTCACTTCAGCAATACATCATTTGCTGGGTTTTCTATCCATGATGGTGCATACATCATTCTCAAAGAAGATATTGTAACCATTTTGAACAAGCTGTCCAATACTCAAAAGGTTACACTTCATTCCAGGAACATAATAGACATCTGCTATGGTTTTCTTTTCATCTTTCTTTGTAAATATTTTTACTTCTCCTTTTCCCATAACAGAAATTTTACTATCAGTCCCAAGTGTGACTTGTGATTTCACATTTTGATCTAAAGCCGAAAACAAGGCTATGTTTCCTGTCATATGGTTACTACATTCGGAATCTAAAAACCATATATCATCACTGTTTGTTTCAGCCATATTACAAGCTCAAAGCATATTATCTTGGTTGATATTTTCTCTAGTGATATTTGCACTTGATCTATTACTTATATCATGCTGCTTCTTCCTACATTCATTTGCATAATGCCCATATTTTTTACAATAATAACATTGGACATTGGATTTTTCATACCTTTGTCCTTAAGCATGATGTTGTCCACTTTGTTGATTGCTGCCTGGGCCTTGGTTCTGATTTGGATTGCTGCCTCTTCCTTGAGCATTTGCTGAACTGTTTCTTCCACCTCTGTTTTGGCTTCTGCCTCTTCCTCTCTTGTTTCCTCTGCCTTGACCTCTTCCTCTTCCAAAGTACATCTGGGCCTTGAAGGCTTGCTCTAGAGATGAGTTTTCATTTCTACTCAACCTCTGCTCATGTGTTATCAGTGATGCATGAAGTTCATCAACTGAAAAGTTCGTGAGATCCTTTGTCTCTTCTATGGTGGTGACAATCACATCGAACTTTGAGGGTAGGACCCTCAATAGTTTCTCCACAATCCTGTTTTCTTCAAGAGTTTCTCCATGAGACCTTATCTATGTGACCAGACCAATCACATGTGTGAAGAATGAGTCAATATTGTCTGACTCCTTCATGCACAGATCCTCAAAATCTCTCCTCAGCAACTGTAGTTTTGTTGTCTTCACTTTCTCCATGCCTTGACAGGCTGTCTTGAGAGTTTGCCATGCTTCTTTGGATGTCTTAGCTGCTGCTATCCTTGTAAACACACTCTCATGCACTGCTTGATACAAAAATACGAGGGCTTTAGAATCCTTCTTCTTATTGCTCTTCAACAGATCTTTCTCTGCCTGAATTAATCTATTAAACTCATCTTCATCTCCTGGTTCTTCAAACCTATATTCGACAAGTTCCCATAAATCTTGTGAGGCAAACAGGGCTCTCATGGTTATTGCCCAATAGTCATAGTTTTTCCCATTAAACTGTGGGAGCTGAGTATTAAAAATACCCATGCTAGTGCTGGTGCTGGAGCCAGCCATTCCTTGCACTCTCAGCTATGCTTCAAATATTTGACTGTGTATTTAAAAAACACTGAGTGTCTTCAATAGCAACACAAAAAAAACTTTGAGAAATACCTGGATCCTTTCTTGACTGAGTCTTCACTCTGCTGGAGAAGCTGCTGCAGCAAGAAATCCTTCCCTTCAGCTTCTTTGACACCTTCAAAGAGCCTGGACAAGCTCTGATACCACTGTTGGGAATTTTCTGGTAAATTCCAAAACAAAATCACTGAACAGAGAGTAATACTCTGTTTTTTTGCCACAGGATCTTTAACACAGGGAAGCTTAAAATAGATTGTTGGAGAAGCTCAGAGTTTTTCACACACATAAAAACTTTATATTCATTAATAAACTGCCTGATACAAACTTCATCCTCTTAACAGAGGGATTCACCAAGAACTTCCAAAAAAAATTACTCTATCTCTTTTAGAAATTTTACACTACTGTGTGTAAAAATTTCTTTTACATTTACTGCTGTAAAAAAATCTTCAACTACAGAAAATTACATTCACTGCTGGAAAAAAAAATTCTTCAATACATATGCTGGAGCGCATTACATTTCATTTTCAACAAACAAACAAAAAAAATTCCTTTCAACAAAAAAAGACCTGATATATTTATGTTGTTGCATATTGCATATTCCCCTTCGTTTTTCAACAAACGACATTGCTATGTGTATATTTTTCCATGTGCTCTGCTTTCCTTACATTACAATGCAACAAAAAAATTTCACGCTGCTGCTCCTATCTTCATTACATGCTCCCCCTTTTATTTTTTTTAACAAAAAAAGCTTACACATATACTTTCATGCTTTTACCTATCATAATCCCGTGAATAATTAAAAACAATATAATTAAAATACTATTAGCTATGCCCATACTTCCTTGACTTAAACAAATAATAAAATTAAAAACATTTACCTACAATCTACGAACAAGAGTAAATACCATTAATTTCTTCACTGAAACAAACGGCGGTCAAACCCAAAACTTCACGTAAATCCTTGTTGCAGGCCTGTATATCAACTTTGGCTTAATCGGACGATGGACAGTCTTCACCTTAATGTTGAGGCCTCGAAAATCGCTGCCACAACAAAGGGGAAACCACCCGGTCTGGACCTTAGTACAGCTCCTTTTCCGTTTGGAATAGTGGCTCCGACTGGGGATAATGGGACCAGTTTCCCAATAATGAATAAAAGTGGGATGGATGAGTAACTAATGATGTATGATGGTGATAAGCGAACAGCTAAAACTATCAGCGAAATATAGTAACTATAATCTAATCCCGGGACTTATCAATCTTTCAAAGCGTAGCGTTTGATGATCTGTGCTTTAAGGCAGGCATATAGATGACTCTAACACTAAAGCATAGACGTTTAAACCATTCAAGATTGCTCTGCATAATTAGTTATGCAGAGCGATAATAGCGAATTACTACACATTGTCATTCATATCATTGCTACATGCATGATTAAAAGAAAGGGCATATCACAAAACATCCAATAGTGGAATGAAATGAAGATTTGTTGTTATAGCGCATACATGTATTCAACAATAGCAAAAATAATAACACATCAATTCATATAAGAGGAAAGAGGACAGATGCAGATAAAAGTACCATGTAAGCCGCTCAACAATCCATTATATAAATCGCTATGTCGCAGTCCTTCCTTCAAACCAAAAAAGCATTCCAAACAAGAGACAATAGTGCGCAATTGCATAAAACAGACTTCTTGTCAAATTAAGGACTATTGGTCGAGTTTCACAAAAGAATATAGACTGAAGCACAGTAGTGCAAACTTTAGTCTTTAAGTCTATTACAAAATTTTACGACCCTTTCCAAAACAATGAAAGGGTCTATAAATATTAATCTAATCTAAATATCTAAAAAAAACTGAAAATCTATTAAATTGGCATCAATAAATGTTTTCCATCTTTTTTGGGCGATCTGGCAGTCGGCAGCAATGCTTCATTCGGTGGCCTCTTTGCCTTTAAACCTCAGCTGACATATCGCCAGCATTGGCTCTGCTTCTGGTGGAGTATTGAGAGGCGACGTGAGCTGGGCATCATATGTGGCATCCTTAATGTCGGGGATCAGGCATTCGAGAGCATCTGTTAAACACTTAAGAGCCGACCTTTGAGTGTGTGGCTTGATTAGAAAGAGCCAATATGCGTCGGAGGTTAAAGTATTTACTCCAGCAATTAACATTCTCCTTTCCTCCAGTTCATGATAACTTGTTTGTTCGATCATGTTTGCCGTGGTTATGCTTCCAGGTGTGCACTGAGAGATCATGCTGGCCAAATAGAGTGTATTGTTGACTAGATCTATCATATTGTTGGCAATCATTTTACACCTTGAAGATGCCCTTTCCGCTTTCATCATCTGAGTGTTCCATTCCGTGAAGAGTATGTCTTTGTATGTTTCATAGATTCTAGGTAAGTTCGTTGCCTTCCCTTCATCAGAATCTTGCCAATCAAGATATTCGGCTATAGTTTCTTCGGTTTGATCTAGCTCATTTCTGGCCCTTTCTATCTGCTTACACACTGTTGTAGATATTTCACATAATGGCTCAACCTCGGTAAGTTGTCGGCATAAGAGTCTAACTAGAGATATTAATGCACTATTTATTTGAGCTGCCTCTGCTCTGAAATCTTCGACTTTCTTAGTGCCTTTGATATCTTCGAGCTGTGCTAACAGTTGAGCGATTTGCTCATCTTTTGACTTCGTCATTAGCTCGTTTGCCGCTCTCAATTGTGTCAATGCCTCCGTTAACTCTTTCTGCTTCTGGATTGCGCTCTGGTCAATCCTCTGTTTTTCAATTTGCAGTTGCTGGGTCAATATATTGTTTTCTTGCTGTTGTGTCAGCAACTGCTCTTCTACCTGTGCTGCCTTATTTCGCGCCTCTGCTACTTCTGCTTGCAATGCCCAAATCTCTTGGTCCTTAGTCTTTAACAAAAGACTTACCTCCGATGCTTTATCAATAGTTGCTACAGAATAAGTTCCCGCATACTGCGATAGCTTGGTTAGGTCATCGGAGGGGTCCAATTCCTCCTTCCAGACTACATTCCCCGTGACTGTTTGCTCAGGAAAGATGGAAGGTTGATCAAGCCTTCGTCTCTTCCTTGAGCGCTTAACAACTGCTTTGTGCTTAGGGCTGTAGAAAACGTCCAGGGGAGGAATATCTTCCACCTGGAGCACAATCTGATCGGAAGGGTCTTTGGTGATTACCTCAACATCCTTTGAAGTGGGTGGGCCGCTGGTTCCGCTTAGAACCTGAGAAGAAGTGGTGTCTGGTGCGTCGCTTGTCTTAGAGGTGTCTTTGTAGCCTTCCTTTCCACTGATAATGGAATCGAATTGATCCCATTGTTTAAGCAATTCAGGATCCATGGAGGTCTGTTTGTGTTGCTCCGTCGGGGATTTACTCTTCTCCTTTTCTTGTTCCAACTTCTTTTGCTCCTCCAGCTCTTTCCGTTGTTGCTCCTCTAACTCCTTTCTCTGTTTCTCTTCTTGTTCTCTTCTTTGCTTATCCGCTAATTCCTTTTTCTGCCTATCTGCCAGTTCTTTCTTTTGTTTTTCTTCTTCTTCCTTCTTCCGTTGTTCCTCCATCTGCTTCTGCTTTCTCTGCTCTTGTTCCTTCAGCTCTTTCTGCTGCTTTTCCATTTGCTCCTTCTTTTGCCTTTCAGATTGCTCCTTTCTCTGCTTTTCTGCCTGCTGCTTCTTCTGCCTTTCCTCCTGTTGTTTCTTTTGTTCCTTAATTATAACAGGAGGTTGGCTTGTTTGTTTCTGACCAGGCTCGCTTGAGGAGGACGCTGAGGTTAATGACAATAAATCTAGAGACAGAGTTTGCAACCTCTGCTCTCTAAGTTTATTGAACTCAGTTAAATTCTCATCATTGTATCTCATCATGGAAAGCTGTTTGGTTTGGCTTATTGAATCGGCAGCTACGAACAGGTCATCAAACTCATCTTCTTGATGGTCAATCTTTGTCAGTTTGGCCTGTTCTAGGGCAAGGAAAGCAGTCTTCCTTGGATCATAGAGTCTGGCTGGCATAGTGGGCAGGGATAAAGCTTGCATTTTTATAGCCTCCTTTTCTGCATGCTGAAGATTATGCAGAGTAAAAACACCCATCCTCAAGGGAAAAGGGGGCCAGCCCCTCTTCTTCTCTTTCTTGAGAGTTTGGGTTACACTCTCGGCCATGATTTGGTAGGAGATCTCTCGGGCTAACAGTTTGTCTGGAACATATAGAGGGAGAATATGCGGCTTGGCTTGGCTTCCATAAACCCTAATATAGGTAAAATGCTCTTCTCCAAACCATCCTGCTACAGCTGGTAGGTCGAAGGAAGCGAGATAGGAAATTTTGGGAATAGGCCGATCGAAGATGGAATAATGAATGGGAACCATAAAACCATTGCAAATTTGATACAAATGGTCCTTGTAAGAGGACTTCCACAATTTCTGATGATACACATGAATGGGCGAAGGGTCTTGGGTGGTCCATCTCCAACCGAGGATGGGAAACTCAGAGTTAAAACACAATGTGTCCATAATGTAGGCACTATAATAAAATGGGGGAATTTTCCTTTCAGTGACTACAGATTTAGCTCTAAAATCCCGAACAGCTACAGTCAACTTATCAGAAAGAATGGTGGCCCAATCCATGATTATACTATTAACAGCGGCCTCCATCAGGGGAACCATTTCTATATCAAAATTGGCAGAATCATGTAATCCCCATAGCCTACACATCATAATTCCCGCATAGCAATAGGGAGAAGCCAAAGAATCAACGGAGTACTTACCCGAGCTTTCGTGCTTGTGTTTGGCCGGGTTCTGCCTCCAATCTCGAATGGGCTCGGATGGTGTTTCATTTTCAGCTGCAAACTTCTCCAAGAAGTCTTTGTTGTAGATTTTCTCTGGCTCAGGCAAATGATACATTTGTCTTAGGTGCTCTGGCTTAAACGACCCAAAAATCCGTCTGTCTCTTGTGTGGAATGTTCTGTCAATGATTGGAATTTCCTCGATTGCCCATCGCACTACATCAGTGTAGGGAAGGACTTGCTCTCTGGCCGCTATTCTGTGAAGAAAGGAATCTGCCAACTCTTTGAGAGTTGCATCGGACTTTTTGGTTGAGTCCGCAGTAGCCACTGTCACTGAAACTTCCGGTTGCTCAGCTTCTAGTAAATTATATGTGCCCTGCCATGAAGTCTTTTTGTTAAGGCCAGTGCACGTAGTGTCTGAAATGAGGCCTTTCTTCTTATCTGTGGCAGCTTGCCCTGCTATAGGTGTAACAGCAGAGCCCGTAGTCCTCTTGGATCTTTTCCCCATCATGCTCAGATTTCTCCCAAAAGACGAATTCTACACAATTGCAAGAGAAATCGTAACAACATAATAACAATGACACTTCACAGCGGGATAGATATATCATTTGAAGCGTGCCAAGA
This sequence comes from Pinus tabuliformis, assembly GCA_031772625.1. Taxonomy (NCBI): domain Eukaryota; kingdom Viridiplantae; phylum Streptophyta; class Pinopsida; order Pinales; family Pinaceae; genus Pinus; species Pinus tabuliformis. The sequence goes on from CM062820.1 coordinate 335,581,150, forward strand.
TTAATTTTCAAAAGTGGCTGCGGATCCAATCGCTTAGAGGATATTACAGATGCATTAATGGTGATTTGAGGCCTGCTACCCATTAAATGTGATGATTACACCGTTATCCGGGTGAATGACTCCCTTAAGCGTGCAACAGATATTCCGGCAGTTAAGCGCTGGTGTTCGTTAATCGAAGGGGCAAAATCTTTTAAATACACACGCATTACCTTATCCCTTGCATTTAACGGCATTTTGGGATTCGTGCTTTGTCAACCGGATATGAATATAAAATTAAAGCTTTAAATAATGGCTTTTAAGAATGCTGACCATCGATGAGCGATATCGCATCGCTTCGGGGAATAAGTGCTGCACAATTATTACCAAAAGATCCTGCCGACAGGCGATAAGCGATATCGCATGGGGCTAGCGCATGGAAACAGAGCTAGGTACATATAAAGTGGTTTGGGGTTTACCGATTGCGATATCGCATCGCATCGGGGGTAGGAACCGGGCGCCTTACTGAAGTGCATGGAATTCTGTCGACGGCCGATAGCGATATCGCATCGGGTCGGGACTTATAACATAAAGCGGTCCCACATGATGTATCGCCGATAGCCGATCGCCGATATCGCGTCGGGGCATGAGTCATGTGCCGTTACTTGGTGTGCATGTAACATTGCCGATCGCCGATAGCGATATCGCATCGGCGGAGACCAAACTGCCATTTGAATGCATGTCTCATGTTATTGCGATATGCGATCTTGCGATCGCTTTATCGCAATAACAAAAGATTATTTATTATTCGAAACATTAATATCCCAAAAAGGCTTAAATATATGAAAACTCATTTGATTATCCGGCCTTTTTTGAACATAGAAGCATTGATGCCAAAATTTTAAAAGGGACCCATTCCATATGTTAATTTTTTGCAAATAAGAATAATATGAAATGGGGGGTTGTTGTAGGGCACAACAATTGGCGATTCGCTGGAAGAACCAGTTATCTCTGAAATTAAAGACCAACACTTAAACTTTTTTGAAAATAGAAACTCAATCAGAAGGGAAAACTTCTAATTTAACGGGATATTCGCGCGGTCTGAACCAAGTGAAGTTATTCTGTTAACTTCTTTCCTTTTGGCTTCAAGAAAAATAAATACATCCTAAGTCTTTAAAATAGGCCTTTTATTGGTTTATAATGATAAAACAAAAACTTTCCCAAATCAGCTTTTATAATTAACTCCTCTGTCATAGGTAGAGCCTCTGTTGCCAGCGAACGTTTATAGTCTCGACAGGGATACCTTTTAACCATAATATTGTTCGCTTTTCCATTCACATAAGAGTGTAGTTAACAGAATGAATCTAAAACATGTTTCCATATTTTATTTTGCACCTGTTTTTTCTTCTTTGTTATTGATAAGATAAAAAGCCATTGTCCTGGTTTGGTGGCCAGCTGTTGACAATGCCATTCACTGGTAATAATTTAACTGAACAAGCTGGCTCGTGATGAGACCTCTTGTCTTGAAATTTCAAGCCATTACCCTGTTTTGGTAGGCAGTATTGGTAATGTCAGTCAAACTACTTTCCTATGAACATGGTAAGCAGGCTTGTAATAAGACCTCTTATCTTTAATCTTTTATATTTTAGAATTACACTCTGAGTAACCATAAACTTAAGCGAATGGGGTGAACAATTTTCTCCTTAAGAGCACATGGATGACAGGTGAAGAGTTGAAGATGCTGAAGATGGGTTAGCTTCTATCTTAAAATGGATAACCTTTAGAGACCAGTTTTGAAAACCGAGAATGATTCACAGAACTTTTACCTCTTGAGAAGAGTTTCCAAAACGTTAGGTTGTGATTTCAGAACACACAGATATCTAGTTTCCTAGAAATTATTCCTTTTGGTTGAGGTTTCTACTATCTAAAAGCAAATATTCATATTATTTTGTGAGACAACTTCTTCAAACCTAGAAAAAGGTCAATGGGGATACTCTACAGCTTTATTTCCTACTGATCCTACAAACTACACAAATCTACAAAGAGGAGAAGGGGTTACCTTCTCAATTGAAGAATTTCTTCAAGATTAGGCCATTAACAGGGGGAGAATCTCTCACCCCTGATAAGTCTTGCAATAAAAAGGTCGAATGGCCTATCTTTTCACAGATCTGAAATGGTCCAAGCCACATTTTCTGAAATTTGGTATGCTTACCTTTATCTTCATGGGCCTTGTCCCATTTGAGAACTAAGTCACCAACTTGAAACTGTTTAGAACCGGATGAGGTTAAGTCAAAGGATGCTTTGATGATTTGTTGATGCTTGGAATGAGTGATTCTAGCTTTTTCCCTTTCTTCTTCTAATTTGAGAATTTGATCATGTCTAAGTTGGATAGAGGAAGAAGGAATCTCTTCAATGTACTGTACTAGGGCTAAAGAGGGTAAAACAAGATTCGTAGGCAATACTGCTTCTTTTCCATATACCAGATTAAAAGGGGAGGAACCTATAGAAGCTTTTTGTGTAATCCTATCAGCCCATAATGCAAACACTAAAGATTTGTGCCAGTTTCTGTGATTCTGTTCAACAGTTCGCTTAATAATTTTGATGAGATTCTTATTAGTAGATTCGGCTAAACCATTTCCCTGGGGATAATAATTAGCAGAATATTTCAGTTTAAACCCCCTCTTAATAGCGAAATCATACATGGCATTTCCTGAGAAATAGGAAGCATTATCAAAAACGAGAGTGTTTGGGACACCAAACCTGGTAATGATGAATTGGTCTATGAACTCGATGATTGCCTCTGAATTTGTTGCCTTCAAAGGAATAGCCTCTACCCATTTGGTAAAATAATCGATAGTAGTGAGGATATACTTATGTTGTTTGGAAGATGGTGGAGTGATCTCTCCAATGATATCTAATCCCCATTGTTCAAATGGCTGTTCAATGTTGACAGGTTGCAGAGAGAAAGCTGATTTCCGTTGTCTTCCACTAGAGGTTTGGCAATTGAAGCATTTTCTTACGTATTCATGAGCATCTCTAAACAGAGTAGGCCAATAATATCCAGCATGAATAACTTTGTGGGCTGTTGTGTCTGCTCCAAAATGTCCTCCTGCTGGCCCATCATGTAGTTCCTGTAAAACCTTTTGAGCTTCAGTTTTCTCAAGACATCTTAACAGGATAGAATCATAATTTTGTCTAAAAAGTACATCATCAATGAGAGTGAAATTCTTCGCTTTTAACCTAATGGCCCTTTTATTTTTGTAAGATAAATTTGGAGGAGCATAGCCATTCTTCAAATAAAATATTAAATCTGCATATTGAGATTCAGAATCAGTGACACTTATCTGATTGATTGATTCAGTCTGATCCATATCGCTTGATTCAGGAATGTTTGATGCTCCTGCCAATATCCTGCAAAAACCTTGGCCCCTAACAATCTTTTCTGGCTTTATTTCTAAGTCATATTCTTGAAGCGCTATAACCCAATTGGCCCTTCTTTCACCCAGCTCTTTTTGAATTAATAGTTGCCTTACCGCTGGGAAAGGGACTATAACTTTCGTGTGAGTTTTCAAAAGAAAGGGCATGTAATGTTTGACTGCTTTGAACACAGCAAAGGCTTGTTTCTCCACATCGGAATAATTTAATTCGGCACCCTGAAGATTTGAGCTAAAAAATGAAATGGGTGCTTCCAAGTTGTGAGCATTTGGCTGCGTGAGAACTGCAGCATAGGATACCTCGGACGCAATGGTATACAATGTAAAATGATTAGAAAAATTGGGAGTATTCAAGGCTGGGGCATTGACTATTGATTGCTTGATAACATCAAAAGCTTGCTTTTCTTCTGATCCCCACTTGAAGACTGAATTCTTCTTGATCATTGTCTGTAGTGGTAATACAATTTGAGAGAAATCTGGAACAAATCGTTTGACAAAATTAATCTGACCCAAAAATGACTGCATCGATTTTTTATTGTGTGGGAAAGGGATTTCAGAAATTTCCTTAATCCGATCAGGATCAATATAAATGCCATCTTTGGATACTATAAAGCCTAAGAGTTTTCCTTGGTCAAGAGCAAAGAAGGACTTCTTTGGGTTTAGAGAAATACCATATCTTTTGCATCGCTGAAAGATTTGATTTAAGTCATGCAAATGATTATACCTCTTTTTAGAATATACAGTAATATCGTCTAGATAGACGACTACTGATCGATTAATCAACCCTTTGAAGGCTATATCCATGGCTCTCTGGAATGTCGCTCCCGCATTTATGAGTCCAAAAGGCATTTTCTGATATGCATAAGTTCCCCATTTTGTTCTGAATGTGGTTTTAAGTTGGTCATCAGGATGAACCAAAACTTGGTTGTATCCTGAGAATCCATCAAGAAAGGACATCAATTCAGAGCCTGCTACTGATTGGAGGATTTGCTCCATAGAAGGTAATGGGAAGTTATCTTTCAAGCTTGCTTTATTCAGGTTCCTGAAATCAATACAGATTCGAATGTCGCCATTTTTCTTTCTGACTGGCACCATATTAGAGACCCAGTTAGAATGTCGGACCGGAAAAATAATTTTGGCTTTTAAGAGCTTATTAAGCTCCGACTTTATCTGGCCCTCCAAATTAGGATGTATTTTCCTTAACTTTTTCTGAATCGATTTCTGATCAGGAAGCATAGGGATGGTATGCTGGATAATAGATGTATCATATGTCTTTAAGTCATCATATTTCCAAGCAAAGACCTGTTTGTTTTTTCTCAATAGTTTAATAAATGCTTCCTTTTCTTCCTGGGCAAGTCCTATTCCTAAGTTGATGTTTTGAGGAGCGTCGTCAGTGCCTAGATTTATTAATTCAAACCTAAGGGTAGAACTTTGAAGCTTTGCATTTATTACAGGTTTGAACCTGTCTTTGATATCGTAAAGGTCTTCAAGCTTCACCACGGGTTTGGGAATTGAATTTTCCTGAGGCGCTTGTTTCATCTGTAGATCATGATCATCTTCCTCAATGACTTGACTGTCATAGGATTTTTCCGACGTTAGAAACTGCAAGATATCTTCGTCATGGTTAAATACTCTCCAATTGGTGACATTGTCAGGAATTGAAGGCCTAAAAAGTAATTCTATAGAAAATCTATCAAGGCTGTAGTCTTCAGAAGGTAGAAGTTTAGAAGCTACATTGGCTAGTAGGTCGGCTGCTGAATTTTGTGACCTGGGTATGGAAGAAATGTTGAAGGCTGAAAAGTGTGAGGTAAGATCCTGAACTAGCAATTGATAATGCTTGAGGTGACTTGAAAGACAGTGAATTGCGTTTCTCACCTGTTTGACAATTATTTCCGAGTCGCCGAACACTTTTAGATATCGTACTTCAAGGCCGATTGCTTTATATAAACCTTGGACTAAAGCTTCATATTCGGCTGTGTTGTTGGTACACTCAAATTCTAACCTACAAGACAGCATTGTCTTTTCTCCTTGTGGGCTAACCAAAATGCAACCTGCTCCTGAGCCTTCGCTGGACTTAGAGCCATCAAAATATAAAGACCAAAATAAAGGAGTATTAACAAAAATATCTACATTATTCTCAGCATCATTAAAACATCTGGACTTATCCGTTTGTGAAAAATTTTCAATCTGAGATGTAAAATGATTAGCTGAAAAAGGAGATGGTTGGGCAACAAAGTTGCCAAAGAATGATTCTGACGAATAGTTCCCCAAAATATTGTTGTTGAATGCTACAGGTTGGTTTTCCTGTTCAAATTCAGTAACTGTGTGGGTCATATGCTTCTCCCGATCGATCCTTATCTGATTCGGCTTTCCCTTGTAGGGAAGCCACATATGTGACCAATCTGTGGAAATATACCCATGCAGTTTTTCGGACCAATCTCTGCTTAAAATCAAACCATAAAATTCAGGTATGTCGGCAATTAGTATGTCAATCCTCTGAACAATTCTGGGGTCGGCTGATAACCTGATGGTTACAGAATTAATTTCTCCCACAACCTGCACCTTAGTTCTATCCAACTGTACAATATGAATGGTAGACTTCTGGGGTTCGATGTTCAGCTTAGAACAAACTGAAGCTGGCATTATATTAGATGAGGCCCCTGAATCAATCAAACAGTTGTGCAGGTTTCTATTATAAATCTCATAAGTCAGCAGGAAGGGTGGAGTGTGCGAATTTGATTTATCTCCGATTAAAACTGAATCGGTAATTTCAACCATACCTGCAGGAGGCTGGCCTGAATCGTTGGCAGCCCTTGCACTGGGAAGGGGAGTAGAGGGAACAACATTTAATTCTTTAAGAAGTAACTTTTGTTGGTGCTTTAGTTTGCTAAGTTCAAACATGGTTATATTTGCCTTAGTTTTCTTCATGTCATCGACAATGTTATATTCCATTGAATCGGATACCACTAGTGTCTTGGATGTTGAAGGAGAACTAGAAGTTGAAGGCTGGTTTTGGGGAACTACTACAGGTGACTTCTTTGGGGGAACTTTCTCCTTTGCTGTAGTAGCACCTGCGCTCCTCTTCTTTGAAGTTGCCTGGGCAGGTTCAGGAGTGTTTTTACTTCTTGTAGTAACCGGAAAGGCTTCTTCTTCATTCTCAGTATCAGAGTTTGGGAGTATAAAATCCCACATTCCGTGGCATTCAGCTACTTCTTCTTCATCATCGGTTTGTGAATTCGTTTCCTCTTCCTCTTCTTCTTGGTCTGAATCTGCATTAGATATAACATTGGGCGGTTTTGATTCAGTTTTCTTATAAGTTCTAAATGGTCTTTTGTTTGAAGTTTCGGCCACCTGCTTCTTTATCTCAACCATTTCGTTAGACAATGTTTTAAGGACCTTTTGTAAACCTTCCATGTCATATGGGTCCTTTGGGGTTTTCTTCTTGGGATCTTCTTTAAACGATACTTTTTTAGCTTTTCTATCTTCCAAAGCAGCTTTCTTTTCTAAAGCATTGATGCGCTTTTCAACAGCAAGTGCCTCTTTCATGTTTTCAGCTAAGGTAGGTTTCCCAGCCCTGTCTACAAAAATAGCTATATTGGCGGGTAGGGCTGTAATATACCATTCGCTTCGTATTTGTTCACTTGGTTTAGAAGCGGTAGGGATTTTATTGAGGAGTTTATTAAATCTAGCATTAAACTCCTTTATCGGTTCCCTATGCTCTATTCTCAGATTGGAGAGGTCGTTTATTAAAGTGGCTAAGGACCTGTCATCTCCATATTTGGTGAGAAACTGCTCTTGGCATGTGTTCCAACTGGTAATTGAACCAGAAGGTAAGGAAAAATACCAGGATCCCGCTGATCCTTGTAAGGTATAGGGGAAGAGTCTTACAACAACATCTTGCTCTGTCACTCCTTTTAAGTTAACTGCTAACATAAAATTGTTAATGTGTTCTTCAGCTTGGGTTCCGTTATCTGGATTAAATTTAGGCAGCCATTTTTCGGGAGCATCTGGTAGATCATGCAATGGTCCAGGCATGTTAACTGCACCTGGCCTAGTCCATGGGTCTGCCATTATGCTAGGGACAGTGGTTGACCCTACTGTTGGGATTCCAGATGTATGGGAAGGTATCAAAGATGAGGAGTGAATAGGTTGGGATATTGAGGCTCCTGTTCCCTGATGAACAACAATACGTAATGGAGGAGTGGATGGTCGACTTTGCAGATGGGGAGATGAAATGGAGGATGTGGAAGAAAGTTCCCCACTATCAGATCCTTCAGTATTTTTCTTTGGCTTCTTCCTTTTGGGTAAAGGAAACTCAGTGGGTTCAATACCGAGTTTTTCGCTCTGAAGTCTGGTGAGAGGATGAGTGAGGTTGAACTGCGAAGTCGCACTGCTTTCTGATATCTCAGATTTCTGTGGTGAGATCGAGAAGCTCTGAAGTTTATGGATTAGAGACTGGACTTCAGGAGATTCAAGACTTAGCTGTTCTGGGATATGATGGGATTGAGCAGTGGTGGTTGATTCCTCTTCTTCTTGGTTATGGGCTGGCGAACCAGCATGCAATTGAGAAGAACGAGGAGATTTGGAGGGAGAATTACTCTTAGAATGACTTGCCGATTTGGGTCTGCTTGCCATTCACAGTCAAGGCCTTGAAAATCGCTGCCACAACAAAGGGGAAACCACCCGGTCCAGACCTTAGTACAGCTCCTTTTCCATTTGGAATAGTGGCTCTGACTGGGGATAATGGGACCAGTTTCCCAATAATGAATAAAAGTGGGATGGATGAGTAACTTATGATGTATGATGGTGATAAGCGAACAGCTAAAACTATCAGCGAAATATAGTAACTATAATCTAATCCCGGGACTTATCAATCTTTCAAAGCGTAGCGTTTGATGATCTGTGCTTTAAGGCAGGCATATAGATGACTCTAACACTAAAGCATAGACGTTTAAACCATTCAAGATTGCTCTGCATAATTAGTTATGCAGAGCGATAATAGCGAATTACTACACATTGTCATTCATATCATTGCTACATGCATGATTAAAAGAAAGGGCATATCACAAAACATCCAATAGTGGAATGAAATGAAGATTTGTTGTTATAGCGCATACATGTATTCAACAATAGCAAAAATAATAACACATCAATTCATATAAGAGGAAAGAGGACAGATGCAGATAAAAGTACCATGTAAGCCGCTCAACAATCCATTATATAAATCGCTATGTCGCAGTCCTTCCTTCAAACCAAAAAAGCATTCCAAACAAGAGACAATAGTGCGCAATTGCATAAAACAGCCTTCTTGTCAAATTAAGGACTATTGGTCGAGTTTCAAAAAAGAATATAGACTGAAGCACAGTAGTGCAAACTTCAGTCTTTAAGTCTATTACAAAATTTTACGACCCTTTCCAAAACAATGAAAGGGTCTATAAATACTAATCTAATCTAAATATCTAAAAAAAACTGAAAATCTATTAAATTGGCATCAATAAATGTTTTCCATCTTTTTTGGGCGATCTGGCAGTCGGCAGCAATGCTTCATTCGGTGGGCTCTTTGCCTTTAAACCTCAGCTGACATATCGCCAGCATTGGCTCTGCTTCCGGTGGAGTATTGAGACGCGACGTGAGCTGGGCATCATATGTGGCATCCTTAATGTCGGGGATCAGGCATTCGAGAGCATCTGTTAAACACTTAAGAGCCGACCTTTGAGTGTGCGGCTTGATTAGAAAGAGCCAATATGCGTCGGAGGTTAAAGTATTTACTCCAGCAATTAACTTTCTCCTTTCCTCCAGTTCATGATAACTTGTTTGTTCAATCATGTTTGCCGTGGTTATGCTTCCAGGTGTGCACTGAGAGATCATGCTGGCCAAATAGAGTGTATTGTTGACTAGATCTATCATATTGTTGGCAATCATTTTACACCTTGAAGCTGCCCTTTCCGCTTTCATCATCTGAGTGTTCCATTCCGTGAAGAGTATGTCTTTGTATGTTTCATAGATTCTAGGCAAGTTCGCTGCCTTCCCTTCATCAGAATCTTGCCAATCAAGATATTCGGCTATAGTTTCTTCGGTTTGATCTAGCTCATTTCTGGCCCTTTCTATCTGCTTACACACTGTTGTAGATATTTCACATAATGGCTCAACCTCGGTAAGTTGTCGGCATAAGAGTCTAACTAGAGATATTAATGCACTATTTATTTGAGCTTCCTCTGCTCTGAAATCTTCGACTTTCTTAGTGCCTTTGATATCTTCGAGCTGTGCTAACAGTTGAGCGATTTGCTCATCTTTTGACTTTGTCATTAGCTCGTTTGCTGCTCTCAATTGTGTCAATGCCTCCGTTAACTCTTTCTGCTTCTGGATTGCGCTCTGGTCAATCCTCTGTTTTTCAATTTGCAGTTGTTGGGTCAATATATTGTTTTCTTGCTGTTGTGTCAGCAACTGCTCTTCTACCTGTGCTACCTTATTTCGCGCCTCTGCTACTTCTGCTTGCAATGCCCAAATCTCTTGGTCCTTAGTCTTTAACAAAAGACTTACCTCCGATGCTTTATCAATAGTTGCTGCAGAATAAGCTCCCGCATACTGCGATAGCTTGGTTAGGTCATCGGAGGGGTCCAATTCCTCCTTCCAGACTACATTCCCCGTGACTGTTTGCTCAGGAAAGATGGAAGGTTGATCAAGCCTTCGTCTCTTCCTTGAGCGCTTAACAACTGCTTTGTGCTTAGGGCTGTAGAAAACGTCCAGGGGAGGAATATCTTCCACCTGGAGCACAATCTGATCGGAAGGGTCTTTGGTGACTACCTCAACATCCTTTGAAGTGGGTGGGCCGCTGGTTCCGCTTAGAACCTGAGAAGAAGTGGTGTCTGGTGCGTCGCTTGTCTTAGAGGTGTCTTTGGAGCCTTCCTTTCCACTGATAATGGAATCGAATTGATCCCATTGTTTAAGCAATTCAGGATCCATGGAGGTCTGTTTGTGTTGCTCCGTCGGGGATTTACTCTTCTCCTTTTCTTGTTCCAACTTCTTTTGCTCCTCCAGCTCTTTCCGATGTTGCTCCTCTAACTCCTTTCTCTGTTTCTCTTCTTGCTCTCTTCTTTGCTTATCCGCTAATTCCTTTTTCTGCCTATCTGCCAGTTCTTTCTTTTGTTTTTCTTCTTCTTCCTTCTTCCGCTGTTCCTCCATCTGCTTCTGCTTTCTCTGTTCTTGTTCCTTCAGCTCTTTCTGCTGCTTTTCCATTTGCTCCTTCTTTTGCCTTTCAGATTGCTCCTTTCTCTGCTTTTCTGCCTGCTGCTTCTTCTGCCTTTCCTCCTGTTGTTTCTTTTGTTCCTTAATTATAACAGGAGGTTGGCTTGTTTGTTTCTGACCAGGCTCGCTTGAGGAGGACGCTGAGGTTAATGACAATAAATCTAGAGACAGAGTTTGCAACCTCTGCTCTCTAAGTTTATTGAACTCAGTTAAATTCTCATCATTGTATCTCATCATGGCAAGCTGTTTGGTTTGGCTTATTGAATCGGCAGCTACGAACAGGTCATCAAACTCATCTTCTTGATGGTCAATCTTTGTCAGTTTGGCCTGTTCTAGGGCAGGGAAAGCAGTCTTCCTTGGATCATAGAGTCTGGCTGGCATAGTGGGCAAGGATAAAGCTTGCATTTTTATAGCCTCCTTTTCTGCATGCTGAAGATTATGCAGAGTAAAAACACCCATCCTCAAGGGAAAAGGGGGCCAGCCCCTCTTCTTCTCTTTCTTGAGAGTTTGGGTTACACTCTCGGCCATGATTTGGTAGGAGATCTCTCGGGCTAACAGTTTGTCTGGAACATATAGAGGGAGAATATGCGGCTTGGCTTGGCTTCCATAAACCCTAATATAGGTAAAATGCTCTTCTCCAAACCATCCTGCTACAGCTGGTAGGTCGAAGGAAGCGAGATAGGAAATTTTGGGAATAGGCCGATCGAAGATGGAATAATGAATGGGAACCATAAAACCATTGCAAATTTGATACAAATGGTCCTTGTAAGAGGACTTCCACAATTTCTGATGATACACATGAATGGGCGAAGGGTCTTGGGTGGTCCATCTCCAACTGAGGATGGGAAACTCAGAGTTAAAACACAATGTGTCCATAATGTAGGCACTATAATAAAATGGGGGAATTTTCCTTTCAGTGACTACAGATTTAGCTCTAAAATCCCGAACAGCTACAGTCAACTTATCAGAAAGAATGGTGGCCCAATCCATGATTATACTATTAACAGCGGCCTCCATCAGGGGAACCATTTCTATATCAAAATTGGCAGAATCATGTAATCCCCATAGCCTACACATCATAATTCCCGCATAGCAATAGGGAGAAGCCAAAGAATCAACGAAGTACTTACCCGAGCTTTCGTGCTTTTGTTTGGCCGGGTTCTGCCTCCAATCTCGAATGGGCTCGGATGGTGTTTCATTTTCAGCTGCAAACTTCTCCAAGAAGTCTTTGTTGTAGATTTTCTCTGGCTATCATTTGCCTTAGGTGCTCTGGCTTAAACGACCCAAAAATCCGTCCGTCTCTTGTGTGGAATGTTCTGTCAATGATTGGAATTTCCTCGATTGCCCATCGCACTACATCAGTGTAGGGAAGGACTTGCTCTCTGGCCGCTATTCTGTGAAGAAAGGAATCGGCCAACTCTTTGAGAGTTGCATCGGACTTTTTGGTTGAGTCCGCAGTAGCCACTGTCACTGAAACTTCCGGTTGCTCAGCTTCTAGTAAATTATATGTGCCCTGCCATGTAGTCTTTTTGTTAAGGCCAGTGCACGTAGTGTCTGAAATCAGGCCTTTCTTCTTATCTGTGGCAGCTTGCCCTGCTATAGGTGTAACAGCAGAGCCCGTAGTCCTCTTGGATCTTTTCCCCATCATGCTCAGACTTCTCCCAAAAGACGAATTCTACACAATTGCAAGAGAAATCGTAACAACATAATAACAATGACACTTCACAACGGGATAGATATATCATTTGAAGCGTGCCAAGATTAATTTTCAAAAGTGGCTGCGGATCCAATCGCTTAGAGGATATTACAGATGCATTAATGGTGATTTGAGGCCTGCTACCCATTAAATGTGATGATTACACCGTTATCCGGGTGAATGACTCCCTTAAGCGTGCAACAGATATTCTGGCAGTTAAGCGCTGGTTTTCGTTAATCGAAGGGGCAAAATCTTTTAAATACACACGCATTACCTTATCCCTTGCATTTAACGGCATTTTGGGATTCGTGCTTTGTCAACCGGATATGAATATAAAATTAAAGCTTTAAATAATGGCTTTTAAGAATGCTGACCATCGATGAGCGATATCGCATCGCTTCGGGGAATAAGTGCTGCACAATTATTACCAAAAGATGTTGCCGACAGGCGATAAGCGATATCGCATGGGGCTAGCGCATGGAAACAGAGTTAGGTACATATAAAGTGGTTTGGGGTTTACCGATTGAGATATCGCATCGCATCGAGGGTAGGAACCAGGCGCCTTACTGAAGTGCATGGAATTCTGCCGACGGCCGATAGCGATATCGCATCGGGTCGGGTCTTATAACATAAAGCGGTCCCACATGATGTATCTCCGATAGCCGATCGCCGATATCGCGTCGGGGCATGAGTCATGTGCCGTTACTTGGTGTGCATGTAACATTGTCGATCACCGATAGCGATATCGCATCGGCGGAGACCAAACTGCCATTTGAATGCATGTCTCATGTTATTGCGATATGCGATCTTGCGATCGCTTTATCGCAATAGCAAAAAATTATTTATTATTCGAAACATTAATATCCCAAAAAGGCTTAAATATATGAAAACTCATTTGATTATCCGGCCTTTTTTGAATATAGAAGCATTGATGCCAAAATTTTAAAAGGGACCCATTCCATATGTTAATTTTTTGCAAATAAGAATAATATGAAATGGGGGGTTGTTGTAGGGCACAACACTTAATTAAATGGTTATCGCTCACCCAAACCAAACAAACATTACCTCTCGATAAAAAGTGGTTTTGGAAAAAGTACCATGGACACGCGTCGAAAGGTGTACAGTATCGGGGGCGTTTGAGAGAATACCACTTACTCATGAAAAGCGGTGCGATAAGCCTAGCGGTTTTCCTGAAATGGTTTTACGGTCGCCGTTTAATGGAGCTGCAGTTGAAATTATATTTGAACATTTTTTATGGTGGAAATGGATTTAGCACCATCAAAAACCTCTAAAACGCCCAAAATTTTGAATTTTGACAACTGTAACTTGGATTTACGAAAATCCTTGCCAGATTTTATCAAAATCTTAAGGGAATTTCCATGATTTTCAAGACAAAAAAGCATTTTGGTTTTAAATATAATAATGTAACCCAACGCCTATTCCCATGATGGCTAGTCGGTAGTAGGCAGTGGTAGTCGGCAGGGGTAGTTGAATGATAAAAGATAGTTGATAGATTGATGTAGAATCTACGACTTTCTACGTGTATAAGTTACCATAAGTTTAATGCAATGATCAAGCTCACTTAAGTGAGTCTTCCCAGTTCCATCATCTGGTATTAGAGTTGGTGGAGATCAGAGGGTTGAAGTAAGAGTGTTTGCAATTGAAGGAACCTGCTCTCACCAAGTCCTGGACTCGCTGAGCCAAGGGATGAGTCTGCTAGTTATATGGTTGTTGTCAGACTGAGCTAAGAGTGGTGGCCACTGTGTGTGGAGAGCCCACTGTCCAGAAAGCGTGAGCTCTAAGGAAGATCAGTGTGGAACGCAGTGCATGGATTTTGGAGAAACACAACGAGAGTTGTTCCATGGTGTTTGAAGTCACCTGTCGCCCGTCGTTGTGTGTAGAGAGCGTGAAGGAGCCTTGAGAGCTCAGCATGAGCCAGAGGCTGATGTCTTGGAATAAGCCCTGGGATCCGAGTCCAGGGCCCTTTGCTCTGGAGATGGATCCAAGCGGAGCCGACCAGTTCGTGCTGATGTGGGAGAGGCATCAGACCAAATACTGGGACACTGGTGTCTATAACGGGCAATATTTTTCGAAAGTTCCTGACATGACATCAACAATGGTTCGTACAAGTATTTCATGTATTCGTATGTAACTCATGGATTTCTGTCGCGCTTTGTAATGGATAAATCTGGCCAAATTCGAGTGTACATCATGATGGGAAACAAATGGAACCATATCTGGCCGCCAAGGACCAACCCAAACTTGATGTCCTGGTTGACGTGGCTACTGGAGATGTTTGCCGCAATGGACACGGCCACGAACAGAGCAAAACCATGGCAAACCATAATGCCGACGAACCTTGCTGGATCTAGAGCCCTAAGCGGATGTAGTGGCATTGGAGAGTAATTGTGCGGTGCCAACTGTGACAAGGAAGAGCTATGGCCTATTGGGCAACGTGATTTGTAAAGTTGTGTTGAGTGTGCCAAAGAGCACTGTGTAGAGGATCTCCTAAACCTATTGAGTGTGGTAGAGCACTACATTAGTTGAAGTCAAAGTTTATGAATGCTGGAGTTGTGACTGTGGTGTGTTGAGTAATCTGCGAGCTTGGCACAACGGTGTTGGAACTTGGTGGGCGTTGAGATTGGCGCAATTGTTAGTTCTATTCTCTGATAGGAGAAGGACAGAACATGCGGTGAGCCTGGAGCAGTCTAGCGTGGTGCAGTCCTTGTTGAAAAAATTGGAAGGGCTGTGGATCTCAGTGTTTGAAGAAACTGATCTACTGCATGTGGAGTCACAAAGTGTGGTTTGTGAATCAAATCGTTACGAGAGCCGAACAGATCACCTGGAGAGCTGCTCCATCTGAGGTCCAGCAAAAAGCATGTGGAGCTCTATGTGGAACATGCTGATGAATATTGTGACGCCTATGTGGCATAGATCCAATGGAGTGTTGGTAGATAAGAGTGTTTGCAAGTGAGTGTCCGTTGATGAAGATTGTGTAGACCGTGATGCATGTGTTTCGCAGAGAGTGATCCAGTGGAGCATTGGCAGATAGGAGTGTCTGCAATCGAGTATCCGCCTGTAAGATTGTGTCGATCATGACACGTGTGACATAGAGAGTGATCCAGTGGAGTGTTGGTAGATAAGGGTGTCTGCAACTGACTATCTGCTGATGAAGATTGTACCGACGATGATATCTGTGTGGCGTAGATCCAGTGGAATGTCGACAAATAGGAGTGTCCGCAACCGAATGTCCACTGATGAAGATTGTGTCGACCGTGATTCTTGTGTGGTGTAGATCCAGTGGAGTGTTGGAAGATAGGAGTGTTTGCAACCGAATTTCTGTTGAAGAAGATTTTTTCAACTGTGACTCTTATGTGACGCAGATAGTATCCAATGGAGTGTTGGCAGATAGGAGTGTCTACAACCGAGTGTCGTTGAAGAAGGTTGTTCCAACTGTGACGCTAATGTGGCATAGATCGCAGAGAGTTTCCAGTGGGAGTGTTTGTAGATAGGAATGTCTGCAACACCATGTCCGTTGAAGAAGAGAGTTGTGATGTGTGAAACCAACAACAAAATATGAAATCCCCCTTATCAAGTTTTTTTTATGTATTGTTGTATGCCCTAGTTGAAACTAAGACCAGTAAGCACTTTAGAATTTAGGTCATCATGATTAAGGGGAGGTTTGTTAGAATAATTACACCGCCCAATGTCTGTTCTCATGACAGCTAGTCAGCAGTAAGCAGCGATAGTCGACAGGTGTAGTTGAATCATAAAACACAGTCGATAGATTGTTATAGAATCTATGATTGCATGATTATGTGCGTGTATAAATTACTACAATTTTAATGCAATGATCAATCTCACTTGGGTGAGTCTTACCACTTCCATCACTAGTACTTGTTAGATCACTGCTATTCAAATTACCAAAGAGATGGACTATGACAAATGGCAATGTCCAAATACTCTAAGTAAAACGCACCACAAACAAACTTAATAAGAATCTCGACACTCCAACGCTTCCGCAATTGAGGTTACGGGTTTGAATCACTACGCTTCGCTTTTCCTGGCATCGTCTACGGGCCCAAGGGTTCCGAAACACTGACATCGTCTCCTACAGAAACGACGTATAATGAACGGAAAGTTGAGCTTACAACGGTCCACCAGTGCCATTGAATTCGACTGGTCTATATTTTGACAGATTCCTGGTGTCGATTTTGACCCCAAACCCTAATGGCAAAGGTCGTTCCTCAAAAATCACAAAACAATCCATACAGGCCGATGCGGATGGCCACTCTCACTCGCAAAACATTGAACGCCAGAACGATGGTGCATCTTCGATTGCAACTTCGTTGAATGCCACTCCTAACGTGGCAGCATTGTGAATATTTTTCCATAGTTTCTCAAAGTTTATATATTAAGGATTTTTTCCAAAAACTCTAAATGTAGTTATATATCAAATCGGACCTTTTGGGTTAACAGAGGCCGATATAAAATCAGCATTTTCAAATAAAACTTGATCTGCGAAACAAATCGTTCCAGCGTCTTCCTGTCCTCCACTCTCTAATGCACAACTCATTCTTCCAACGTGTGAGACTGTCCGGTGGAAGTCCCTGGATGGTTAGCTGTGACTTGAAAATAAGTTGTGGAAAATGAAATCTGTGTAAAGCTTCCTTGCAATCGAAGTAAGGGATAAAAAGAACAGCATCGTCATAACATAAATACCAGAATGAGGGATCGACCTCCAATGCATTCTAATATCTGAGTTTGTGAACGATAGTTATAATTGAATCAATATAAGTAATGAGCTATCTTTAAATGTGATCTTTTGGGAATGTTTTCAACTTATTTTCCATTTATAATTTTTCTAAAATAAGATAGATTCATTAAAATCACAAATTTCATATTAATTAATTAATAGAAATCAATTAATTATTGCATTAATAGAAATCAATTAATTATTACTTATTCTCAATGAAAAATCACAAAATATTATAAATATTATTCAGAAATTCATTGAAATCACACATTTAATTAATAGAAATCAATTAATTATTAAATATTTAAGTCACTAAATATTATAAATATTACTTAAAAATTCATTGAAATCACAAATTTAATTAATAAAAATCAATAAATTATTAAATACTCCCACCATGGAGTCAATGCCAACAGAGTCACTAAATATTGTAAATACTACCTAACAAGGTCACAACAAGATACGAATGTAAGCTACAACAAAAAGCCATATATTGAAGCTACACTAGAATAGAATGTCATTTAATGAAGGCTACAAATCATTTATAAATGACCGGAAATCTCCCTATCTTATACTCTTATAAAACACATTTCGTGAGAAAAGATAAATTAGTGGAGAGGCGGCTACTTGTATGCTTGGAGGATAGAGAAGACGGTTTGCACCGGGCATCCTTATGTCGATTGCCGATTCCCCGAATATTCGGGAATCAGATAGACATGGGCGTGGTCAATTTTTTTACTGTGCCCATGTCCGTCTGATTCCCGAATATTTGGGGAATCAGCAATCGAATTAAGCTCATGGGTTTGCACCAAGGTGAGCAAAAGCGCAATTATTTCCCCTGCCAGAGCTAGAACATTCCAAGGCGATGAGAAATAATCGTCTATAAACTGGGCAAACCACACCTTAAACTTGCTTTCGTAGTGCTCCATCACATCATCATACAGTTTCTGGAAGATGTCTTTCGATGGCAGGGTGACTCCCAAGCATAGACCATTGAAGAGCTCCACAACCTTTGCGTCACTCCCAAGGTAGTTTTTAACAATTTTAGTCTTTCGCAGCACAACCACGTCTTTTTCCGTAACACGAAACGTAATTGTCTCCAGATGGCTTGCATAGCTCGAGAGCAATTAATTTACGGAACAATACCTTTGTGTGGTCCCTGACATTGATCGGAGGAAGATACATCATGGCTTCGTTCTGATCAAAGACTATATTCTTAATGCTCCATTCCGTGGCTTAAATTTGATGTGAGCGTTACTTAATTCTACTGCAGTAGGGATGCCTCTATCGTTCTTCCTTAAGTTTTCCTTGCTTTTTTCATTGATTTGATTTGCACGATCACCATCCTCAGAATGTGGAGACACAATGATGCGGTACAACAAACCAAGAAGGTGATGAGCTTCTTCATGATAAAAACCAATAGTGCCAACTATCTTCGCATTCATTAATCAAATATCATATTAAATTTATATAGGAGTATTGTCTCAAGATAGGAAAAATATCTTGGACATACAATTTGTCGGTTGAGAGAATATCTCAACCACACACCAAACTAGGGAAACCACTCCTATAGAATAGGAACAGACTCTTTACATAGAAAGTCACAACTGAGACAAGTAGGAATTAATATTCCAACACACACCTTAGGCTTAATGAGTACTTGTCTCGATATCAATCTGCAACATCTTGTTGTGGTCAAACATAAAAGAATATGTTGATGTCCATATAAGGGAGCAACCATCCACCAGAATGCATGGGTACTAACCGCTGCAACTGCCATTCTTGTAGGATATCCTTCGCATACATGGTTCATTCAACCATTATAACTGCACACATGTACTTGTACATGTAAATCCCCCTCCAATATCATCATGGGTTTTATCGGATTATCCGTAACCATGCTCTGGGTTTTATCGGATCACCCTCAACCATGCCACCAAGGCTCAACACTAGGGCACTCCAGCCACTCTGGGCTACAAACCTGCCTCCAAAGCTTAGCAAAGCCCTGACTCAACCAAGCCAAGGGTTTTCTCGGCTAACCCTAAACCATGCCAGCAAGAATCTTTGTCCCACTTCACTCTTGCATGTGGTTTCTGGCATACCACAAACCGACACTGCAAATACAAAGTGGTTTTTAGATTACCACGAACTGTATGGGGGTATACATGCCTTACAAGGTTTACAACAAAACTCCAACTTTTGGAGTTACCAAATACATACATTACAAAAACCACAAGACATCTTAGACTTGCTTACTAATGTATGTGACATATACTATGAGTCTGCTTTATTTCAACACACAATATTTTACCTCGTTTGTCCATCTATCTTTTAATTTTTGATATAGCTCCTTTGCCTCCTCTTTTGAATTGTTCATATTGTCGACAACATTTTCCAATAGTTATTTTAGATTTCCATATTTACATAGTTGTGATTTGCTAAAATAGCCAATTCTAACAAAATCATCACCCATTGAGTTGGCTAAACTCAATAAAAAGCTTGAATAATCCAAAACACTTACCATAATTCCATACACGCATACGAGGCAATCACTTTATAAAATCGGAGAAGTGGTCGTTCTAGTTAAACCATAAGGTGTCTTGTGGGAGAAACTGGTAGATTCGTTGGGAAAGAATCTTGCTCATTGCCCTGCCTTGTGCCAAAGCCAGAATTCTCACTTCTTTCACCATCTCCGACGCGATGAACAAATTACCGCGCTGCAACGCTTCAAATGATGACAGCTAAATCCTCATCCTGTAATTCAAGCCTCTCTTTATCTGGAAAGAAGAAAGATTTTCGCTTATCTCCGTGTTGGGAATTTTTTGTTTAATTCCAAATCAAAATAACTTGAATAGAGAATAATACTCTGTTTTATCATAGGATCTTAACACAGGGAAGCTTAAAATTGTTTTCTGAAGAAGAACAGAGTTTTTCAAAACACATAAAAACTTTTTGTATTCATTAATAAAAGACTGCCTGTTACAGACTTCTTCCTCTCACAGAGGGATCTACACAAAAACACTTTGGTTCCTCACAAAAAAAATTACTCTGTCTCCTTGCAAACTTTACTCTGTCTCAGCTGAAAATTTTTACACTACTGTGTGTAAAAATAAAACTTACATTTACTGCTGTAAAAATAAAGTCTCTTACATACTCTACTGCGTTTTTCACATTCTTATCTCAATGAACAAAACAAAACATTTTTAACTCCCGCTGTTGCGCATCCTTTTTCAACACCAAATAAAATTTACATACTCTGCCTCCTATGCTTCTATGTATATTTTCAAAATATATTCAACAAACAACCAAAAAAAATTTACATTTGTGCTGCTACACTTTCCATTTCAATCTCTCAACAAAAAGAACATTACATCTGCACTGCTGTGCATTAAAAATTTGACACTGTTGTGTAAGAGATTTTCTTCATTCGCTCCTTACTCACGCTCTGCTACGTGGATTCTCCTTGCATATACAATACACAACAAAAACAAAAAAAAGCATACATTGACTTTTTTTTACCTATACCCTAAAACAAACACTAGTGAGAATTAAAAAAAATAATAATAAAATTAAATTCTACCTACATTTACTGACCACGGTAAATTCAATAAATGTTTCAGCATGGCAATACATTCCTTTTATAATTAACCCTGTCATACGGCTGCTACGGAGGTCAAACAAAAATATGTGCAGTTGCTCTCTTAACCGTAGATCTGCCCCAAAACAATCGGACGGTTGTGGTGAATATCGCAAGGCCTCTTCTTACCGACCTTTACCTTCCGGGGAATGGCGGTTTTGGAAAGTCAACTGAGGACACGCGTCAGCTGATCGGTGTGATCGCTGCCCCCTCGAAAAATACCACTGATCCGTAAAGGCAGTGCGGGGAAGTCTGCCTGGTTTCCGAAATTAAATGCGCGCCACTGTTCAACTGTAGCGGTAGTTGAAATTACAATTTCAACACTCCCCTTTAATTTCAACTGCTGGATTATCAGTCACACCCAAACATTTCCTAAAAAATTCAAAACTTTTCTGTCCCAATGGTTTGGTCAGAATGTCTGCAACCTGCTCCTGAGTCCTGCAATGTTTTAAGACAATTTCTCCATTGTTTACCAATTCCCTAATATAATGAAACACAACATTTTTGGATAATGCAATAGCTGAGCTATTGTCACAAAAGATCATAGTTCCTTTTGCTTGCTCTTGGCATAAACTCCTTAACATCCTTCTCATCCAAACTGCTTGACATGTTGCTGCTGTAGCTGCCACATATTCTGCTTCTGCTGTAGACAACGCTACAATAGGCTATTTTTTAGAAGCCCATGAAATGGCTCCTGAACCCATGTGAAAAACATAACCGGATGTGCTTTTCCGATCATCTACACTTCCAGCCCAATCACTATCAGTGTATCCAATTAAATCTGAACATTCTGAAGTAGTATATAAAATGTCAAACCTTTTAGTACCTTTAACATACCTCAGAATCCTTTTTGCTGCCTGCCAATGTGCTTCTTTTGGCCTCTCCATGAATCTGGAAATTAAACTAACAACATACATTATATCCGGCCTAGTTGCAGTCAAATACATGAGGCTGCCAACTATGCTCTTGTACAAACTAGGATCAAAATCCTTGCTGCTGTCCTCTTTGCTGAGTTTTAATCCCATCACTGTGGGAGTGATTGTTGCCTTGTTCTCCTGCATATGGAATCTTTCCAACACTTCCTTAACATATTTTGCTTGTGAGATGAAAATCACATTTCCATTTTTTTCTACTTCTATTCCTAAGAAGCATCTCAGCAAACCCATGTCAGTCAGTTCAAATTCTTCTTTCATGACTGTTTTGAAATTTCCAATGAGATAATCATCATTACTTGTGAAAATAACATCATCAGCATATAACACAACAATTAGTATTTTACCATCTTTTTCTTTGATGTAGAGAGTGGGTTCTCCCTCACATTTTTGAAATCCATTTTCTAGTAGATAGGAATCTATCCTACTGTACCATGCTCTTGGTGCTTGCTTCAGCCCATAAAGAGCTTTCTTCAATCTGCACATTTTGTGCTCTTGGCCTTTCTTTTCATAGCCTGAAGGTTGTTCAATGTAAACCTCTTCCATTAACACTCCATTTAGGAATGCTGACTTCATGTCCATTTGGTAAACTTTCCACTTGTTTTGTGCTGCTATGGACAACACTGCTCTCACGGTTTCCATTCTAGCAACCAGTGCAAAAGTTTCCTCATAGTCTCTCCCATACTGCTGCTTATATCCTTTGACAACCAGTCTTGCCTTGTGTCTTTCTATTTTTCCTTCAGCATTACTCTTGGTCTTGTAGACCCATTTAACTCCAATGACTTCCTTTCCTTTTGGTAGTTCAACTAAATCCCATGTCTTGTTTCTTTCTATGGCATTGATCTCCTCATCCATAGCTTCTATCCATTTCTTATCCTTAATTGCTTCTTCAAAATGAACATGGTCATCAACATGACAATATAAAGCAAACAAAGAATTCATACCTTCATTTGCTGCCTCTTGTTCATAAATGTCACTTAAATTTCTGAACTTCTTACCTCTTTCATTTGGTGTACAAGTGCTTGAAGAAGCACTTGAATTTCCTCTTTGTGGTGTGCTTGTAGAAGCACTTTCATTTCTCCTCAAGGGTGTCCCTTGCTGTCCTTGTGTTGGTGCTGTTGTTTTGGGATGTATTTCAGCCATCTCTTCATCATGTTCATCATGTGACAAAGAGCTTTTAATATTCATTGTTTTCTCTATGCTTCCATCCCAAGCTTCCTCTTCAATGAACTGAACATCTCTACTCACAATGAGCTTCTTAGTGGATGGGTTATACAACCTGTAAGCTTTGGATTCCTCACTGTATCTAATGAAAATGCATTTCTCCCCTTTGTTGTCCAACTTCTTCCTTAACTGATCTGGAATGTGTGCATAAGCCACACATCGAAAAACTTTCATGTGGGTGAATCCTTGCTTTTTCCCACTCCATGCTTCTTCCGACACTCTATTCATCACTGCTTTTGTAGGGCATCTATTCAAAATGTACGCTGCACAATGTACAGCTTCAGCCCAATAATCATTTGGCAAATGCTTTGCCTTTAACATACTCCTCGCCATGTCCATGATTGTCCTATTCTTCCTTTCAGCAACTCCATTTTGCTGCGGGGTGTACCTAGCTGTAAATTGCTTATGAATTCCATTTTCTCTACAAAAACATAGAAATTCCTTGGAGATATACTCACCTCCTCTATCAGTTCTCAGAACTTTGATATGCAGCCCGCTTTGGTTTTCCACAAGTGCCTTGAAATTGCAAAATCTTTCAAACACTTCACTTTTGTTCTTCAAGAAATAAACCCAAGTTTTTCTTGTAAAATCATCAATGAATGTTAATATGTAGTGGTTGCCTGCAAGTGATGGAGTTTGCATCGGTCCACATAAATCTGAGTGGACAATTTCTAAGGGTGCTTTTGCCCTTATGCTTTTCTCTGATGGAAAACTTTCTCTATGTTGTTTCCCTAAGATAAAACCTTCACAAAGGCTGTTTGGTTTCTCTATCAATGGTAATCCTCTTACCATTCCTTTTCTACTCAACAAGTTAAGACCTCCAAAGTTGAGATGTCCAAATCTCAAGTGCCACAACCAATTTTCATCTTTCGGTTCGCTTTGGAAAGCCTCTTGTGTCACTGCTGCTATTACTTCTTTATTTTTCAAATCTGCCTTCATTCTGAGAGGGAACATCCTGTTCCTTGTCATCTTCACTTCAGCAATACATTGTTTGTTGGGTGCTCTATCCATGATGGTGCATACATCATTCACAAAGAAAACATTGTAACCCTTTTGAACAAGCTGTCCAATACTTAAGAGGTTACATTTCATTCCAGGAACATAATAAACATCTACTATGGTTTTCTTTTCACCTTTCTTTGTTAAAACTTTTACTTCTCCTTTTCCCATAACAGAAACTTTATTATCAGTCCCTAGTGTGACTTGTGACTTCACGTTCTGATCTAACATAGAAAACAGGGCTATGTTTCCTGTCATATGGTTGCTGCAACCGGAGTCTAGAAACCATACATCTTCACTCTTTTCTTCAGCAATATTACAGGCTAAAAACAAATTGTTTTGGCTGATATTTTCTCTAGTGAAATTTGCACTAGTTCTATTACTCATATCATGTTGCTTCTTCCTACATTCATTTGCATAATGCCCATATTTTTTACAGTAGTAACATTGGACATTGGATTTTTCATACCTTTGTCCTTGAGCATGATGTTGTCCACTTTGTTGGCTGCTGCCTTGGCCTTGGTTCTGATTTGGATTGCTGCCTCTTCCTTGAGCATTTGCTGGATTGTTTCTTCCACCTCTCTTTTGGCTTCTGCCTCTTCCTCTCTTATTTCCTCTGCCTTGACCTCTTCCTCTTCCAAAGGACATCTGGGTCTTGAAGGCATGCTCTAGAGATGAGTTTTCATTCCTACTCAATCTCTGCTCATGTGTTATCAGTGATGTATGTAGTTCATCAACTGAAAAGTTTATAAGATCCTTTGTTTCTTCTATGGTGGTGACAATCACATCAAACTTTGAGCGTAAGACCCTCAACAGTTTCTCCACAATCCTCCTTTCTTTAAGAATCTCTCCATGAGACCTTATCTGTGTGACCAGTCTAATCACATGTTTGAAGAATGAGTCAATATTATCTGACTCCTTCATGCAAAGATGCTCAAAATCTCTCCTCAGCAACTGTAGTTTTGCTATCTTCACTTTCTCCATGCCTTGATAGGCTGTCTTGAGAGTTTGCCATGCTTCTTTGAATGTCTTGGCTGTTGCTATCCTTGGAAACACACTCTCATGCACTGCTTGATACAAAAATAAGAGGGCTTTAGAATCCTTCTTCTTATTGCTCTTCAACAGATCTTTCTCTGCCTGAGTTAATCTATTAAACTCATCTTCATCTCCTGGTTCTTCAAACCTATATTCGACAAGTTCCCATAAATCTTGTGAGGCAAACAGGGCTCTCATGGTTATTACCCAATAGTCATAGTTTTTCCCATTAAACTGTGGGAGCTGAGTATTAAAGATACCCATGCTAGTGCTGGCTCCAGCCATTCTTGCACTCTTAACTATGCTTCAAAATACTTGACTATGTATTGAAAATAACTGACTGTTCTCAATAGTAACACAAAAAGCTAACTTGAGAAATACCTTGGATTTTTTGACTGAGTCTTCACTTTGCTGGAGAAGCTGCTGCAGCAAGAAACCCTTCCTTCAGCTTCTTTGACACCTTCAAAGAGCCTGGACAAGCTCTGATACCACTGTTGGGAATTTTCTGTTTAATTCCAAAACAAAATAACTTGAACAGAGAATAATACTCTGTTTTATCACAGGATCTTAACACAGGGAAGCTTAAAATTGTTTGCTGAAGAAGAACAGAGTTTTTCAACACACATAAAAACTTTTTGTATTCATTAATAAAAGACTGCCTGTTACAGACTTCTTCCTCTCACAGAGGGATCTACACAAAAACACTTTGGTTCCTCACAAAAAAAATTACTCTGTCTCCTTGCAAACTTTACTCTGTCTCAGCTGAAAATTTTTACACTACTGTGTGTAAAAATAAAACTTACATTTACTGCTGTAAAAATAAAGTCTCTTACATACTCTGCTGCGTTTTTCACATTCTTATCTCAATGAACAAAACAAAACATTTTTAACTCCCGCTGTTGCGCATCCTTTTTCAACACCAAATAAAAATTACATACTCTGCCTCCTACGCTTCTATGTATATTTTCAAAATATATTCAACAAACAACCAAAAAAAATTTACATTTGTGCTGCTACACTTTCCATTTCAATCTCTCAACAAAAAGAACATTACATCTGCACTGTTGTGCATTAAAAATTTGACACTACTGTGGAAGAGATTTTCTTCATTTGCTCGTTACTCACACTCTGCTGCGTGGATTCTCCTTGCATATACAATACACGACAACAACCAAAAAAAACATACATTGACTTTTGTTTTACCTATACCCTAAAACAAACACCCGTGAGAATTAAAAAATAATAATAATTAAATTAAATTCTACCTACATTTACTGACCACAGTAAATTAAATAAATGTTTCAGCATGGCAATACATTCCTTTTATAATTAACCCTATCATATGGCTGCTACGGAGGTCAAACAAAAATATGTGCAGCTGCTCTCTTAATCGTAGATCTGCCCCAAAACAATCGAACAGTTGTGGTGAATATCGCAAGGCCTCTTCTTACTAACCTTTACCTTCCAGGGAATGGCGGTTTTGGAAAGTCAACTGAGGACACGCGTCATCTGATCGGTGTGATTGCTGCCCCCTCGAAAAATACCGTTGATACATAAAGGCAGTGCAGGGAAGTCTGCCTGGTTTCCGGAATTAAATGTGTGCCACTGTTCAACAATAGCGGCAGTTGAAATTACAATTTCAACACTCCGAAGTCAGAGTAGATATTGTAACAGCAGAATTTAATTCTTGGAACTTATTACAACCAGCAAGAACTTGATTTTCCTAATATAAGCTTCGGTGAAATTGACATTGCCAAATAAATCCCACATTTCAACAATTCACTGGTCATGCAAACTAACTAATTTTACTTCCGCCAGTATAACATTCTTTGCATAGGTAACATCGAATTTAGAATGATGTAGATACCAAGTTAAATTGGATCACTCAACCCTCAAGCCGATCAAGCCGACCAACATAGGTTGTGCAACGACACATCTCAGTCTTTGGCACCATAATGCGCAATTTCACAGCAATCACCCTTCTCACGGCCAAGAACAACACAACCAGCAACCATGTGAATCCCTCCATCGCCTCGAGCTTATCGTATTCTTCCATCATGTTAGCAAGATCATCGTCGCAGAGAACGGAGACTAGAGCGTCCAGGTCCTCCTGCTCGGGCAACGGATACTCATTATAAAAGCCTCGCCACAAAACTCCGCCATCTTCGAAACGATCTCCGAAAAGTTAATATCCCCAAAGATGGAGACCCCACTGTACACAAACGCTGCCACAAATACAAAAAAGACGAGCCACTGTAAAATTGACTGAAGGCTCCATTTCCCGCGCTTGAACTCATTCGGAAGGTCCTCGTCTTTGAAGGGATCATCCTCTTCTTCTTCCAACCTCTCGAGCATTCCAATGACCAATCATGCCGGACTTGAGCTGCCCGGACCTCAGCTGATCAGATCGTCGTTTGATGCCTGCTCCACCGCCCTCAACCTTGATTTCTTGAGCAGGGGGAGGAGGATCAATTAACCGAGACCGCGTCTTAGCACGCATCAGCAGGTTATTGTTAATGTGAGGTGAAGCCCTGCCTGAACATTTGAGCACATCTTCGCTGTTATTCCTGCTCACTCGTTCGCTGCCAACAAATTCCCTATTGCTGTTCTCTGCCACCAACGATTCCTCCTCTTTGTCTATGTATCGTGGTCCGCCTTCATAGACCGGAGATCCTATCTGGACCTTGGCCGATGTAGGCAAACCAGGCGGAGGCTCAACACTCACTATCACACACTCCAACAAATGACTCCATACTCATAGGCAATCGCACGTTGCGCTCACTGCACCAGACTCACTCTTGGTCTCATCTAACACCAGAGGTCTCGTCTGTGCCACATTCATTCGACTTCTACATATATGGAAAAAAAAACAAAATAATACACATTATATACTCTCAAAACAATTGCATATACTCTATTCCCCTCAGCTCAAGATGGGCCAAGCCCAAGACGAGCTTGGCCCTTAGGAGCTCCGATACCATAATAAGAACCGATAGTGTCAATTATCTTCGCGTTTATTAATTAAATATCATAAACATATATACAAGAATATTGTCTTAACATAGGAAAACTATCTTAGACATACAATATGTTGATTGAGAGAATATCTCAACCACACACTAAACTATGGAAACCACTCCTATAGAATAAGAACAGAGTCCTTACATAAAATGTCACAACTGAAACAAGTAAAAATAAATATTCCAACCCTTCATCCAGTGACTGCGAAGGCCATACTCTAATATCAGGTTTATAATCAAAAGGGTACTGAAAGGGTAGAAATGGCTCCCTCGAGCTTTATCACAGCACATCGAAAACAAAATTGTCAGCGTTATGCACGGAGTTGAGCTCCAACTGGAGTAGCTTTCGGAAAACTATCAAGAGGATTTGATTTTCCAGCATCAAACTGTCGCTCAGTATATCGAATCCTGTAAAATCAATCTTTCTTCTATCAAAAATAGGTTCATACTTATCATTATCTCTACGGCTTAACTTGTTTCCACTCAGAGTCATCAACATTTCTAGAATGAAGCAACCGTCGATTGCACGAAATGAGAACTCCATAATATCTGAGTCAAGCTGACGCTTATCACTGTAACTCGTCATCATTCTATGGAGGGCTCTCTTTTTGTTATTCTCTATTCCAGAAAGATTTTCTCTGTTGTAATGATATGGACCCAAAGAAACCATTTGGGGGACATATGCTTTCTCCTTCATCTCTTTCAGGAAGTTTGGAACTCTAAATATCGACACTTCCAACGGCAATCTGTGATCAACATAGGATTCGTGTGAAATACGAATAGCCAATGCTTTCTCCTTTATCCATGCAGCTATTTCTCTATGGCCTGCTAATTCTTCCAGTGGTGGCCTCCGGATACAATCAGTCCCCTCTAGAGACGATTCCCATTCAAGCTCACTTGGTCGTGGAGGGGGTTCACCATATTCTTGGGATTCCAAATCAAAAGCACATTGCCCCATTGCCAACTTCGATCACCCACTAAACAATATCCCCACTGAATAGCCGAATCAGACTCGACCTCTACAGCTCCGCTAAATATTTCAGATACAGCAAGCCACAAACCCAACTCGCTTATAATACAATGAACCTCTTTTCCTTTATACATTCTGTAGCTTTAGTTTTTCCGACACCCACTGGATAGAATTTCCGTGAAACTCTCTTTTAACTTTGCTTATTGAGTTGAGCACAAGTCCATGACAAACATTGTATAGAGTTTCCACGAAAACTTTTATATAAATCTTTTCGATCATGGATCATCCAGACTTTTGATTGAAACCTGATGAGGCCCCGAATAAGAGGCGGCGCTGTATACCGTTTCCACGAAAATCTTTTCAATTGACATTTACGGCTTACCAGAGTCATCGACACTTATTGACTGGAACTCAATAACTCTGAAATAAGAGGCGGGGTTGTGTACTGATACGGCAATTTGGCATTTTTTTGCCAAAAAAATCTGAGTGTGGGTGTGTTAATGGTTTTTATGCACAGTAATTTGGCATTTTTTTCCCAAAAAAAACTAATTGTGAATTTGTTTGATAGTTTTTTTTTCTATAATAAAATAAGTAAATTTAATACTATCGAAAACTAGATATTTTAATTTTTTAAATTTAATAGCTGTCATCCAGATTTAAAAAAATTCCCATCAAATTTTATCAAAACTATAATAAATTTCCATTATTTTTAAAACAAAAACATCCCCTAATTAAGGGGGCGATTCACCCAAGAACCTTTGGATCCATCGTTAGGATACAAGATATGAAAGCTTTACGGAGCACACAAAGGCGAACAAGTTCATTGGCTAAACCTGTGTTCAAAAGTGTGGGTTTCTCTGACAACGGGACGAAAGGATGCTTTAAAGGATGGAATAAGAGAATTGACTCCTTGTCCTATATACCTTTAGTACATTTGAACAACTATGATTATTATAATTAAAAATAATATTATTCACATATAAAGAATAGAAAAAGGTGGAACAATAATGGTGCTTCAATAATTATTATTCCCTGGAACAATGATAACACAAGTTGAAAGGAAAAAGTGGTGGAAGCCACAATCGTGGTCCTTTAATAATTATTATTCCCTAGTAGGAACAATATAACACAAGTTGAAAGGAACAAGTGGTGGAAGCCACAATCATGTTGCTTTAATAGTTATTATTCCCTGGCCGGAACAATGATAACACGTGTTGAAAGGAACAAGTGTTTTATATGGGGCAAGAACTTCATAACACTAAAGGTCACGTGCAAGTTTGGGAAGTCGCCGATCTTTTAAGAATATGAGAAATTTGCCTCTTCGGGGCCTTTTTTTGCTTAATATTTTTTTTCCATATAAGTATTTATAGAAAAATTTCAATTAAATTTTATCAAAATTATACTGAAATTTTTATTATTTTTAGAAAAAAACATCCCCCTAAATAGGGGGTGATTGACCCAAGAATCTTTGGATCCATCGATAATACACAAAAATATGAAAGTTTTAACTGTTAGAATAAGCTAATTACTCCTGCACGAGGAGTTGGCTAAAATTAGAGAGTGTTGAGTGTTGAGCATTGAGTGAAGTCAAGTGATAGACAACTTTTAGCGTCTGGTTGCATATGAAAATATTTTAGGCAAATCGGTAGTTGGAAAAAGTTAAGTAACCTGTTAAATAACCTTCACCAGGTTCATTGAAAATAACAAGTTTTTGTGCGATCAAAAAAACACCCGCAACTCATGTGTTTTGTGTGTGAATTTGTGTTTGGTCTCTTGTGTCTTTCCAACAAATTAATATCAAAGCGAAATTACAAAAAGCCACAAAGAACAGATTAACAACAGTCATTGATGTCAATATGGCAATATTCAAGAGGAGGAGACAGAGCATATCAGAGCCAAGAGGAGCAAAAGGAGCCAAGAGGAGCAGACCATATCGGAGGAGCCACATATATCAGAGCAAGAGGAGCCATCGGAGGAGCTATCGGAGCTATCGGAGCAAGAGGAGCCATCGGAGGAGCTATCGGAGCTATCGGAGCATATAGGAATTCATTTGATGGCGATCAAATGAACTACTAATATATACATGCCCAGACTTTCCATCAGAACGACGAGAGCATACACAGGAGCCATTTGACCTTCCAGATCAACGGTCCAGGAGACATGGGAATAGTGCGATGAGCTATGAGCCGTCAGATCACTAATCCGGATCGACAGTCCCGATCTAATCGGCGATCGGGAGATCGAAGGAGTGGAGCCTTTTGGGACTGCGAAGTGGAGAGCTCCAATATCCGGAGCCGAAGTCATATTAGAGAGCAGCCTAAAGGGAGATCGGGTCCGATTTTGTATCGGCGGATGCATACAGATATAACCCGCGACGAGCGATCGCCGATCGCCGACGAATTACCTTTGGGCGGAGGTGGATGCGATAAAATATAAACTGTGGTGCATAGCATATCGGGTCCGCGGAGCAGAGAATCCTTATCGCATCAGCGAAATCCGGAGCCGAAACTCTTATCAAGCAAAATAGAAAGCATATCGGGTCCGCGGAGGACTTGTATCATTTCGGAGGTAGCGATTGTTGGTAAGCAGATGCATAGCTTAATCAAATAAAATATACAGTAGATAAATCAAACACATAAAGACAAAGCTTTTAACGTGGTTCACCCAACCAATCTGGGCTACGTCCACCAAACATAGGCATCGGCAATTTATTAATCAAACAGGAGATTACAAAATGAAATCCTCACAAAACTCTCACCCTCATAGCAAACAATCTGAATGGTTGCCCGTTATATAGCAAAGAGAATCTAACAACCTCATTAACTCACTCACATCAAATATAGGAGGCATTAATCATCTCCCAACAACCTGGAGCTAATCTAGGAACTGAATTTCTATTGTTGTCACCAACAGAGATTTTTGCCTATTTTACTCCAAACAGAAAAATCTCAACAATCTCCACCTTTAGCGTGATGCCCTGTTATTATTATTTTATCTTTTCTGCAAGCCAAGAGAAGCCAAACACCAGCGTAGCTTCTCTAACAAAACTGGTTTCGTGAACATGTCTGCACAATTCTCCTTTGTATGCACCTTTTCCAGAGAGACTCCCCTTTCAGTGATAACCTGTCTTACAAAATGGTACTTGATCGGTATATGCTTTGATTTACTATGATATGCAGGATTCTTAGCCAAATGTATTGCACTTTGACTGTCACAAAATAACTTGATGCTGTCCTGCAACCTACCAAATTCAGCAAACAAACCTTTCAACCAAATCGCTTCTTTGCAAGCATGAGAAGCAACAATGTATTCTGCTTCAGTAGTGGACAAAGCAACAATGTTCTGTAGCTTTGACATCCAGCTGATAGCTCCACCTGCAAGAGTAAAAACGTACCCTGAAGTTGACCTTCTCTTATCCAAGTCACCTGCAAAATCGGAATCTACATATCCACAAACAAATTCACTACTCTTATTGTAAGTAATACAATAACTACTTGTGCCTCTCAAATACCGAAGCACCCATTTCACTGCTGACCAGTGTTCTTTACCCGGATTTGCCATGTACCTGCTGACAACCCCAACTGCATGTGAAATATCTAGTCGAGTACAAACCATCGCATACATTAAACACCCTACTACATTGGCATATGGAATTCGAGACATATAATCCTTTTCTTCATCTGTATTAGGACATAAACTCGAAGAAAGCTTAAAATGGGAAGCTAAAGGGATTGAAACAGGCTTCACATTATCCATACCAAACCTCAAAAGTATTTTCTCTATATAATTTTGTTGTGATAGCCATAGCTTACCATTGCTCCTGTCTCTGAAAATCTCCATGCCCAAAATCTGTCTTGCTGCTCCTAGATCTTTCATATCAAATGTCCTTGCCATCTGAGCCTTCAACCTATTGATTTCTTCTATGCTTTTGCTTGCTAAAAGCATATCGTCAACATATAATACCAAGATAATGAATATGCCATTATTCAACTGTTTAAAATAAACACAATGATCATATTCACTTCTAACATATTTCTGAATCAACATGAAAGAATCAAACTTCTTATACCACTGCCGAGGCGACTGCTTCAGGCCATATAATGACTTCTTGAGCCTGCAGACAAATTTCTCATTGCGATGCTGAACAAAACCTTCCGGTTTTTCCATATATATTTCCTCATCTAAATCACCATGTAGAAATGCAGTCTTAACATCTAACTGCTGCAACTCTAAATCAAGCAAAGCCACTAATGCTAACACTATT
This sequence comes from Pinus tabuliformis, assembly GCA_031772625.1. Taxonomy (NCBI): domain Eukaryota; kingdom Viridiplantae; phylum Streptophyta; class Pinopsida; order Pinales; family Pinaceae; genus Pinus; species Pinus tabuliformis. The sequence continues at coordinate 335,614,338 of CM062820.1, forward strand.
CTAATTGAAACAATTTTAACCACTGGTGAAAAGATCTCATGAAAGTCAATACCAGCTTTCTGAGAAAACCCTTTTGCAACCAGTCGCGCTTTGTACCTGTCTTCCGTATCATTCACACCTCGTTTCAGCTTGAAGACCCATTTACACCCCACAGTTTTCCTGCCTTTCGGAAGCTCAACCAGATCCCATGTGCTGTTCTTACTCAAGGCCATCATTCCATCCTTCATAGCTGCTTTCCACTTGTCACTTTTTGAACCTTCTATTGCTTCCTGATAGCACAGAGGTTCATTGTCATTAGCAGTAAATGCAACAGAAGTGACATAATCACCATACCTTCTTGGTGGCCGTTTGATTCTTGTCGACCTCCTTAAGGATGTTTCTGGCGCTTCCTCGATTGGCTGACTACCATCTGTAGGAACTTCTTGCCGATCAGTATCTGAGACCTGTTCATGATCTAAACCTGAACCCTGTTCATGATCTGATTCTGAAACCTGTTCATGGCTAGTATCTGAACTATGGTCATCATAACTATCATTAGAAATGTTATCAAACTGAATGTGCTGAAAATCAGATACATCATCCTATTTCAATCTACTATCTACATCTAACTGTACAAGAGAGGATTCATTAAACTTTACATCTCTGTTGATGATGATTTTGCGGGTAGTAGGATCCCACAATCTATATCCCTTTGTTCCAACACCATACCCAACAAAGATATACCTTTTCGACTTTGGATCTAATTTAGTTCGCTGATGTTTAGGCACTAGAGCATATGCATCACAACCAAACACTCTGAGTTTAGAATAGTCACAAGGGTGTCCTTTCCATACCTCTTGCGGAATCTTGCAGTCTATGGCCATCGATGGAGATCGGTTTATCACATAACAAGCTGTTGCCACCGCTTCCGTCCACAACTCCTTCGGCAACCTGTCGTTACTCAGCATACTCCTTGCTCTCTCTAGAAGAGTCTTGTTCATGCGTTCAGCAACTCCATTTTGCTGAGGAGTATAAACCGTGGTCTTATGCCTCTCGATCCCTGCATCCTTGCAATAGCTGTCAAACTCCTTGGAAGTAAACTCACCACCATTGTCAGTTCGTAAACATTTTATTGTTCTACCAATGCTCTAAACTGCTTGAAAACTGAAAACACATCAGACTTTATTTTCAACATGTAGACCCAAACCTTCCTAGAAAAGTCATCAATGAATGATACAAAATAAGACGAACCACCATAAGAAGTTGTAGGGGCTGGTCCCCAAACATCTGAATGGATATAATCAAGTATGCCTTTACTAGTATGTTTGCCTGTTTTAAACTTTTGTTTACTTTGTTTTCCAAACAGACAATGCTTACAGAAATCTAATTTTCCAGACTTCAGATTTGGAAGTAACTTGCGATCAGCCAAAATTTTCAACCCTCTCTCACTCATATGCCCCAATCTTTGATGCCATAAGTGAATGGAATTACTGTCATGTTCAGACACAGTAGACACAAAATCTGACCCTGTACCTCCATCTAACTGAAATAGATTTCCTACCTTCTTAGCTTTCATAACTAGTAAAATGCCTTTGTAAATTTTCATTACTCCACCTTGAATTACAGTTTTATATCCATTTGAATCAAGTGCTCCTAATGAAATCAAATTTTTTCTTAAATCTGGTACATGCCTCACATCAGTTAATATTCTAGTTGTCCCATCAAACATTTGCAGTTGTATGCTCCCAATTCCCACAATATTACATGTTACATCATTACCCATGTACACAACACCATCATCAATTGATTTATATGTTTTAAACCATTCTTTATGGATACACATGTGGTTTGATGCACCGGAATCTAACAACCAATGTTGACCATGATTTGACACATTAACTGATAATACTTCATCACTCATACCTGAACCAGATGTCGAACCTGTATCTGTTGTATTTGCCTCCTTCTTCTCTGTCGAAGAATCTGCTTTTGAAGTTTGCTGCTGTCGCTTCCAACAATCCTTCTTTAAATGCCCTGATTTGCCACAAAACCAACACTTTAGCTTACTCTTCTTCCCTTTCGACTTTGAACGTGAGTCGCTCGGCCTCCTGGAGTGTCTTTCTTTCGAACGACCTCTAACCATCATAGCTTCTGATGTAGAGGTTTCAGAATGCGACCTTCTCCTTGTTTCTTCCGATAATAAGGATGCAACTACATCATCAAACTCAATAGTTTCTGATGAACTAAGACTTATAGAAGTAACAAAATGATCCCATGATTCGGGCAACGAGCACAATAAAGTAATAGCTTTATCCTCGGATTGAATTTTTACTTCTATACTTTGTAATTGCACAAGAAGAGTATTAAAAGCATTTAAATGATCAGCAATCGATGTACCTTCCTTCATTCGCAAACTGTACAACTGTCGCTTCAGGAGAATCCTATTGGTTAAGGATTTGGTCATGTACAGTTTCTCCAGTTTCATCCACAAACCAGCAGCTGTTGTCTCCGACACGATATTAAACAGGACATCATCAGCTAGACACAGTCGAATAGCACTTATCGCTCTTTCATCCATCTCGGCCCACTCATTATCTGTGATGTTGTAAGGCTGTTTGGATTTGCCCAACAACGCCTTTGCCACACCATGTTGGACAAGCAAATCATACATTTTCACCTTCCAGATCTCGAAATTATTCTTGCCATTAAACTTCTCAATTTCAAAACGGGCACTTTGAGTTTTCGCCATTTGTATCAATCAAAAAACAATAATCTCCAATATCCAACTTTAAATACCAGCAATAAAAAAAATCTGCCTATGCCTTTGTTTTTACGCAACAAAAAACTGCCTATGCCTTTCTGCCTTTGTTTTTGAACAAAAAATTTTTTTTTTTTTTTTTTTTTGTTTTGCTGTGCAAAATTACAGTAACAAGAAACTCCTTAGGCCTTGTACGCTTTTGAAAGAAAAAAAAAATAAATTTTCTTTCGTTTACTGTGCAAAGTCCGCGCCACAAAAGAAAACATACACTTTAAAAAAAAATGTCTCTCTCACCGAGACATGGTCTTTATCCAAAAACCGCTCTGCCATCAATTGATCTCTCATCAATTTTTATGGCCAGTATATCCCGACCAGTCTCGACCTGTAGTTTTGTTTGTAGACACAAAAAAATATTGGAATCCAACTCCCCTGAGTCGAATAGTAGGAAACGACAGACTGACTCCTCTGTCTATAAATTAACAGACGGTCTCAGCGTTTTAAAAGTACATAGAAACTTCAAGAGAGACTTCAAGAGGTTATTTCTGAGATCAGATGCTTCTGCGGCCAACTGAAAATTACATGCACATAGAAACAGTCCACTATCGTATCACCGCTGGGAAAACAAACAAGCATATCACCGCAAAAAAAAACGTATCACCGCTGGAAAAATGGTATGACAGTGATCAATTTTTTTTTGTTTTCTAGATTGATCAATCGGTGTATGAAACTCCTGATATACATACCGCATAATCATCAATATACCGGATCAGGCCCGTGTGTATGGTAATCTCGCTCCGCTCATTGCAAACCCAACAGCAACAGCACGCAGGTTTTGTGCCACTCCTCCACGCAACAGCACACAGCAAAGAAAAACGCTCCACGCAGGTTAGACTGTAGTCCAACACGCACCAGCACCACTTTGCGCTCCACCTCCAAACTGTGCAGCTCCTCCAACGCGCTCTGATACCACTTGTTGGTAAGCAGATGCACAGCTTAATCAAATAAAATATACAGTAGATAAATCAAACACATAAAGACACAGCTTTTAACGTGGTTCACCCAACCAATCTGGGCTACGTCCACCAAACATAGGCATCGGCAATTTATTAATCAAACAGGAGATTACAAAATGAAATCCTCACAAAACTCTCACCCTCATAGCAAACAATCCGAATGGTTGCCTGTTATATAGCAAAGAGAATCTAACAACCTCATTAACTCACTCACATCAAATATAGGAGGCATTAATCATCTCCCAACAACCTGGAGCTAATCTAGGAACTGAATTTCTATTGTTGTCACCAATAGAGATTTTTGCCTATTTTACTCCAAACAGAAAAATCTCAACAGCGATCAGCGAAATCGTCAAAGGACCCAGAGCCAAAATTAAGTTAGGAAGGAGTATAAGGAGGTGTCGGGTCCGCGTTCCTTGTCAGAGACGGAGCTATTGTTTACAAGCGAGCGCCGATATACATCGGACCCGAAACTAGTATAGAAGGGAGTCTAAAAGAGCATCGGGTCCGCTCCTCATCGTAGGTCAGGCCTTAAGAGTTTTGTTATGGTTGCGAAATCCGGACCCGCCGAATTTATGAAAGCAGCCATATAATCCTTGAGATCCGCGTACATTGAGTTAAGCGGTTTTTATGCTAGTTCTGTGTATTGATATTATATGGTTACATATGGCCATGAGGGGTTTTATGGTAATTCCATATATGTCTATAAGTGTGGCGGGTTGATTAAAGCGCTCGGTGATGGTTGATTAAAGGCTCGGTTGGTGGCTTCCGATGGTTGATTATAAAGCACCGATAAAAGGTGGCTTCGATTCCTAGTAAGTCCATGGTTATAAAAGGCTTTCGGCCTAAAGAACGCTTCCGATAAAGCATGTAAGACAGAAGAAGCAAAGGAATGGAAGTCGAAGTGTCAAGTGATCAAGTGAGGAGGAAGCCAAAGAGTCAGCATGTAAGAGGAAACGAATGGACAGGGGGATGGAGCATATAAAAGCAACAAAAACAGAGAACTGAAGGGGTCGTTGGTGGATGGCATAACTTGAGCATGAGATAGTGGAAGCAGTAGAAGAAAAGGGGGCAGCAGAAGCAGTGGAAGTTGAAAAGAGCACAGCAGCACACCAGTGTATACCAAAGAGGTTGGAGCCTCAGAATAGAACAGGATTGAAGTCCTTGGGAGTTGGTGCTCTTAAGTCCAAGATTGGTGTCTTGGTAAAATAGAGTTGGTGCTCAAGAGGTTGGAGCCTCACCAAAATCCAAGTTGGAGCTTGGCAACCAATTGTGACAATCTATTTATTGTATTTATTTTACTGCACAGTTATATTAATAAAAGCATTTATTCCTGCTGTTCATTTTGTGTTCTGAACATATATGTTTTAACTAGTAAAACAATAGTGAGAAAAAGAAATACTGATTCACCCCCCCCCCCCCTCTCAGTATTTCCAACAATTGGTATCAGAGCGAGCTTCTTCATTCTAGCCTAACAGCTTGAAGAAGGATCAGCAACCATGATGAGAAAACATGAAGCATCAGGAAAACCTCCTCTGTTTGATGGCACTAACTTTGGGTTTTGGAAGAAAAGAATGACTTACTATTTAATGTCCCTTGGACCTGAAGTCTGGCATTTTTGTCAAACTGAATACCGAGCGACTTCCACTCTTCCAACAGACCAAGATGAAAGGAAATCCTACATTGCAAATGCAAAAGCCATGAACTCTATCACTAGTGGAATCACTGATTCCGAGTTTACAAAAATCATGCACTGTAACTCTGCCAGAGAAATGTGGGAGAAGCTAGTTAGCTTGTACGATGGAGACTCAAAAGTCAAAAAGGCAAAGCTTCAAACTCACAGAAGACAATTTGAAAGTTTGAAGATGGAAGAGGAAGAAGATATTGCAGCATACCTCCTCCGAGTAGCTGAAGTGGTAAATTCCCTGAAAGGATTGGACGAAAAGGTTGAAGAAAGTACTATTGTACAAAAGGTATTAAGGTCCCTTCCAGACAGATTTGACTCCAAAATAAGTGCTATAGAAGAATCAAAGGATCTTGACACCCTCAAAATGGATGAACTCCATGGAATTCTCACTGCCTATGAAATGAGGAAAGGTGGACCTAGCTCCAAAGATGCAGCATTCAAGGCCTCAAATTCAAAGAAAGGGAAAGAAAGGAATGACTGTAGTGATGAGTCAGATGTGGAATCCGAATTGGCTCAATATGTACGAAAGATAAAGAGAGGATCTAAGCTTAAAGGCAAGTATCCTCTTATCTGTTTTAAATGTGGTAAAATAGGTCATTGTGCAGCAAAATGTCCTCATAAACAAGACAGTGATGATGAAAGAAATTCTAAAAGAATGACATACAAAAAGAAAGGGTTCAATAAGAAAAACCTTCTCTCCAAGCAAGGTGTGTCTGATGAGGATGAGTTTATGGTCATAAAAAAGAAATCAGATGAGGAAAGCGATCATGATGAAAGCCAAGAAGCATTATTCATGGCACTGACAGATGATGATGACTCGGGGCCAGAAGGAAATGTGGATGAACTGTTAATAAGTGCCATTGAAGAGAACGAGAAACTACGGAACAAAATTATCTCTCTCAAAGTGGAAAACGAGGAAATAAGAAGGAGAGAAGATCTCTTGGAAACAAAGCTTAAGGAAAAAGAAGAGACTTGTGAAGAACGTGAGGCCGAAGTAGTATCTCTGAGAAAGGAGTTGGAGCAAATTAAAAAGGGCTGTAAAAGCTCTCAAATACTTGATACTATTCTGAAAAATCAAAAACCTCAACATGATAAGTCTGGAACAGGTTTCAAGGGAGAATCCTCAAGCACTAAGAATAGTGCGAAAAGCTATGCCGATGCACTTTCCTGCAACCCAAAAGATGAAAAAGTATCTTATCAAAAGTGCATCCCAGATTCCAAGAATAAAGGAAGAGTTACTCCAAAGAAGAATGTGGAGTTGAATCATGGACACTACAGCAAATACAAATCTGTACCCCCAAGGGCCCATCAAAAATCCAAAGGACGAGGGAGGAGTAATTCTCAGAAAGGAAAGCGAATTAAACCGTGGTTACTTCAAAACCATATTTCTTGGACACTGTTTTCACTGTAAAAACTTTGGTCACCAAGCTAGACACTGTATGGCTCGCAGAAGTGAAAAGACAACGCAAAAGGACCAAGTAATCAACTCATATGCTCCCAAAAGACAGGGACAAATCAAAACCTTCAATTCATTCGATCCCTTGACTAAATTTGATCTTACTTGCTCTTTTTGCTACAATAATGGACACTATGAACAAGATTGCCCACTCAAAGGAAGAAAGATGAGTAGCAAGAACTTTGCAATGGACAAATGCGGCCTGGCTCTATTTGCACAAAATAATGGAAACCAGTGGTTTGTGGATAGTGGGTGCTCCAGACACATGACAGGAGATAGAAGGAAATTTATCTCACTGAGCAAAAAGGAAGGGAATGTATCCTTTGGAAGCGGAACTGGAAAAATTGTAGGAAGAGGAACAGTTACTCTGATCAATGGAAAAGGAAAAGCTCAAGATGCTCTGCTGGTTGACGGACTCAAACACAACCTTATGAGTGTCAGCCAAATTTGTGTTCAAGGACATAAGGTTGTTTTCAGCACCAAAGACTGTGAAATAAGGAACTCTGCCTCTGGGAAACTTGTGGCAAAAGGAGTGAGAACACCAAACAATATTTACGTTCTGAACAAGATTCAGGAAAACAAATGCTACTTGAGTCAGGCAGATGAGAGTTGGTTGTGGCACAAGAGACTTGGACATACCAGCTTCGAAAATCTGATCAATATCAGCAAGATCAAAGCTGTACAAGACATCCCAAGGTTGTCCAAACCAAATCAAGCAGTGTGTGGTCCATGTCAACATGGAAAACAGACGAGAACCAGCCACAAGACAAAGGAACACTATACATCAAAGCCCTTGGAGATCATACATGCTGATGTGTGTGGGCCAACTAGAAATCAAGCACTCCAAGGAGAAAGGTACTTTGTATTATTTGTTAATGATTATACTAGAATGATGTGGATATATTTCATAAAGTATAAATCTGAAACTTTTGAGTGTTTTAAGAATTTAAAAGCCCTTGTAGAAAATGAAAAAGATTCAAAAATTAAGTGTCTCAGAACAGACAGAGGAGGAGAATTCACATCAAACGAGTTCAGAGAGTTCTGCAATATTCATGGAATTAAAAGGGAATACTCAGTTGCCAGAACACCTCATCAAAATGGGGTAGTTGAAAGATGAAACCGAACTGTCCAAGAAATGGCAAGAACTATGCTGTTAGTAGCACACTTACAACCTAAATTCTGGAGGGAAGCAGTGGGGACAGCTGTCTATACATTGAATCGGACTCAATTGAGACCAAATTGTGACAAAACTCCTTATGAGCTATGGAAAGGGAGACCTGCTTCGGTGAAGTATTTCAAAATATTTGGAAGCAAGTGCTTCATAAAAATAAATGATGGTTCACCTGGAAAATTCGATTCTCAGGTTGATGAGGGGATATTTCTTGGATATTCTCCACGGAGCAAGGCTTACAAGTGCTACAATTTTCGACTGAAGAAAATAGTGGAAAGCATCGATGTAAAGGTTGATGAAGATCTTCCAGAAAAGGAAATTGAAGAACAAGAATATGACTTTCTCATTGAAGAAGAAGAACCTAAAGAAGAAGAGATAGATGATGAAGAAGAAGAAGAGGAAAGAGAACCACCTCATACCTCTTCAAAGATGAAGTATGTAGAAAGATATCATCTAGAAGAACAGATCATTGGCGATAAAGATGAAGGTGTGCAGACCAGAAGAAGGATAACAACCTCACCCAAGAGAAAAGCCATTGCCCTCCTATCTATGATAGAACCAGAAACATTTACAGAAGCAAGTAAGGATCCTCATTGGGTAAAAGCAATGGAAGAAGAAATGTCCCAAATTGAGAAGAACAAGACATGGGAGCTGGTACCTCGTCCGAAGGACAAAAACATAATAGGAACCAAATGGGTGTTCAAAAATAAAATGAATGAGGAAGGACAGGTTATCAGAAACAAGGCAAGACTTGTTTTCAAAGGCTATTCGCAAATTGAAGGAGTTGACTTTGAAGAGACGTTTGCACCAGTGGCCCGTATGGAAGCTATCAGGATGTTTTTAGCATTTTCTTGCTCGAAAGGATTCAAAATCTATCAAATGGACGTGAAATCAACATTTCTAAATGGGGAACTCAAGGAGGAAGTCTACATGGAGCAGCCAGAAGGTTTTGATCTGACAGCAGGAAAGGACCTAGTCTGTAAGTTGAAAAAGGCTTTGTATGGGTTGAAACAAGCTCCTAGAGCTTGGTATGCAAGACTGGATAACTATCTCCAACAACAAGGCTTCAAAAGGGAGTGGCTGGAAGTAATCTATACATAAAGACAGATCAAGGTAAGTTACTAGTTGCTCTTGTTTATGTCGATGATCTGATTTTTGCTAGTAATAATGATGAAATGAGCCATGAATTTTCTCAAACCATGGCAAAAGAATTTGAGATGTCAATGATAGGAGAATTGTCCCACTTCCTTGGACTTCAAGTATCTCAAACCAGAGCAGGATTGTGTATATCTCAAGCCAAATATCTAAAAGACATGCTCAAAAAATATGGAATGGAGGACTGTGCACCCATGAGCACTCCCATGACCACAAACTGCAAACTGAGCAAAGATGATGACTCCCCTCTAGTAGATGCAACTCATTACAGGTCAATGATTGGAGCCCTTCTATACTTAACAGCTACACGACCAGACATAATGCAAGCAGTAGGAATGGTGGGAAGATTTCAATCGGCTCCCAAACAATCCCATTTATTAGCTGTAAAAAGAATCCTCAGATATCTGAAGGGAACTTCTGATTTCGGTCTTTGGTACCCAAGGAACTCAACACTGACTGTAACTGCATACACCGATGCTGATTGGGCTAGAAATATAGATGATCGGAAAAGTACTAGTGGAAATGCATTCTTCCTAGGAGACTGTTTGGTATCCTGGCTCAGCAAAAAACAGTCGTCCATATCATTATCCACAACCGAAGCCGAGTATATTGCTGCAGCAGACTGTTGTACTCAGATACTTTGGATGAAGGAAGTGCTAAAGGATGTCAACATATGTACAGATCAACCAATTACTGTTTATTGTGACAACACTAGTGCTATCAGTCTCAGTAAAAATCCAGTGATGCACTCAAGAACCAAACATATACCAATCAAGTATCATTTCCTCCGTGAGCAAGTAGCTGAACAAAACATCGCTTTGGAATATATAAGTACTAAGGAGCAGATAGCTGATATTTTCACTAAACCTCTTCCTTGGGAAACATTCGAACACCTACGACAAAAGATGGGGGTTATTTCTTTATCATCGCTCAAGTTTATTCATAAAGATGCAGCAGGACAGGGGGAGCAGCTTGACAGGGGGAGTTCGTATGCATTCCTTTGCCATTGATGTCAAAGGGGGAGAAGGCAGAAGAATATTGCCATCAATAACAAAGGGGGAGATTGTTGGACACAGATTGTCATTGATGTCAATATGGAAATATTCAAGAGGAGGAGACAGAGCATATCGGAGCCAAGAGGAGCAAAAGGAGCCAAGAGGAGCAGACCATATCGGAGGAGCCACATATATCAGAGCAAGAGGAGCCATCAGAGGAGCTATCGGAGCTATCAGAGCATATCGGAGCAAGAGGAGCCATCAAAGGAGCCATCGGAGCTATCGGAGCATATAGGAATTCATTTGATGGCGATCAAATGAACTACTAATATATACATGCCCAGACTCTCCATCAGAACGACGAGAGCATACATAGGAACCATTTGACCTTCCAGATCAACGGTCCAGGAGACATGGGAATAGTGCGATGAGCTGTGAGCCGTCAGATCACTAATCCGGATCGACGGTCCCGATCTAATTGGCGATCGGGAGATCGGAGGAGTGGAGCCTTTCGGGGCTACGAAGTGGAGAGCTCCAATATCCGGAGCCGAAGTCATATTGGAGAGCAACCTAAAGGGAGATCAGGTCCAGTTTTGTATCGGCGGATGCATACAGATATAACCCGTGACGAGCGATCACCGATCACCAACGAATTACCTTTGGGCGGAGGCGGATGCGATAAAATATAAACTGTGGTGCATAGCATATCGGGTCCGCGGAGCAGAGAATCCTTATCGCATCAGCGAAATCCGGAGCCAAAACTCTTATCAAGCAAAATAGAAAGCATATCGGGTCCGCGGAGTAGAGAATCCTTATCGCATCAGCGAAATCCGGAGCCAAAACTCTTATCAAGCAAAATAGAAAGCATATCGGGTCCACAGAGGACTTGTATCATTTCGGAGGTAGCGATCAGCGAAATCGCCGAAGGACCCGGAACCGAAATTAAGTTAGGAAGGATTATAAGGAGGTGTCGGGTCCGCGTTCCTTGTCGGAGACGGAGCTATTGTTTACAAGCGAGCGCCGATATACATCAGACCTGAAACCAGTATAGAAGGGAGTCTAAAAGAGCATCGGGTCCGCTCCTCATCGGAGGTCAGGCCTTAAGAGTTTTGTTATGGTTGCGAAATCCGGACCCGCCGAATTTATGAAAGCAGCCATATAATCCTTGAGATCCGTGTACATTGAGTTAAGCGGTTTTTATGCTAGTTCTGTGTATTGATATTATATGGTTACATATGGCCATGAGGGGTTTTATGGTAATTCCATATATGTCTATAAGTGTGGCGGGTTGATTAAAGTGCTCGGTGATGGTTGATTAAAGGCTCGGTTGGTGGCTTCCGATGGTTGATTATAAAGCACCGATAAAAGGTGGCTTCGATTCCTAGTAAGTCCATGGTTATAAAAGGCTTTCGGCCTAAAGAACGCTTCCGATAAAGCCTGTAAGACAGACGAAGCAAAGGAATGGAAGCCGAAGTGTCAAGAGATCAAGTGAGGAGGAAGCGAAAGAGTCAGCATGTAAGAGGAAACGAATGGACAGGGGGATGGAGCATATAAAAGCAGCAAAAACAGAGAACTGAAGGGGTCGTTGGTGGATGGCATAACTTGAGCATGAGATAGTGGAAGCAGCAGAAGAAAAGGGGGCAGCAGAAGCAGTGGAAGTTGAAAAGAGCACAACAGCACACCAGTGTATACCAAAGAGGTTGGAGCCTCAGAATAGAACAGGATTGAAGTCCTTGGGAGTTGGTGCTCTTAAGTCCAAGATTGGTGTCTTGGCAAAATAGAGTTGGTGCTCAGGAGGTTGGAGCCTCACCAAAATCCAAGTTGGAGCTTGGCAACCAATTGTGACAATCTATTTATTGTATTTATTTTACTGCACAGTTATATTAATAAAAGAATTTATTCCTGCTGTTCATTTTGTGTTCTGAACATATATGTTTTAACTAGTAAAACAATAGTGAGAAAAAGAAATACTGATTCACCCCCCCCCTCTCAGTATTTCCAACATCCTTGTGAGAAGAGATAAATATATTGTTTTCCTCTTGTTTAAATTATAACCCATTACAGGGCATTATAACATTGTTAAGCTCGTGTTACATCTCATGTACGCGAGTTCCATCTGTGGTTGGAAGCGTTAGAGGAATAATGCGGGAGTTCATTAACATGAAAGGCGTTAACACAACTAATTTAAATGATACAAAGCGTTAGCGTGGAGAAATCGATTAGTATGAAAGCATACTACCAAAGTTCGTTGTTTGACTTCTTGACGTGAAAGAACAAAGTGTTGGTGAAAGGTCTTTTCATAAAGCCTTTTAAAAGATTCTTGAAGTTTGAAGAGCGTATTATTAAGGTTTTTTGTAAAGCCTTTTTAATAAGTGTTTTTTTTATAAAACAGTCGAAAATGGTCTTCAAAATAAAATGTTTTTTTAATAAAAATAAATAAAATTTGGAATTTATCAGAAAGGAGAAATTTTAGGGTTTTTATTGAAAGGGTTTTAAAAGAGAAATTTTTAGAGAAAAATAGCTTTCTCAAATTTTCAACCCCAGTTCTGACCATTTACAGGGAAGGATTATGATGAGTGGGCCATTAAGATGGCAACCAATTTTCCAGGGACATGATGTTTGGGATTATGTCCAATTTCGATTTTCAGAACCTAAGAATGAAGCAGAAGAACGAGCTCTCACTAATGCAGAGAGGGAACAATGGAAGAAGGACAAAAAGAAGAATGCACAAGCGTTGCAACTTATCCAGCAGGGAGTGGATTGAACATTGTTCTAGAAAATTAAGATCATGTTTTTAGCAAAGGAAGCATGAGATACTTTGGCAACAAACTATAAAGGTATGACCAAATTCAATATTGTTAAGTTGCAAAATACAAGGAAAGATTTTGAAATTCTGCAGATGAAGGAAACAAAGGACATCATTTCTTTTATGAATTGGGTCATAACTGTCGTAAATTAGTTAAAAATTTATGGTGAAGAAATTGAAGATCAAGTAGTGATTGAGAAGGTCCTCAGATCTTTGTCTACCAAATTTGATGGTTTGGTAGCAGCCATAGAAGAAGCCAAAGATTTGGCATCATTAACAGTTGATGAGTTGATGGGATCACTTCTATCACATGAGGCAATGATAGATAGAGATAAAGATTCCACTTTAGAAACCGCTTTCAAAAGTTAGATTTCTATTTCAAGAGACAAAGGTCGAGGCAGAAGTAGATCGAGAGGCAGAGGACAAGGCAGAAGATATGGTGGTCAGAGAGATGGCCGAGAAGAGCGTGAACATGAAAATGGAAGCAACTGCAGAAGCTTCAATAATAATCAAAGAGTTGACAAATCAAAGGTGACATGTTTATTATTGCAATAAATTTGATCACTATGCTCGTGATTGCAGGAAGAAGATAATTGATCAAGGGAACCAGAGAGCTAATGTCACTACAGAGAGTATTAACTCCAAGTTCCTAGCTTGTCATACCATGCATGGACCTTCTGATAACGTGTGGTTATTGGAAAGTGGTTGCAGTAACCACATGACAGACAATAAGAATTTGGTTGCAAATTTAGATCAATCTGTGAAAACAGAGGTAAAGTTAGGGACTGACAAGACTGTGGATGTAGATGGCAAAGGAGTAGTCAACATTCTGACCAAGCAGGGACAGTCGAAGACAATCTCAAAGGTATATTATGTTCCTAGTCTCAAACATAATTTGATAAGTGTTGGTCAATTGACACATAAATGAAACAGAGTTATCTTTCAAGGTCAAGAATGTGTTATATATGACAAGCCCTCAAGAAAGCAGAGGATAACGAAGGTGTAGATGACGACGAACAAACTCTTTCCTCTAATTATGAATTACAGTGATCAGGTCAATTCTTTTACAGTTGCATGTTCTAATAATTATTGGTTATGGCACTTTCGATTTGGACATTTTCACTTTTCTGGTTTAAGATTGTTGCAGCAAAAATAGATGGTCAGAGGATTACCTTCCATCAAAGAACCTGCTAGTACTTGTGAGTGTTGTATCTTAGCAAAGAAACACCTTGAAAGTTTTCCAAAGGGAGCTGCATACTAAGCAAAGAAACCTCTTGAGCTAGTGCATACAGACTTGTGTGGACCTATAAGGACACAATCGATTGGTGGAAGTAGTTACTTCCTCACTTTCATTGATGACTATAGCATAAAGACTTGGGTTTACTTCTTAAAGCAGAAGTCTAAAACTTTTGCAAAGTTTAAAGAATTCAAAGCCTTAGCAGAGAACAAAAGTGATCGACAAATCAAGGTATTGAGGTCAGATCATGGCAGAGAATATGATTCAAATACATTCCATGATTACTGCGAATAACATGGAATCAGAAGACAATTGATAACCAGATACATACCACAGCAGAATGGTATAGCAAAGAGAAAGAACAACACCATTATGAATATGACAAGAAGTGTGTTGAAAGACATAAACTTGTCTAATGAGTACTAGGCAAAAGCAGTTGCATGTGCTATTTATGAGATCAACAGATCTCCTACAAAGAGTGTGATGAACAAAGTACCAGAACAAGCATGGTTAGGCATGTATTGCAATGTATCTCATCTCAGAGTGCTTGGATGTGTAGCTTATGCACATGTGCCTAAGGAATGAAGTGACAAATTGGATGATAAAAGTGAAAAATGCATATTTATTAGTTGTAGTGAGCAATCAAAATCTTACAAATTGTATAACTTTGTCACAAAGAAGACCATAATTAGCAGAGATTTTGTGTTCAAAGAACAAGATTCATGAAATGGGACCGTAGACAAAACAGTTGATGCAGAAGTGCCACTAATGGAAGAAGATAATGTAGTAGAAAAGGAGTAGCAAGAATCACAGGGGAAGACACCAAATAGAGACACACCAACAAGAACTCCAAGTTTTTGAGAGCAACATGGATCTTCAAGCATACCAACAAATCGAGATTCTCCTAACAATCAATCATGTGATGAATCAAGAAATGGTAAGAGAAATATGAGAAGTCTGAAAGATATTTATGATGATTTGGATGTTAGTTCAAATTTTGTATTGTTTTCATTCCAACCTTCTTCGTTTGAAGAAGCAACTAGAGATGAAAATTGGGTGCAAGCCATCGATGAAGAAATTGAAGCTATTGAAAATAACGATACATGGGATTTGTTTGATTTGCCAAAGGACAAAAATCTCATTGGTGTAAAAAGGGTGTATAAGACAAAGTTGAATGAGAAAGGAGAAATTGACAGATTTAAAGCTAAACTTGTAGCAAAAGGATTTTCACAGCAACCAAGGATAGATTTTGGAGAAATTTTTTCTCCGGTAGCCAGATTGGATACGGTAAGAGCAGTTCTAGCCACAACAACTCATAACAAGTGGAAAGTATATCAGATGGATGTGAAATCAGCCTTCTTGAATGGAATTCTAGAAGAAGAAAGTTATGTGCAGCAACCTCCAGGATATGAAGTTGAAGGTAACGAATAGAAAGTTTACAAGTTGAACAAAGCGCTCTATGCACTGAAGCAAGTGCCTAGAGTTTTGTATAGCAGAATTAACAGCGATATAATCAAGAATGGATTTTGCAAAAGTAACATTGAACCTACCTTGTACACAAAGGTAAATGATCATGGATACATTTTGATTGTTTGTTTATATTTTGATGATATGATTTTTACAGGTAATTTTGAGTTAGATGAATTTAAAGCAGCCATGATGAAAGAATTTGAGATGACAGAACTTGGTCTCATGAAATATTTCCTTGGCATAGAAGTTGAGCATTCTAAAAAAAAAAAATTGTCAAAATAAATATGACAAAGATTTGTTGAAAAGATTCAGGATGACAAATTGCAAACATATCCCTACACCAGTTGCAATATGTACAAAGTTAAGCAAGGATGATGAAGGATCAAATGTCAATCCAACTCTATCCAAAAAATTGATTGGCAGTCGCATGTATCTCATAGCTACAAGACCAGATATTATGCAAGGAGTGAGTTTGATTTCTAGATTTATGGAGACTCAAAAAGGCACACGTTGGAGTGCAAGAAAAAGAATTATGAGATACATAGCAGGAACTAGAGATTGTTGCATAATGTATGCAAGGGCAGAAAATAAGGATTTGATTAGATACATAGATAGTGATTTTGCAGATAGTTTGGATGATAGGAAGAGAACTTCTGGTTTTGTGTTCCATCTTGGTTTAGGTGTGATTTCATGGGCATCTAAGAAGCAACCCATTGTGACACTTTCGTCAGCAGAAGCGGAATATGTAGCAGCGACATCGCCAACATGTGAAGCATTGTGGTTAAGAAGAATATTTGATGGATTCAAACAAAAACAACAAGGATCCATAACAATATATTGTGACAACACCTCAACGATTGCACTATCCAAGAATAGTGTGTTTCATCATAAGAGCAAACATATTGATATTAGATATCACTTTATTAGAGAACTTGTGAGCAATGAAGAAGTCCACTTGAAGCCTTGTAAATCTAGTGATCAATTGACTGATATATTTACGAAGTCATTAGCAGAAGATTTTTTTGAGTTTCATAGAAGAAAATTTGGTGTTGTAAGCCTAGCTGAGACATAGAATAGCGGTGTGTTTGAATTGGCATGAGTCACGTTTTAGTTTAGTGGTCGTAATTAAGGGGGAGTGTTAAAATAAACTAATTACTCATGCATGAGGAGTTCTAAAATTAGAGAGTCAGTTAAATTAGTGTTGAGTGTTGAGTCAAGTCAAGTTAATAGATAGAATAATTTTAGTGTGGGGTTGCATTTCAAAATATTTTAGGCAAGTAGCTAGTTGGAAAAGGTTAAATACCCTTCACGGGGTTCATTGTAAGTGTCAAAGTTTTTGTGTGATCAATAGAAGAGCTGCAACTTGTGTGTTTTGTGTATGAATTTATGTTTTGTCTCATATAACTTTCCAACGTTAACGAGCACACAATGACGAACAAGTTCATTTAGTAAACCTGTGTCCAAAACCATAGGTTTCACTGATCGCGAGATGAAAAGTTTGCTTAAATACCCGACAATTTCTCTTCAATCTACAACAAGTTTTTCATGCTACCAATTATATATATATATATATATATGTATATATATATATATGTATATATATATATATATATGTATATATATATATATATATATATATATATATATATATATGTATATATATATATATGTATATATATATGTATATATATGTATATATATATGTATATATACATATATATATATATGTATATATACATATATATATATGTATATATATACATATATGTATATATGTATATATATATATATATGTATATATGTATATATATATCTATATATATATGTATATGTATATATATATATATATATATATATATATATATGTATATATATATATATATATATATATGTATATAGATATATGTATATATATACATATATATATATATATACATATATGTATATAGATATATGTATATATATACATATATATATATATATATATACATATATGTATATAGATATATGTATATATATACATATATATATATATATATACATATATGTATATAGATATAGATATATATGTATATATATATATATAGATATAGATATATATATATATAATGTGGTTATTTGTCAAATATGAGATTTTGTGCTAACAGAGATTTTTTTCCAATATAGCTTGATCTTTAAAACTTGTTATAATAGGAAAATATGTGTGACTTTGGTTTGCCAATGGAATTTTTTGCTTTTAAAGGATCCAGGGAAGAATTTAAAAAAAAAATTGATTACAGTATCTGTGGAACAGGGACACTTAGCTTGAGATAGCAAAAAGTTTGAGGCAATCCCTGCTCACAAAACTAGTTGACAAGGTTGACAAAGGCAAATTTTGTAGACAGCTCCTGCCTGGAAAAACTGGTTGAAGAGACAATGACCAGAGTGCTTTTTCAGAAGCAAATTATCAGAGTGCTTGTGGAGAAGAAAACTTTCAGTTTCATAAGCAAATATTTTTGGACAATATTTGGAGAAAGAACCAATCGGAAAGCGCACATCATTTTCCACTCGTGGATCAAAACAATCTTCGGTGAAAAACCAATAGGAAAGCGCACAATCATTTTTTTAGCATTTTCCACTAGCCGTTCAAAATGATGTTTTTCTTTCAAAGCTATGTTAAATTCATGCAGTGCCAATTTCAATGTTGGGTGAAAGATTGTTTACACTTTAATGAAAAAATGTTATTATGAGAGATTAGGTAGAACAATTTTATCCCTCAATTAACTCCTTCAACCTTTCTCATAAGATTTTAATATAGAAAGCAAACCCCACACTTGTTATTATCCCAAACAAGTTATTACCCCAGCTTTGGAAAATATTCTAAACACAGGTAAAATAAACTGAGCTCCCAGCAATAAACGATTAATTGAAATCAATTACAGAATTATCAAATACTCCACACCGCGATTCATCTACATAGCTTGAATAATTTGAATAATTTCGAACACCTAAAGTCACCTAAATAATATGAATAATGCCCAACACCTAAAGTCACCTAAATAGCGTGAATAATGCCCAATGAGGCTACAACTGAAAGCCATCAATGAATCTACAACAGAATATATGGTTACAAGATTTGACAAAACCAATTGCAAACCAAAAACTGTATTTGCATTAGATTAATTACATATAATTTTATTATTATTTTAACCACACACTCAATTAGTTGAGTAAATCTCTCAACCAAACAAGGAACTAAATATCTGAGTTCCAATTAATTAACAATTAACCAAGAATTACATTTATGATGAGGAATCTCATTGGATGTACACAAAACAAGTAAGAGTTAAATCTCCAAGTCCCTCACTTAAGGAGTACCTTTTTTGATCTTCTTGTGTGCAACGTCTTCATTAGCTTCTTTAAACATCTTCGAAATCCCATAGAACTAACTCCATCAAGTTTTCTCTTGATCTTCTTGTGTGCAACATCTTCATTAGCTTCTTTAAACATCTTTGGAATCCCATAGAGCTAACTCCATCAAGTTGTCTCATGACCCTAGTAAAGGTGTAGTCGGAAAATTGGATTCCCGAGTTCCACTCTAGAACTCCCGAACCACGGATCTCCCGAACTCAATTACTAAACAACGTCCCAAGTTGTCACATAATCTCATGAGAATACCATTCTCACTTCAACAAATAAGAGATCCTTCCCTCGATCTACAACCGAAGTCAAGTACTGAACAACGTCCCAAGTTGTCTCATAACCTCATGAGAAGACGAATGTCCCAAGTTGTCACATAACCTCATGAGAATACCATTCTCACTTCAACAAATGAGAGATCCTTCCCCACAACCGAAGTCAATTAGTGAACAATGTCCCAAGTTGTCTCATAACCTCATGAGAAGACCATTCCCAATTCTATAACAAATGAAAGATCTGTCCCTAGATCCACAATCGAAGTCAATTACTGAACAACATCTCAAGTTGTCGCAGAAAACCATTCCCACTTCTTCAACAAATGAGAGATACTTCCCTAGATCCACAACTGCCAAACTATATTGACAACCATCCATATTGGGTTTTACACCACTTATTTCTTAAAATAGTTGCTTCAAACAATCAATCATATGTTTGCAATAAAAACTGAACTAGTAGTCATTCTATGGACGAGCTCCCATCTACCGAGATACATGGGTATACTCACTGGTTGTATAAAGAAAACATCTAAATATAAAATATATCTAAAGTTAGTGATTACCTTTTTATCTAATTTTGAAAATTCATCATCACTTAATTTACCAACAATAATAATAATTTAACTACTACTATACCAGCAGAAGCATATGATCTAGGCAAACAATAGCTACATTGGAAGTTGTGATTGTGTTGTTGGCCTTTCCAGTGCTTGTTTTTCATTGTGCAGGTTTCCATGCCTCTCATTGGAAAAATGTGACATGCTAAATAATACCAAAGAATTATCCTTGCACAATGTTCCCCACCCCCAATGATCCTCGGTATTCACAGCAAATGCTGACTTCATTTCCAATTTCCAATAAACAACCCTTTGTTGGCTTCAAGGAAGTTAGATTCACAACTAATCTTTCCCATAACTTGAGAATTACATTGGAGGCCGTATGTAGCGTGAGTCTTAATGGCATTTGTTTTGAGGGAATCCTGCACTAGTCATAAGGGTTATTCTGCGGCCTCACCCAATACTTCTTAATTGATTGGCAAATGGAAAAACACAATAACAAAGCTTCACCGCGTATTCCTTCTTAATTGATCGGCGAATGGAAAAACACAATAACAAAGCTCCACCGCGTATTCTCGAGTGTAGTTTCATTGTGTGGCCTTCATCGGTTTGATACCTCATGCTGACAGGTCCTTGCCACACTAACAACATATGATGGGAGGAATGCTCAGCTTTAAAAGAAGGTTCGGTTGCAACCACTAACCAGCAGCGCCTTGACACAAATACCAGGCTTGGCTCCAGGCTCCATGACAATGGCTTCAAAAATTCAATGCGCGCACAACATCTCCTCCTACACAGTACAACACAATGCAACCTATTCTCGCAACATTTCGTAACACACTAGTTGTAACGCCCTGCGGTCATCGGGCGACCGGGCGCGCGTGCCTTCCTCCACGAAATGCGACTAAGGCATGAAGAACAACCGCGAGCGACCAAAGGCAAGGCACATGTGCGGATGAATTGGCGTTCGTGGGTTTATAGGGCGAGTCGAGGGGAGACTTGCCGAACGAGCCGACCAAGGTGCGATGACAAACAAGGGCGAGCCGACCTTGTATATTGTTTGTGGACGCGTTGGTTGGGAGTTTGTGGAGGGGTTGGCCATGGGCGCGACCTCCACACGAAGGAGGCGTATAAACTATGCGATGGACTTGTCATTTTGGCCATCGCTCATCGCTCATCATCTTCTATCGCTCAAACAAAAGGTGCGAGTAAGGAGGCCGCAGCAAAAGGGCGCAAGGCATGCGCCCGCCTGCCGGGCGGAGTACACGGTTGCACGAAGGTTGTAAGGGCAGTTGAAGGTGCGGGTGGAGGGCGTTCTAAGGCGCCCGCCCGCCGAACGACATACGGGTTTGGATTGCGGTTTGTGTGGGTTGTGCACGGGCGCGCCCGCCCATTCAGGCAAAGGAACTTGTGTTTCAGTTGAGTTGTATTTTCGGTTGAAGGTCGAGGTGTGACCACCGTGCGCTCTTGCACGGGTGGGCGCCCGACTTGGGTATGAACGCCGGTTGAGCCCAGCTCCCGGTCATTGTACAAAAATCTTCATATATAATAAAAGATTTATCTTGCATATGATTGTGTTCAAGTTGTTGTTCTATCATGTTGTTATTAATGGTTTCCGCACATTAATATAATAATTCATGTTTATGATGAATGTTAAGGCGTAGTTCGCAAAGTAGGCTAACAATGGAGAATGTTGGTTACTTAGGCGGTGCCGCACCCGGCCAATTTAAGGAAAAAAGAATTGGGGGCGTGACAGGTGGTATCGGAGTAGGTTCACAGGGAGTGAAGCCATTGCTTGATGAACGCAGAGAACAGACATGTATGCAAGGAAAAGTTATGGAGAAATCGTTGTTATAGACATTTTTGTGCCTTACAGCTCTAAGCATGAAATGTCCATAAACCAAGGGATCCAAAGTCCCTAAAAGTGTTGTTCCTGCCCCTAAAGGAACAAGGTCAACAAATTACAGCTTCTCCCAGAAGTTCTCCACCAGAAACTGCTCAGAATCAGTCAAATCAGGATCATTCCAGCTGCTCCACTAGCTACCTATAGCACCCCAGTACGCTAGCTAGGTGCATTGCAACGCACCTAAATGCACTACCAGGGTGCGCTGAGTGGGAAATGACAAATGGTAGTGTCATTCCGCGAGGTGGACAGACATTGGAAGCTTCCAGAATCTTCCTCAATGACACTTGCCTCACTGAGTTCAACCAAGGATGAGTAAGAGGCTCTCAGTCTCCAAGTGGAAGCAAGAACTGACAGAGAGAAGCCACAAGTCAAATCATAAGCTGACTCATCCTCTCTGCATACATCTATATATGGATCCCTCATCCCAGAGATCCAGAGGCTGGAATTTTGTACTTTGCAGAGAATTGCTATTAGTTTTGAGATTGAGATTAGTGCATTGGGTGATTTATGCTTTGTTGGAGGTGAAGAAGGGATTCCTTTGCTGGGAGGTTGATGCTGGATCAGGACTCACTTGGTTGTATCTCCTCCTAGATCTTCTTGTTACATCATTAAAACTATTTGAGTTTCTCCTACATGCTTGTGTATCAATGATGTTTTGTTATATTTGCATGTTTAGTTTAAATCTGATCCTAAGCTATTTATGAATGTAAATCTATGTCTTTGTGTAGTTTTCCTCTTCTGTGATCTTGCAGGAACTTGGTGAAGCTGGGCAAGTAAGGGAGCAGGTAGCTGGAAGTTGTCAAAGAGAAGAGAGATTGGATCAAAGGACTAGCGAAAGACACAGGTTGGTTCATCCTATTCCTCTTCGTTTACAATTCATAAAGAAGAATACGAAAATAGTTTTCCTTGTTTGTTGCTAAGGCACTATCACACCTTAGTGGGATAGGGGCGTTCTGAGTAGACACTTTTCCCAACAACAAAATGGCGACTCCGCTGGGGATCGTGTCTAGTTAGTTTGTTTGTGTTTCTCTTGTTGTTTGTTTCATAAACACAGAAGTAGCAATCGAACTGCATTTGCCATTATCAAATGCAAAGTAGACACCTGCTACTTCGATCCACTCACTGGATTTGTTTATGATTTGAACAGCTGATTCACAAATGATCTGATTACCCTTTGTGATAGCTCTTAGTCCTCCTTTAAATCATCCCTCTGATTGTACCTTACTGATTGCTTTTACTCGACCAAAAACCATAGACTAAACTGCAAACCGTGACCCAGAACCCGGATAGAAGTCTCGTTTCTGCCCCAGCACAGGCTCTGTGAAGAGGTTCTGCCTTTCAACGCAGGTCCTGAGAGGGTTACTTGTGCTGCAATTCAGTTTCTCTGTGCAACAGGTGCGTTGATCAGCCTTTGCCCTATGCAGCTGAGGTTCTTTGCTTCATTTTGTCCAGTTTTATCTCTGATTTTTGCAGCCTGTTATCAGTGTGTGTACCTGTCTGAAAACCCCTTTTCTTTGCCTTAATTCCGCCTCCTTTGTACAAAAAGACTGTAGATGTTCTTTGTGTGTTTGTTACATCATTTACAGTTTCCCATTGAAAGAGTAAAATAGTCATACTGTCGTCCTTGGATTTAGATCTGTGGTAAGTGTCGATTTTGATCTTAGGAGAAAGTTTATTTGCTGTTGACAATTGATTATACTTTTACTTTTACCTTTGGTTTGAATTTGTCACTTTCTAGTGTCGAAACGAGTGTTTATTTCAAAATCATAAAGTGTCGTAATCTTCTCTACCTTTTTGATTTCGAAAAGAAGCTTGTTTGTGTTTTTCACTTGAAAGCAAATTCAAATTTGTACATCAACTTTCTTTTTAGGCATCAATATTAAGAAAGTGAAAACAAATACATGCATATGTGCATTTGCATATTGATAGTTTGTATGGCTTGATTTAGGAAAAGTGCATTTATAGTGTGCTCTTTGCTCTTTGAGAAAAGTTTGTGTCTTTCTTTTCCCCTTGTAGCTAGGATTTTCATTGCTGAAAAGAGATAAAAGCTTGCTTATCATCTTTAGATTGCATTTAGGAATTACATCTACATCTCGTGGTGATCCCAAAAGGCAAACTTCTAAGAAAGATCAACTTAAAATAAATTGAATGAATCTAACAACGCATTGGAACTTAACGCACAACATAGAGGTCTAGGCTAGAGACGTGTTCCGGCGTCGTAAAGCCTGGTAACTGTTGTCCTCACTGATGGTTGGGTGATTCCTCCACTATGAGACGATAAGTGCTAGTACGGACTTGTGCTCCCACGTATCGTCGAGTATATAATGGGAGACCCCTATAGGCTTAAAACTTTTTATCCATAGGAAGCCGTGTCGGCCGCCCTACTGATCGCAATGCACCGAACACAGCATTCGGGAAGATTGACTGTCGTACCGTAAAACGTATTCTGCAGTTTTGTGATTGGTTTGGCACACCCTCTACCTAGATCTCTAGAGCAGTCCCTTTCGTTCCTTTTCAGACTCCTTAACGGAAAAGGTCCATCTGAGCACTTGTCACTTCAGGCTCATTAAAAATCGAAGGAGACTAGAGTCATCTTTTTTTTTTTCTCGACTCTTTAAAATTGAAAAAACAAGTTGTGTCCAAGCGTTGTAAAATTTATTTTAAACGGAATATTTATCCCCTTTTCCTACGTTGATCTTGGGTTGAGAAAATGGAGTCTACCAACCAAGGAATTCCCCTTGGTGGAAATCCTAGTCCCTTCTCCTCTTGGGGAGATATTGGTGCACCCCATATGGCCACATTGTCGCTTCCAGGACTGACAATTGGCTTGCCAGTCTGGCTCTTCCCAACCAATGTCGTTCAGAACACCACTATTCCTGAACAATCGAATCAGCAGTTAGACCAGTCCAGAGTTACCCACCAACCTTCTACTTCCTCTCCTCCTTCCTCTTCGATTGATGGGGCTGGCAAAGCCAAAAGTCAAGTTCCTAAGGAGAAGAAGGAAAAGAAGAAGAAAGAGAAGAAGAAGAAGGAGCCAAAAGCGAATGGGGGAAAACGAGCGTCGTCTAACGAAAATCCACACACTGCACCGACCAGGCCTAAATCGCCATGTGTCATTTGCAAGGGAGACCACTTTCACAGAGATTGTCCTTGCATCCCTCGGATACTAAGGGACTGGTCTCCCCGTTTGCACAATCCGGTGTCGTCAACCTCTGATGGCCATGTTGAAAGCACACCGTCAACTAGCGAAAGTGAAGCCCCAGGACAAAAAGGGAGAGCTAGATCTCCCTGTAAACTGTGCGAAGGCGATCACGCCATCCACCATTGTCCCTTATTAGACGAAGCTAAAAGAGTTTTGTATGATCGTCCGGTTTCACCGTTACGACTTCCTCTTGGATATAAAAAACTCTTGCCGAGTCCTTCGTTAGTTGAGAATCCAGCGGGCCCGCTCAAGTGGTCAGCTGAAGCGCCTGTCATTGAAGATGAACCAGCTCAATCCATACCCGACGAAATTCAAAAGGTCGAGGCGGCAGTTGACCCAGTCTTGCCTTCAGAGGTTTTATCTTCGAATGACACAGTCACTGGAGAGGACAAGGATGACACCGTCCAAATTCTCTTCATCAACACAGACTCCGACGAACACGGGGGCAACCTACCCATTCCTTTACCACAGGAAGGAAGTTCGTCAGAGCCGTACCCGGCCGTCTACTCGGTCCCACCTCCAAGCAACCTAGTTGTCTCCTTCGACTAGAATCAACTAGGCAGACCCCGTTTACTAGCAAGCATACCATTCAGAATTATCGTCCAAATATATAGAATGGTCATGGCTGGTACCATCATAGATGAGGGGGCTTCTGTGAGTATCCTTTCCTCTACTGCTTGGAAAGCGCTTGGTTCGCCATCGCTTTTTCCTGAGATGAGAAATCTGACAGGCTTTGATAAAGGAACCAGTCGACCTTTAGGGATCCTCCCCAATGTGCCCATAACATTGAAAGGGAAGACAGTTCAAATGAACGTAATGGTCGTTCAAGGACCCTTGGATTATAACCTACTCCTTGGACGAGACTATATTTATTGCATGGGAGCCATCGTCTCCTCACTCTTTAGAGTAATGTGTTTTCCGCACGAAGGAAGAGTGGTCAAGCTCGTGGACCAGCTTTCATTTCCCGGATCACGCATCGCAAATAGTCATATACCATCCCTAAATGGTCTCTTCACGCAAGAAATGTCTCAACCCCCAGTCCGTCCTCCCGATGAGCGCGAGTAATTCGGAGGGATATGACTGAAACCCAGGGGGCATGTGTCCTGGTCTGCTTCGGTAGGAAAACTTCGAGTATAGGGTAGGTTTCCGCGGGAGAATATGACTAGTCTGTACCCCGTCCGTCAGTGGAAGAGGGGTTATTCTAGAAAAAGATTCTCTTGTCAAAGTTATGTGAGTGGCGCTCGTCTCTGCTCACCTTTGTTTATTTCGGTAGACATCGCCGAGGAAGTGTTTCATTTGTAACGCGAATGAGACAATCTTTGGTAACCTGTAAGAGGTAGGCCTCTCCTGATAGAACAAATGTTTTGTCTGCAAATTGAGGGGTAACCTTGAAATCATATTTTATACCTGGGGGCATGCAAACCTTTTGGAATGCAAGCAAGGGGCGGCTATTTATTTTTTAAATTTTTAGGTCCTCCCTTTAAACCCGTAGGCTAACCCTTTAAACTCGTAGGATTAGTCGTTTCCTAACTTGCATAAAGAAAGGATGTGGGGCAAAAATCTAAATGTTTCCGTTTTATATGAGACATTCTTATCATATGACTGGATTATCGAGCAGTTTTAGCACATAGTTCAAGCTCGTTAAAAAATAAACATAAGACCGAGCAAGTGTTTCAATCCGCGTTTAAGCTCGTTAAAAAATGAACTATCCTCCGGTAAATAACCACCATGAATGTAGCATTATCAGCCATTAATGCCTTGGTCGTGTTTCCACCGTCACCTCCACTTTTCATTGGCCGATCATTCACCTCCATTTGATTGTTTACCCATTTTGAGGAACAGCTGCGAAGAGTGATTTCACTAGCCATCCTTGTGACACTGCCGTGATTGGAAAATTCCAACCCTTACCTGGAATCAGCTGCTACCCATTTTATCACTTGTTCCTCAAAAGACGAGTCTTCTTTAAGCTCTTTTCATCTGACTCGTAAAATATGAAAAGATTGCCGAGTTTTGGCCTTCCAGCTCGTTAAAACGACCGGAAGTGATATCCCTCCTCTAGATTTTAATCTTTTTGGACCTGAGGAATTATTGCACAAAAATATCGAACACTTGCGTTGTTCGGCTCATTAAAACTATCGAAAATTCATCCCTTCTGTATTGTTTTATACTTTTTCGGACTTAAGGGATTAGATGACGAAAAAGGAATTCCGGAGTTAACTTTACGTACGTTTTCAGACTCTCTAAAAATGAAAAGGACCGAGTTATCTTTGTCGTTAGACTCGTTAAAAATATTAATAGCGACAAACTTGTCTTTAGACGAGAACGAGTTTCACTATCGCTAGGCTCGTTAAAACATAGCGATGGGTTTGCCCGAAGGGAAAATTATAGAACAAGCATATGTTATCCTCCTCAAGCTTGACAAAAATAAAGAGGTACTGGTCAGCAATGACTGGGGAAAAATTGGGAAAAACTCAAAGAATCTTTATTGGTAGCAAGTCGCTCTTGAACATGACACTTCCACTCCATGCCTGAGTCGGGTTGGGTTGTTTCATTCACCGGTCACATCACCATGGTCTCGCCATACCATCCACATTTGGGGTAAATGCTACCGATCCATCACATAAGTGTCGCCGACATGTTCAAGAGAAGTCATCCAGAGAAGTCACCCGTGTCCCATCCACTACCATACATTATACTTCATTCTTTCATGACCGCCATCCTGAACCATATATCATCAGATCGTTTTCACCTCCATCAAAATCATTTACTCTGTTCCGTGTCATTGATGTGGGATTCATCAAGGCCCTCCTTTGACGGATCGCTTGTTGTCGACACCAGCTCATTATCCAAGAAGTTGATCTAGGAACACCCCATTCAGTACTTTGAAGCTTGCATGCCTCAATGGCAAGTTTCTCACTTCCGGCGATAGGTATACATCAATGACCTTCGACCGAAAGATTTTGCGTGGTGTTCGACGCCAAGTCCTTTATTCACACCACGTGAATTGTACTGCAGTACCTTGAGGGTCATCATCATTATCGGTGATTCCTCTCGCGCTTGTTAAAAGTTTACATCATTGACTGGTAATCAAGCGATGTCTTTCCATGTTCGACTTCAAAACATTTTTCAAATGGATCGACTTGTACTTCGAGTGAAGATCGGACGATATTGAAGACCCCGGATCTAGTTTCATCCATCCGGGTTGCGATATATATTCAGGAAAAATAAAGACATTGACATGTACAGCATTGCAGCACAGATAATCATCCTACCAAAAGGATGATGACTTCATCAAAAATCATCAGTCTACCATCAGACGATTGTCTGTACTGTGTACATAAAAATGAATTTATAAAGCTGAGCATGGGAATCCCCGCCTCAGCTAGATCATGAAAACAGTATGAAGATAATGTATTGTATTGTATCTTATTACAGGTCTCCTCCCAGCATTGAAAGAACTTCGGATCCTCCTAATAAAGCATTTCACCCGATAAACGGCCTCATACTTTAGGGGGCAACTATTATAGACATTTTTGTGCCTTACAGCTCTAAGCATGAAATGTCCATAAACCAAGGGATCCAAAGTCCCTAAAAGTGTTGTTCTTGCCCCTAAAGGAACAAGGTCAACAAATTACAGCTTCTCCCAGAAGTTCTCCACCAGAAACTGCTCAGAATCAGTAAAATCAGGATCATTTCAGCTGCTCCACTAGCTACCTGCGTTGCATAGCACCCCAATACACTAGCTAGGTGCGTTGCAACGCACCTAAATGCACTACCAGGGTGCGCTGAGCGGGAAATGACAAATGGCAGTGTCATTCCGCGAGGTGGACAGACAATGGAAGCTTCCAAAATCTTCCTCAATGACACTTGCCTCACTGAGTTCGACCAAGGATGAGTAAGAGGCTCTCAGTCTCCAAGTGGAAGCAAGAACTGACAAAGAGAAGCCACAAGTCAAATCATAAGCTGACTCTCCTCTCTGCATACATCTATATATGGATCCCTCATCCCAGAGATCCAGAGGCTGGAATTTTGTACTTTGCAGAGAATTGTTGTTGGTTTTGAGATTGAGATTAGTGCATTGGGTGATTTATGCTTTGTTGGAGGTGAAGAAGGGATTCCTTTGTTGGGAGGTTGATGCTGGATCGGGACTCACTTGGTTGTATCTCCTCCTGGATCTTCTTGTTACATCAATAAAACTATTTGAGTTTCTCCTACATGCTTGTGTATCAATGATGTTTTGTTATATTTGCATGTTTAGTTTAAATCTGATCCTAAGCTATTTATGAATGTAAATCTATGTCTTTGTGTAGTTTTCCTCTTCTGTGATCTTGCAAGAACTTGGTGAAGCTGGGCAAGTAAGGGAGCAGGGAGCTGGAAGCTGTCAAAGAGAAGAGAGATTGGATCAAAGGACTAGCGAAAGACACAGGTTGGTTCATCCTATTCCTCTTCGTTTACAATTCATAAAGAAGAATACGAAAATAGTTTTCCTTGTTTGTTTCTAAGGCACTATCACACCTTAGTGGGATAGGGGCGTTCTGAGTAGACACTTTTCCCAACAACAATCGTGGATGAACAGTTTAGGTTTTGTGGACTTGATGGTTCATGGAAAGACCATTCAAGCTCAGGTGGACACAGGGGCCACTCATAGCTTCATGACGACATGGTTGGCAAAAGAGGTTGGATTGATGATCTTCCCCTCGAATGTGGAAGTCAAGGCAGTGAACTCTAAAGCTAAAGTGGCGGGTTTGGCACACGAAGTACCTGTGCAGATAAAATACTGGAAGGGTCAGTTGGACTTCACAGTGATGGAGATGAACGACTTTGATATGATACTCGGACAGGATTTCTTGAAGGGCAACAAGGCTATTGTTGTCCCCTTCTGCGATGAGGTGGTGCTGGTTGGATAGACACAAACTTGGACTTTGCCCACTCATAGGCAAAGGAGGGAAGTCAGGGTGCAGCATGTTTCGGCACTAATTTTGGAGAAGGCTATGAAGGAGTTAGATATGGAGACATATGCGGTGATGTTCAAGGGAGTCGAAGGTGATGGAGTGGGGACGCCTGTTCCAGCCGAGATTTCCGAGGTGCTGACCAAATATTCAGCTTTGATGCCTGATGAGCTACCAAAGAAGCTTCCACCAAGGCGTGCAGTGGACCATAGCATTGAGCTTGAGCCAGGAAAGCAACCCCCATAGTACCAATCTTTTGCAACACCTTGTATGGACCATAATACTTTGGTGATAAATTATTATCCTTCTTATCTTGCTTGAGGGACATTTGTTTATATGGTTGTAGCCGTAGGAATACCTAATCACCTACATCAAAACCTCTTTCGCTGCGATGTTGATCTGCCTGTTGTTTCATTCTATTATGCACCAACACGAGGTTATCCTTTAAGAGTTGGAGGAATTGTTGTTGATGCTCGATGTGATGTTCCACTGCTTGAACCTTAGAATTTTCTCTTAAATATGATGTGATGGATGGTGGCTAATATCCATAAAGTGCCATAAATGGGGTCATTTTTGTTGCCGTATGGAAGGAAGTGTTATACCACCATTCAGCCAGAGGCAACCATTTGACCCATTGTGTATGTTTATCAGATACAAAGCAACGAAGATATCCTTCCAAACATTTTTTTACTATCTCAGTTTGCCCATCAGATTGAGGATGATAAGATGAGCTATGAGCTAACTGAGTATCGAGGCAAGAAAATAATTTTGTCCAAAAATTTCTAGTGAAAATGGTATCTCTGTTATTTACAATAATCTTTGGGTTTCCATGTAGCTTTTGAATTGTTTCCATAAATGCAGTAGAAACTGTATTGGCTTTAAATGGATGTGGTAATGCACAAAAGTGTGCATACTTGGTAAGTCTGTCAACTACCACCATGATGACACTCTTTCCCTCAAACTTGGGTAAACCTATGATAAAATCCATTGAAACCTCCTCCCAACGTTGGCTTGGAATGGATAAAGGTTGTAATAGACCCGGGGTCTTAATTGTTTCAACTTTATTTTGTTGGCAAACCAAACATTCCACCACAAACTTTTGAATATCCGATTTAAGGACATCCCAAAAAAATTCCTTCTTAACCCTGTGGTAAGTTTTTAAAAATCCTGAGTGCCCTCCTAAGGGAGAAGTGTGCAATTCCATAAGAATCTTTTGTTTGAGTTGGGAATTCTTACAGAGGTATAAGCGATCTTTGTACCATAATGAATCATTTTTCCAACTAAATGTATCAGATGTACTGGAATCTTGTTGTAACTTTCGAATAAGTGCCCACACTTCTTCATCATTCTTCCATTCCTCCCTTGCTTCGTTTATCCAATCTGGTTGGATAATAGAAATGGCGCACAACAATGCTTCCACATCCTCATCCTTTCTTGAGAGTGCATCTGCCACCACATTTTGCTTCCCTTTTTTTGTAGATGATTTCAAAGTCATAACCCAACCTCTTTGTGACCCACTTTTGTTTCTCTTTAGAGGATAATCTTTGTTCTAAAAAGTATTTAAGGCTATCATGATCCGTTTTTACCTTGAGTGTCTTCCCATTAGGTAGGGTCGCCATTTCTTAAGTGCATGTAGTATTGCCAACATTTCCTTCTCATAAATAGCTTTGTGTAAAAACTTTCCCTTGATTGGACGACTTTCAAAAGCAATGAGTCTTTCATCTTGCATTAAAATAGCACCAATTCCATTTCCTGAAGCCTCACATTCCACAATAAAGGTTTTTGTGAAGTCTGATGTAGCTAAGACCGGTGCTTGGCACATTGCCTCTTTAAGATGTTCGAAGGCCTTTGTTGCTTCTGGAGTCCATGAAAATGCATCTTTCTTCAATAATGTTGTTAGAGGTGCTGCTATTCTCCCATAATTCTTAACAAACTTGCGATAATACCCTGTCAACCCTAGAAATCCTCGCAGATGCTTTATGGATGTCGGGATTTTCCATTCCTTAATGGCTTTAATTTTGCTAGGGTCTACGTTAACTCCTTCATGAGATACAATATGATCCAGATATTCCACCTCTTGTACTCCAAAGAAACATTTGGATATTTTTGCATATAATTGTTTCTCTTCCAATAGTTGTAGCACCCTATCAACATGTTCAACATGATCCTTCCAAGACTTGTTGTAAATTAGTATATCATCAAAAAATACTAACACAAATTTTCTAAGGAAGGGTTTGAAAATGGAATTCGTCAAACCTTGAAATGTAGAAGGTGCATTGGTAAGGCCAAAAGGCATGACCAAAAATTCATAATGACCCTCATGAGTTCTAAATGTTGTTTTCGGAATGTCTTCAGTCTTCATTCTGATTTGATGAAATTCTGAACGAAGATCCAACTTGGTGAAGTAAATTGATCCATGCAATTCATCCAGTAATTCATCAATGACAAGAATGGGAAACTTATCCTTAATAGTGAGCTTGTTGAGCTCCCTATTATTTAATAAAATAATTTAGGCTGTAGATGTTATTTGGTTTCCAATATTCATTATTTTCAATTTTTAATATTTTTTTGAAAAATACTTGTACTTTTTAATCTTTTATAGAAATTCAAGAATTCCAACTTCATAAGTCTATCGGCCTCTCTTTGTACCTTTTGGGACAATTGCTAGTATATATTCAATATCATGTATTCAATACCATTGAATTAATTGAAAATTCATTTGTTGTGATATTAGATATTGATTTATTGAAAGTGGTATTTCCATCTGGGTCAATCAATAACTAGTATTTCATCACTACACAACATAAATGTCAACATATTGTGTATGACATTATTTAACAATTTAATTGAAATCATGAATAGAAAAAATGTACATGTCAAATTTAATAATAAAAATAAACTTCAAACATCTACATTCTTAGTTACAGTACAAAATGTAAAACGTGATTTTAATATAGTGAAATACATGTTTGGTCCTCTTTTAATGGGTCAAATATTAAACCATAACATATTAATCAACAACAAAGCTTTACATAATTCTATTTATCAACCCATTATAGTGATTTACAATCATTCCGTTAAGTGTTAGGTACTACACAAGATGCAAACGAACTTTGAAAGTACTATGAAGTGTATTGCATTAATATATACGCCACCAATCTAATTGGTCACCTCCCAAAAAAATTCCATAATTGTTAATTTAGTTGGCATTTCTTCTTTATCGATGCACTATTGCTGATAAATCTGATGATTTACTCCAAACTATTGTGCGGGAATCTGCATTGTCAGCGAATCTACTGTCTTATCTTATGTTAGCGTTTACTTCTTTTATTATGCATATACAGTATTATAAGGGTAACATAAACAAGAGCTTGAACATGATACATCGATTTAACTAGTTGCGAGGTGTAAGGACCTGCAGTCCTTGGAGCGACCTCCCGGTTCGTGCGACGAGCAGTTCATCCCTCGGGCGCGCGGTTTGGACGAAGTGCAAGCTCAAATTCACATGTGCATGGAGTTATGTGCACAATAGAAGGAGGGCGAGCTGTTTATAGAGGCGCGGGGAGCATGAACGCTCAACCCACGGCCGACCCACAAAGAAACAAAGGCCGACATGAAGTTTGATGGCTTTTGCGATGAAGTGAGGGCGTGGGCAGGTCGGTTGGGCAGCCACAACCTCACCCTACGACTCATATATATTGGAGGTGCGTGGATGGCATTTGGAAAATCGCTCAACCATCTCTCATCATGTGAAGAAGTTCTTAGACACAAGAGGTGGACGTAGCAAGAAGAAGGTGCAGGTTTTGGAAATGCGCTCATTCTTGGGCAAGGCTGCACGAAGGTGAAACACACATCTTTGTTTTGGGTGAAAGCGTGGGCAGGGTCGCCCGCCAGTTGGAGTGAGGCGTGCACGGGTGTGGCGCCCGGTGATGTGTAGGAGCGCCCGACGGTGAAACGAAGGGTGAACGCTCGGTTTGTGCAACGACTTGGCACAGGTTCTTGGGTGACTCAAGTGAGCGCCTGCCCGTCATGCAAGTGTGCATGGTGTGACTTTTGGTGAAGTGTTGAGATTGAGGACAAAGGTGTGTCTCGTACAGAGGCGCATGTGTGTGGCGACTTGGAGGCACGCCCAAGTTGGGCAAACAACACGATCGTGCGACGAGGTGAACGAAAGGTTGGTGAGTCGTGTGGCGACCGTGCGGAGGGGCCGACAAGCTAGGCAACCGAGTTTGCCGAAGATTGTAAACTTGGCTAAGTATGAAACTTGGTGTTTCCAAGTATCCCTGTAAAGCTTTGTAATATCGAAAGTTTATAATATATTATCGGGCAAACTCATTGTTCAGGGAGTTGCCCCTCCCTTTATACTATGCAATTGTGTTCTCGTTTATAATTGCTGATGATAATGAATGTGTATGGGTGTTCATTGGTATAAAGGAAAACATTAATAATACTTGGTTGCGAAACACAAACTAAGTAGGATAAGTGGTTAGGCGTAGTCCACAAACATAAGTATTGGTGAAAAGAAAGTGTTCGGTGGTGCCGCACCTCACCTAGAGCGGTTGAAAGACTACCGCAGGCTTGGGGGCGTGACAGTTGGTATCAGAGCTAGTCTAAAGACTTGGAGAAGTCTTGCAGAAAGCTGGGTGAAGCAAGTGGCATACACTTGACATTTGGTAACAGTGAAGCAGGTACTTGCAGGTGAAGGACATTGTTTCACATACAAGTGGAACAAGGGCTGGTTCAGGTTGCAGGCATCTTGGTGAAGCTGTTGGATGGTCGAAACTAGATCGCAAAGAAGAAGGAAGTTGTTGGCAATGGCAATTGAATCTCAGACTGGGTCTAGTCACGGTGCGAAGGATGGTACTATGGCTTTCATTGAAAAAGTGCTGGAGAAGATGGAGGACTTAGAAGCTTTCTGGACTAAGAAGATGGACTTGATCGAGAGAGATCAAGAGGCCAATTCGAAGATGAAGGAAGAGCTCGATGAACTCTGGACTCAACACGAGTACACTGATCTTATGTGTACACAACTTGAAGTAAGGGTCAAGGAGGTTGAAGAGGCAAGAGACCAAGGTCTTGCAGAGATCGTGGGCTTGCGAAAATCTCTTGATGAAGCCAGAGATGAGATCGCGGTGTTGAAGAAGGTCGTGAGGCATAACTCAGGTGGAGGAGTGCCTCATGTGAAAGTCAAGGAACTGAAATCTTATGATGGTACAAGGAGTGCAAAGACTCTTGGAAAATTTCTATGGGACATGGAGCAATACTTGGAACGATTGGGTCTATCCAATGATGAAACAAAGGTCAAGGTAGCTTCTCAGTTCTTGACAAAGGATGCTAAGATGTGGTGGCGAAGGAGAAAGGATCAAATTGCCAATGGCAGTGCTGGTGACATTACTTCGTGGGATGAGATGAAGAAAGCTTTGCAGACCCATTTCAGTCCCTAGGATGAAACGTGGGAAGCAAGGATGAAGATTAAGTTCATAAAGCAGACAAGGAACCTTCAGGCATATCAGCGGGAGTTTGTAAGTGCGGTTCTGGAACTTCCTGACATGGCGAAGAGGGACAAGGTATTCAATTTCATTATTGGGTTGAAGCCTTGGGCACGCAATGAAGTGAAGAGGCAGAGGATTAGAACACTTGAGGAAGATTTTGCTGTTGTGGACAGGTTGGTGGAGCATTATGATGAGACTTCTGATGATAGGAAGAAGAAGTCCGATAAGCCGAAAGAAAAGAAGAAGGATGATGCTTCGAAATCGGATGATACGTCGAAGACAAAGAAAGCCTTGAAGTGTTGGATATGTGCTGAACCACATACGGTGAAGAACTGTCCTTCTAGACCAAAAGTGGTTGCGATTGCATAGTCTAATACAAAGAATGAAGAAGCTTTTGTGAGGATGATGCAGATACTTGGTGCTGCTGCTGCTACAGAGGTGATCTCTCGGAGGGATCCTGAGAGGAACAAGTTGGAGTATGTTCGAATGAAGGTTGCGGGTGCTGATATACTCACTATGGTGGATAGTGGGGCTACTCACAACTTCATGGGCGAAGATACTGCTAGAAGAATTGGGCTGAAATTTGTACCAGTGAAGGCACAGATGAAGACAGTCAATTCTCCTCCGGATAGTATTCTTGGTGTAGCTGAAAAGGTGGACACAACACTAGGTGAATGGACAGGGAAGGTTGACTTCACTATAGTGCGGATAGAAGACTATGAAGCTGTGCTGGGAATGGAATTCTTGAAACATTTCGATGCTATGATTGTTCCACATTCGAAGAGGCTGTATATTTACAATGGAAGGGAGGATGTACCCATTGGTGTACCAACCATTGGAGTGATAAGACCTGATTGTAAGTTGGCAGTGATGCAAATGGAGGATGAGAAGCGGATGGAAGACATGAGTAAGCGGTTGTCTACGGTTGAGACAAAGCTTACCGAGCAGTCATTGGTCATCAGGACACTTTCAGATAGTATCTTGGACTTGTCAAGAAGGCTAGAAGTGGTTGAGGATGATGATGATGAGACATATGTGAGGCCGAATGTCCGGGAGGAGAATCGGGTCACTTATCTATAGAGGATGGAGATAGAAAATCCTGACAGATGGATTGAGATTATTAGTGAGGGTGAGCCTTCAGGCTCTACTCCCTCCACATCTTCTTAGATGACAAAGAAGATGGGGCTCATTGTTAGCTGCTCATGGCAGTGAGTCCTTAAAACAGGTTGAGCAGGTATGGCAGATGGTGCAGGGATGGCTTGGCATCAAGCATCATGACATGTTGCAGATGGGATGGAGTTTCCATGGACCTGAACATGGTGGAGAGATTCTTGGTGAGTCCAGGATGTGGCAGAATCTGAGATAGACTGGTGAAGGCATAAGGATGTTCACTCTCATGGCTTAAGCGTGACAGTCGGATTAGCTACCCAACTAGTTCAAACATGGGGTCCAAAAGTGCACGGAGAGATGTTGGCATCAGGTAAGCAAGGAGGACAGTTCACAGGATGAGGACGACACATGATGGAGATGGAAGTTCTACATATGTTGCAGGGATGTTGCAGTATGTGGAGGAGTTGACATCATGGACAAAGGATGAGACAAACATTGGTGTTGATCTTGGTGGATGGCTACCAGGATGGTATGTTGTTGAGGACGACAACGACTTCAAGTGGAGGAGGATGTAAGGACCTGCATTCCTTGGAGCGACCTCCCGGTTCATGCGACAAGCAGTTCATCCCTCGGGCACGTGATTTGGACGAAGTGCGAGCTCAGATTCACATGTGCGTGGAGTTATGCGCATAATAGAAGGAGCACAAGCTGTTTATAGAGGCGTGGGGAGCATGAACGCTCAACCCACGGCCGACCCACAAAGAAACAAAGGCCAACATGAAGTTTGATGGCTTTTGCGATGAAGTGAGGGCGTGGGCAGGTCGGCTGGGCAGCCACGACCTCGCCCTACGACTCATATATATTGGAGGTGCGTGGATGGCATTTGGACAATTGCTCAACCATCGCTCATCATGTGAAGAAGTGCATAGACACAAGAGGTGGACGCAGCAAGAAGAAGGCGCAGGTTTTGGTAATGCGCTCGTTCTTGGGCAAGGCCGCACGAAGATGAAACGCACATCTTGGTTTTGGGTGAAGGCATGGGCAGGGTCTCCCGCCGGTTGGAGTGAGGCGTGCACGGGTGTGGCGCCCGGTGATGTGTAGGAGCACCCGATGGTGAAACGAAGGGTGAACGCTCGGTTTGTGCAACGACTTGGCACGAGTTCTTAGGTGACTCGGGTGAGTGCCCGTCCGTCGTGCAAGTGTGCACGGTGTGACTTTTGGTGAAGTGTTGAGATTGAGGACGAAGGTGTGTCTCGTGCAGAGGCGTCTGTGTGTGGCGACTTGGAGGCGCGCCCAAGTTGGGCAAACAACACGATCGTGCGACAAGGTGAACGAAAGGTTGGTGAGTCGTGCGACGACCGTGCGGAGGCACCGACGAGCTAGGCAACCTAGTTTGCCGAAGATTGTAAACTTGGCTAAGTATGAAACTTGGTGTTTCCAAGTATACTTGTAAAGCTTTGTAATATTGAAAGACTGTATAATATATTATCGGGTAGACTCATTGTTCAGGGAGTTGCCCCTCCCTTTATATTGTGCAATTGTGTTCTCGTTTATAATTGCTAATGATAATGAATGTGTATGGGTGTTCATTGGTATAAAGGAAAACATTAATAATACTTGGTTGTGAAACACAAATTAAGTAGAATAAGTGGTTAGGCGTAGTCCACGAACATAAGTATTGGTGAAAAGAAAGTGTTCGGTGGTGCTGCACCTCGCCTAGAGCGGTTGAAAGACTACCGCAGGCTTGGGGGCGTGACACGAGGTGTGTGAATATGAATTGGTTTTTTCAGAATCGCAAAAAAGACTTTTTAAGAATGTACGAAGACCACTACACACACATCAAACATTATTATTTAACAAGGTTACATAGTTAGCGTTTCTTGCTATTTAGTTTAATAAAATATTGTGTGTGAATACGAATTTTTTTATTTTTTTATTTTTAATCAGAATCGCAAAAAAGACTTTTTAAGAATGTACGAAGACGATTACGCACACATCAAACATTATTATTTAACAAGGTTATGTAGTTAGTGTTTCCTACTGTTTAGTTTAATAATATTTTAATGTCATGATGTGTTGTAGTACTCCAAACAATAATAAAATTGTAAAATGAATTATATAAATATTTGTTTAACTTTTTTTATTAATTTTTTAATATAGTTAAATATTTTTTGGTAGATAAAAGTTTTAGATATATATATATATATATATATATATATAATTGACATTGAAGAGAATGATCACAAGTTAATAATTATTTATTTAATATTGAATAATGACAATTTTTTTATATAATGTTCATATTATAATACACATGTCATTTCATTAAAATATAGATTGATATAATGAGAAATTGTACACATGTTATTTTTACATATTTTTTTCAAATTTATATTTTTAAATTTATTTTTTTTAAATTAAAAAAATATATTCAATACTTTCCACCAATGAAAAAATGAAGTTTTTGAATTTAATTACAAATCATTTGTGTTTACGGTACATAGTAATTAATATATAATGTTATTTTTCAAATTATTTATATTTATTATACATACTAATTAATAATAGAGTATACAAAAGTCAATTTTTGTCATCATTACAGAATAAAAAGAGAGACATTTCAATCAATCATATTTGAGATAAATAGAAATAAATTTTATTTAAAAATAATAAATTTTATCTCATAATATTAAATTTAGATAGATTTTAAATTTTTTTAGTCAAAACAAAATTAATAACAAATCAATGAAAAAATGAATACGTTATATCTTGCGAGCCGCAAGTATAATAATAAAAAAAACTAATCAAACCAATCAAATTTTTAATAAATAAAATTAATATATTTAAAAAAATAAATTATTTATGTTTTATAATATAAATCTTGTTGAATTGAGGCTTCTGAGATCCATATCAAGTTTATGAAAAAATGCTTGGGCGTAAGTCACATGATATTACATTTGTCGACGCGTTTCAAACCAACCAACCAGTGTGGTTCATCGTTGGAACGAGTTGAAGAATCAAATGTAAGTTGCATGTTAAATAGTTAGAATATTGGAGGTCCTACTCTAACTATTTAACAAGCAGCCTACATTTGATTCTTCAACTCGTCCTGACGAAAAACCACAGCCAAATTTTTTTCTCATAGATATAAATCTTATATATTTTAGTTTTATGTTTAATTAATATTATATTTAATGAAAACGTAAGATAATAAAAAATCAACGCAGAATCGATTACCCCTGCTTGCGGCAGAATGAGATGAATTAAGTTCCAGAAAATTTTAACAGTCTGAGTGAAATTGACACGTCATTAAAGAAGGCCGATTCGAAATAAAAGACATTATGATCCATCACATTAAAGAGTGTATAAGAGAATCCATTCTCATCATCGTAATATCTAACAACTGCCATTAAAGAGTGTTCAGTTCTTGCAGCACGATGATGAGAGAATCCATTCTCATCATTGTAATATCTAACAGTCCATATTTCATCATAGCATGATACATGACTTTTTGAATCGCTATAAATTTGCTACAGTTAAGTCTTTATATTTAAATGACACGCAAGTACGGTGTACATCTTTTCTCATCACATCATGAACGTTTCTTTCGATAAATGAATGAATTTCTATGGACTTCTCTTAGAAACATGAGAGGAACTTTCTATTTTCTTAAAGAGTATTTGAATAAATAAAAGGTTGTTAAACCATTGGTGGTAATATTAGTTGGTAATTTTAAGTTATATCAATCCGATTTTAAATTGCGATATATAAATTTTTTTAATCAATAACATGGTTGGGTTAAATAGTTCAATAAGTTGAGTTAATCTTTAAGATTAGAATACTTAATACTTGATTGGTGAAGGAATGAATAAGTTTTTGATGGTGAAGGAATTTTATATTGTAATTGGAAAAAATATATATTTGCCTAATCAAATGCGTAACAATTTTAGTGAACTATTTTATAACAAAAAAAAATTTGCCAAATGAAAAATGTTAGGGTTGGGATTAAATTTCCACAATCCTATTTAAAAGAATGATTAAAGTTGAATAAAAAATATAACAATCAGAAATCTTATATGAAAACTAAAGTACGTAAACAAAGATCTCTTCTTTTTTCTTTTCACTTGGAAGAGTGATTAAAGTTGAAACAAAAGTACAACAATTGAAGATTTTATATGAAAACTAAAGTACAAAACAAATATACCTTTCCCTAGTGGGTGAAAAGAGCAATAGATAATCTCAAAGGGCTTTTATGCTTTAAAAAAACAGTCTATTTTGACAAAAATTTTGTTAGAAGTTGTTGTGGCCACCGACAACCCCCTCCTTCTTTAGTATTAGCAGTAACACTAAACAAGTGGGGACCCTTAATAAAAAATTCGAAATATACTCCTTAAAAATACATCGCACAGAGAAAAGTAAAACATTTCTTTATGAGCACAATAAAAAACTGCGAAGAAGCGACGCGAAATTCATCGCATCACATACATTAAGAAGTGCCCATAAATGAAGATCTTAAAAAATTTGCGATGGCCGATATGCGACATCGCATAAACAGCACACAATAACTTAACAAATTGCAACGATCTGTGATCTGCGATCTTGCGATAAACGCAATGCTGCGATCTTGCAATAAACGCGATGCTACGATCTTGCGATAAACGCGATGCTGCGATGCGAGTCGCAAAAATCACCCATCGCAAATTTTCCTCAGCTCAGCATTCAAGAAAAGTTGTCCCTAAACCAAAAATTGGGCGCGCGCCTTAAAGGAAATTAATGAATGTACGCCAAAGTATTCATGAAGGACAGTTTTGTGTTTTTCGAAGAGTCAATTCACTATGGGTGCCATGATTTTATACATTTGTAGAGCTTAGAGCTTTCGTGTCAAAATTTACTATCATTACTCTTTTCCTTTGCGTGAACTGCAGGAATAAAAAACAGGAAACAACATGAAGCAATGTGCAGGAAACATCTAAAGGAAAAGGGGAAAGCATCAATGCTCGGAGAACAGAGAAGAGATGTCCTCATAAACGGATACCGCATGCAACAGAAAAGCAGATTTCAGAGTATTACTAAACAGATGCTGATATCAATAGGCGATTCGACACTCAAGGTCAAAAGCTCACAAAAGCAGCATGTTTACAAAATTCTGAAGCTTATGCCCAGTAAAGGAAAAAACGCTAAAGGCGGAAAACGCACCAGAAAGGCTCGGATCAAATAACGGAGGCAGTTTTCGATGCGCGATTAGCGCCTAGCGCTAATCGCGTATCGCTAAGAAAATTGTTCAGAAAGCAAAGTCCCGAACTTGCTTAGTCATCCACGAGTCCGAAAACCGAGATAGCAAAAGCAGAAGCAATTTGAGAGAAATTTGGGTTGTTACCAAGTATATACGCAGTAAATTCACCCAGCCAGAGGATGATTCCCAAAAATATCTTCTAGTTTACTAAAAAGTGGTGCCAACGCTTGCCATTTCTATTTGCGTAGCTCAAGCAAAAGCAAAAAACAACCAGCCGACTCTTCCCAGGCAAATGTTGCATGCTCGCAACATTAAGGAGCAAATGCAGAAATAGTTAGGAATTAGATTCAATTTTTAGAAATAAGTTTGCTTAGATAAAGGGCGGTCATTTAAACCGTATCCTAAATTTATGTAATTAAGTTATTTAGTTAGCAGTATTTAAACCCTTCTCATGCATTTAGAGAAGGGTCCAGAAATTTGTCAAAAACTTGTCCTCAGAACATGCACTTTTGCACCCTCAGAGGAGGTTTTGATGAATGAATGGATCAAGGTTTATTGATGTTTGCATTTGATATATGCTACTAATGTTGCACTTCTGTACTCTTGGTAGATATTAGAACAAGGAGAGATAAATCATTGTTGCTTGAAACTTATGAGTAGGACCAGTCATACATGGTACTTTTATCTCTTGACCATTTCTGCTTATATTCTTAAAGTGATATACAGTTTTTAGTTGTTTATATGTTATTGCATGAATGTTTGAGTTACCATTTGGCACTTTTGTACAGTGGAGCCATTTATTTATGTTTGATATATGAATAACTTATTATGCGATATGTTGTTCACAACTGTTTTGCCTAAATTTTTATGCAAAGTGGTTCATCTTAATTGATTTCCATTCTTATGATAGTTGAATGATTTTTATTACCAGTTATTATTTGAAATCTCTTTAGATCGCATAATAGAAGAAATACATCCCGGGTTAGCATAGATTAGATGTGTTGTTTTCATTAGATTACAATAGCATAGAATTATATTAAAGTAGCTTAGATTAGAACTCTTAGATCAGCATCATCCAACTCTGCACACACACACACCCTTAGATTGGGAAACTGGTCCCATTATCCCCAGTCGGACCCGCTATACCAAACGGATAAGGAGCTGCCAACCAAGGTCTGGACCAGGCGGGTATCCCCCCTGTTGTCGACCCGATTTTCGGGGCTTCAACATATTTGGCGCTAGAAGGAGGGCCT
The DNA here is from genome assembly GCA_031772625.1 of Pinus tabuliformis. NCBI lineage: Eukaryota > Viridiplantae > Streptophyta > Pinopsida > Pinales > Pinaceae > Pinus > Pinus tabuliformis. The sequence goes on from CM062820.1 coordinate 335,657,441, forward strand.
GAACTATGAATGGCACCTAAATCAAAATCTAAATACCATTCTGAGAGTAAATCGCCCTCATCATCTCCCCCAACTTCTCCAGTATATTTAAATCCAGAGTCAGAAGTCGCTCAAGTATCAATCGCTGCTACACACCCTGATATTTCAGACCAATCTACCATTAAACCTCCTGGAGTTGAATCTCTGATTCACAAACTTCAGGGATTTTCCATTTCTCCTTAGAGGTTTGATAAATCTCAAAGCAGTGTGACTTCGCAGTACAATCCTGCTCATCTCCTAACCAGGTTAAAGAGTGAAAAAGTTGGCATCCAGCCAACTGAGTTGCCTCTTCCCACCAGGAAAAGAGCGAGGAAATCACCACAAGAGTCTGACAGTGAGAATCTTTCGTCTACATCGCCCATTTCAACTACCTCACCGCGAAGTCAACCACCCACACCTCCATTCCAAACCATCATCCATCCGTCTACCAGAACTCCCACAACCCCTCTTCGATCATCTACGATCATAGTATCCTCATCTTCCCAGCCACAGAGATCATCTTCTGCATTTTTCTCTACTAGCAGCTCAACGATGGCCCAGTCTCCATGGAACAACCCTGGGGCAGTTTTAATGCCCGCGCCCTTGAGTCAAATACCGGCCCATCTTGAGAAATGGCTGCCCAAATTCAATCCAGAAGCAGGCATGCTAGCAGAAGAACACATAAATAATTTCATGCTTTTTATCAATCTCAACGGAGTTACTAACGAAGATGCTGTTGTTTGGCTTTTTCCCTATACACTGCGAGGGACAGTCAGGTCATGGTATTTTTCATTACCCTCCGGGTCTATTACAAGTTGGGATATCTTCCAGAATCAATTCCTTATCAAGTTTGGTGATGACAGATTAACGACAACATTAATCAATGACCTATCCAATCTTAAGGCCCAAGCTAAAGAACCTATCAAAGATTTCGATTTACGGTTCAATAAAATTCTCAACAAAATTCCTACTGCTTCCCAACCCAGCGAAGAAGTACGATGTGAATGGTATATTACTGCTTTACCATCAAACATAGCAATCTTCGTGGATAGAGCAAATAAAACAACCTTAGTTGAAAACATGACAGAGGCGATAGCAGTAGAGAAACACGTAATAGCCCTGGAAAAGAGATCCGCGATAGAGGAACGCAAGTCTAAAAAAGTCACCTTCAAGGAAGACTCCAAGAAGAAACAAACAAAAGACCCTTTCGATTTGGAAGGATTGCAGAAAGTATTAAAGACCATGTCTAATGAGATGGTTGACATAAAAAAACAAGTAGCAGAAACTTCTTTAAAAAATCCCTACAGAGCTTTTAAAAGAGGTCCTTCAACGGATGCAAAACCACCCAATGCTATCTCCAATGCTGAAACTGAGGAAGAGGAAGAAGAAGAAAGTGCCACTGAAGGGCAGACCGATGACGAAGAAGTTGTGGAATTACAAGGAATGTGGGATTTCATCCTCCCACAAGAAGAAGATCAAGAAGTATTTCCGGTTAGCATACGAAGCAAAAATCAGCTTGATCCTCCCCAAACTACCCCTAAGCAGAAGAACGCAAGCCCTACAACAAAAGATAAAGTCGCAATAAAGAAAACAACCACTAAAGCAACTCAATCTAGCCCAGTCCAAGCAGATCAAACAACTCCATCAAAAACACTGATAGTGTCGAATGAAATGGAGTACAATATTATTGATGACATGAAAAAGACTAGGGCTAATATTACCCTTTATGAATTGAGCAAATTGAAGCATCAACAGAAGATAATGATGAAAGAATTACATGCCGTGCCTATTGTACCTTTGCCTACCGTTGTACTCTCTCAAGCTTCCCACAACATGGGAATACCTCCAACTAACGCGATCAATAAGATTGATCCAAATGATATCGCCTTGATTGGAGGAAGATCAAGATCTCACACTCCCCCGTTTCTTCTCACTTATGAAATTTTCAATAAAAATGTGCACAATTGTTTGGTAGATTCCGGTGCTTCATCGAATATTTTACCCAGATCAATATGTGCTAAGTTAAATGTTCAACCACAAAAATCCGCAGTGCGCATAGTTCAGCTTGATCGATCTCAAGTCGAAGTGATTGGTGAAATTAATCAAGTAACCATAAGATTGTCATCTAACCCGAAGGTATGTCAGGTTATTGACATTCTAGTGGCTGATATCCCAGAATTCTATGGCTTAATTCTTAGCAGGGATTGGTCCGAGAAACTCCATGGATACTTTGCAACCGACTGGTCGCACATGTGGTTACCCTACAACGGTAAACCGAATCAAATAAAGGTTGAACGAGAGTTACACTAGAAGTACATAGTAACGGAATTAGAGGGAGAAAATGAAGCAGTATCGTATAACAGCAGTATCATAGGAAATTACTCGGTAGATTCTTTTCTCGATAATTTCAATGCTCACACATCACCTTACTTAGAAAATTCAGTTTTGTCCCAAGTCGAAAATTTTTCCCAAACTGATAGTTCAAAGTGTGTTAATTTTGTAGATAAACCTGTAAATACATCTTTGTTTTGGAAATTATATTTCGATGGCTCTAAATCTAACGAAGGAGCAGGAGCAGGATGCGTTCTGATTAGTCCAGAAGGAAACAAGACCATGCTTATGTGCAGACTCGAATTCAATTGCACAAACAATACAGCAGAATATGAGGCCTTGGTGCAAGGCCTATACAAAGCAATCGGGTTAAACGTCAAGTATCTTCAAGTCTTCGGAGACTCTGAGATTATCGTCAAACAGGTACGTAACACTATACATTGCCTATCAGGTCATTTAAAACACTATCAATCTTTAGTACAAGATCTGACTGAGCATTTCATAGCATTTAATATTTCTTCAATCCCAAGACTCCAAAACGCAAGTGCAGACCTTTTGGCTAATGTAGCCTCTAGGCTTATTCCCTCCGAAGATTTTAGTCCAGATAGATTCTCAATAGAATTAATCTTTAGACCGTCCATCCCTGACAACATTACAAATTGGAGAGTATTCAATGACGATCCTGATATTGTAAATTTCCTCACTTCTGAAGGATCCTACTCCAATCAGATAATTGACGAAGACCATCACGATCGACAAATACAACAAAATAGCACTGATAATGCTATACCTAAATCGGTGGTTAAGTTAGAAGACTTATACGATTTAAAAAATCGGTTTAAAAGGTCTACCAATTCAAAGCTCTATAGTCCAACTCTGAACTACGAATTAGTAAACCTAGGAACCGATGATAAACCACAAAACGTTAATCTAGACATCGGCCTAGTCCCTGAAGAAAAACTAGCGTATATTCGTCTTTTGAGACAATATAAAAATGTTTTTGCCTGGAATTACGATGAGCTGAAGACGTATGACACTTCTATCATTCAGCATATTATTCCTATGATTGACAACGAAAAACCTGTACAATAGAAACTGAGAAAGGTCCACCCCAATTTAGAAAATCAGATAAAAATTGAGTTAAATAAGTTATTAAAAGCCAGAATAATTTTCCCTGTCAGACATTCCAAATGGGTCTCCAATACGGTACCCGTTAGAAAGAAAAACGAAGATATTAGAATCTGTATCGATTTTTGGAATCTTAACAAAGCCTGTCAAAAAGGCAATTTTCCTCTTCCACCTATGGAACAGATATTACACGCAGTAGCAGGCTCAGAACTGATGTCTTTCTTGGACGGATTTTCCAGATATAATCAAGTGCTAGTGCATCCCGACGATCAGTTGAAAACCACATTCAGAACTAAATGGGGCACATATGCATATCAGAAGATGCCATTTGGTTTGATTAATGCCGGCGCTACATTTCAAAGAGCCATGGACATCGCATTTAAGGGTTTAGTCAATAAATCTATAGTAATTTATTTGGATGATATAACAGTGTACTCCAAGAAGCGAAGCGACCATCTCAAATATTTAAAACAAATCTTTCAACGATGTTTAAGGTATGGGATTTCACTTAACCCAAAGAAATTTTTTTTCTCATTAAGTGAAGGAAAACTTCTAGGATTCATAGTGTCAAAATCCGGTATTCACATTGATCCTGACAGAATCAAAGAAATCTCTGAGATATCTCTACCTCATAATAAAAAAGCCATGCAATCTTTCCTTGGTCAAATCAATTTTGTAAAGAGATTTGTCCCAGATTTTTCACGAATTGTGTCTCCTTTGCAAACCATGATTAAAAAGAATTCAAATTTCAAATGGGGTCAAGATGAACATGAAGCATTCAACCTTATCAAACAAGCTATTATTAATGCTCCATCTTTAGCAACCCCAAATTTTTCAGAATCTTTTGTTTTATACACATTTGCCTCAGAGAAATCATATGCTGCGATTCTAACTCAAGCAAAATGAAGAAAAAGAGGAAACTCCAATTGCATTTTTTAGCTCAAATTTACAAGGTGCTGAACTCAATTATTCAGACGTGGAAAAACAAGTCTATGCTGTTTTCAAAGTGGTCAAATATTTCAGACCTTTCTTGCTTAAAACCCATACTAAGATCATAGTACCGTTTCCAGCGGTAAGAAATCTTCTAGTACAGAAGGATATGGGCGAGAAAAGAGCAAATTGGATCACTGCTTTACAGGAATACGACCTTGAGATCAAACCAGCAAACATTGTAAGAGGTCAAGGCTTCTCCAAAATGTTGGCTAGAGCATTGCAAATATCTGAAATTTCATCTGAAGAGATACAAATGTATGAGGTAAGCCTAAACGATGCAGAATCATTGTATGCTGATACCATTTATTATCTTAAGAACAGGTATGCTCCATCACACCTGGATCACACTAAGAAAAGAGCTCTGAGATTGAAAGCTAAACAATATCAGCTCATAAATGATATTCTTTTTAAAAAGAATTATGATTCTATTTTTCTTAGATGTCTTGAAAAAACTGAAGCTGAAAAAGTTTTGCAGGAACTCCATGATGGACCAGCAGGCGGACACTATGTTGGAGATGCTACTGCACATAAAATTTTACGTGCAGGATATTACTTGCCTACGTTGTTCAAAGATTCACACAGTTACGTGAGGAAATGTCAAGTCTGCCAAACTACTGCTGTAAGACAAAAGAAGTCGTCCCTGCCACTACAACCGGTAAACATCGAGCAACCATTCAGTCAGTGGGGCTTGGACATAATAGGTGAGATCATTCCTCACTCTTCTAAGCACCATAGATACATCCTCACGGCAACAGATTATTTTACTAAATGGGTAGAAGCAGTTCCTCTCAAGACAGCTAATTCTGAAAATATTATCGAATTCATAGATCAATTTATAATCACTAGGTTTAGATTTCCAACGGCTTTAATGTTTGATAATGCATCATACTTTTCTGGAAATGCAATGACTAAGTTTGCACTTAAAAGAGGGTTCAAACTAAAATATTCGGCCAATTACTATCCGCAAGGTAATGGGTTAGCTGAGTCAACAAATAAAAACTTAATCAGGATTATTAAAAGAACAGTTGACCAGAACTAAAAGAATTGGCATAAAGCTTTGGTAAATGCTTTATGGGCAGATAGAATAACGAAAAAAGCTTCGATCGACACTTCCCCCTTTAATTTAGTTTATGGGAAAGAAGTGGTTCTTCCAACTCACTTAGTCATTCCCTCTTTGTCTTTAATACAATACATTGATGAAGTACCTATTTCCTCCATACAACTAAGACAAATGGAAATAATTAAATTAGAAGAGCAACGAGAACAAGCTAAGAAAACCCATGCTCATCATCAAGCGCTAATAAAATCCTCTTTTGATTCAAACATAATGACCAGAAAAAATTTTCAGATGGGAGATTTAGTTTTAAAATGGGATAAAGCTCATGAAGAAAAGGGCAAACATACAAAATTTCAAAAGATGTGGCTTGGTCCTTTTCAGATTGTTGAAGTCATAGGTCCATCAACGTTTGTCTTACAGGATTTAGCAGGTAGAAGGGATTCTTTGCCTGTTAATGGACAAATCCTTAAAATATATTTTCCATAGAAGATTATTCTTCTATTTTGTAGAATAGTTTTATTTTTCTTTTCTTTTTCATAATAAAACCAGTTGTAAATGGTTACTACTGGTATTCACGAAAAGACACCAATTCTCTTTCAGATTTTGAGCTTTTCGCTTGTATAAATAGAAAATTTTTGAAAATCTGATCTTTATTATTGACAGATACAGTTAAAAACTTTAGCCTAGATATGATACTAGTTTCAACTTCAAAAAATTTGATGAAAGCAACCTTTAGCGAAGAAATTGTTTTATATCAGCACAATGAAAGGTATCAATAACAAAATAAAGATTCTCTGTAAAACTGTTGTTTTCAAACTCTATTATTGTCGTCTAGAGCTTTCTTAAGGAAAACAATGATTTCCTCCTTGTTAAAGAAAATCGCAGCATTCAGAGGGACAATCCAGGAAACACTATATCTCAAAGAATAAGAGGTCTCATCATGAGCCGGCTTACCATGATCACAGATATTATAACTTTGCTGACTTTGCCAAACACTGTCCATCAAAACAGGGAAATGACTCAAGATTGTTGAAATCAAAAGACAAGGGGTCTCATCACGAGCCAGCTTGTTCAGCAAAAGTGTAAATCAAGTGAATGACTGTGTCATAATTTGGCTACCAAACCAAGACATTGTTCTTTAAGAATAAAAAAGGAAAAAGTGTCAATGTGGATTTTTCTTTGAAGGTTGTAGATAACTTTAAGCAGGATAAAGGATCATTGCTGGGTAACAGGAAACCCTGTCGAGACTATGGACGCCTGCTGGCAGCAGAGGTTCTACCTACGACAAACGAGCATATTTTAAAGCTAGCACACAGAGAAGACTTTATTTTATCTTTACAAGACCAAGTAATGGCTGATATAAATACAAGGACAAGCCTGAGGAAACAAACAATTAGAATAGAAAAAGGTTGAAACCAAATATCATTGATAGAATAAGGCATAATGTACTCTATCTGTCCATAACAAAGTTTAGATTTATGAAAATTTTTCCGTTTTGGAAGTTTAAAAAATTCAATAGAAAAGCAGAGATAATTGGTTCTTCCAAGTGAATCGCCATTGTTGTGGCCATCGACAACCCCCCTCCTTCTTTAGTATTAGCAATAACACTAAACAAGTGGGGACCCTTAATAAAAACTTCAAAAAAAAATTATAATTTTTTTTTTGTATTATACTCCTTAAAAATACATCGCACGGAGAAGAGTAAAACATTTCTTTATGAGCACAATAAAATCTGCGAAGAAGCGACGCGAAATTCATCGCATCGCATACATTAAGAAGCGCCCATAAATGAAGATCTTAAAAAATTTGCGATGGCCGATATGCGACATCGCATAAACAACACACAATAACTTAACAAATTGCAACGATCTGCGATCTTGCGATAAACGTGATGCTGCGATCTTGCGATAAACGCGATCTGCGATCTTGCGATAAACGCGATGCTACGATCTTGCGATAAACACGATGCTGCGATGCGAGTCGCAGAAATCACCCATCGCAAATTTTCCTCGGCTCAGCATTCAAGAAAATTTGTCCCTAAACCAAAAATTGGGCGCGCGCCTTAAAGGAAATTAATGAATGTACGCCAAAGTATTCATGAAGGACAGTTTTGTGTTTTTCGAAGAGTCAGTTCACTATGGGTGCCATGATTTTATACATTCGTAGAGCTTAGAGCTTTCGTGTCAAAATTTATTATCATTACTCTTTTCCTTTGCGTGAACTGCAGGAATAAAAAACAGGAAACAACATGAAGCAATGTGCAGGAAACATCTAAAGGAAAAGGGGAAAGCGTCAATGCTCGGAGAACAGAGAAGAGATGTCCTCATAAACGGATACCGCATGCAACAGAAACGCAGATTTCAGAGTATTATTGAACAGACGCTGATATCAATAGGCAATTCGACACTCAAGGTCAAAAGCTCACAAAAGCAGCATGTTTACAAAATTCTGAAGCTTATGCCCAGTAAAGGCGGAAAACGCACCAGAAAGGCCCGGATCAAAGAATGGAGGCAGTTTTCGATGTGCGCTAATCGCTAAGAAAATTGTTCAGAAAGCAAAGTCCCTAACTTGTCATCCACGAGTCCGGAAACCGAGATAGAAAAAGCAGAAGTAATTTGAGAGAAATTTGGGTTGTTACCAAGTATATACGCAGTAAATTCACCCAGCCAGAGGATGATTCCCAAAAATATCTTCTAGTTTACTAAAAAGTGGTGCCAGTGCTTGCCATTTCTATTTGCGTAGCTCAAGCAAAAGCAGAAAACAACCAGCCGACTCTTCCCAGGCAAATGTTGCATGCTCGCAACATTAAGGAGCAAATGCAGAAATAGTTAGGAATTAGATTCAATTTTTAGAAATAAGTTTGCTTAGATAAAGGGCAGTCATTTAAACCGTATCCTAAATTTATGTAATTAAGTTATTTAGTTAGCAGTATTTAAACCCTTCTCATGCATTTAGAGAAGGGTCCAGAAATTTGTCAAAAACTTGTCCTCAGAACATGCACTTTTGCACCCTCAGAGGAGGTTTTGATGAATGAATGGATCAAGGTTTATTGATGTTTGCATTTGATATCTGCTACTGATGTTGCACTTCTGTACTCTTGGTAGATTTTAGAACAAGGAGAGATAAATCATTGTTGCTTGAAGCTTATGAGTAGGACCAGTCATACATGGTACTTTTATCTCTTGACCATTTCTGCTTATATTCTTAAAGTGATATACAGTTTTTAGTTGTTTATATGTTATTACATGAATGTTTGAGTTACCATTTGGCACTTTTGTACGGTGGAGCCATTTATTTATGTTTGATATATGAATAACTTATTATGCGATATGCTGTTCACAACTGTTTTGCCTAACTTTTTATGCAAAGTGGTTCATCTTAATTGATTTCCATTCTTATGATAGCTGAATGATCTTTACTACCAGTGATTATTTGAAATCTCTTTAGATCACATATTAGAAGAAATACATCCCGATTTAGCATAGATTAGATGTGTTGTTTTCATTAGATTACAATAGCATAGAATTAGATTAAAGTAGCTTAGATTAGAACTCTTAGATCAGCATCATCCAACTCTGCACACACACACACACCCTTAGATTGGGAAACTGGTCCCATTATCCCCAGTCGAACCCGCTATACCAAACGGATAAGGAGCTGCCAACCAAGGTCCGAACCGGGCGGGTCTCCCCCTTGTTGTCGACCCGATTTTCGGGGTTTCAACAGAAGTGTAATAAGAAGAATCTTAAAAAAATCACAACGGAAAATCTAATGAGAGATGGTGGGTAGGATATTTAGAGAGAGAGGGAGAGGGAGAGGGAGAGGGAGGGGTTAAGCGTTTTAGTTAAATATTTTCCATAATAATAAAATGAAAAGATAAATTCATATAAAGTGGTTTTTCTTATTTTTCACTTGAATTTCAAGTATAAATATTTATGTAAATGTGTGAATAATGCATGATTAGATTTATTGATATTTTATATAGTTCTCATGAATAAATATAAATTGTATAGTAGATATAATTCTATTGTATGATTTTGATTGCAAGAATACTTCAATCTAATTACATCAATAACCATCTTAGAAAAACTAAAATAAACATTTAAAATTATTGTTTTTAACATTGGCTTTTCCCCATAGCACAAAGAAAATAAAGGAATAAGGCGTGGAAAAAGTGAGAGGGTTATCTTTGATCTCAAGGTAAAACATGAAACAAGTTTTAAGTGAGGTTTAACTTACTCATCTAAAAATAAATCTAAGAGATTGGCTAATTTCAAAGGTCTTAAGGCTCTTGATGCTAGACGATTAAGAGCATCTTGTTAACAAGAGACTCATAGATCATCATTAGACATCTATGTCATTCCTCCACTATCAAGGATTACAACAAAAAGAGGGTTATCCTCATAATTCAAAAGAGAAAAAGGCAGTTTGAGTTAGTAGACTTCTTCCATATGTTAAGGGATCATAATAAACAAGTAGACCACATAACTAATGATGTAACTCATTTGGATGTGAGAATTTTGAGAATAAAAGGGGAAGTAATGTCCTCATCACATTAATGAATGATAAGCATAAAGGAAGTTTACAATGAAGGACACAAGGAAAGACAAGTGACACAATGCATTTAATGTCAGGAGATGAACATTAACACCCCTTTGCTATAAAGACCTTCACATATTTACGCTCGATGGTGGATCAAATTCATAAAGGATAGATGCAATTATTTTGTAGGTTAGCGTAGTTTTTTTCTCATTGGCTAGTATTAGGTCTAGGGATGAGTAAGAGCTCTATGCCTAGACCCTTCCTTTGTGAACTTCCCAATGTTATGTTGGACCATGTATCTCCTTTATAGGGTTATCGGAACCTCCATGTTGATGACTTAGGTTTGGGCAAGAACAAGACCATTACATGTTAATACCAATGCCATCTCATGTGTAGTCCTTAGCAAGGCTTGGGAGAACAAGAGAATGGCTACACATAGTTACCCTAGTTGCTATATTTTTTATAAGGCTTTGAAGTTGTGTCAAATTTTGAGGAGAGACTACGTGCTTTTGGCTAATAATCAAGTAATTGTCTCCCGCTTGAACAATAGACAATATAATAAAGAAGAAGCGCAAAATTTAGGACATGTAGAGATATTGGATATTGCAACCTAATAGAAAAGGAAAATTGAGATGCTTGAAGTTGAATGTAGCATGATTTACCAATTGATCTTGGGTAATTAACCAAAATTTTTAAGTTTGTGTGATCACATGCAAAGATGTGAATTGGATCTACCCTATATATTGCAAAAGGCGAAGAAATAGGTCAACAAAATGTGGAAATGAAACATGTGGAATAAAAACTCAAGCTACTAACATAAGCCATGCAAGAAGCCCGTAGTAAATATATAGTTTTTTAATTCCAAGTTTTGATTTTACACCAAATATTTAGAATATATACTAATAGGCAAACATAGTAATAGTAAAACAATTAAATTTCTTGAGAATTATTTTAAATTTTAAACTGTTTCAAAAATACTCACCTTTTTTTGTATTATTATATTGTATAATAAAATTACAACAACCTTTTAATATAAATTTTAAATTATTTATTTTTATTTTTAATCAGTTATATATTATTATTATTATTATTATTATTATTATCCAATTTTAAGGTCACAACCAAGCCAGACACCAAATTGGTGTATGAGAGCCCCTTGTTTGTGGGAGTTATATATATTAAAAATAACTCAATCCTAAAATTAATTTATATAATTTCAATTTTTATTTTTGTTTTTAGAAAAAATATTTTTAATAATTTTGTGAAGTTTATAAATACAATGACATTTTCATATATTTTTGAAAGTTTTTTTTGTGTGAACTAAGACTATTTGCATTCATAATAAAAATAAAGATTTAAATAGAGAGTATCACAATCTCCACGTCATCAAGCCCAAAAAATCTAAGGAACCTGAAATGACTACTCGCCCCCATTCCATGGAGAGAGCAAAGGATGCTCCTCAGTACAAGATTAACCAAATTAACAGCCCATACAAAGAATATATACCATATAGTAAAGGTTTTTTTCAAACCTACTATATGGAAAACAAACCATAGAAATAGAATAATCAGGGTAACTAGCTTCCACAACAACCTTTGCAAAAGATACGGAGCAAGACTTCATTCCAAGAAGCATGAAGGACCCGAATGATATCAAAAGGAGACAATAGATATCAATAAGATTGACAACTAGAGCTCTCTAAAATGACCTCATGCATAGATACAACATTGAATAATATAACCAACCATATAGCTTGTAAATCGTACAGTACTCGCCACCAACGAAATAAGTCTTCTATAGAACATAAACCATATTACCAGATAGCCAAAGGTAAGATACGTCCATGTTGCAAAGAAGAACGCGCTACAAAGTTTTCTAGCTCAGAAAAATAAGAATGCAGTGAGGCGTAGGAAAGACCATAAAGGTAGGATCAAACACAATACTCCACAGAGAAACATGCAAACCATATCGAACAACCCCAAATAAGAGACAAACTACCACCGAATCAGGAACATAGTACCAAAAATTAGAGTCCCTCAATTGCACACAACAAACACAAGATACCAACTTCACCATTTGAGAAATCCATAAGAAAAGTAATAGTGAACTAAATAATGTGCATGTTGACATCCAATAAGCAAAGATCTTAATATGAGCACATTTCACTTCATAACCAAAATAGTAAGCAGATCACCTTAGAAAAACGATAGTTGTAGGAAGCATCATCCAAAAATTGTAAAGAAAAAAATTATGAATCCCACCACCATCAGTCCTGGTCAGAGGAAATGATAGTATAAGTTTGACCATGATCAACCAGAGGATCGATGAGATCTACTAAAGCAGAGTCACTTACCAAGAAGCCTTCTACACGAGCCAAACGAGAGTCAACATTATCCAAAAGAAACCTAAGATTGTGAATCATTTGTTTCATATCTTCCATAGAGGAGAAAATATTGTAGGACTCCACATGTTTGTCTTTGAACATCAAGCAAAACAGAGTGCCATTTGTTGGTGTAAGGCCAACGAATTCATGAAATGAATCCTTCGCTACCTAAATTTGATAGGGTCCGGTACTCATTCCATATCCTCACCCACCAGTTCAGAATATGAATGGTAAGGCCTATCTGTGACATCTTTACTTACCAACAATAAAATCTTCCTCCTAACCTACAAAGGAACAACATCAATAAAAGTAGTGATAGGGTCATAGGAAAAAGGTCGACTTCTTTTAATTCCAACATTGTCGCCTCCACCTCTCCAACTAGCCATCCTTTGTTTAGGATCCACAATCAAGTACACAAGTAAACCACCAAGAGTAGATAACTGGTATCATCACAGTTGTGAGAGAAAAACATAGTAGCGTGTTAAATACATTATTAAAAATAATACTTGATTTGGTGATAGCTCTATATGTCTATTTGTTTCAGCTTTATTTTGGTTTTAAACTTTCAAGTTCAACTCCGTTTTTGAGTTCAAAACATATTTTTGTTTGATTTTTTGGCATGTTTCTCTTTTTATAATGAACGCCTAATAGGTAGATGAGCAGAGTATTGTGATTGGTAGATGGGACACAAACTTGTTTAACTTCTGCCTATCTAGCTCTTCTTTAGCAATTTAATGTTGCTTTATTTTAATTGTTAGTGTGGGAAAAATGCATCTCATGTTTTAAATAAACACATGTATAGTCATATATCATTGGGGCAAGGCACAGACATGTGAATTACCCCTCCCTATTTAAGCAACGAGTGGTAGCATATCCACTCTGATATCTTGTTAACAGAGACAATATCTTTTATGGACATTAATGTCCTAGCAAAAAACTGAATTGTGAGAGATCAGAGTTGAACGATGTGAATTCACCTGTGAGGTAGGGTGGATTCTGCATTATAAATAGTCCAAGATTTCCTTTCCACAAAAAGGAACTACCAGTTATTTTGATCATGTCTCAATTGTTTCTACCTACTTGCCTAACCATTCATCACTATCCAAAAAACATCCTCTTTCCAATGCAGGGCAGCAAGAAACAAATATGATGCTCTAGAAAAAAGTTAAACTGTAGATCTAGAAGGTTCAGTCTATATTGTATTCCCACAAAAGATGCATGACTATTTCTAATTTTTGTTAGATCGCACAATTCCATTTGAAAGACCATAAACCTGACTGCTAGGCTGTTATAACTTATTAAGGATCAACAACCCAAGTATCTTGGAAAGGATACATAAGAATCTAATATCCATATAGGTTATGCATTGAACTAACACATGAAAATCAACATTTGGGTAGATGATAGGTCACAATGCTATGATAGAAATGCAATTTGTGAATTCCAATTTAAGAATAACAGGAAAGTGGAAGTGCTATAAGAAGAGATCCTCAACTTATGCCAACAAATCTTGTTGTATAGTCTTGTACTTGACTACAAGTTGTTCCTTATGAGATTTTTGGGCCTAAGAATTATCCTTAAAATACATCCACTTTCACTCCATTCACACATTTTCTCACCTCTATTCCACCACCATGTCACCACATCAACTTCACTTTCACCATTAAATGGGTTACCATTGTGTTTTCCAAAACATTATTAATTCTTAGTATTTTTAAGTGAATTTATTGTTAAACTTTAGAAAATAATATCCATATACTTATACCTAACAAATAGAATGAGTTTGTTGACATGTGTAGGTACAAAGGAAGCTTCCAAGGCATCTGTATGTGGCACTCTATGTTCAAATTCGAATTGGAGAAGATCATGGACCTCATGGAGGAGATCATGGAGGATAGAGTTATGTGTCACCATTGGTTGAGAAATATGTGGATCAAAGGAGGGAATAGTGGGTCTACATTTATGAGTTTGTTATCATAGCTTTTGTATAAATAGGAGTGTTATCTCCTTCATTTGTAATCTTCATTTTGTAATCTTAATCTTTAGAATCTTAGAACCTAGTAGAATTTAGAATAGTTTTGGTTTGGATCATATGAGCTTATAGCCATTGTACTTTGAAAATTTTGATGAATAAAATGGAGCTTCTTTGATCCTCTACATTTGACATCTCTTTTGGTGTGTTTGTGAATCCTTGGAAGGATCCCCATTGCCTATCAAGTACACTTTGTTTTGGTAAGCTTTTATTTTATGTTTGTGGATTTCATTAGATTAAATTATTAGGTTCATATGTTTGAAATATTAATGAATGACCTTTTGTAAGAAAGTATTAATGTTTCCTTCAATGAATCTGATTTGTTATTTAATGTTTGATTTCATTAGTTTAAGTTTCTGATTTATATGCTTGAGATATAAATGAATAGTCTCTTGTAAGAGAGCTTTAATATTTCATGCAATCAATCAAAATTGTGTTTAAAGAGATTTAATTTCATTAGTTTAAATAGTTGATTAGAAATATTAATGAACAATCTCCTGTAAGGGAGCTTTAATATTTATTCACCTAGCTTAGTTTAGTTTGTCTCTGAGTCCATATATATTGGATGATCCTCGAAGTTTACTTACCTGGATTGATAGTAAATGAAACTCTATTTTTCATCCACATTTTAGAACCAACAGAGATTATGATGAGTTTCTCTTTCCTTCCATCCAATATTAAAAGATATACAATGATGATATATTTAAAGATGCAACAACAAATAAGAGAACCCAAGCAACTGTCACTTCAGCTTTAGTATTTGAAACCTCTCCAAAGTTTAACCAGATGTAATACGAAATATTTCCAGGGAGGAAAATAGTAGCACCTCCTCCACAAACCCCTGCTTGATGAGCACCATAAAAAAACCCAACATATGCAGAGACAAAGCTGGGAGGAAAAAGAAAGGATCTAAATTTAGGTACCATGTCTATGTTGTGCATTAAGATCTTTTTTGAAGACAGTGTGGTGTAGGGTATGCATTGATGTCTACAGTATGCTAAATTAATTTATGGTGAATGGATTGTAGTCTTGTCGATTTTATTATATGCATTGATATAATGGTCATTCATGTTTATTGATATGGCATTGGTATTGATGGGTTGGTCATTCTAGGGAATGTATGGGTTTATGTATGTGGACTATGGTGAAGGATTTCAATCCTTCACCACATTGTATCCTTCTTAATCCTGCGTTTAAGTTATATATGTGTTGAATTTAATATGAAGCATTGAGTTAAATACATTGTATGTTGTTATCGTAACAGTCACTGGTTCACTTATTTTAGTGTTTTTGACTCCAATTTAACCATACTTAAATAAATCAATAATTTAACCCTTGTTCAAATATGCTAATTAGTTCAATAATTAAACTAGGCGGTAGGGAACGCTAGCTATGCGGCTTTGTTTTCATAATATAATTAGAAGCGTTTGTGTCTTTTTTTTAATTATACATCAGTGATACCTATGAGAAAATGCCTTAGTAGAGGTTAACACATGCCTGCGTGTAACTTTGAGAATATCCAGTGAGGTTTAAGTTATTTATTTCGAATGCAACAAGAAGATGGTATATGAGAAATCCCCTCATGACGACTCCGCTAGTAGCGTTGCAAACTAGCTCCATTTAGGTGTTTATAACTATTCCTCAAGCTACTGAAAGGGTTTTAGATGCGGATTTTCGAAGCTTTTCAGCACACTAGAAAGGGTTTGGGCGTTGTTATGTCCTTTGAGGGTTCAAGACGCGAATTTCCAAGGCATATGAGTCATCAAGGGCTTTTGTACAGAGGGTGGAAAATTGATATTTGAAGAAGAGAATAGGAGACGATGATGATGAGAAAAATTCGATGGCAGAGTTTCCATGGCAACAGATCGATTCAACCACTAATCACTTAGCATGTTTAGTGGTAGAAAGTCATGAACCAGGACCACCTGAAGTAGCGAGGGTCCTTCCTGGTCTATAAGAAGCAACAAACCATACCATATCATTTCGTGGGGGCCTGGGCAGAAATCGATCAGCAAGAAGTAAATAGTAGGAAGCCACTAATGGACTGTTATAAGAGAAAAAATGTCCACTAGTGTATCGGTGGTGGGCCAATTTTGAAGCTACTTTTTGGCTTCAGCTTTAAACAATAGATGTTAGGTCCCTATACTACTAGTGTAACCCCTTATTGTTATTAGTACAACCCCATTATTATATTTTGTGCCCATGTAGTCCTCATATTGTTATTATTGTGCCCCATAAAAGCCCACTATTGTTATTATTGCGCCCTTACATTATTATTGTTATGTCGGCTCTCATTATATTATGACCCCTTAGACTCCTATATATAGAAAGGAGGTCTTGTCATTTGTATCATCCAAGAATTGTTCATTTGTGTAATGTAAAGGAGGTTGCCCCCTCGAAGAGGCTTATTTCTAAGGCGTTGATCTATCTTTTCTATATTTTTGTGAGCTGGTTCCATAACATTTGGTATCAGAGCTTTGGATTCTAGGGTTTCGCTACTCCAAACAAGTCATCGTGGAATTTTTGCTATAACATTTTTTTTGTGACGTTTCAGAAGTGAAAAAAAAAACCCATTTGAGGAGAAATCGCATTGAACCTCGGGTCCGAATTTCAGAGCTTATCTCGCTATATTTTTGGAGAAATGATATGAGGAATTTAGGGTTTTTGCAAGATACATAATTTCATCTAAAACAGGTCATCATGGAAGTTTCACTATAACTTGTTCGCTACGAAGTTTCAGAAGCTAAAAAAAAAACCCATTTTAGAAGAAAGTGGTCTAAACCGCAGATCCGAATTTCAGAGCTTGTCTCGCTATATTTTTGGATATATGATATGAGGAAGTTAGGGTTTTTACAAACTCTCAAATTACATCTTAAACCAGCGACCTTGGGAAAATCGTCATAACTTTTTCTCTGAGCATCAGATTGAAATTTTGTAAGAAGTTACAGAATGGGGACAGACTGTAGTTTCCTGTTCATATTTTTCAGATCTGAAGGTTAAAACAATGACACGTGGCACTTCATACAAGTTAGCTCTTCTGAAAAAGTATATAATCAGGTCATCTTGGGAGAGTGTGCATAACTTTTTGTTGGAGAATCCAATTTCGATAAGACTGGTGGAATTGGAAAGAGGACGCAGAGGGCTACTGCAAGTCGTGATTGTAGAATTGGAAAATCCGAAATTACAGATTTACATTCGTTTCAAGATTGAGCTCCTAAAATCAAGAAAAGGCAATATGAGGAAGTTTGATGGCAAGGATCCGGTAAATTGGATACTACAGATGGAGAAATATTTTGATCTACATGAGGTGCAACTGTTACAAAAGGTACTTATTGCATCTTTATATTTAGAACTGGATCAATTTTTATGGTATAAAGGGTTTTGTTCTCGTAAAGCACTTGTCACTTGGTCAATTTTCACAGAAGAAATGATAGCACATTATGAGGATACAAAGAGTAACACCTTCTTTAGCCAATTAATAAATCTCAAACAAAAGGGTTCAATGGAAGAGCACATTGAGGATTTCAAAAAATTGAATATAAGGGTAAATGATATTCCAAAGAAGAAAAGTATTGATGTCTTCATATGGACTTTAAAGGATAACATTCAACATTAGGTTCGTCTTTGGGAACTTGATTCATTGGAGAAGGCATTCAAGTTGGAAAGAAAAATTGAAAGCGGAATTATGGAAACAAGGAATCCTACCACTCACAACTATAAATATGGAAGTGTTTTTTCTTCTAGCCTTCCACAAACTACAAGGTTTACACGACAAGAATTGGAAGAAAAAATAGAAAAAGGACTTTGTTACATTTGTGATAGCAAATACAGTAGAGGTCATAAGTGTGTCGAGAAGAAATTATTTTACATAGATTGTGAAGAGGAGGAAGAAAAGGATCAAGAAACATCAAAAGAAGAGGATATACACCAGGAACCAACCCCAAAGAAAGAAGAAATGAATCTGAACATATCTTGTAAAGCATTGGAAAGAATTACCACTCCTCAAACTCTCAAGATAGAAGGACATATCAAGAAGAAAAAGGTTCAAGAACTGAAAGATCACATCGAGAATGAAGAAATGAATACGACCATATCTTGTAATGCATTGGCCAGAATTACCACTCCTCAAACTATCAAGATAGAAGGACATATTAAGAAGAAAAATGTTCAAGAAGTGAAAGATCGCATAGAGCATCAAGAAATGAATCTGACCATATATTGCAATGCATTGGAAGAAATTAACACTCCTCAAACTCTCAATATAGAAGGACATATCAAGAAGAAAAATGTTCAAGAAGTGAAACATCACATCAAGCATCAAGAAATGGATCCGGCCATATCTTGTAATGCATTGGAAGAAATTATCCCTCCTCAAACTCTCAAAATAGAAGGACATATCAAGAAGAAAAAGATTCAAGCAGTGAAAGATCACATCAAGCATCAACAACAATTTCTCAAACTTTTAAAGGATAACGCCACTTTGGTGCAAAATTGAATGAAACAAAAGGCATATCAACATCGCAGTGAAAGAATTTTTGATGTAGGAAATTGGTTATTTTTACGGCTACATCTCAAGCAAGCTATTTATGAGAAGGAAATGTTGGCAATACTACATGAACTTAAGAAATGGCAACCTTACCTAATGGGAAGACACTTCAAGGTAAAAATGGATCATGATAGTCTTAAATACTTTTTAGAACAAAGATTATCCTTAGAAGAACAAAAAAATGGGTCACAAATATGTTGGGTTATGACTTTGAAATCATCTACAAAAAGGGAAGCAAAATGTTGTTGCAGATGCACTCTCAAGAAAGGATGAGGATGTGGAAGCATTGTTTTATGTTATTTCTATTATCCAATCGGATTGGATAAACGAAGCAAGGGATGAATGGAAGAAGGACAAAGAAGTGTGGCCGCTCATTCAAAAGTTGCAGAAGATCCCAGTTCAAACAATATTTCCAGAACTTGATGAGGAAGGAAATTCATATTGGAACCGGGAGCAGTCACAGAAATAAGAACCCGACAACTACGAAATCGATCAATTTCAGAGCATCTCATCAAGTGGAAGAACTTACCCGCTGAAGATTCCACATGGGAGGACAAGAATTTTGTACAGAATCATCAAGAACTACTCAAGCGTTGAGGACAACACTTTTTGAAGGAGAGGGGCATGTTAGGTCCCTATACTACTAGTGTAACCCCTTATTGTTATTAGTACAACCCCCTTATTATATTGTTGTGCCCATGTAGTCCCCATATTGTTATTATTGTGCCCTATAAAATCCCACTATTGTTATTATTGTGCCCTTACATTATTATTGTTATGTCGGCTCTGATTATATTATGACCCCTTAGACTCCTATATATAGAAAGGAGGTCTTGTCATTTGTACCATCCAAGAATTGTTCATTTGTGTAATGTAAAGGAGGTTGCCCCCTCGAAGAGGCTTATTTATAAGGCGTTGATCTATCTTTTCTATCTTTTTGTGAGCTGGTTTCATAACACCATACCATATCATTTCGTGGGGGCCTAGGCTAGTAATGGATCAGCGAGAAGTAAATAGTAGGAAGCCATTGGTGGATTGTTATAAAAGAAAAAATGTCCACTAGTGTGTCTATAGTGGGCCAATTTTGAAGCTACTTTTTGGCTTCAGCTTTAAACAGTAGATTTTGAAATCCCAAAATGGAAAACAAATCAATAGTAAATGTTAAAAATGGCAAGGAAATCTCATATTTTGTGGAAACAAATCATTTGGACCAAGTCAATATTACTTCAGTAGACAAAACATGAAAGTGGATTTGGGTAAATGCAAAACAATATCAGGGCAATTTAAAGTGCATAATTGCCCGTTTTTAATGGGAACAAAGAAGAAGAAAACAGTCCCAAAGAAAAAAAACAAATAAGAGAAGCAAAAATAAAGAAGAGTCAACCATTTACAGTCCCACATCTATGCCTCTTACTTGATCATTAGATCTCTATGTCTAAGAACCGATGAATACTAGGGCAAGGCTCGAAAATTTGGAAGCCA
Source organism: Pinus tabuliformis (assembly GCA_031772625.1). Taxonomy (NCBI): domain Eukaryota; kingdom Viridiplantae; phylum Streptophyta; class Pinopsida; order Pinales; family Pinaceae; genus Pinus; species Pinus tabuliformis. The sequence goes on from CM062820.1 coordinate 335,677,953, forward strand.
ACGAACAAGAAAGAGACCACAAAATTTCAGAGATCACACTTGCAAATCGACGTTTAATGGAAGGTAATATAATTTTAAAAGAGCGGGTAACAACGTTACAAGATGCTTTAGAGGCAGGAAAGCAAGAATGGGAAAACATGAATACAGCATGGCAAACCAAGAATGAATCAATGGCAACAAACAAGGATGTGATAATCTCTAAAACAACTCAAATAGATACACAAATAGTTCAACAAGCAGTGATTTCCAAAAAGAAGGCAAATGAGAACAAGAGGGCATACATTCCAAAAGAAATCAAAACTAGAATTGGGGACACTAGTAGCTACCGGATAGAGGAAAAAGAAGATGTAAGTTCTCATAGAGCACAGGAAAGAGAACACAAAGAAAGAAAAGATAGGGAAACAAACTTTATTATCAGGGGAATAAGAGACTGTGGAAAGAATGAAAGAACTTTCAATTTGACAAAGGACCTTTTGAAAGAGAAATTACATTGGAGAGTGAAAATTTGCCAACCAAGGAGGGTGGTAAAGATATGTGAAGAGAGGTCTCAACCCATAAAAGTCATCATGGCAAGTGTGCAAGACAAACACCATCTATAAGCAAAAATAAACTCTTGAAAGGCTCACACTTCTTCCTGAAGATTTAACTAGCAAACAACAAGAAAAAAGAAGAGATAAGTGGAGAAAGTTAGAGTAGCAAGAAATGAAGGGAAAAGAGCATGGTTTTACAATGGTAAAGTGGTTATTGTAGTGTTTGGGCCTCATGGAAAAACAGGGCAACAAGCTGGCAATAAAGAAAAAACAGGTAATTCTATAATAGATGGTAAAACAACAGGATCAAGATGAATGAAAAGGGGCGGAGACTCAAATTTGAGTCATGTGTGCCAAACCACGTAGCAATCAAATCCTACCCAGGTCTACCTAAGTCTAGTTTGTTGGAACTTAGAGGTTACCCTTGGAGGAGGGGACCTGGGATAGGGCCTATGTTAGAAGGTAGAGACATAATGTGTCTCACAGAAACTCATGAACATGATGGTTGCAAAAATCCTATGTTTGACTGTTATTTGAAGTTCGTAGTTTGGAACGAGGCAACAAAAAATGGCAAAGGGTATGAAGGAATACTGGTTTTAGTGAAAGAAAAAGAAGGTCATCACATTCAATTAGTGAAAGAAGATACAAATAAACAATATTTATGGTTCAAAATAACAGAGAATGAGAACCACATAAGAATTGCAGCATGCTATTTTGTGCCTCAAGTATCAAAAACTTACAAAAATAAGGGGTTGGACAACAAAGATCTGTATGTAGCTTTAAAGCAAGATATTGTCGCATATTCTCAACAGGGAGAAGTTATTTTAGTGGGAGATTTCAATGCTAGAACAACAAATCAACAAGCTAGTATTCTTTGTTGCAAAGAGGATCACAATCCTATCTAGCTCATTGAAGAGGAGAATCCTCAATGGTTGAGATGTTCAGAAGACGACAAAGTTAGTAATCATTTTGGAGAGGAGTTGCTTACGTTGTGTGGTGCTTTCAACTTAATTATCTGCAATGGTCTAGATAGATGGAAAAAGTCTGGGAACTTCACTTGCAACACATACAATGGGGCAAGTGTTGTTGACTATGTTATTTGTTCACAAAGCTTAATAGAAAGGATAGATGAAGTTAATATTGGAGAGCATATTTGGGACTTAAAATAAGATCATAACCCAATTTATATAAAGCTATCTTGGTTAGAAGAAAGATAGCATAGGAGGAAAACCCAATGTTCTCAATTGGCATCAAGGGGTAAAATTCTTCTAACACAAGAAAATTGCACTATCTTCAAAACAATGTTGGAGAGATCAATTCAAAAGGAGAAAACTGGTCCCCAAAGCCTTAAAAATCATGAGTTAACAACTATAATTCAAGGTGCACTTGAGAAGTGCAAAAGAGAAAAAAATAGGAAATCAGAATCAAATTGTTTTCCTGTGAATGCTTGGTTCGATGAGGAATGCAAAATGGCAAGGAGAACCTTGAAAAAGGCAGGCGAGGAGAATATGAATGTAAAGTTATATACACATATTTTAAAAAGGAAAAAAGACAAGTTCATGCAAACAAGACGGGAAGAGTTAATATATCTAGGCAAGAATCGCCAAAAAAAAATTTGGCAGGAACTTCAACTAAGGAAGAAGCAAATTGAAAATAATATTACAACCAATCAGTGGTTTCACTATGCAAGACAACTCTATGAAGAAGAATTATTTGCGCATAATATTTTTATTATGCTTTATATCTTAGTTTAAATACTCATTAAAATTCCCCATTGGCGGCGACGAACACGGAGGATCTGCTGGACATGGCTAATAAACCCCCTATCCCCCCCACGTGGTAGTGATGTCATTGACAAGAGCGAGGCAAGTGGTGCCTCCAAGTGAGAGGTAGAACATTCTCAATAATGTATGAGTTTTAATACCCATGGTAGTGGTAAGGAAGATCTTATTCAGGCTTTTGGAGATGAGAATTGGCTCTGCAGTAGGATTTGCTTGCACCAGATCTACGGGTGGCCTCATTGGAGAGGCAAACCTATATATTGGTTGGTATGTGACCTTAATTGAATGTTCGTTATGTGAAGATGGTGAAGTGTGAAGATGGTGAAGTGCGGCCCTCTCGAGCTCTGCAAGTGAAAATTTTGGATTTAGGATTGACTTGCACTCAAAATTTGATTATCTCAGTGAGAGATATATGTGGTAGAGGTGAATATAGTGAGGTTCCTCGATAGCTGATAGTGCGAAGCCATGGAGGAGACATTGGGCTGGCTGTGGTCAAATGGTTGTATGTAACTTTGTTCTTCAATAGTTTTTAGCAATTCTAGTTTGGGTTTCGTCAGTTGCATGCTTTCTTTGTTGGTTAAGGTCGTTTAGGCTCCTAGTATACTCTTTGGATGAGGGGTATTGGTGTGCATGGTCTATCTCTTCATGGTGTGTCTCCTTTGAGGAGTATTGGGGTTCTCTTGGCCCGTTAGTGAGTAGGGTCATGGCGTTGGGAGTGATTATCCAACGCTAAGGCCAAAAAGGGGGATTGTGTTGTAAGAAGTGTGGTATTGACAAGTCCTAGAAGGTACTTTGTGTTGGGGCCTCATTCCTAGCTCGCCTCTTTATTTTATGGTGTAAACCGAAAAGGGTGGTGAGCATATTTATCATTTTTTCGTTACTTCTTCAGGAATCGTTTGCTCAATGTGGAATTATAGTGGGTTTTGTGGAGACCACCGGGATGATGTATAGTGGTTGTCTAAGATAGCAAGAGGAGCCTATATACCCTCTTGGTTTCAAGCCTCTGTGTGGGTGGGAAGGATTTGCTACCTGTAGACTAGTTGGGGGGTTCATTGTGGTGTGCCAAAATACTTTCTTGTGAGGGTCGTCCATGTAGAGATAAAGAGGCTGACCATTGCGAGTGGGGGCGAACAGGGCCATGGTGATCGTCCTCGAGGGGGCTTGTTGCCAAATGAAGGTGAATAGGAGCAGGCTCTCAATGGCTCGCCCGGACGTGTTATTTACAACCCGACTCACCCCCCTCCCCCTTTCGACATGAAAATCAAATTTCATTGGTGCAAGTAGCGGTATACCAACAGGAACAAGACAACCACAATGATAGGAATGAAGTCATAAACTTCCTCAATGACATACAACACAATCAATGACACATCCTGGATTATCAAGACATTCTCTGCCAAAACCAAAAGCACTTGCAAGACCGGATGGAAAACTTTAAAGGACACATGGCCCATATGGAGCCCCATATTCATGATGCTTTTAATCACCCTGGTGAGGATGGTAATGCAGCTCAAACCCCCAACAATGCAAATATTTAATGAAGCATGTCAGATGTATGCTTTTTTTTTACTCAATTTTGGTTTTGTTGGACCATTGACATGTGGTCTTTGAGTTTTGATTAGGTAATCTCAATCTTCTTCTATTTGTATATAATGACCAACAAATCCAATAGATATGGAGTTATAGCTTGCTAACAAATGAACCTATCACGATGTAATCTTCTTCTTCTAAATTAATAAAAAATAATTAAGTTAAAAAAAATACTCATTAAAATTTAATCCTTAAGTATTTATACTCTTGTGGTATTTTAGTCACTAACCTTCAACATTGATGTATGTAGAACACTCTAAAAGACGGCAAGAGCTAACCAGCCTGCCATAGGGCATTAAATGCCCGTATGGAGGCCGGCTATAGCATCTTTGCATTCGCATGGCCATGAACATGGCAAGCGATATTTAATGTGACTTTTCAGCATTGACGTGACATACCTTTCATCCATGAATGCTCACCATACCTTTCATCCAAATATGGACCATGCCATGGATGCGCATCACAATACGGTCGAGAAATTCTCTACCCCACCATCAGACCGTCTGAACGCTACGCTATACAATACAAGAAATATAACATACGCATTTAATGGCACCCTCGTTTGAATTTGAAAACCCGCCCAAATGATATTTAAATTTCTATAATCGTGCTCAACCGATGTTTGACGGAAAGGTGCACCGCCCTAGCGGGCCATCGCCGAGCTCAGAGTTCGAGCATTCATCGATTCCTGCAACTATCAAGAAAATGTTCAATCTCTCTGCCAATTTTCTCACTCACAGAGATGCCTGAGCTGGAACTTTCGAAGGCGTGGTGAGCTTGCGGGATAGTCCACAGACTGATTGCCCAGGTACTTGTTTCCCCAACTTTTGTTTATTGGTTGTTTGTGATTCGAACTGGGATGATTACATAATTTCGTTTGCCCAGATTTTGTTTATTTGTTAGTTGTGATTCGAACCTAGGCTGATTACATAATTTCGTTTGTCCAACTTTTGTTTATTTGTTGGTTGTGATTCGAAGCTGGGCTGATTGCATAATTTTGTTTGACCCGCTTTTGTTTACTTGTTAGTTGTGATTCGAACCTGGGCTGATTGCATATTTTAATTCGGCAGAGGTGTTGCCGGATGTATAGCAGGGAACTGCCAGGAAGTTGACATCGGGTGATGGGGAACTGAGCGAGTTTCAGCAGGAGGTAGTTCAGTTGGCTGCAGTTCTGAACGGAGATCATTTGTTGAACAATTTTCCAGACGAGGGAATGTTTGGGAGGTCGATGAAGGTGAAGCAAGCGGCGCAGTATGTTGAGAAGAGCATGGCACGCTTCATGGAGGCAAGTATAGACGCCTTAAACCTCGGGGCATCAGATTTTGCGATCGTCCATATGAAACCTTCGCTTACATCCAAAAAAAACCAACCCCTGATATGTAGCGCTGCTTCACCTATCAAGAACTGGTGTTAATTGCTGAAGCCCTCCATAGGTACTTGCAGCAAATTTCTGCCCAGGTGTATGGCCTCTGTATTTCTAATATGATTTCTTAAATGGAGTGTAAATTTTTGCCCAAGTGTTTGGCCTCTGTATTTTTGGGACAAACATAACATGAAAATTTATGTGAGTTATTTTTCCCAACTAGTTTGAGTAAAGAGTTGTTTGGCGTTTTTTGGTTGAGTGTGTTTATTAAAAGTTTTGGTTATTTGAATGGGTTAAATTTCTTTCAAGATTTTTTCATAAAAATTTTGAATTTTTCTACGAACAAAATATAATTTACTATAATTTTTGAATAATTAAATAAAATATATATAAAATTTCAAATCTTAATATTTTATAAAAATAGTTTTACATGTATTCATATTATATAGTTTCATTTATTATTTTAATGTTAAATAATATATTATATTTTTTGATTTAAAATATTTTTTTAATATTATGATGGTCATTTATCATTAATTAGTTAGTATGGTTGGTATTATTTTTCTTATTAAAAAATTATTATAAACTTTGAACATAGCTATTATTTTGACACCATATAAATAATGTGACATTTTTTCACATTACTAAAGCAAAGCACTTTTAATAGTAGTAATTTTGTAAGCAGAATATAATTTGGTTACATATATTTATAATATAAATAAAAATTCAAATTCAAATAAAATTTTAAAAAATAAGATTTATGAGTGTAAAATAGATGGTGGGAGGGTGTTTTGTTAAGACATTTCATAGTGAAAAGGTTACTGAAAATTTTATGGGCAAAAATCTATTCATATTAAGAGCTGGTATAGGTACAATTCTTAGAGTAATTTTAACTGTCATCTCGGGACTCACATTAATTGTGTATTAGGTATCTCAGTCATCTCATATCGAGGTTTCGAGTCTACACCAAGGTCTATCATCAAGATAAAGTTCTGAATTATTTACAATGTTTAATTAATATTATATTAAGAATACAAAAAATTTGATACATTAATTGTGTATTAGGTATGTCAGTCATCTCATATCTATGTTTCGAGTCTACACCAAGACCTATCATCAAGACAAAGTTCTAAATTATTTACAATGTTTAATTAATATTATATTAAAAATACAAAAAAAATTGAATAAATGAATAATAGAATATATTATTAAAATACTAAATTATACGTTTAAATTAGAATAAAATTAAATAAATTTATTAACTACAATTATAAATATGTGGACCATCTATAAATATTAAAAAGATAATGTTTCAAGTTATAATGTGGAACATTTAGAAATATTAAAAAAATAATGTTTCAAGTTATAATTTAATGGTGCAGTTCTTGAACACAATAACTGATATGGAACATTAGTTAATAATATTACTTTTGAGTATGATAATAATTCATAGTTTAAATGGAATATCAGTTAATAATATTATTGTTGAGTATGATAGAATTTAATATTTCATTATTAAAGTTTTGATGTTGAAATTAGTGTAAAGTGACAACAAAAATCAAACATATTTAAATGCATTGTAATTTGTATGGTAATTTGTATTATAATTAATATTATAAATATTACCAATAAAATAAAATATATCCTATTTTTAATTAATATAATTATTTTGTATAATAATTTTAGTTAACATTTAAATAATATATTTTTGCATAATAAATATTTATATAACATATCATTTTTTTTATATAATTTTTATTGAATTGTAAATTGCATAGCCCTTTGTAAATTATTTTATATTTATGAATCAATGCAATTTTATAATATTGCATTAGTGTCTTTGCAATTAAAGTATGAATTGATTAAATTGCATTAAAAGAATATATATTATGCAACTTTAAAATGTACTTTCTTTTGATATAAATTGTATTAAAAGAATACAGCCAGGCAACATTGTATATTGATATTTGTGGTTGTTAAAAAAAAGTTGATTCCCATTAATAATGCACAAAAAAAACTAAGCTTTTTTTAGTAACACATTAGTAGCATAGGTATAGTCTAGGTATGGTACTGTGTTATATTGATATTATGAGTATTTTAATAACAATGCCTAAGTGGTATATATGGTTATAGTATTGTATAAAAATAATTTCCTCGATGGGGTGGTATTAAGGCTCTCAAGTGCAACACATAATATGATTGACATGCTTGCAACTAGAATGGTGAAGGAGAAGGAAAACATGAAAATGAGAGCCAAGCTCTCCACTTGTCCGAATCCCATCCAGGTGTGGCGTCCTTACCACCCTCAACCTCACGCTCACCTACCCTCATCATATCGCTTTAAATGTCGGCATTTGGTGGTAGAGGAGTATGAGTACGACATTCTGTTTGTTTACTTCTTCCACCTATTGTAGTTTGTTATGGCTTCACTATCCCAAGGACGATTGCTTATGGAGCACAATGACTCTAAGATAAGAAAGGCACATCGCACCCAAGAGTACATGATTTGGGTTTTTAATGACTTTGTTAACATGCGTGCCATGAAACACACTTGTCTTTCCCTGGTTTTTTCACATTCAGTCTTTCTCTCCCACCTATTCGATCCCCTCATGTTTTCACCCCTTTATAAATATATGAGCCTTGTCTCAGGGTGGTGGATTTTAAGCATTGCTTGTTTGAAAGCGAAAGGTTCCCAACTATCGTCTTGTTCCTCGATGCCAAGGTGGGAGCTTAAATATTTGAAGGAAGGCTTGTCTATGCATTACCTAACATCACAATTTGTTTCTTGTCTCCAATCTACTCATTTATGTGTGTCATCTCTCTTTTGTAGTCTCTCTGGTCCCTGCACGTGTCAATGTTCTTTGTGTTGTCTCTTCACAACATAACTACAAGTCCCTCTTTTGAGTTAGTCGCTAATTTTCTGACATGTGAGCCACGCAGCTCGCAGCTCTTTTCCGATTATGATTTGCACATGGTGCCAGCACATGGCATAGCATGCAGCTACTACTGTTTGACATTAAACTCATCTGACCATTCTGTACCTGGCTCGGTTAGTCCATCTGGCCATTGTATCTCCTCTTGGAACTCCTGTCCAATTCGACGGCATGGATTAACCCTCGTGATCCTACGGTGGAAAGGTTTCGAGGTTATTCATTTCTCGATTTTTCTTGGGATTCGAACTCATTGCTTGGTAACCGTCCCTTGGAGCCTACTCTATTGCCGCTCTTCCTTCCTGGCAATTCCTATTTCCAACCCCATTGAAACATAAATGCAGCCTGACATGCAAGGGATATAGCAGTTGCTTTGTTGCTAAAATGCCAAAGTCAACCCCATTGAAACATAAATACAAGAGAACTGCTATATCCCTTGCATGTCAGGCTGCATTTATGTTTCAATGGGGTTGGAAATAGGAATTGCCATTCCTTCCTCGGATCCTCCTTGTCAGAAGGTATGGAGATCAAATCCCAGGACGATCTCCAGACTTCCGGAGGCTGCGATTCACACATAATTTTCTCAGCTATCCCTCGCCCCTCCCCCAAAATTACAAACAGATACCTCTTCCGGAGTTTCGAACTCGAATCTGTCACTGCACAATCGCTAGTAAAATCACTATTTTGCAGTCAGAAAACTGATTCTTTTGGTTCAGACGAACAAACAGGGCAAGCGATGGAGCAAGCGCAGGATAAATTTATCAAAATGCTATTCAACAATGGAATCTTATATGGCAAGGCTTCTCACCGTTACGATCCCGCAACCTCCCGAAAAGTCTCCGCGCGAAATCCAACAGATGCGTTCCTTAGGGCAAGAGCTAATCGAGGGTTGCAGAGGACCTGCGAGGTGAGCCAACACCGTGAGAGGACCTGCAAGGTGAGGGAGCACCCTGAGCGGGAGCGGTGTATGCTCGAGAGGGTTGCAGAGGACCTGCGACGGTAGCGCGAATGGAGCAATAGAGCAACGAAAATGAGTTTTTGGCACGATCTCTTGGTTTGAAAATGCGCCAGCATGGCGGGTGCTAGCTCGGAGGGGGTGGGTCACCCGCTACAGAGAAAGTTTAACGCGATGGGTCGGGGCTCCTAGAGAAATGCATGATGCGGGATGAAAGGGCATGGGCATGAATGGTAAGTGGGGACTCCATACGAGCATTTAATGCCCTATGGCAGGCTGGTTAGCTCTGGCCAACCTTCAACATTGATGTATGTAGAACACTCTAAAAGACATCTAAATAATGTTATAGGTGCAGTGGCAAGTACTAAATACGTGTGGGAATTGCATGGAAGCGGCTCTCTGTGCATAGAACGTACAGTGCAGAAGTTTCTGAGGTCGAGCGTTCGAACCTCAGGGAGTCAATGGATTTAAAAACAACAGAGTTTTCATATTGTGATATGTGGCCAGATTTGGAGTCCGTATGACTGATTGGTGCAGAGCCGAATTTTGTGTTGCATTGGGTGACGTTAAAGAGAACGTTATTCACGTTAACGGCGATTTTCAGACAGGCGACGGAGCACTCCACCGACAGCCCAGGTTTCGAAATTCCAGAATGCTGTCGACGTTCCAGAAACTTCTTTGCTTAAAATCTCCTTTCTCATCGAAATGCGAGCAAGTTACGTGCGCGGCAATCTTTCTTTCGTGGAATCTTGTATTTTAAAAAGTCAAACTTTGAATCAATCTGAAATATTAAGCAATTTTTTTCTACCACTTCAAATCAATTTAAAATGGACTATTTTTTCTTGTAATATTTAAATGATGTGCAAATTTAACTTACGAAAAAACCTAACAAACATAAAATTAGAATTACCAACCTAACCTACATAAATTTGAATTACCTAAAATTA